>ML685765.1:5778062-5816616 GCA_007922175.1 Pelusios castaneus
GTGTGTGTGTGTGTGTGTGTGTGTGTGTGTGTGTGTGTGTGTGTGTGAGAGAGTGTGAGAGAGAGAGAGAACTGATTTTATACTCAAATATTCTGAAAGCAGCTGCTCTGCATGGACTGTGAGCTATCTTTTTTGCCAGGGCACATGTCCACTTCTTGTTACTTCTGTTGCTATAATAATTTGTGATACAGCAGAGGCTCAATGCTCTACTCAAGATTATGGCCCTGGCATTGATGGAGCAGGATGGTAATGCACTGAGGCTGCACCTCTGAGTAGAACCACAGTTTAATCAAAAGAAGTAACTGGGAGGAGACTTACTCTAAGACTACATTAAAATTAAATAAATTATTAGATGTTAATTAATATACAGAAACATTCTTGGAAGGCTGTTCTGAAGGGCTTTATCATCTTCCACTTTGTCTGCTTTGGTAGATTATGTGAGGGAGGGTGAGGAGATTAATTGGTGAGATGAGAGATGGTGCTTCAGGCTGAGGTGGGGTTGAGCAAGTCAGGCACAGGCTAGGAGCTGTATTTGGAGAATAGCAATGTGCTGCAAGCCACCTACTAATAAACTGAGGGCAAGAGAAGGTTTGGGTGGACCAACAAAGGTTAAAGGGCATCTGAATGTGCAGGCCCTGGCTGAGCAGAGGGTAGAGCCAACATGCCTTTAGAGATGTGCTAGCCCTAGAAATTGATGCTGGACAAATTCAAACTGAAAGTAAGGCATATGTTTTTTTTAATCAGGGAGTAATTAACCACTGGAACAATAAGAGAGATGTGGGGGACTCTCCATCATCGAAAGTTTTAAACTCAAGGTTGGATGTTTTTCTAAGAGATGCTCTCGGAAATATTTTATGGACGTTATAAGCCTGTTTTTATGCAGGAGGTCAGATTTGATTATCATAGTGGTCTCTTCTGGTCTTGGAATCTATGTCTTTATTAGCCACATACTGAAACCTGCAGAGATGGTCAGTTAACCAGCTCCTGCATGTTCACCTGGAGGTCTGTGCAGCCTCAAACCTCCAGAGGGACACCTTATCTTCCTATACCTATTGCCACCATCTTCTCTTTGCTATTTTCATGGAGTCCATCATTTGGGGCAGAATGGCTCTTATCCCAGGTCTGTAGTGGATGCTAGATAATTGCTCCCACACCCCAAACTATAAGGGATCATCTAGAAAGTGAGATGCACTTCACCTTTACTCTTTATTGCTGGAGAAGCAGCAAAAATCCTTGCACTTCAGTTGTCTTAGTATCAAATATGCCCCATTAACCCTTGTGCATCAATTAGGTATAGCTGGCTCTTCTCTAGAAGTTATGTGGGGCTTTTCTCCTAGCTCATGGTGATTAGGGAACTGTAATCAGGTGTGCGTCTACCCCTCGGGCAGGGCAGGCACACAAGCGAGGTCTCTTAGGGATCAGGTAGGCACAGATTCTCAGGTATCACGTAAGCAGCGGCAGGATTGCAGTGGAGGGGAGAGGAGGAGGGGGATGCAGGCCCACCCGTTTTCACTGCATCCCCGCCCAGGGCCTAAACGTGGCCGCAAGCTCTGCCACAAGGTCAGCGGGGTCCCAGCCACAGCACGCTGACTCGTGCCTATGATCCAGCCCTCCTGGACCACTTCCTACCGCCTCTCCCGCTGGTACCTGTTTATGGCTCCTGCCATTGGCCTCCTTGGGGTAGTCACCCAGGGTCGGAGTCCAGAACCCCTCCATATCGTCGGGGGATGGCAGGTCTGGTAATCCCTCCAGGCTATTGGCCAGGGGCAGCTCCTCCAGGTCACAGACAGAGGCTGCGGGTCTGGGTCCCCAGCAGCAGGCTATGCATTGATCCCTTCAGGCACCCAGGTGGCGGGTAGCTCCCTGGGGTTCTCAACGGTGGGTGGCTCCGGAATCTCACCTTGGTCTTTGGCCGTGGGTGGCCCCAGCCAGTCCTCAGGGCCCCAACTAGTAGGTCTGCCCTCCTCTGGCCAATGGAATGGCCAGGGTTCTGGGAGGAGCAGAGGGTCATCCTTCCCCTGCAGTGGTTTAGGCTGGACTGAGCTCCCTGGCTTCCTTTTATATCCCTTGCCCCGCCCCTTTGCTTCCAGCCTGACTAGCCGGCCACTTCTGGCCCCACCCTCCTGCAGACTGGCAGTTCTTCCCTGGAGGGAGAGGGGAGCACTCCTCCTCGGTACAGGAACAACCACAGAGATTCTTTAGCTACTGAACTAGAGATTATAGGGGAGGGGCCTCTGTTCCTGAGGCTTTTAAATGAGCTGGACTGTTGTGCCACTCTTTCTCTATTATGTTGGAATGAGGACAGGGAGGAAAGGGCATCGCTGTGTGTTATGGTGTAGTGTCTTGTACTGTGAGCCCTCGAAGGAGAACCGCATTTGCTCTGACCCTTTAGACAGAGACAGACACCTTCAGGATCTCTACCAGGCATTCTTAAAACTACAGTACAAACCCGCAGAAGTGAAGAAACAAATTGACAGAGCCAGACGGGTACCCAGAAGTCAACTACTGCAGGAGAAGCCCATGAAAAACAACAACAGAACGCCACTGGTCACCACCTACAACCCCCAAGCCAGACCTCTTCAACACATCATCAAAAATCTACAGCCTATTTTACAAGATGATCCCTCACTCTCTCAAGCCTTAGGAGACAGACCTCTCCTTGCTTTCAGACAGCCCCCTAATCTTAAAAGGATACTTACCAGCAACTACAGATCACAGAACAGAAACACTAAAGCAGGAACACAACCCTGCAGCAGACCACGCTGCCAACTTTGCCCTCATATCTACACTGATGACACCATCACAGGGCCTAATCATGCCACCTACTCCATCAAGGGTTCGTTCACCTGCTCATCCACCAATGTGATTTATGCCATCATGTGCTGGAAATGCCTCTCTGCCTTATATATTGGACAGACAGGACAGTCTCTGCGCCAAAGAATCAATGGACACAAATCTGACATCAGAAATTGCAACACTGCAAAACCTGTAGGGGAACACTTCAATCTCCCTGCTCACTCCCTTGACGACTTGTTAATAGCTGTGTTGAAACAGATGAATAACAAATCACAGCTTCAAAGAGAGACTGCAGAACTCAAATTTATATGCAAATTTGACTCAGTTGTCTTGGGGTTAAACAGGGACTATGGATTTTTCTCGCATTACAACAAGTGATTTGACCTCCCCCTCCTCTATGTGCTGTTCTCCAGTGTTTTGAATCCTAACACCTATTTTGATTTGCTGTTACAGCCTGACCTGATGCTATGTCATACACTCCCCTGCATTTAATTTCCTCCCACTCTGTAACTTTCCTATCTTCAAAGCGTCTGAAGAAGTGGGATTTTCTCCCACGAAAGCTCATGCGATAAATAAATCTGTTAGTCTTTAAAAGTGCCACAGGACTCTGTTGTCTTTCTACAATAGACTAACACGGCTACCCCTTTGGAATTTGATAATTTCTTAGAAATTGATCTAGGTGAAAGTCAGAGCAAGTGTGTGCAGGAAGAATTCATGCATTAGGCAGGTTAGACTAATAAGACCAAACATATCATGAAATGTTAGCAGTGTTCCACCTTTTTTTAAATAGAGCAATGAAAAAGAGGGATTTTGATTGAATGGAAGTGAAAATTTAGTCAAGCTGAGGACTGCAGGGGTTAACATAATATTAACATTGAAGACAGAAACCTAACAGGGTGAACCCGCCTGCTCTACAGACAAAAATAGACCTGAAAGTTGTACCTTACTGTAAGTACCTGGTACTACTGGTGGCAGTGTTATAGGTACAAGGTGCAATAGAAAAATGTTGATTCGTTAATACCCAGAAAGAAATGTATGATAAACAGCTTGGTTCTCATTTAAGTCTGTGTTTCATTGTAGAAAGCGGCTCACAATTCAAGAAGCTCTCACTCATCCTTGGATAACGGTAAGGAAAAAAAATCGTGATGGAATATGGCTGATGGACATTTGCTTCAGGCTAAACTAATACAGAATTTGTATGGCAATTTATATTTCCATACTAAATGCTATGTGCCTGAATGGCAAAAGAATTCACCATGGTTATGGCTTTCAGAAATCAGTTCAACAACTTAGTGACCATTACCTCTCTGTGTCTCACTTTCACCCATGAATGAAGCAAGGAGAATATTCCCACTGCTCACAGGTAAGTTATGAGAAATAACTGGCTTCTAAAGATTTTGAGATCCTTGGATGCAAGACATCATGGTAAAAATCTGTCCAATTCCTTCCAAAATCTCGGATTTCTGCAAGCCTTAATCATGACTTCTATTATTACTATAAACGCCAAAGGAGAGATGACAAAGATTTGCCATTCATTACTGGAATTTAAATAAATGAGCATACAGCATTCTGTACTATTGGGTTGTTTTCATCTCTAATCACTGTTGGCATGGATGCAAACCATAACTCTGGTGTAGTGCTTTCCAGTATTAAGAGCTGACCACAGCAAATGGGAAAACAAATCAGTTCCCTCAAAATGTCACTGCTGTAGTGAGCTGTCTGGATTTAGGTGGTTTGTGGATTTGTGTGTGTTTGTTGTTTTGTTCTAAGTGCAGCTTGCTTTCGTAGATAAATCTTCTAGTGAAAATGAATGTGGCTAATCTCAGCATGACAAATAGAGATGTTCAAACACTGGATCCTTCTTGTTTTGTTATGTATTGTAGAAAACGTTGAGTGGAGTGCTTTCAAGATTATTGCTTTCTCACAAATGTTGATGGTTTTGAGAATTTAACTGCACAAAATGGAGCATGCAAATAGTTCACGGCCCTTTCGTTTATTTACATGCATCACACGGGAATGAATTCTTAGTGCTTGTCACATCACCCCTTTTATTTTAATCAAATGCATGCAGGAAATGAAGCCTCTCCCCAGCATTGTGGAAATGCAATTTGCATCGTTTGTCTGTTGTGTAGAGTTGAATTTGCACAATATCCTGCAATCTTTGTAAACAATTAGTAATATTGGTTCTTCTGTCTGAAGACTCACCAACTGATAGAAGAAACAAAAGTCCAAGAAAACAAGAAGGCTGAGAACAGTCAGCTGAAGACGAAACGTCTGAAAGAGTACACCATCAAGTGCCATTCGAGTATGCCACCAAATAACACTTACATCAACTTTGAGCGCTTTGCTCAGGTGGTAGAAGACATTTCTCTGATGGAACGTGGTTACAGCACTCTGGCTGTGTCCCACGATTCCTTGCAGGAGGATATTGATGCTCTGGTTTCCATTTATAATGAAAAAGAAGCGTGGTATAAAGAAGAAACTGAAAATGTGAGACACAAGCTTTCACAGCTGAAGTATGAGCACCGTAAAATTGAATCTTTGAAGAAACAGCTACAGGATGACATTAAGACTGTAAGTTCCAGTCTTGCAAGTGTCACCGAGAAATACATTGATCTAAATTCTCAGTATGAATCTCTGAGTAAGGAGCTTTCTGAGGAACTCAGATGGATCCAGGATTTAATGAGTAGTTTTCAGCTGGAGAATGGAAACGAAACATTCATGAATGGAAACTTTGGTTCTGTTTTCAATAAAGATATTAATGAATCACTGATGGAGTTGTTAAACAGATCTTGCTGTGAAGAATTCCTTGCAGGCTTGAATCTTGATGTTGTGGAATCAAATCAGTAATGTTGGTTAATAGAGTCTCTAATTCAGATTTTTGCTGGTTTTGCTGTCTGCATCAATGTGCACCATTCAAAAATATTGTAACTTCAGCACAAAACCATCACCTATGCATTAAAACAGAAATATGGACATGTTGCCCAAACTATTGACCAAAAGCCTATACTCTAGTGGGTTTTTTTGTGCTGATATTGTGACCAGCTCAGTTTCTGACCCCTTTCACAATTAGATAACGTTTTGTTTTAGGGAACCTATAATCCTGCAGTTATTCAGCACTAATATTATGTAAACATACAGGTCCTGAAAATTGCTAGATAATTAACTTGAAATGCAAAAGTATTTCACTGCTTATTTACCAGTTACCACATGCTCTGAAGTCTATCAAATCATCTGATAACATTCTTGTTTGGATGAGGGAAATAATACTTGCTGGGGATAATTCTGCACAGCAAATAATTAAAACCACTTATGAAGGTTATTGGAGTCTTTTAAAATGGAGCAAACGATGCAGTGATTTATCATTTCACACCATGAAAATTACAGCTAATGAAAAAATGTTAGGGTTCTTTTTATAGGCTAATTATTCAGGGTACAGTCTTTCTTTCATTGCCATCAGATGTTAGATACTTTTAGTCCAATAATGTGAAGATCTTGCCCTAAAAATAGGTACCTTATGTTTCATGTACCAGAATTTTTTTTGTTCAAAAGACAAAATGATAAATCTGAAATGGAATGACTGGAGAACTGTTTTTGTATATTTTGCTGTGCAAATACTAGAATATTTATGAGGATGATGATCCATCAGGCAGTGTCAAGGACCTTTAGCTTTTATTCCACAACAAGAAAGGTCCCTTAAAGGAAACAATTCATTGACTTAGTGATGTGGAACTTGAAATTGTTGTTTTTATTCCAAAGGCTTCTTTTGAAACTTGTAAGAAAGTAAAAGAAAAAAAAGTCAACCTTTAAACTGAATAATGCACCATTTTCCTGTATTTCAAAGGAAAGGTTAATAGCTCAGGCTGTATTTGTGACAGAAATGTAACCATTTCACGTTTTGGACACAATAAATAGTCTCTTACTGAGGATGTTATAATCTCTGATGGGGAAGTCTGTGAGTGAAAATGGGATGTTTAAATATCAATTTAGTGAAGTAACTAGAGGGCCAGAGTTTTTCACTTGTTTATAGCTCCTTTGTGAGGTACTTCATTCCAGCTGCATTTGTGCCTCAGTTGTCACACCATGCACACACACACTCTCTCTCTCTCCCCCCATCCTCTGCCCATGTAGGGGGTGTATTGTGGCCCAAGAAGGTGTGTGTGGAGCTGATTCACAATGGCAGTCTTTGACTGGCATAGGGTCCTTTAAGGAGCCTGTACCAATGGTGCACCATAGAGCTGCCTGGAAGCAGCTTGAACTTGCTTCAGAGCTGGGGCTGGCCTAGAGAATCAAGGAATGGGAAATTGATCCTGCCAGAGCAGGGCTCCAATGCAGGAGTCCAAGCCTGTGTTTTTTGACCTGACACAAAGATTGCAGATTGCCAGAGAACATCAGTCTAGCCTGTTCTATGATACTTCTAGTAGTGAAAGTCTCTGGGGGCCTGGCCTGTTGATTTCCACGGGGCTGACTGCAATGGGGCTGACATTGGTTGGGCCTTTGTGCACGAACAGTACAAACAAGGAACCCCTCCTCCATGAGCTCTCAGCCTGTGGGATGTCCATACCACGTCTCTGAAAGAAGAGTTTAAAACAACATTTTCACTCAGGGCTGCTTCTAGAAGCCAGTTTAGAAATGGACGCAGTTACTTTCCCTAAAAGGGTAAAAGAGAGAGGCACTCTGTATGGCTTCAGGCAAACAGCCCTGGTGTACCAAATGCCCATTTTCGGATAATCATGCTATGAACAGAAGGGAGGGCAAAGGGAGTGGTGATACTTGATGCATTTAAATTTTCTCTTTGTCCACCCCTGCCCTCTCCCAAACACCGCTCCTCTGTTCTGGAGAGGCTAACAGGCTGCTGTTCCAAAGGTTATAGGAGTAATCCTGTGTTTTGCTTTGTAGATAAAGATAATAAAGTACTCTTGTTTAGTTCAGAGTTAATGATGAAGAAAAATGTCCCATGTTCTCATAGTGACTTTGGGAGGTTAGTGGACAAACAACACTTATATTGATGTTTTACACCAGTAGATAGCACAATAGCTGTGTCTGGTAGATGTCCAGCAGAGAACAGACATGCACCCCACCCTGAGAGAGAGACACTCTACATTAGTCAAGAAGTAGAATTTTCAAAAGCTTCTAAGTGATGTAGGGGCTTAAATGACATTGTCTTTCAATAAGACTTCAGCTGGTACGTGCATAAAGTCCAGGGCCTCAAAGGTATTTAGAACCCTAACTCCCACTGATATCAAAGAGAGTTCAGCATCTAAATATCTTTGCAGATCTAGACCTGAGTCACTTTAGAAAAAGCCACTTAGGCTCAAATGTCACTTAAGTGCTTAACTTTCTGAAAATATTTCACTTATAATTTTCCAGGGAGCCTAAGGGAGTTAGGTGCCCAACTACCATTGAGTGCCAGGTCCCTTTTGAGAGTCCAAGCTTAGAGTTCTGCCTATGCTGTGGAGTACATTGAAGAGGACACTGTTCAGAGGGACTGTACCACTTTTTCAGAATATAAATTCTCTTCCTGTTATTTTGAAAAATAACTTAAAATCTAGTAAGATGAATGCAGGGGACTGGACTCGACAACCTCTCATGGTGCCTTTCAGTTTCTATGATTCTAAGATTCAAAATCTGGAGATTCATGTACAGAATCTGTCTGCCCCACACTTGGCCCCCATATCTTGGTCCCATTGGATTATTTCTGCATACGGATGCACTGGCACAGAGCAAAAGGAACATCAGAGTAGATGCTCTGCTCTTCAACGTATCTGGCTGAGGCTAGTATCACTATGAGTCAATCTTCAAGACCAGTGCTTTTTTCATAAGTTGAAGGAGATCCGCTCCTGGGAAAGGATTTCAGATTAATCGTGTCCAGCTGGGAATGATGAAGTCACCACTTTGCAAGATACTTAGCAATGGGGGCAACCGATTATTAACAGTGTGGAGTATCATAAAACTAACTGTTTAGGTGGAGCTCCAAATCATGCCATTGAATGAGCACTTAAATATTTTTGACAATTGTACAACTGACATTTAACAGTGATGTTTTGTAGGTCTAACTTGATTTCTCACCAGTCTGATGACTTAGCATATTTGTGGCATGCTGCCTACCCCTTGCAATGTGGGGAAATGACGTCTAATGCTTAAATACCCAGGGTCAATTGTGTACAGATGTTGTCTGTCTATAACAGAGATGGAGGGCAGGCTGATAATTTCAGCTCCTTTAATTGCTTCTCAGAGAGTTATTTACATATTTTTCCCATTGGAGATGAAGTCTCAGCCTCTGTATTCATTTGTACAAGTTCCAAGGCTGAGGAGAGCCTTGAAGAATGATGGGAAGCCGAAGCAATGCAAATAGTTCAGGTGTTTGCTTATCAGGCTTTAAACATTTCTCTTTGCAATAGTGAAAACTGTCCTGGATTTCCCATGAAAAGTTTTCTTAGAATTTGCATTTCCATATCCTTCTCTATAGAAAAATCTATGCATTCAACTTGTCCTCTTTAAGTGGCCTCCCTGGGCATTGGTGGCTAGAAGAGGTAGGATAAGATATTGGACACTGCTGGAGGGAGAGCAGTGTGATCTACTATACAATGGTAAATCCGCTGGAGTTTTTACATTGATTTACAGAAATCCAGAGCACTAAAAGTTGCCATTTGAATAGGATTTGTGACACCTCAGCCTCACTGATAATCAGACCATGACTGTCTAACAGCATACTTTCAAGGTGTTACGTACCTTTCGCCTGTTGCATACAAAATGATTATTAAAATCTCAAAGTCAAAGCTGAACAACTTGCTCTTGGATGCTGCTGGCTCTGAGATTGCTCTTAGGCTGACAAGTATATCAGAATAAATGTGTATAAAGTTTTAAAACTCACGGACTCCCTCCTTGACACTGATGTAATATGGCACCTCCTTGCTTTCCCTCCCTTTCTTAAAAAGATTCAGTAAAATAAGTCAGCAGTTAGTTCTGCAGTTGGGTTGTAGTCTACTGATAAGAAAAACTGTGGTATAGTACCCTGTTTTAGGTGCATCGTTTAGAAGAGTGTTGGCTGTTCAACAGTAGAGTAGCTTGAGTATGAGTGGATGCAGTCTCTGCAATATTACTAGTCAGTTTCCTGATAGGGTGTTTAAATCCTGACAGTTGCACTTTCCACCTGGGTCCAGTTCCTCTACTTCCTTGTTTGTCTGCTTAATTCTGGTCCAGTTAAATCTAAGCATTTTTGGATCTCACATGACCATAGCATCTTCTTACAATGACAACAGAGTCCTGTGGCACTTTTAAAGACTAACAGATTTATTTATCGCATGAGCTTATGTGATAAATAAATATGTTAGTCTTTAAAAGTGCCACAGGACTCTGTTGTCTTTCTACAATAGACTAACATGGCTACCCCTTTGGAATCTTCTTACAATGTAAGTTCTCTGTGCCATGATTACTGATGTGCCTGTGTATTGTATTGATATTGAATGTAAACTAATATTCTCTCATTTTATCGTCAGGAGCTCAGGAAAAGTTCCCGTTTTTAGTTTGAAAATGATACTTAAAGACAGGCCCCATACAAATACAACCTATGTATTTGGTTGCTTTTCCTGTTCAGTTCTGAATCTAATCTGTTGATCTCACAACCTAAATGAGCAACTTCCGCAGTCCATTTTACGTAACTGTCCAGCTCCTGTAATGTGAATCACTTTCAGTTGAGAGCTATCTTTGTTATACCTTTGTTCTTATGTCCCATTTCACTGTTCAGCAAACCCCTCAGATTTGTAGCCAATTGAGGTCTTTGCCATTGCTTTCGTAGATTATCAGTGAGATATTGATCTACTTCCTAGGTCAGTGGAGATGCAGTACTGTTGATGCATTACAATTTGATGTCTGAGTAACAGAGCGTATGAAGTTTGCTTTGAAGTTTCTCAGTATTTTTTGTTCATATAAATGTCATACATTCTCCAGCTTCAAAACTGGATCAGCAAGTCCCTCAAAGTTATTTGTGTCTACGAAGTCAATTGGTAGCACAATACAGCACTGTCAAGGGTTATTAAATCCCCCCGGTACATAGTTAGCCCAATAAACTTACATACCTAAAAGTAAAGTTGCAGTAAAGTAAGCCCAATAAATTTACACACCTAAAAGACTTGCTAGGGAAAGAAGAGGCCCAGGTCAGAATTTAGAGACAGGTCCACTCTGAACTTTGGCTGAAGCTTATCTCCTTAAAGGTCCCACCATGGAAACCCTAAATATTAACACTCCAAACCTGGAAAGCTAGGATCAAGATTTGAACTTTGTCACTAAGACTTATCTCTAGAAAAATGTGTGTGTATTAGAACAAAAAATCAGGTTGAATGAGCACATCTTCAAATGCGTGTAACATTTTATGTACCCCTTAAGTAGAAGTTTGCTCTCCTTTCATTGCATGAGCCAATTTGCAGCTCTTAGCAGCCAATCTTCTTGTATGCACCCAGAATCCTATCTCTGGGGTTTTGCACCACTACGTTCAGTACCGTGTGACTTTATGGGAGACCTCATTGCAAGTAACTGAAGAAACTGGTTTCAGTAGAAGACCAAAGAGATGGAATGGGAGCATATTCCCTACTCATCAGATAGCCACTGGTTGAACTCCCTTGGGGTCTTGGCCCAAGGGTTAAGAACATCTGAACTAGTATAATGCAAAAGTTTCAGGTAGTTTAAAAATTAATGATTTGGCTTTCTGGGGCTCACTCAGCTTCTCCATTGTTAGTATTTAATTGGAACGCTGTAGCTGTTATGAGCTTCTGATTTCTAAAGTACTAGTAATAACACCAGTAGCATCATTTCCCACCCTCCTAACATTGTGCATGGAGAAGGACCTGACATGGCTGATTAGCAGCAAAGATATTGACTTAGGCCTGCGGAACCTCTTAAAGTTGAATTACTTTTTAAAGGGAACACTACCATGTTTAAAAGTCACATATTTCTTTTTTTAAAAAGCAGCTTTTCTTAGTAGCATCGTGATTAAACACTTCATATAATTGATCATCAGTCTCATTTGCCTTTCACCATCTGTGCTATTTACTTTTATCATGACATGCAGCTTGGACAATGGAAGAAGTACACTGGTGTGTTTTCCCCTTCATTCTGGAGGAACTGATAGTGGCTACAGAGTTAAGATTTTGCCCTTCATGAGACCTTAAAACCTCTTAGGCATTGAACCAGTGGCTTGGCTTTAGAAACCTAAACAGATACAGAACGTGCTTCAGAGAAAGGATGCTGGAGTAAATGTGCCATTGATCTGATCTGATATGGCAAATCCTCGCTCTCTATGACAGACATTCAAATGAATGCTAATAGGTCTGTCAGCACCATAGATTGCGAAGAGTTCCTTATGAATGTAACTGTGGCAGCCGGCAGGCTGGATGGAATTGATTTTACATGCACACTCCTTCCTAAGGGTCAGAAGTAGTGTCGTGCAACCTCTTTCCCTCCACTAAGGAGCCCACAGGGTTCTGTTCTGACACCGTTCCTAAGCAACACTTGTCAAACTCCTGCAGAAGGGTGAGGAGCTACAGGCTAAGATGTCATCATCAGTATGCTGAGAACAGCTCTCTATCTCCTTCTCAGCAGCCTCTGATGGAACTGTTTCCAAGTTCTCCCAGTGCCTTTCACAGAAGGGGGCTTGGATGAAAGCCAGCAGACTTATTAGGCTCATACCAGATAAGACAGAGGTGCTACAGGTCGGCAGAGAGCAGCACGCTGAAGAATTAGCAAAGTCAAGAACTTCTCCCTCCCTTGAACACAGCTGCCACCCTCTCTCTTGTTTTTAACTCACTCCAAAGTGTAATTGACACAAGCAGAGTCATGTTTACTTTCTGCCCCTAGAGGAAGCCAAGCAGTAAATTTATCTCCTGTCTTCCAGCCTATGGACAAGCAGCAAGCCCTCGTGAGGCGAGAATCTGTCATTAACTTGGAAAACTTCAAAAGGCAATATGCCAGGAGGCGATGGAAGGTACGGCAATGGGACAGTAATACTAAGCAGTAATACTTACTTACCCTGAGGGGCTTTGAGGGCAATCTAACGTTTGCATAGTGCTTTGAAAATGTAAAGTACTATAGCTGTATTATATATATTAGGGATTTCTACACTTCACGCGAATCACTTAATTCTCATCCCCCCTCTTCCCAGCTCTCTTACAGTATTGTCTCCCTGTGCAACCACTTATCTCGCTCACAGATGAGAAAGGATGCAACCAACTGATGCAGGATGGAAGTTTGGTAGGTACATTGAAAAAGAGGGAAAGGGAAAAAAAACTATTTTACCATGAAATGAATCTTACTCTCATATCATCTGCAGCATAAATGGGGAGCAAGGAATGGCTGGTGGCTCTGCAAACTGTATTCACTGGTCAAAATTATAATATAGAGGAACAGTATGTAGGTTGTATGATGAGCATGGTATCAGACCCTTAACTGAGAGAGGCCTGCAGTTGCTCTGAGCTGGGATGGGAAAGGAGAGATTTTAGCTAGCCCTTACTACGTAAATGGGCTTTGCATGGGGAATGGGAATTCAATGCTAAGAGACAGTCTTGCATTGCTGATGTCAGTGGGATTTTGCTGTAGACTTCAGTAGGATCTAGATCAATCCCTGTGTGAGCAAATGTAGAGTATGAAAGCACTTGAATGTAAAAGGGCTTATCTAACATGGAGAAACCCTTGTATTCAATGGCTTTTCCAAGGTTTTAGTATCCATGAGAGTGCATCACTGGACTGTTTGTATTGCTTAAACTTTAGGTTTGCCAAAACATGACTCAAAAAATTCTTTAGGTTGAAATTATACCAAGCTTACATATTCCTGATGTATTTCATCTACATACTCGATATAGGTTCTTATGCCATATAATTTAGAGTGAGCCTCGTTTTTTGGTTGGTTGTTTACATGTCAGTCTCCATTTAGCCAAAGATAAAGTGGGGTTTTCAGTCAAGCTGTTTTGACAGTGAGCTTTAGTCAATATAGAGAACAAGGATGTCCTGCTTTCAGGGTCAAATTGTCAACTTCACTATAGGCCATCTGCTCTACTTTGGCAGGGAGGTCACTTATTTTAGTTTTGGCCCAATAATCTCATCTGGGAACTGTCACCCCGAAGTGGACCAACCAGTCCAGAATCCTGTGTCTGACTGTGGCCTACTAAATGTTTCAGAGGATGGAAAAATATCCACGATGCACCTTACAACCGGAGAGAAACTTAGTGATGTTTCTCTTAGCTCTCCTGCTTATCCCTGTTCCCGACCCCCACTGGTGATTGATTAGCAAACACATATTTAATCTATCTAGGATCTCAGTATCTCATTCAATAGACTGAAACATGACAGTCTCTTTTTTTTTTTCAGACACGTTTTGAAAGCGACCAGGGAGATCTTTCACAAAGAAATGGCACTCATTTGAGAAGCAGCAGCATATTTTAATGGATTTAGTATTCTACGCTGGAGAGATACAGGCGGGAAACCTCACTTTGGCTAAAAATGTATCCCTAACAGCGTGACCTGGCTTATGGTCTGATTCAATGATGTGGTGCTGCATGCTTTTTAATGCATCTGTATAATATTAGTCAAGATCTAGTGAAAACTTCATAAAACTGGGCAGTCTGGATTCTTGAGAAGTGTGGCAGCACAAAAACTGTTGGAATAATTTTACTTGAGGAACTTTTCATTCTTATTTGAATTCATCTGTGAAACTGTGATATTGCCTGTATCCAGCACATTGTTTTACTGATGTTCTCTTAAGTGCAGCATAATTCACATTCTGAGCCATATATAAGAATGTGTGCATTAATACCAAAGGAACAGTCCTTATGGCTGTGAAGCTGTTATTGCTTCCTAAGCAAACTTTTACAAAGAATTCTTATAGTTATTAGTAACACAGATACTCAGTGAAAAATATCTAAGAGGTGTTGTTAGTAGCTGTCTGCAGTAATACCTCTATCCTGGCTGTTGTGATGAAAAGTCATAATGTTTTTCTATTTTATCATTGAAGATGTTAGCCTGATGTTAGCCTGATAGCATGAAAATGGTGTAAGGAGTGGACCTGAGTGCAGCTTTTTGCAATGCACAATACGCATTTTTCAGTGAACTGAAAACTATTCACAAAATCATTGAATAGCTTCAGCAAAAATATATTTTCTGAAGAATGAGACACCGTTCACAAAAGACAGGGATGTGATGCTTCACTGCTGTCTCCCTTATAAGCTTTGGTCTAGTGCAGGGTTCAGCGACCTTTGCCGACCCCTGTGCCAGCCCCGCCCACCGCACCATCAGCAGGTGCTGGGGGTCGGGCCAAAAGGGGCGGGGCCAGGCTTTAGGTGCCCTGCCGGCCAGGGCCAGGGCCAGGGCCTGCATCAGCCAGTGGGTGGCCTCCGGTTCCCCGCCCCGGGGCCGGCTCCCATCCGCAGGGGCAGTGCGGGACTGATGGCCTCTGTTGGCCCTGACCCCTGCTGGACGGCGGGAGGGGAGAGGAGGGGAGTGGAGCAGAGCGGGTCGCACCATATCGCCCCAGCCTGCCCAGAGCTGCGCCGCTGCCGGCAGGGCAGAGCCGGCCCCAGCCATGGCCAGCAAGACGGTGAGTCGGCTCAACCCACCTGGAGCCACCGCTGCCAGGATCCGGAGACTGCCTGCCGGCAATGGCAGCTTCGGCCAGGCTGAGCCAACCCATCCTCTTGCTGGCCATGGCCGGGGCCGGCTCTACCCTGCTGGCAGCAGCGCGGCTCTGGGCGGGGTGGGGCAACGTGACCCACTCCTCTCCCCTCCCCTCCCGCTGTTGAGCAGGGGGTGGGGCCAGCAGGGGCCCTCAGCCACACGCCGCAGCTGCTGGCTGTGTGGTTTGCGGGGCCAGCGGGGGAGCCTCAGTGGCGCCATGTGCTGCTCAGACTCGGCCCGCGTGCCAGCTCTGGCATGCATGCCGGGGGTTGCCGACCCCTGGTCTAGTGGTTAGGGCACTCATGGCAAATCCAGATTCAGTTTCCCCCTCTCGCTGAGGAGGAGCAGGAATTTGAATTTGGAGTTCACAGCTGGCACAATGCAGAACAGTTCCCTGGCCACCAGGCTATGGGACATTCTGATGTAGTGTGTTCTCAGCCTCTCCTGTTGAAGCTATTTTATGGGATATAAATAATTACTTAAATAATCGGAGTGGAGATTTGGTCTTGGGCTTTCCACCTCCAATGTAAGGGCCTCAGCTACAGGCTAGAGAGTCAGTCCCACACTCATTCCATCTGGACCAATGACTATTTGTATTTTATCCTAGGGAACATCCTCTGTAAACCTATAAAAATAAGCTTTATGCTGATATAACTGCATCCACACCAGGAGGTTATGTCACTTTAATATATCTGTTTCTAAATTGATGTAGTTAAATAGGTACAAAAAGTGTGTCAAGACCAACCCTTTGTTTGGGGTGGGATGTAGCTAAAAATCACAAAGGAAACTCAGCTGAATCAACTCTTTATTCTACAGAATTTCACCTGATTTGAATGGTTTTGAATCAGTCAACTCATGCTTGAGATTTTAAAAGGAGAGAGTTGCAAGTTATAATTGAAACATAACCCCAAATGAATTTTGCCTGGTTTCAGGTTTCACTGTGAACATTTGCAAAACATTAAAAATCAGTTTTTAGTTATAGCTTCATATCCTGTTTCAGGTGTGGATAAAAACATGCACAGCACATACATCAAGAAGAAAGAGTTAGCTTATAAAGTGGAAGTAGAAAGGAAGGTGTGAGGGAAGAGGTACAGTGTAAGCAGGTAGGAAGTACGCTGTGAGGAGGAATGAATGAAATGGACAGCTGGAAGCTAAATAAAAGAACTGGGGGGGTTAGAAGAGATTGGAGGAGAGAAGGGAAAACAGGATTAGAAGGATTGTGAATGAAAGGGATTTAAAAAGGAGTGTTTCCACTAAATGTCAGACTATAATCTGAAACAGTTGATTTAGAACATAGGCTATCTCAGGTTCAACCCTGCTGTATACCGTAGCTAAGTCTGTGGTGATCCTCAGCCTGTAAAGCCTTGTCTTCACTAGGATAAAAAGGTATGTCCAGAATTTGAGTTAGCAAATACAAGGTAAAATCCTAGTGAAGACAAGGCAGTTTACAGTTTGCACATATATTAGCTGGTTGAGATTTAGACTACAGGAAACTCTGGGGTTTAACTTAACGTAATGATTCATGTTAAAAGTACAGGTACTTTGTGTTTAATAGGATTTTGCCCTCTGATAGCTAATTCAAATTAAGAACACACCTTTTTTTCCTATGGAGACAAGGCCTAATTTACCAATCAAGGAGGATCAGAATTATACAGCAATCATTTTATCTTTCATCTTGATTTCTATAATATGTTCTTAGTTGCTCTTGACGTCCCTTACTGTGTTATACTTGTTCAGAAATCTGATGCTAAACTCTTTGGGTATGTCTACACCAGCAAAAGTTAGGTCGACTTTGTTAAGTCGATGTAACAAAGTGAACTACGTTGACTTAAAGCTAAGTCGACTTAGTCCACTTTGTTAAATCGACCTAACTGCCCTTAAGTCGACTTAATAAAGTCGACTTAAGGGTTACTTCCCATCCACACCATCCTTAAGTTGACTTAAGGAGTTGACTTAAGGCTTAAGACGACCTAATGGGCGGTTGTTATTAGGTCGACTTAAGCTTTCATTAAGTCAACTTAAGGAATTTCTTAAGTTGACTTAAGGAAAGTCAGGTGTAGACATGGAGTAATTTAGGTCCACTTAAGGGTCCTTAAGTTAACCTAAATTGCTAATGTAGACATACCCTTTGAGCTGGAGCCTCAGATGGCATAACTTCTTGTAGCTCCATTGAAGTTAATGTAGCTATGGAAATTTAAGACCAGCTGAGGACCTGCCTCAGTGTTTTTACTGTGCTTCCTTGCGCTTTCATTAGCCTCAGTGACAATCAAATCTTGGTAGCTCCTTTCTCCTTATTTAGAAATAGGTATCATTCTGCTGCTGCTTTATTTTTGTTACAAATCTCTCCAAAAACTCACTTGCTGAAGCAGTAATGCCTGCTTCCCAACAGCAATGATAATAGAGATAAAGTTAGATTACTGGGAGCTAGACACATATTGTCTTTGACAAATCTGAACAAGCACTTAGATACTAAAATCTGCTGCTCTTCGATACTAGGCTGATAGGCTACTGTAGAAAAGTGTAAGGTAGAGGACTGGAAATAACTTGACCCTTGTCCAGAATATATATGGTGAAATCTGAGGTTGCCTACCTACATCTTTTATAATGTAACTTAATTCTGCTATGATCAACTATTCCCTGAATACTGAGCCTTAATTGAGGTCAGCTGGCTTCTGTAGCTAGACCAGATACTGAAACAGCATTTGAAGACCCATATGGCATTGTGATGAGCACTGATTTTGGCTTACTTGTCAGCATCACTTTGCCCAATGATCACTTATCTTTGCACTTTTTACACTGAAGAGTCAGCCAAGTACCCAACAGACCAATATTTCTACCTGTTTTCTTCTTTGCTTACTCTCTACAGTACTCTGTGTGTAATATTTAATCTCTCTCAAGTTAAGGTAAGTTTCCTAAGTTCGTTACTAAGAATTTGTATTTATTTCAATGTCAAGAAATTTATTTTTGTGTTCAATTCTAGAAGAGGGATATTTCATATATCTGAGTCACTTGATCATATATACATGTCCTTAAACCTTAACTGGCTTATACTGTTTGTACAACAGTATGTATTATATCTGATTCTTCACTTCTCACATTTTCTAAAATCATGAGCTGCTACCCCTTTTCTAATAATGTATCTAGACAATGAATAGTTACCGAACACTGTGGCTTCAATGTACCTATGTCACATGGACCAAGCAAAATATCACTTCTGTTTTGTATGCAGTATTCTATAACCCAATTGACTGTTAAGGGTGAAAGGAGACAATATTACTTCAACAGAAACAGTACAAATTCAATATTAAAACCTAGGTTTTGAGAAATTATATTGTACAATCATACTGATGATTTCCAACACTGTCCAGAGTGTGTTCAATATGTTTTTGTAATATGCCACACTTAATATATATTGTTTTATTAGCTGTTAATTTGATATTTTAATCTACCATTGTATTAATATTACTGTGATTTCCTTGTTTCCATATCTTGAATTATATTTGCTTTTCCACTCACTTACCCACTAGATTCTGTTTTACAAGCTAATGGAGTCAAGTCTTCAGTGTATTGATCAGTTACTTATTTTTATATATATTTTAAAAAAATAGAATATATCTGCTAGTGTAGATTTAAATATTAGACTAAACATGCATTTGTGCTGTAGTAATAGATACATAAAGGGAGACTAGGGCATGGAGAACCTATTTACTTTTCATTATGTAGGGAAATATTCATAAAGAGAACACTAAAAAAATATATTTGAAAAATCTATGGCTCCTCCAACTTGTCTCCCAATTGCTGAGTTCAGGATTCTTTTTATCCTGTCATAGGTGATGGTGCTCACATGACTCTGAGTTTATCAGCTAGGACATGGGAATTGAAGCTCTGGTCCTGGAATTTTTAGATAAGTAAAAAAAAAGAATTTCAAGAAGTGCTGAGCACCCACAGCTCTAATTTGAAGTCTGCAGGAACTGCAGGTACACAGCATCTGAGAGTCCTGGATATAACAACAGCCTGGATTATAGCATCAGGTATTGCTTATGGCCCAGTCCTGTGAAGAGCTGAATGCAGCAGTCAAGTAAATGCGAGTCAGCATTTTTCAGAATTTTGGCCTATAGCCTTGTCTGTACCCTGTATCTAAGGCATTATTATTCAGTAATATGGTGTCACTCTCCGATAAAATGGCATTGCCTCCTTTCCTCCCGACTTTCTGTGAGCATCTGCTTTACCTGACTTGTGTTCAGTACAAGGGGAACCACCAGAGGGCATTAGAGGCAACACTCATGTTGAGCAAAATTATTTCCTAATTTTTTCAAATCCTAATCCATTCCCGATGTATATTTTGGAGGTTTTCATTGCAAACTCTAGTCAGTGACTTACTAGTAGGTTTTACTCCGTTTTATTTCTAAATGTATTTGTAACCTTGAAGTCTCCACCTATATATTCTGTTGGGGTGAAATTCAACTGTATGCAGAAGGGGCAGTATAAGACATATGCACCACTTAGTTAAGCTCTATTTAGAAAACTTATGTGGTGCATAGTCCCCGCCCTGCTCTGCGCGTAGGGGTGAATTTCACTATTAATGATTTGGAATCTTAAATCAGTTATTCTAGTACAACAGCCTTGAGTTTTCCCTTGATACTGAAAGTGGAATGAAAAGAATGTACTTTGTTAAAATGGTTGCACATATTACAGGATTTTCTTTTTTTGAGAGAGAGAGAGAGAAGATCTATATTTTTAATGCATGCTTGGTCCTTTGGGAATCTGAAGAGAGATGCAATAGTCTGACTAACGATATTTTTATTATAAATCAATTGTTATAATATGGATATTTTATTATTGGTGCACTAGTGCTATTTTTAACCCTCTGTACGTGTTTTTATTACGGGAAATATTCAGATTTTTATTGAGTACCTGACAAGAATATGAATTCTGTCAGAACACAAGAAACTTATTGGTCATTCTGATTTGCGAATAAAACTTTGCAAAACATTGGTGCGTGTAATCTATTTGCCTGTTAACTCTGTGAATTTGTTTGATAGAGAGGAAGGATGGTCCAGTGGATTTTGGGGATTCTGGAGACTCAGATTCTTGCTCTGCCACAAGTTTCTGTGAAACCTTACTCTCGCTGTGCCTCAGTTCCCCATCTGAAGAATGAGGATTACTTCTCTACATCTCAGGAATGCTATGAGGATAAATACATTAAAGATTATGAGGTGTTCAGGTATGGGGGCTTGTGACAAGGTGGGTTTAGCCTGCACTGAGTGGGAAAGATTAAACACACTATGGGCAATGGAAGTCCCCGTACTCCCAGGCTGTGCTGGGCGTGTGCCAAATGCTGTTCCAATATAAAAGAAAGCAACACAGCTCATTCCAGGTGGATTGCTGAGGAGGAAGGATGCTTGGTGGAGGCTGTAAGCAGAGAGCTGCTTCAGCACACAGCCGAAGGAAGCAGAGACCTGCTACCCACAGCTGACTGCCCAGAGTCAGATGTCCAGGGACCAACCAGTGCCAGAGAAACCAAAAGTTCTGAGACTTGGATGACACTGTCAGGAGGCATGGTAGGAAGCGGCCCTGAGGCCCAACATGAGTGGTACCTCCCACCAGAGGCAGGTCAGTGCGTTGTGGCAGAAGTTCTGCTGACGGGTGGGGACCACCCCTGTCACAAACAGGGCCCGGTGCTGGGATGTGGTGGAGTTGGGCAGGCTTGCATTCCACTAATCCTCTTCCCACTCCCCTTGGGGTGACAGCATCTCCTCACCTGAGCTTCAGACTGCAGAGCTATGGACTGTCTGTCTGTCCTGTCCTGCCGAAGAGCCAGGGGCCAAAGATTGCTTGTGGTCCCATCTTGCCTGCGGGTCTGGGCTATATAGAGTGCTGACTCGTCCTGCCCTGTCTGAGGGCCAGGGCCACAAATTGTTTGCTTGCCTTGCTCTAACGTGAGGGCGACTGGCCACAAGGCCTCGCAGGCCCAAGCCAAGGGTGACGGTCGACGCTGGTCGCCAGGCCTGTCCTCGCCCTAATGGTAGCCAGCCCGACGCAGACTTTTGAGACATATGGCTGGGAGGGGACCAGTCTGGTGGACTGCGCCTGCAGGGATGTCCTGCTCGCCTTGACGCCCCCCATCCCCCAAAGGGTGGGGGACTGGGTGGGCTGACCCCACAACAGGGCTATAAATACATGAGAGAGAATTTAAGAAGTTTTCTGCTGTACTGCTGCCATATTAGAAAGATTATTGATGTTCTTCTTTGATGGTAGGTCAGGTTTGTGCCTGAAGTGGATAAATACTGAATACACTGTGTAAAGCTACTAGAGTTTCTGTCCATGTTGCAAACCTGGGGATAGGATATTTATGCAGCAGAGAAATGGAGCTGATCCTAAGAGTCTGAGAAGCACCTGTCATAGGGTCCTATGGGTCAAACATGGCAGCGCCAGTGGACGAGTGACAGAAACAGCAAGGGCACAGGAGGAGACTGACGCCAAAGCCCACCAGGCTCAAAACCTGGCATGGAATGCAAGAGCACGTAGGCTGTTAGCAGCCTCGGCGAAGCAGGCTGATTCTTGCCTGTGCGCATATGTTCACGCTCACGCAAACTTCAGTTTGGATTGCCCCACTCACAACGTACCCGACACAAGCCATAGAACACATTGGCATGCATCTTACAAGTACACCACACCCCACAGCCTTAACTTGACCTATTTCTCCTCAATTTAGATTCCCATTATACTTTGAAGTCTACTAGCCTGGTGTTCAGCTACTTATCAGTTTCCTGCAAAGAATGACAATCATTCTAATGTTTATAACATTTTTTCCATTTATGCTCAGGCTTGGACACCAGCAAAACTGCATCACATCAACAGTTCCTAGTTCTTAACATACTTATCTTCCTTAAGGACAAACCTACTGAGTGATCTAGAGAGCTTCCTTGCAAACAACTTGCTATTTATATTATCCCATAATTGTGATAGTGTATTTAACTGAGTAATCAGATTTATTATGGGTGCAATTTTCAAAAGTGACATAGTCTTCTATAAACCCCAACTACCTAAGCTCCAGATTTTTAAAGGTATTTAGGTTCCTTTGAGTTCGGTGGGAGTTTGGTGCCCAAATACCTTGAAAAAATCTAAACCTGTCACTTTTGAAAATGAAACAGGCTCCAAGTCACTTAGGTGCTTTAGAAAATGTTATCCTTCATTACCATTTGTTGTTCATTCTGTATCTATAAAACGTGCAGTAATGTGTTGGTATGAAACAGGCTCTCTTAGGCTCACTGGTAAATCTAAGGGATTTTATTTATTTTATTATTTAAAAATAGAACATGAAAATTTATTTCTGATACAAACTGACGGAGAAGACATGCCATATTTAAGGTTAATCTTCACTCTCCGATTCACATGATATGGGGAGAAAGAAAAGTACAAATGACCAAGCTCCATTTTAGTGCTGAATCTTATATCTCTTATCTGCTTTTGTCACAGCTTTTTAATGCTAAAGGAGATAAAAAGGATAAATCCTCATAACTGTGTATGAGAGAAGTGAAGCTTAACTTTGAAACCTGAATAGCTCAAAGCCAGACACTATGAGATGAAAAGCTAAAAAGGTGTTAAAATACTCAGGTTATGTGATAGAGTATACCTTTCTCTGCAGCTGCAGCCCAACCAAAGTGCAAAGGAAGGAGCTGTCCAGTCCAGTCCAGCAGTACTTGTCCAGGCCAATGATCATGAATAGCCAGCACCTCAGCTGAAGAGTAAGCCGTGTACTATATTAGAGATGCCTTCAGTTATAGCCAGTGTTTTCCTATGAAGTAAACCCAGTGCATTGGAGCGTCCAACTTCATTTCCTGAAAGATTATGACATTGACATATCTGCTCTGGGACATCCCATACAATGTCTTGAAGTAATAGGCAGTGCATTTCATGAGTTGGGGTCCTTTTACTTGCTAACTAAATAATTGAGTTCTATAAAGACCAGGGAGCAGACAGATCCAAATCACTAATTCTTTATTTCTCAAAAGTGAAGAACTGTATGAGGCCAAATACTCAGCTGGTATGGAGTGGGGTTCTTTCATTGAGGTTCTGGCCCATGGGGTGGACAAGGGCAAACTTTCTGTAAGAGCCTGATCCAGAGCTATTTGAAGTCAATTGATTTCAGTGAGTTTTGGATTGGGACCTAAGGATCTGCTCTACAGAACGCTGACCTAAATTAGTTTCTGTGCGTTTATTTCTTACCTTCTAAAAGTCTGCATCACTGAGCTAGTTGATTTGATATGCATGACATCAGGAGAGAAAAATTATACAGCAGAACATTCAGCATTCTGCAGCTACTCAAGCAAAATCAATGTAATCTGCATTGCAAATGGAGTTATCTGCCTGAAGTAATGGGAAATATTTGAACAGTTTCCAGTGTGAGCTGTACAAATTGATTTAGATCTCTCATTCTGGTCCTGTTACAACATTTAAGGAAGCTGAATGGTTTTGCTGATTCCAACATTGCCTGTAGTTATTGTTCTTCTTGTTAAATTACTTCATTGTAGAGAATCGCATCACCTTGCAACCTCTGTTTATCTGGTTTGGCATTTTAAAATTAATGGCTTTTGATTCTGTGGAGAAAGAAGGGCAATTACACATGCTGAGCCAAAAATAACTGGGCCCTCACTCTTGTGTATAAATATATCCATTTTCAAACCACAGGCGGGGGAACTTTAGAATTGGCTGATACTGATTTGAATGACATGGCAGGGGTGCATACATGTTTGTTAACAGCATCGAGGGTATGTCACCCAGGTGGTGAGTATCATGAAAGGCCAGGGACTCACAGGGAGAGCTGTTACCCCAAAGCTGAGGTTAGCAGCAAGGGAGAATGTGGGGGACATAGGACCTCCCAACTTCACCATGTCCCAGTGCAGGGCCCTAAGGATGTGTCTACACTTACAAATTAAGTCGACTTAAGCTTGCTTAAATCGACTTAATTTCATCTGCATTTACACTACATTTTCCTTAAGTCGACTTAAGCAGCAGCTTAAGTTGACTTAAGGAAAATTAAAGTCGACTTTATAAAACCTCATTTAAAGTCGACTTTACTGGCTAAGTCGACTTATTAAGTCGACTTAGCCAGAGTAGACGCAGATTAGCCTTAAATAGACTTTAAGTCGACTTAAAGGGCTTCAGGGCTCCCCCACTGCCCTCCCTGCCAGGGTGGCTGGCACAGGCAGAGCCCCACAGAGGAGGACACAGCCCTGCCCACCCCGCTCCTATGCCTTGCCAGTGTCCCTGTCCTGCTCAGCCCCCATTGTACCCAGGTACAATGGGGCAAATGGTGAGCCCCCTGGCACTTGGCAAGGGGTGCCCCCCCCGCCCCCGTGGACCAGTTTCAGCTTTGGCAGGGTCCCCTTTAAGTCGACTTAATTTTTGAGTGTAGACTTAAAGTTGACTTTGTTAAGTCGATTTAGCAAAGTTGACTTATTTGGCCAAGTGTAGACATAGCTTAAGAGTGGTGGAGGTGTTCCGCCACTGGGTCAACAGGGCTGTAGCCAAACTCATTGACATGGCTTCAGGCCACAATACAACCAAAAATTGTCTGGTTCCCTTAGGGTTATTCCTACTCCTATTCCCTGGAGCACCTGGGCCTCAGAGTCACAGTTGGTCTCCCTAGGGTGAACCACAAGGGGTGGCCCCACCAGGTCCTCCAGGTGGCAGGCAGCTCCTCAGCAGATGGGCTGCGTTTCAGCATTGGGGGTGAGTGAGGAGAGAGATCCTCCTCCAGCAAGCCTAGCCCAACTGAGCTAGAGGGCTCATCTTTTATAATGCCTTTCCCACCCCTCTGGTTCTAACAGGATAGATGGGGGTGTCCTGGCTCTGCCATCTGCTCTCACTACATGTTTGAATTAAACAAAAGTCAAGCAAGTGCTTTAGTGCTATTCTGAATAGGGATTTTTTTTAAATCAAGGTCTTGATCATTGATGATCTCTGTGTGCACCACGGTTTGGCATCCCATTCTGCAGAAGAATGGAAATTAAAAAGAACACCCTTATATTACCTACAGCTTAAGCAATTAATTTTTCATATAATAGCTCTTAGAACAAGCTTCCGTAACTTACATTATTAATTGATTTATCATTAGTTTAATGGCTATTGATATCCCTTGCCAGTTAAAGAAATACAAATTAATGAAGCTGACATCTACAGGAATTAAATTAAGGAATATTACATCATTATCCTTTGTAGTATCTCTCCAACTGTATTAACGGTAACTTTTTATTTTTCCTTTTACTTTGTACAGTACATACTATTATGTTTGAGGAGATATTCTCTTACCTAAACTGCTCTTATGTATGACAGACTATGCAGAATCTCGTCAATGAACATGTTAGTACTGAAAACTGTGAAAGTGGGGGAATGTGTACTTAATATAGGAGAAGTACAGATATGTGTGTGATTTAGGTGCAGTATGTATCCAGATGCAAAATATGATCCAAGATCTGCTGTAATGTAAATATGCAAGATTAGCAGAACAAAGATAACACTAGATATGCTTATCCAACCTTCAAACCTCTTAGCTAAATTAAAAATATAAAAGAGACTGCCAATTTTGTTACATTACTCTAGTCAGGTTCTTATACCATCTTCATAACAATGATGTCTGAGCAACTTCCAATTCTGGGTGGTTTTTATAATGGTGAGAAATATCCCCTAAGTGTTAGCATGAACCCAACCAGCTCATCTTCACTTGTCACCTAGGGCCTAAATCAGGAAGGGATTTAAGCACATGCTTAAATCCCATTTAATTCTAATTTGAAATTGAAAATGTAGTAGGATTTAAGCATATACTTAAGTGCTTCCCTGAATCAGGATGTTAATGACTATTCAGAATTTCTTTCTGGCCTACTAATAGAGGTTGGTTCATTAGCCCCACTACACCAGTTAGCATCCTAGTAGCTTTCCCTTTCAGTTACTCTTCTTTGGAATTGTTGGACTGTTTGTTTTCAAGAGAAAGAAACAAAACCCCCACTGGCTAGCAGCCATTCCAGTTACAAGCTGAACAGCGTCAGTTCGTGCTTGGGAACTTCCAAGATTAGAATCTGGCTGCTGTGGGAAGTGGTATTGGTAATCTAGCAAGTCAGTTCTTCCCGCAGTTAGTACTGCATAGTGATGAGGGTACGTGTGCTCCTGGAAGCTCCATCTTTTGGAAATGATGTAAAACCAACATCCTAATTCCTCATAGCCATTTTGCAAGTGTTCATGTTGGCTTCGATGTGCTGACTAACTCCCCATTTCAGCAACTAATTTGTAGCATATCTAAAAAATTCCTTGCAGGTTCAGTTGGATGGAATGTCTTTCCTTTACAGACTATTGAAATGATTGTTGTGTACTGTCAAACTGCTGTCATGTCCCACTCCAATAGGAAGTGACTTGTTTTTGTTGTTGTCTGATCCTGCAGGTTGGATACAGAGGATCATTTAAAATTCAATTTAAGACACTTAGCTGGCAATGTTTGACTGGCTATTGAAGACCCATTTGTACATAAAGCTTTTTGTCCTACAAAACTCCTCTGATCTAAATTAAGTGTCAAAGACCAGCACAGCAGAGAAAGCGCCCTCACCAACAGCTTCCTGCCAGACATCTCCCATTCCAGCCACGCAGAGTCTAGAAATCTCTGCTCACACAGCCTGATGCAAGGCAGAAAGACCAGTCTGTGCTGACTTCACTGTGGCAGAGTTTCTAAAGTGTACATGATGCATTCCCTTTTCTGTGCATTTAAGGAACTTTTCAGCTGCAGAGGGTTCCTGTCCAGCTGGGTGTCCAAGCTCTATTGAAGCATGCTTTCTTCTCCCCCTTCAGAATACACCCCTTAATTTTTACTTTCTTCAGCCTCTGCATGCACCCCTTTCCACTTGTTTAGCTATTTAGGCAGCATACAAAACTACTGATGTGCCTAACTTTACAAAAATGGAGAACTGGGCAGCCATTTACGAGGATGCTTAAGTACATAATACATAGGGCTTTGTTTATACCAGACCAATGAAAATACATTTTCAGACTAATCAGTACAAATTGATACCACTGGAAACATTTGTAAAATGTCAAAATAAAACCACTGATCCATAACATGTTCTGAGAAAATCAAATCATCTTGTCTGCTACTTCCTCTGGAAGGAAAATGGGGAAAAAATGTTAATTTTTAGCAGCATCCACACTACTGAATTGATTCAGTTAGTTGAAGGTCACTAGATTATTCCTCCCCTCCCCACTTTTTAAATGCATCTGCTTGTCTGAATATTTCATTTCTCTTTTTTTTGTTTTGTTTAAAGTTCACAACACATAGCTAGACCTGTCTAAACTAAGGCAGGCCAGACCTCCCTTTCCCTAGTAAATTGTTCTACTTTTCCAATCTCCTTTTATAAATAGTGCTGATATCTAGAAGAAAAATTGTCACATGTAAATGCACTCCAATCTTCATTCTTGTACATTGGCATTTGCCATAGAAAAACAAGAAAATAGTCTGTTAATTTGTTCATCAATTTTAAAGGGCATACCATGGCTATTTCTGAGTATTGTAGCTACTTGTACATCCTTTTCTTACCTTGAAAGGATGGAGATCTTGGAACAAGGCCCAACATTGCAAAACTGCCTTGCATCCTTAGGTAAGGAGACCCAGGGCAATTATGCAATGCTGGATCATGTTCCAAACGCATGGGCTAAATTCTGCCCTTCATGTAACCTCCTCACAGTCATTGGAGTCACGTGGGATGTTAAATAGCACAAAATGCATTCTCATGTGTTTTAGTGGCCTTGACACTATTTATATAACTTTTATGCAGAGTGATATTCCTTTCTTTGAAAATGTGACCAGACAGTGGTCTGGATTATCATATTCTTGGCATGCAAAGACGAGCCATTGAAGTGGTTCAGGATTTTTCTTAGGTTTGTTTACTTCAATGAAAATATTTATTCAAGAATGGGAATAAGAGTAGGAGAACCAAAAGATGTAAATGAAGGAAAATGTCTAAACAAAGCAGGAGACATATTTAAGAATATTTCATTATAGCTGGAGTGTTACCAAATGTTACAAGAGGGCTACCTCGTAATCTGTAAAATTGTAATTATAGATAAAGTACCAGTATGTGGCACTTTAGAGGAGTGTCTCTCAACGACTGCTCCTTGGACCGGTGTGGATGCCTGAGATCTCCCAGACACAGTGTAAGAAGTCAGCAAGCCAGTTCCCGGTATCAAGAAGATTGACAAACGTGGGTCTAGAGCAGGCAATATATTCCCTGGGCTATGTAGGATTCATGAAACCCTGTTCTAATTTGCACTCCAGCTGACTTCCTCTGGTAGCCCTTTACATTTGTTCTTAACAGCCACACCACTATTTTAAAATTTTGTGAAGGTTTTCGTTATAAATCCATTGTCAGTTGTTCATAACATTCACCTACAGAGCTAAAATTTTCAAGGGTTGAGGGAAATTCTGGTCCCAATCAAATCAAAGCAAAGCTCCCATTGACTTCCCCCCTTCGGGCTTTTGGGAGTGTCTAGCTGGGTATCTCATTCTTACTAGTTTCTTTGTTATTTGCTTTACAGCAATTTATTAATTAATTTGTTTAAAATACAATTTAAATCTTCTTTTAAGCATGTTATGGTTATATTATGTTAGACCAGTGATACTCAGACTAAAGCTCGTGAGCCACTAGTGGACTTGAATGGTGTCATTAAGAAAAAGGAAATAAAAGCATGAATTCACACTATTGTGGCTCTTCTGGTTAATGTTGATCTCTAACTTGGCTCCTGAACCATTGAAGTTCAAGTATCACTGCTTTAGCCCTCCTGCTATCCTGATGAACTGCTAAGAATGGACCAAAATGGCATTGTTCAACTCCAGCGAGGCTTAGTCTGGAGTTTGCAGCCAAACCATGTTTCAGCTCAGATTTCATGACGCTGAAATCTTGCATGTTGTTCTTGTGATACTTCACCCCAAAATTATGGAAAATCTTAAGAAATCATCTGATTTAACAAGGTAGTTGCTAGCCTGAGCAGTGGAAAATCTTCCAATTTTCCATGCTCATGTGCTGAATACAAATTGGATCAGGAAAACAGACTCCATCTGAATTTTTTTTTTAAATTCAATTTAGAAACACAATTACTGGGTTGGCTTGAATCCAGAGATTCAAATCTGAATCCCCCTTGTAACAGATTTGAGATTACACTTTTGAGCCCATCTTTAATAGGTATATAAAATAGTTCATGAATATTACACAAGCCACTGTGTGTTACAAGTTGCAGAGTTATTGTATTCACCTGCCCACCTCCACTTTGCGTTTTTCAGCTGGACAGCTCCTCTCTTGCTGTGCTATTGAATAGCTGGAGAAATCTGTAATTGGATGAACGACTTTCCACCAGCACTCAGCAACTGGACAGCACCTTCTGCAGCTGGATCTTTTGCCAGGAGCTTTTGCCAGCTCTTTGAATCTGTTTCAGTACTTGAATGACACTTAGTGTGAGTCGCATTCTTAGAAAAATTATGCAGCGTGGCCTACTTTAGAAAAACCACACTGTTTAATAATCAGCTAAATGTTGGAAAAGAGCAAAAGAAAGGATCAAATGGAGAGTAACCAGCCATGTTTCTTTCCCACTCACAACAGCATTTGGAAATAGCAATGTTAAATTGAATTCTGAACACATGACCCTAGTAAACCTCTTTTTTCTTACGCGGTTTCTTCTGTTATGCAGTTTCCCCCTTCTCTCCTGACAAGCCTACATGAGAGAATTCATAGGCTACAAATCTTTACACTAAAATGCTCTGCTTTTCTATTGCTGCAATCATCTCTCATTTACCTATATGGATGTGTGGACTCATGGATTTACTATGTTATTCTCCTCTTCTTCCCTATCACCTGCCACCTCACAGAGGAATTCTCTTGCCTGTCAGTCCTCTTCACGAGTAAGGATTGTAATTTCCCTTGGCATCCTGCCACTAGCTCCTCTCCTTTGTGTGGCACCAGCATAAACACATCTGTGCTGGGATACACTGGGCATAAAGGCTATGTCTACACTTGAAAAGTTAAGTCGACTCTGTTAACACAACTTAACTTTTCAAGTGTAGACATGATATTCATTGGAAGTGGCTCCCCGCTGAGAAGGGACCTGGGTCCCTTCCCCAAGAAGCTGGTATCCCTCCAAGAAGGGAGTGGAGGCTTCCTTCTTGCTGGGACCCTTGAGGGTCCTGGAGAGAAGGGAGCCAGTCTCCTCTCTCCCCGGCTCCTTTCTTGCTGGAACCTGTGGGTCCAGGGAGAAAGGAGCTACAGCTCCCTTCTCGCCAGGACCTGCAGGGTCCTGGGGCGCCCTAGGTCGACTTATAGAATAAGTCAACCCAGGGCGGCCACACTGTCTTTAGGTCAGCTTAACAAATCAACTTAATTGTTAAGTCGACCTACAGACTGGTAGTAAGTTAGTAAGTCAACTTAAGGAACTGCTTAAGTTGACTTAATGAAAGCCAGGTGTGGACGCGGCTTTCTTTAAGTCTACTTAAGCCTCCTTAAGGCAACTTAATTTGCAAGTGTAGATGTAGCCAAAGGGATTAAAAGGCAACCTCAGGTAGCCTGTCCCCTCCAGACCTTCTAAGTGTGCTCCAATTGGAGGATGCAGGTTAAAAGGGAGCTCAGGCAAAGGGTGGGCATGCTGCTGGAGAAAGGACTTTCTTCAGGAAGCCAGACTGAAGGTTGAGGGGCTCCCAGAGCAGGTGAGGCCCACAGATAGAGCGTTCTCCAACTTTCTTCCCACCCCCGAGAGCCTGTAGGGCTCTGTTCACCAGGACAGTCTTGGTTGAGTGACTCCATGTTTGGACAATAGAGGCCACACTCCAAACTGAAAGGACCTATTGGTGGGTAGGAGCCCAGGGAAGTGAATGTGAGGTTCAGCAAGGAAGACCCTGGCTGGGTTGCATCCTATAGGATCCTGGGGTGGAACCACCTACCACACCCTTATGGGCTGAGGCTTGGAGGCAGGTAGGAAGCTAAAGATTCCTGGACCTGGTTTAAGGTCAGAAACAGGCACTTCTACCACCCTGACGGGCACAAGAGACTGGAAGTCATGTGGGCTAACCACTAATCCAGCTAGCCTCCAAGTCCCCATCACCATTTGGTTGTTTTCTCTACCCTCCTGTACCCTCCCACTGCCACTATGTGCCTCAGATGAAGGACTGAGTTTGAAACTCTAATTTGTATTTACTACATCATAGCACAGGAAGGAGGGAGAAGAGAGATTTGTTTTCAAATGCTTTAAGATATTTTCAAAAATCAACCTACCACCTCCTCATCTTAATTCATGACCTTTCTTCAGCTGCTTGTTATTCAGGCTTGCTGCTCTGTTTAATCTGGACAGGAGAGGACCATTAAGAAATGGCTACACAAATGCCCTTTTGAAAACTTAAGACTCTTTCCTTTAATGTCTGAACAGACCTTAAGGACACATCTTAGGGTTTATCTACCCTTAAATGTTTTGTCGCTTTAATGAGATGTGACTAAAATGGTGGTGTGTGGGGAGGGGAGGGGGGAAAGAACCAAACCGCCAGTATAGATGCAGTTAAACCAGTTCAAAGGTATCTTGTTTGGTTCCCAAATCAGAATAAGCTAGGCTGCTATAAGGCATCTTTATACTGGTGATATATAAATCTATACTAGGACTTTCCTGGCATAGCTGTGTTGACAAACATAACCAACCCTATCCAACAGAGTTTTGCTGTAAAATAAAACTTTAAGTGCAGATCAGCCCTTAAACTGTTTGGTGCGACTGAGAGAATTTGGACTCCGTAGCAGGAATATTCTGGTCCACTTTCAATTGGGAGTACAGATTTTCAGGGTGCTTTGAGAACAGGGCAGTCATAACAAGGAGAGAAATCGCATTGCTCCGTGAATTTGCCTGACAAGCACATGATCTCATGGCACATACGTATTCATACATCTAAGGGAGACAGTGTAGCCTAATGGGGAAAATAATTAACTTGGATTTAACAGATCTGGGTTCTATTGTCAGCTTTGCTACTGGCCTGCGCGATGACCTGGGCAAGTCACTGCTCCTTTGTGCTTCAGTTTCTCTATTTGCAAAATACAATAAAGACACTGAGCTTTGTGAAGTGCTTCTTTCCAGTAGTGATTTTTGAAAGATCTTGTATTTCTGCGTGTGGTTCATGGCTGCTTCAGGGATATGTCTTTACAGGTGCTTTACAGCACTTTATTTGATCTATGGTGATGAGCATGGTACATGAACTTTAGACAGCATAAATGAGAGACCATCTCAGATTTACTTGGAATTAAGGAGGTGGTTTCTACTTTCTAGGCCATATTTGGTACCTTTCTCTTTATGTGTACGCTGCTATAGTATTGTGTGGGCAATGCAGCCTATTGGATAGAACCCTGGATTGGGACTCAGGAGACCTGCGTTAGACCTGCTGAATGACACCGGGTAAGTTACTTTGCCTCTCTGCCTGAGATTCTCCAGGTATAAAATGGGGATAATGACGCTAACCTTCCTTTGAAAAGCGCTACTGATCAGATCTACTGATGAAAAGTGCTGTGTAAGAGGTAGGCATTATTGTAATGGATATACATCTCACTTTACAGTCAAGTGAAAAATAATACCAGGTAAAGGGAATGATGGGAGGGAAAAACAACTCCTTGCTTCCAGTATGTGAGGCCTCTACTGTATATCCCAGCCCAAAGTAAATAGTTCTTTGGTACTCAGCTTTGAGACAACAGCTGGAATATAGTGTTCACTTCCAGCTAAGAACCAGAAAGATATTCATTAATTTGAGATGATAAAGCAGCAACCAAAACCATTAAGGGCTGGAGGAACAGAAAGGAGTAAAGCTTAAGCAAGCAATAACTATGGAGCAGGATTGTTAACAAATTCTTGGTGGATGAAGCGCTTTTTTTGTGTTGGTATTCAAGGGTACAGCATACCGGCACCATTTTTGTCAGTCCCACCACCCAGCTGGGAGGGTGGGTCAGCAGGGGAAAGGAGCATGCCGCTGGAAGAATAGGGGTGGCACAGGAAGAGGAGGGGTGGGTGAGGCATTTTTCAAATTTACTATCAAGATATGAGTACTGGCACTTTAAAAAAAAAAAAAAAAAAAAAAGCACCGAGTGGATGTAATCACTGAAGGGAGAAATGAACTGTTGCAAGTGGCTCAAGTCTGGAAGGAGAAGTAACAGGATGAAAATCTAGGATGTGTACCTAGGAAATCTTCCTGACTCTGGAATAACTCTCAAGGAAAATGGAAGTAGCCATACGACTTGTGACATTTAAAATAGGCTGGACAAAGATTAGAGAATACTGTATGCTGAAAAGTCTAGCAATCACATGGGCTAGATATCTTGGCAGATCTCTCATGTCTCTGATTCATGTTGAGTAACTACCTGGTTGTTACTGTATAACTGTTGCTACTCACTGCTACTGAGGAAGGCTGTACAATATTCATGTATCATATTGTTCGGCCAAAAAGCACCCCAAAACCCACAAGGTTATTTTTTCTGGCCTAACTAATATTCTAATTCATTTTATAATAGCTTTACCATTACACTGAAACAGTTACCTTTAGTATTTATCTTGATGGAAGAAATTATGCATAGCAATAGGAGCGGACATGGAATAATTATACATAATATATTAATTTATAAGTAGCTATTAATGTTAAAATTTCAAAGCAATTTATAAATATTAATTCTGAAAACATTTCTTAGAGGCTAATAAAATTATATCCGTTTTCATGGATGTACAGAGAGGCGGCTAATTTGTCCAACCTCACATAGCACCCCAGTGGAAAAACTGGGAGAGAGCCCAGTCCCTTGATTAATATGGGCACACCAGATCAAAATAATCCAAGGTATTATTTCCCTTCTCCTTGACAAAATGAGAACTAGGCGTACTGGAGGAGATGCCGGGATTACTTTCCTCACTTTTCACTAAACATCTCACCCCCTTTTGGAATTTTCTTGATGAAAAAATTCAGAATCTAAAACAATCTAATGACAGTGCTTGTTAGACTGCAAAGTCCTCCTTGTTCCTTTTGTCCAGTTTCTAAAATCTCCCTGGGTAATATCATCATCATTTCTGATCTCACTCTGTGAATCCTTGATTTGTGGCATCATCATTGCTTGGGTTTGAGTATTTTCTAAAATTGAGTATGAAGAATAGAGTGCAAGCCTCGATCCAATTCCTGTTTAATTATTTTGACATGAGTGGGAGTTGTCTCTGGCCTGTAATTGTTCAGTGTTAACAATACTTGCAATTTTACCATGAGTTGCATGATACTTTGATTTTTCTTAATGTTCTTGAAGCTGAGTAAATATGAAAATCTGTTTTTCATTTAAAAAAACCCAACAGTAAATTTCTAGCCCTGATGGTTGTAGAGACAATCTTGAAGAAATGACCCAGACATTTTGAAGGGTCAAAATCCAGAAAGCAAATAAAAAGTACCTAACTTTTAAAATCCCATTGATTTTTAAACCAATCTTACAATATTTTGGGACCTGAGTCATAATTGGCAAGTGCTTGCGGTTGACAATACTAACTTGGTATGAGGTCAAGTCAGAATACAGAAATACAGTGAGCGATATTCTGCTCACTGTCTCCTTTGCCAACCTCAGAGTCCCATCCTTCCCTACTTACCATGCTCATCTGGTAAGGGCCTCCTACATTTCATAGATCTATATGTAGGTAAAATGTTGCACTCATAATGTTTTATTAAAGTATATAATTAAACAATTGTAATTTCAGAAACTTTACTCTTATAATTTTGTTCCATTTGTCATCTATTTATTAAAAACTAATACTGTAACTGTTTCTTCTATGCATTTGATAAAAGAAAAAATTAGGATGAATATTGAGGAAAAACTTCTTATCAATGAGTTAGTTCTTTCAGTCAGGGGAAAAGGAGATTTCTGTAACAGATCTATCCCCGTAAGAGGTATTCCACACTGTAAGTGGTTTATATGTCTTTTAAATGTGCTCAGAATTAGGATGTCCCAGATGTTGGTAAAAGCTGTCGTTCTGGACCAGAGCTGCATGCTGGTATGAAATTTGTTCTGTGCACAGTTATCATGGCTACAAAGTCCTTGCTTATGATGATGAGACACTATGAACACTTCACCAGAGTCCTGTGGCACTTCACTTTACTTTCAACCACATCCCACTGTCTTTAGAGTCAGAAGAGTGAGTCAGAAGATTAAACTAGTGAGTGATAAAGATGCAAATACTCTACATTAATGCTCCCACTTTTAGCCTCTATGTAAAAGCACAGCTTCTCCTTCGAGTGATTGCTCACGTCGACTCCAATTAGGTGTGCGCGCGCATTGTGCACGGCTGCCGGAAAGAATTTCCCTAGCATCCCCGGAGGGTCGGCTACAGAGCCCCCTGGAGTCGCGCCTCCATAGCGCCCTTTATAAGGGCTTGCCGACCCTCCCCTCGCCAGTTCCTTCTTACCGCAGTGACGGCTAGTCGGATCTTGGCTCTCTCGTGGTAGAGATCCACCCTAGTATCCCACTCTCTTCTGAATCTCGTTTCAGTCAGTTAGCTTAATTTTTCATTGTTTAGTTTCCTTTCTTTTTCTCTCTTTCTTAGCCTTAGTTAGTCAGTAGCTACTAAGCCTAGGGGCCGGGGCATGCCTCGAGCCCCAGGCTTCAAACACTGCGTGGAGTGCAACAAGCCCATGCCAAGGAGCGATCCGCACTCCACGTGCCTGAAGTGTCTGGGAGAAAAGCACTTGGGGGAGAAGTGCGAAATCTGTAAGTCGTTCCGGCCTAGAACGCAAAAGGATCGATCCCAGAGTCTGAAAATACTCCTCATGGAGGCGGCACTTAGACCCTCCCCCAGCGCCCCGACACCTACCGCAGTCTCAACACCGCCGAAGAGTTCCCCGGCACCGGGGACCTCGGGGCAATGTAAGGACAAGGGGGATAGGCACCGAGTAACATCGGCGCCGAAACCGTGCTCCCAGCACCGGTCATCCTCACCGGTACCGAGGAAAAGGCACCGCGCGGATAGAGGCCAGTCGCCGCCCTCCAAGGACGGCGCAAGGGGTAAGGACACGGTGCGACCCATGCAGGGCCACGTGGTTGCCACCCCGAGGACGCCCAGGCCGTTGACTCCACCTTGCGGTGCGGGGCTGTCGAGTCCGGCACCGGAGACCTCCCCGGGACGGGAGCTTGCGGAGGACATGGAGATCACGAGGTCCCCGTCCACGCCTGAGATGTTCAAGGCTGCCAGGGAGCTCATAGAGAGTACGGTACCGCACCGCCGCGACTCCGGCTCCGCGACCGCTGCCTCGGCACCGGATAAGCCTCATCAATCAAGAGGCAAACCCACGCCAATGTTGGCCCATCGCTCCCCCCGGCACCGCTCCCCGATGCAGACGTCCACGGCACCGCCATGGTCCCCGAGGAGTGAATCACCGTCAGGGTCAGAGGCGGGGTCGATTGCTTCCGGACGAAGCCGTTCGCACTCGTCGTCCCGGCACCGCAGGGAAGCGTTCCCGGCACCGTGGGGTCCGGCATGGCAGAACCCTGGCAGCTGGCCCTTCTGGACACCGTGGGCACATCACCAGTCTAGAGGGGGCCAGCCATCCCGCTCCCTCTCTACGGCACCGACCTTCTCCAGACCTCGCAGTCGGTCCGAGACAGTCTCTCGCCCCGACACGGTACGGGATGGGGACAGGCACCCGTTGCGCACCTCGGCACCGTGAGGCGCCTGCGCAGAGCCACCGCCCGAGGACATCGGCACCGCAACTGGTGCCTCGACGCCACGAGAAACCCTGGACGCAGAGGATCCCTCGCTCATCAAAGGATCTTCATCCTCGTCACCAGACGAGGCAGTGGCGGGGTCCACCCCAGCCCCCCCATCGGAGGACGGTAGAGCGCACCAAGACCTCCTCAGGAGGGTAGCCCTCAATCTGGGCATCCAGGCTCAGGAGGTCGTCGAGGATGTTCAGGACCCAATGATGGACATTTTATCCTCCTCAGGTCCTTCGAGGGTAGCTCTGCCATTGATAAAAACTATAGACAGGCCTATGAAGTCAATCTGGCAGATTCCCTCCTCAGCGTCGCCCACCCCCAAGAGGGTAGAGCGGAAATACTTTGTGCTGCCCAAGGGATATGAGTATCTGTACACTCACCCTACTCCGGGGTCCCTAGTCGTCGCGGCTTCGAACGACAAGGAGAGACAAGGGGCCCAAGCGCCAACACCAAAGGCACAGGACGCTAAAAGGCTGGACATCTATGGCCGAAAGGTGTACTCTACGGGAGGCCTACAGCTAAGGGTGGCAAACCAGCAGGCCATCCTCAGTAGGCACACTTTTAACTCTTGGAGCTCGGTGGAAAAGTACTCGAGTGCATTACCGCCGGACTCTAGAAAGGAGTTCACGGCATTAACCACTGAGGGTAAAGAGGTGGCAAAAGCCTCCCTCCAGTCAGCCTTGGACGCTGCGGACGCGGCTGCCCGCATGATGGCCTCGGGGATCTCCATGCGTCGTAGCTCCTGGCTACAAGCATCGGGGCTCCCATATGAGGTCCAGCAGACCGTGCAGGACCTCCCGTTCGAAGGCCAGTCGCTCTTTTCCGAGCAAACGGACTCGAAGCTCCACAGCCTCAAAGACTCGAGAGCGACTCTGAAATCTTTGGGGATGCATACCCCGTCTACACAAAGACGCCACTTTAAGCCCCAACCACCACCACGCCCCTACCAACAACATCAAAGACAGGACTCTGGCCGTAGGAGGGGCAGGAACAACAATGGTGGAAATAGCAGGAAGAGATCATACCCTCCCTCAGGGAAGAACAACGGCCCCTCGGGAAAGTCCCAGGGCCCAAAACAGGGCTTTTGAAGGACCGCCCGAGGATGGAGTACCAGTCCGCAAAGATCCAGCCCCACCGTTCCTAAATCGCTTATCCCATTTCTGCCGGGCATGGGCCTATATTGCATCGGACAAATGGGTCCGGCGCACGGTAGAGGTGGGATACTCTATCCAATTCCACTCTACCCCCTACCCCCACCCCCCCAAGCCCCCGTCCCTCTTCAGGGACCCCTCTCACGAACACCTCCTTCGCGAGGAGGT
>ML685765.1:5821616-5835490 GCA_007922175.1 Pelusios castaneus
TTCAGTCGCTCCACCTAATGGCGTGGAGGCTCCATGGCTGAGCCAGAAGGAGATGCAATGCTCGAATCCCGTGAGGGAAATCCTGATGGAAAGCAGGAAACCCTCTACAAGGTCAACTTACCTGTCAAAATGGAAATGCTTTACCACCTGGTGCGAGGGGAGGTCCCTGTCCCCTAAGAGGGCCAACCTCCCAGCTATCCTCGACTACCTGCTCCACCTTAAGCATGAAGGATTATCTACATCCTCACTAAAGGTCCACCTAGCAGCCATCTCCGCCCTGCATCCACCGATAGAGGGCAGCTCGGTCTTCTCAAATGCTATAGTGGGCCACTTCCTTAAGGGGATAGCTAAAAGGTTTCCCCAGATTATAGAACCAGTCCAACAGTGGGACTTGAACCTAGTACTCCTGGTGCTCACCAAAGCCCCATTCAAACCGCTAGCGACATGCCCTGAGCTCTACCTCTCATGGAAGGTTGCATTCCTAGTGACGATTACATCTGCCAGGAGAGTCTCCGAGTTAAGAGCCCTCACATCGGAGCCACCTTATACGGTGTTCTTCAAAGACAAGGTCCGGCTTCGACCGCACCCAGCCTTCCTACCTAAGGTGGTCTCTGCCTTCCATACGAACCAGGACATCTTTCTACCGGTGTTCTACCCGAGACCTCATACCTCAGACCAAGAACGGGCCTTACACTCACTTGACGTAAGGAGGGCCCTTGCCTTCTACGTCGAAAGAACGAAAGCCTTCAGAAAGTCTCCTCAACTGTTCGTGGCCATAGCCGACAGAATGAAGGGACGCCCGGTCTCGGCACAGACAATCTCATCCTGGATTACATCATGCATAAGGATGTGCTATGGACTAGCAAATAAGCCAGCCCCAAAGATCAGGGCCCATTCGACAAGGGCCCAGGCCACGTCAACAGCCTTTGCAGCTTGTGTACCGATCCAAGACATATGCAGAGCAGCAACCTGGTCCTCAATCCACACGTTCGCAGCCCATTACGCGATCACCCACCAAGCAGCTGAGGATGTTGCAGTCGACAGGGCAGTGTTGCAGTCTGTAAGGAATTGACCTCCGACCCCTACTCTGGTAAGTGCTTGGGAATCACCTAATTGGAGTCGACGTGAGCAATCACTTGAAGGAGAAAAGACGGTTACTAACCTTTTTCTGTAACTGTCGTTCTTCGAGATGTGTTGCTCACGTCCACTCCAAACCCGCCCACCTGCCCCTCTGTCGGATCCTCGGCAAGAAGGAACTGGCGAGGGGAGGGTCGGCGAGCCCTTATAAAGGGTGCTATGGAGGCGCGACTCCAGGGGGCTCTGTAGCCGACCCTCCGGGGATGCTAGGGAAATTCTTTCCGGCAGCCGTGCACGATGCACGCGCACACCTAATTGGAGTGGACGTGAGCAACACATCTCGAAGAACGACAGTTACAGAAAAAGGTTAGTAACCGTCTTTTTATTGTTCCAGTGACAGCATTGCTCATTTACCTTGGATTTAAAGGAAAGCAGCTATGTTATGTTATGAGGAATAATATATTGAAGCTGTAGGTGCTTGATATTTTTAGCATAGCAACATCATTTTCAGTCGGTTTTATAAGGCGATGTGGGCTGGTTACTATCTCCTCACTTGGTGCTTACCACTGCTGCTGTCCCTTCCAAATCAATCCTAAGATGATGGATTGACACATCTTCTACATAATACTGCCTTCTCTGTATTAATGAGGAGAAAACTGCCCTTGAAATGTTCTTATGTTCCTCTCGTTTAATATAAACTGTAAACTATTTGGCCAGGGAATATATCTTACTCTGTTTTTGAAAGTGCCCCATAAACTAACAGCACTGAAGCAATGATATTTTCAAAGTATTTCTTTATTGAAATGAGTATATAAAGTGTTTCCTGCATATTCCTGCTACAGCTAGGAAAGTGCTTGGTTTTTAGCCATACAAATCTAGGCCCTTATCTTCCAAATGGAACCATTTGGGGAGGCCATTGTGATTTTGACTGGGCTCCAAGCAGGTATAAAATTTGGCCCACAGATCTGATTGCCTGACTGGAACCACAAGCAATGTGGTACCATGAAATCAATAGTCTATTTTATGACATTGTGTCTATCAAGGAGCAGAAATTTTTAGTTCACTTTCCCCTCTCCCCCAGTCTATAACCCAGGTATTCACTGGTGGCACAATGTGGAACTTCCAAAGCCCATTCATGGGGACAGGTTGGAGAGAATCAAGAGAGCAGTAATAAAAACTATAAAATATTTTGTAAATGTGATCTCTGAGGAAAGGTTTAAAAAAAAAGGGTAGTATGTTTTAGTTCTGAGAAGAGAAAACTGAGGGGGGACTTAATAACCACCTTCAAATATGTTGTTCAGGGCTGCTAGCTATAAAGAGAACAATGATCAATTGCTCTCTGTTCACTGATGTTAGGATCAGAAGTAATCAGCTTGATTTGCAGCAATAAAGATTTAGGTTAGATATTGGGAAAAAAAACATTCTAAAACAGCTACCAAAAGGAACAGGTTACCAAGGGAGGTTGTGAAATCCCCATCATTGGAGATTTTTAAGAACAATTTAGACACACTTCTGTCAGGGATGGTCAAGTTTTAGTTATCCAGCCCCATGCCCTGAGGCTGGGATAAGATGAGGTCTCAATGTCCCCCTATGATTAAATGTACCATTAGAACTGTTTTGATTTCCATTGCTGTATAATAGTGATTTCATAATAATATCCAATACAGTATAGTTCCTTTTTATAGCCTTGAAATCTGTGGGACATGAAAACATGAGCAAAGCTTGCTGAAAAAGTAATGCTAGCAAAATCAAAACACACTTATGTAAAATAAAAATCCAAAAATTTGTTTATGTTCTTAATCAGTGGTGAAATACATAAGATATTAAATTTTCTCTCCCTGTTTAATACTATCTAAATGATACTGTATAAATCAATGGTACACTCTCTTCTTGAATACTAGACCAGAAAGGACATAACAAAAATAGGAAAGGCCTAAGACTGGACAAAGAAAAGAGACAGGGAAACATTTGTATGTAACAGATATAAAACTAGAACAGATATAATTTTTACAACCCTGAAGGGCCACCAATCTATCAACTCATAAAAGATGTATTGATGTATATACACTATTAAGGACTGAAAAAAATGAAACTGCTACATTATAACTTTGTAACTGTTTATTTCCATTTTGTGCAGCTCTAATTTAATGGGACTTTTGTAGCTGAAGATCAGAAGGTAACTTGTTCTGTTTCAGGCTAGTGGTTGCCAGAAACATCAGACCACTCAAATCTGTGTCTGTAAGGTGGGCACTATTTCTATTTTTGATCAGTTACATTGTAGAAAATGCTTGCTTGCACCGGTAGCTACTCCCAAACCAGCAAACATAACACTGAGCAAAAGAATGCAGATGTCCAAATTCAGTCACTGGAAGCATTCACCAAAATGAAATCATATCTGCTCCTATGGGAAGGGCTAAAGTTTAGTAAATTGACCCTTCAGGGCACTGTTGCACTTCAGAGTTATAATTTCCAGTTGCAGTTTCCCTGTAGTGATCCAACCTTGTTTTTGGGAAATGTAAATGGATTCGTAGAGACCCATGTTGTTCTCCTCTGCTTAAAAGTGACTAAATTGGGACTGAAAAATGTCCAACATTTTGCTTCAACTTTACTCTCTGTGCTGGCACCCACCTCCCAGCCAATAAGAGGGGAGTGCGGTCCATTTTGAAAGTAACCTGTGGGCTAAGGGTTGGAACCACTGCATTGAAAGGATTAAGGCTGGGTAACTTAACAGTGATGTAATAAGGGTAGAAAAAGCAAGGTATGTTACAGAGCAGGTCACGCGTTATCTCACCAGTTCTCATTATTACGCAAAATTGAGAGGACACCCAATAAAATTGAGTATACTTAAAATTCATGGGAATTTGTAATTTGTGTAACATATGTTGTGGAACTCGCTACCACAATAGATATGCCTGGGACCGTGGGAAGGGGGAGGTAGGACTTGGAGTACATGATTTGGTCTAACAGGAATGCTTCCACATGTTATAGAGTCTCAAGTAGTGGAGTAAGGGCAGAGCAAGTGGATAGGAATGAGTCTCTACAATCTCTTTTCCCTTGAGGCTTGCATTATCTCCCCCTCTTTTTGCCCCCCTCTGTACATTGGAACTCAGTTGCCCAAGGAGGGTGGGGTTGGAGCAGCCTCAAGTGGGAATAAGGCTACTAAGATTGCCATCATAGCCAGGAAATTGGATGGAGGGCTTAGATCGCCATGGATATCCCAAAATCTGTGGGATTTACTTGCTATGATCTGCAGGTTTTAAAGGGTAGTTCCCCAGACCACTGATGAGGAAGGTGAAGAAAGTACCCATTCAGCTGTTGAAATTCAGAACTTCCTGACCCTTATATAGGTTTCTGCCTCAGAAGGAATTATATGGCTCTAATCATGCTATTATTTTTGCCTTTATGTTAATTGGTAGATGAAGATATTTAGTGCATTAATTTTTTTATTGTGTTGCCTTTAGGGCACAGAGTATAGCTCCAAAAGATACCCTGGAATCACTCGTTGCAAATATGTTTAGTGTGTTTATAAATAAATCATTTCTGAAGGAACAAAAGCACTCTTTTTTCATTTTTAGAAATATCTGGTTCTAAAGTGAAGTGACTGATCTCCAAAGACTACTGCTTTCATCCTATTCAATAGAAGGCTGAGTTACAATTACTGTTGTGAAAAGAACTGTTGTAAAAAAAAATAAAAATCGAGGTATCCTGTCTCCATCTGCTGGTTGGGAGGAACTATTACCCAAGTGCATAGCTAGACTCAAAAGATCTTGAAGAAAGAAAATTATCAGGTAGCTGAACTTTACACAATGGCCTCAATTACGTGAACGGAGACACTTGTGTATTAATCTGTAGTGGTTACTGCCAACCTCCGCCCAACAACACCTAGGTAAAATTTATTTTTATTTAATTTGGAAGAAAATAAAACTTTTTAAATATGAGCATAAAAATGAGCACACACGCTGCTCTAAGCTGTATAAACAGCTGAGATAAATTTAGTCTCTTAGCCAGTTGCTGTTTTAGTTGGCATTAACTGTAATAATATGATTGTATTTTTCATCCCAGAAGTTTCCAAAGTTACATAATTTTCAACCGATATACAAGAAGTTTTTACTCTCTCCTGAAGTGCAGCCACGTCTAATATGGAATGCAGCAGCTGTTTAATAGTGAACAGCAACACTATACCACAGTTTAGGTCTGGAAGTGATGAAGAATAATATATTCAACTAAAACTATAGGAAGAAAGTAGTTTATTCTGCCTTCCTCCCCATAAGAATTTAGGCAGATACTGGTGGGTACTATGCCTGCAGTTATAAATGGGGACCAATAATCTAGACTTTTCCTTCATCCATAAGCAGGTATCTGACAGCAGGAATTATTATAATTGATATGGCTAGGTTTTTTAAAGGAACTGAAAGGACTTAGGCACCTTTAAAAATCTCGGACTACATATTTTAAGTACCTTTTTAAAAAACATACCTGCTGAAACCATAGAAAGAAGCATTTTGAATGAAGACCAGTGATTTTTTTTTCAAAACATAATTTTCTAGTTGATTCTTTTCAAATAGTCGTAAGCTTTTATTAGTTTATATATGCTTGCATCCTTCTCTCCCAACTCTTCACATATTGATTGTCTACTTGAAAGTCAATCTCAAGATTGGGGCCTATTTCTGCGTGGTTTTGGTTTATTTTTAAATCATTGGAGGTCCATGCAGGTGTACTTCCACATAGAGTAAATTGCTAAATTGGAGCCTTAGATTTTAAATGCTTCAGGGTAGGGGCTGTGACCTTGTGTTCCTTTAGGCTGTGGCTTCTTGTACTACTGCTATATGGGGGTTGGTGCTCTGTGTTTCTTCAAGCATCATTGCTGCTGTGAGCAGAGAGGAGTGGAGAAGAGTTGTGTGCATTTGTTATTTTTATACCATTCTCCCCTCTTTTAGGATTATCTCCAGCTGGGGTTCAGGGCACAGCCAGTGTATTTACATGGGAACCCATAGTTGTTTTATTGTGAATAGCTAAAGTTCTTGCTTAACGCTTTCTTCCTGCTGAAGAATGGTGGTTTAACTAGGTAGGTGCTTACTAGCTGCTTTTTTTTTTTTTTTTGTCTCTGAAGAACAGATTTGTACCTTCCTTTCTAATTCTGGAACATGTTACAGCAGGGAAGTCAACTGAACCTCTTCCATATGGCCCACAAGTGCAGTCTGCAAGACCACACTCTCCCTAACAGAGAGAGAGAGAGTATAGCGCTCTGCAATGCCGTGAAAGTGTCAGGTCTTGCGACATCATGGAGTGCTGAATATGTGAGATTGCACTTCACAAGACTACACTCTCCCTAACAGAGAGAGAGCGAGAGACAGCGGTATTGCAGAGAGCAGTCTTGCACGAGGCCATGAGAATGCCATAGTGCAGGAGTAGGCAACCCCTGGCACGTGTGCCAACAGTGGCACACGAGCCCATTTGGAGCGGCACTTGGCATCCTCTGTGGCGCCACAGAAATTGCCACTCCTGCCACCAAAAGACACTCCAAGTGGCTTCTTTCAGGGGCAGCTGCAGTGCGGAGGTCCCTACCATGTCTATTTCCCAGGCATACCATGTAAAGAAGCCACCCAGAGTGGCTCCTTTCTGTGGTGTGCTGCTGCCAAAAGGAGTGACTCCAGGCAACTTCTTTCCTTGATGTGCATGGGGATGGAGTCCCCAGGCACGCTGCCGAGAGGAGCCATGCCAGGTGGTTTCTTTCCACAAGTGGGCCATCAGCACCAGTTGAGGGTTGAGGAGGAGGGGCCAGCACAGGGGTCAGCAAAGGTTGCCGATCCCTGCCATAGTGTTTCGATTTATGGTATGTATGGCTCACTCAAAGTACAGTTAAGTCAAATTTGGCCCGCCATAGCAAATGAGTTTGACACCCATGTTACAACAATTTTATAGAGCAGTCTTGTAACTTTATACAACATTGCCACACATTTTACCAGCTAACTCCCAGTCAGCAGAACGTAATTTTCAAATGGTATCTCGTAAGGCATACTTTGTACAAAAATTATCATAGTCTTGTAAAAAGGACGAATCTAGGGGTACAGTCTGTCACAGAAGTATAGCCCACTAGCACTAGATCAGGGGTCGGCAACTCCCGGCAGTTTGGCACACGAGCCGATCCTGAGTGGCATGCAGTGCTGCTCAGGATCCCTCTGCTGGGGAGTGTGGCCAGCAGGGAGGAGTCCCTGGCCCCACTTTGGCCCTGGCACCTGCAGAGGGTGCAGTCGGTGGGGTTGGCATGGGGGCTGACAAGATTGCCAATCCCTGCATTAGATGCCTGTTGTGTGTTGTGGTAAGAGGTGCATGTTGGGTCAGGGGCCTCACTGTGCAGGGCAGACATGTGGCAAAGACAAGGGTGCCTGGCCCACACTGCATGCTGTGGCTGTGGGATTATGGTATCTATTGGGGAGATGAGATGGGTGCATGGAGCACAACATGGGTAGGCAGAGCATCGTGTAAAAGGTGCACTTGTGCTGGAAGGGCTTGTAGCACATAGTACAGTGGGGAAATGTGGCAGAGGTGCATGATGCATCGTATAGGGGATTGCATGGGGCTGTGAGCCTTGTGGTACACTGAAAGAAGGTGTGGGGTCACACTCTCGCCATGTAAAGCACAGAAAGAGCACGGAGCATGCTGTACCATGGAGCTCCAGGTGCACAGTCTGGTGTTGGGGATGTGGCAGGGTGTGAGGTACACACTGTGCATGGGCGGTGGCGACAGGGAGCATGATACAACGGCGTGCCACGCGCACACTGCATGGAATTCCGGGGGGGATGCATGGCACAGATTGCACGTTGCCCAGTTGGGGCTCCACGCTGGGCTGGGTGGTGGTGGTGCACGTCATCAGTCACGGCACGCGCCCGTGCAACAGGTAGCACGTGGATGGAGGCGGAGCGCAGCGCAGGCTGCGCAGCCTCAGTACCTACTACGTGCAGAGCCCCGGCTCCGGCCCCGCCCTGCCTGCTCAGCCCTGGACGCAGCCAGGGTCAGTTTGCGGGAGCCGCCCGGCCCCTCGGACTCTCACACCGGAGCCAGCCGCGACCAAATATCGCGAGAGTTGGGCAAGAGCCCCGCGAGATCTCGCCGCCTCTCCTCGCCCTCCCGCGTCATGTTTTCTCTTTGACAAGCCGCCGCTGCGGGTTCGCGGAAAGGACGCGGCTCCGGGCCGAGACCCATCGCCCCCGGGTCCTCATTTCCCGTGGCACCGCCCGGATCCCGGTAACTGACCCTCCGCCCCGAGTGCGAGCACCTCCCGTCCCCGGCCTCAGCGCGCCCCCAACCAACAGGGGCTGGGGGAGGCCCGACGGGGGGCGGGGCCTCAGCGCCGCTTCCGCGGCAGGGTTCAAACCCCAACCGACCCCGCGGAGCAGGGTGCGGGGTGCAGTGCACCCCCAGCTCTAGGGAGCGGGTGGGGCGTTTGCACTCCAGTGGGGTGGGGGGCTCCTTCCCCGGGGCTGTGGGGCCGGGGGGGAGCTGTACATAGGGGTGGAGTGAAGAGCAGCCAATGAAACTAGCCCAGATATTCTCTCCCCCACCCCCCGCTTTCTGGGGGTCAGGGAAGGCAGGTTCCCCCTTCCCTCAAGCGTCTGTATTCTCTGCACAGCATGACATACAGGCCTGAGGGAGGAGGTTTTGCCCCCCACCCAGTTCTGAACTGATTGTGGCATGTGCATTGCATGTCACTTCCATGACTTCTCAGGTCTGGGCTGCTCTGGCTGCTGTCATATAAGCAGGCAGAAAATAATTGTGTGGGCTTATGTCAATGGCATGTATGGGCTCAGGTGCTCCACACATCTCCCAACTTGTCTGAGTTGCATAGTAAGTGCCCTCTGGCTTGTTGGCTGGCTCCCAGCTGCAGTAGAGGAAGTATCCACATGCTTTCATTTCCATATTATTTTTTTCCTGACCTTTATTGAATGGTCCCCTAATGGTTCACTTAAGCCTGCATGCAGCTATTTTATGGTGTTCTCTAAATAGACAGCCTTTGGGGTGTGTTTCAGACACATTTGTTATATTGTCTTGCACCCTTTTAGGGTCTTGAGGGTTAGAACCTCCTCTTGGACCTTTTGTTTTCTGGGTTGATGAAATGTACCTGAGTGCATTACCCTTTGCTGGACTGAATAGATTGTGTAGATGTATGATTCTGTCCTGGAAATTTTGATAAAATTTCACAGCAGAGGTGAAGGGGGAAAATCGTGAAAGGGGAGGAGTGGGAGGCCTTTTGTGTAGAGGGAATGGGCTTGGAGAGAGATCCTCCACTCACCCTACAGCGGTAGCTCTTGAATTGCAGGGCTGAGCCTGGCTCCTCGTTCCTAGTGTCCCATGTGGTTATCCTTGAGCAAGCTAGCTGTGAAGTTTACCACTAGCAGGGTCTACTGAATGTTTGGGAACTAGCTCTGTATGGCTTATGGTCATGACTATCTTTTGTGGTTGACCTTCTGTCATCAAGCCACTTTGTGCCTACAGGTGGCTCTGTCAATAGTATCCCCCAAGGAAATGATTTACAATATTCAGGAAGAGCATATAATGCATTAGATTTTAATGTTTGTGATAAGATATATTGTCCTTGAAAATCTTTCATCCTGAAAGAATCTAAAGAACTGAGATTCATCTCTTATGTGAGTTAGTATATAACCTTAGTTGTAATATGAAATATTTGAAGAAGGAAATGCAAAAGTTAAGGTTTGTAGTAACTTTAACTTGTCTATGTTGCACATAGTTTAGGTACTTGTATCTTACACCTGTTCCACTCTGAAGTGAATAGAAATAGTGCATAGAGGAGGACAGAACTGGGACTCACTGGATTGTAAAGAACGATTTAATTACTATTCCAAAATAATGTAATGTAGGTGAGCAATGATTGCTATGTGAATCTTATTTTCATTTTCTGACTTTTGTGTGGTTTAAAAGTGTGACTGACAGCTTGTTTTAATTCATTTCCCAGGTTCCTAGTTTTCCTTTCTCTTTCCCCCCTTCTATCTACTGTTTTCCCTGTGTCTGACATAGTTGTAAAGCTTTAAATTGTACAGCTGTAGAACCCAGCAATAAAACAGGGGCACAAAAGCACACCATTTTAAACTTCCTATCAATTTCATGTGCACTTGAACACTTAGTTTCTCAGTTATAACTTTTTTTTAAAAATCACTTATGTAACTTAAAATTTCAACTAATAGATTTTCCTGATTCCCCACCCCCACATCTCTTATCTTTGAGATAATGGATGGAAAGCTTCAGCCAAACCCTCCTCCCCCCCCAACCTTTTTGTTAGAAAACTCTGAACAGAACTTGTAAAGTTATCAATTTTCCTAGCCTTGGGCTGACAAAGATAAGGGGGTGGGAAGAACCACTGAGTTGTAGGGTTTGTGATCTGATGAAAAGACCAGTTTCCCAGCTGCTGGGCAGAGCAAGGTAGTACAGTTCCTAGTATGGCTTTGTCCTTGGACCCTGCCATACTTGTGTGAGCTCTTGGTTAGTATGTATTTGATAAACTTGAATCCCTTTCTAGTTGTTGGAAGGGAGCTTCTTGCTTCTCTTCCCTTAGGCTTAACGGTTGAGTGTGTTTGTCTGCGACTCAATCCTTCTCCCATCTTTCTTGCTGCTACTTTGGGCTTTCTGCCACTCCTTTGAGTTTCTGTTCTATGGGTAGCTCCACTACTTTCAGCTTTCCCAAGAAACAGCAGATTACTTTGAGCTCACTTCTCCCTGTCAGTTTTCTATGGGAAGAAGGGTTTTCAAGCCTTGGTTATGAGCAGGTGAAACCACGAGATGGTGGGTTGCAGTATTGTATGGGGTGATGGTTAATGTAACAATGATTTGTAAAGAGGAGTGAATTTGAAGGTGACACCAAATTATACAGGTTAGTCAAGATTAAAGAAGACTGAAGAACTTCAGAGGGGCCTAGTCCATTTATGTGGTGGGCCTTACGAAAGCAGATGAAAACTTACCTTGGTAAATGTAAGGTTATGCCAAGTGGAAGGCATATCTTGAATCCAGCTGTCAATAATTCACTCAATATGTACTGGTCTGTGGACTAAATCTACTGGCCACTGTGAAAAATACTTGGTATTTTGTCCTCCAAGTGCAGTTCCTGCAATTTAAACACATGAAGACCTCTTTATGCTTCTAAATTTCTCTCACCAACAGAAGTTAGTCCAATAAAAGATATTTTTCACCTACCTTGTTTCCAGTATCTTTGGATCAATACTGATACAACAATGTTGCATACAAATAGAACAGTTATATATTATCACATTCACTTACATCAACTTTGTCTCCTTTCATATCTTCATAATTCTCTCCCGTAATTTTTCTGCTGTACTAATTTTTTCTAACTTTTTTAATCCGTTATTCCCTCTTGTCCATCCGATCATTCTTCCAGACTTGCATCGCCCCACATTTTTCAGACCCTTAATACAGAACTAAAGCTGGCAGGTAATATGTGGAGAAGCCAGAACCCCAGCAACTGGTAGTAGTTGCTTAATTTAGTAGGGTGCTGTCACTAGATTGTATATGGTGCTTCCATTTCTTGCATCGGTGTCTAGGTCAGCGGTTTCCAAGCTTTTTGAGCTGAGTCCTCCATTGAGTTACAGTATTTGGTTGCACACCCTCCAACACATGCAGCAGTATTCTTGATAGCCTGCTTGTAAACATAAGAGATCCTAACATAACTTTAATTAAATTGCTTATATGTGTAAGTTTCAAATACTCAGATACTTGCTAATTAACGTGAAGGGTCTGCCTATTTCTTTGTGGACAATTTATCAATTTTATGGGGAGATTTTTGAACTTGACATTCTGAGGTTGTCCTCCACTTCAAGTCTCAAACAGTACTTCGTTTTTAGCACAGTCAGCGCGGAGAATCCAGTCTCATTCAAATAAGATGAACCAAATGGTGAAAGAGATTTGATTGCACACTTTGACAAGGCTAGATATTCTCTGAGCCAGCTTTCAAGCAAAACTCCCTCAAAGGCTTTTTTTTTTTTTAAAAATTGATTGACCTTCACACTGTGGACAAAATTGGCTCATAGTTAGGCACCAGCAATTCTGCTTTTGGTCTCCAGAGGGCACGCCTCCATTACATTTCTGCAGTGTAGCTAGGTGACAGGCTACTAACACTGGTCACCATGGCAGCCAGAAACACACATTTGTTGAGGTCTGGCTTATCCTGAATGTCATTTGAGGGATGAGACCAGGTCAGTGCCTGCCCTGTGGAAGATTGGATAATCGAGTCCTTCACAAGTGCATTTTTTTCAAGAAAATATCTATCCAAACTGACTCAGAGAAGTCAAGTGATTCTTCATTGGCTGCACAACAGTCTCTGGTTTAGATTCTGTTCCATGGATAGCATCAGTTAACAATGGGAATAGAATGCTTAAACCAGTTTTATTCTTTGTTTTCCAGAGATCTAGCTTTCTGTTGAATGGTGGTATCTTGTTGTGCAGGTCAAAAATAGTATTTTACGCTCCTTGCAATGAGACAGAGCATTGTTTGTCAAAAATATCAGCAAGATAAACCAAATGCACAAGACAATGGGGATTTCGCAACATCTCTGTATTGCTAAAATTCAGATCCTCTAGAAAGTCAAACTTTTTCTCACTTCACAAATGCATTGCAACACTTTCCCCCAAGTTAGTCCCAAGTTCCGTGTGAAACAACGTGGTCTGCTCCCATTTTCTACACAAACCATTGCAAAATGAGCCTTTGTGGGCTGCGTCTTGATAAATTTCATGATTTTAATAGCAGAACTCAGAACACCATTGTTACCAATCCATGTTTCAAGCTGAAAGGGCTTCACAGTGTATCGTGCAACAAGTCCATGAAATTATATGGAGAAATTTCAAACACTTTGGCTTTCATGGCTTCCCTTTCTCCAGACATAGAAGGGCCTCCCTCCATCCATGCAGATTCTAATGCAAGCTTCCCACTTCAACTTGTGAGATGCTAGGAAGTTGTTTAAAATTTTAACAGTTCAGATCTGCAGTCAGATATCTTAATTGGCTTGCAGAACCAATCTCTCAATATTGATGTTTCATGAGTACTGAATGTAAGTATTTTAATGAGGTTCTTTCAATTGGTTGTTTCATCCAACTGGATTGCAATCAAGAGATCAGCTGTGCACTGATATTTTCTGACATGTCAGATTCTGTGCCTGACTCTGTTATCTGGGATCATTTTTAACTTCTCTGCCACACTGTCACTAAGCATCATCCTACAAATGTCAGTTGCTGCTGTGAAAATCTATTTTTCCCCAATTGTGTAAGGCTTTTTATTCTTGGCAATTATTGTGCAACTAGATATGATGCTTTTAAAACACTTGCAGGAGTGGATACCATGTTTTTCATTGTGTTTTTGGTTTAATTTCTTGTAACTTTATTTGAAAATCTCTGGTCTTCCCTACCAGATCTTTGTTTTGTTTCCATCTGGTGTCTTAACTTTGTTCACTTCAAGCTATTGCTTGCTAAAGTTACTGTACACACAAGAATTTCTGTAAAGTTACTGTACATGGTAATGTGTCTAATTGCAGTGGAAGTAAAACCAAAATCTAAAAATCTCTTCTCCCCCCGCACCCTCTTTTCCCCTGGCAGCCCCAAGTCTCTTCTCTTACCCCCCCCCCCCCCCCAGCAGCCTCTGAGTCTCCTCCCCTCCCGCAAGCAGCCTCCAAGCCCTGAGTCTGTTCCCCTGACCCCCAGACCCTGCTTTTACCCCAGCCCCAGCTGTGGTCATGGCCCTGGCTCTGGCCCCAGCTCTCGCTACGGCCCTGGCTCTGGCCC
>ML685765.1:5845968-5858505 GCA_007922175.1 Pelusios castaneus
CTCAGGGGCTTGCTGCCCCAGGGAGAGTTAGTAAGACCCACTTTAAGTCAACTTAGGAGTCCTGAGTGGACTCTAAGACAACTTAATAAGGTCAACTTAAAGTCGACTTATTTAAGTCAACCTAAATTCCCCAGTGTAGACATAACCTTAGACATTAAGCCATATTTTGTATCCATGCAGTAACATCTTTGAGAAATAGCCATACTAAATTGCCATGATTGATTGGGGAGGATAAGGGTAAGATTTGCTTTCCTGTCAAAGTCACTTTGTGAAAAATGAAACTCTTAAGTCTGGACTAGTTTTAGATACATCTTTCATATATAATTTCTCTGTACTTGATATTTAATGAAGTTTGTTTTAATTTCTTTTCATGAACATAAGACTCTAAAGGACTTAGAACTTTCTAATGTTTAACTAACTATGCTTAGTGTGAATTGGACAGTGACTATGAGGCATGTGCAAAACAGCCTAATCCTCAAAAGCAACTTATTTGTTTTTTTCAGGCTGAATGATGGTTTTACATTTTTCCCCAACACAAATGTCATCTTCCTATAATATTGCAACTTACATTATGCAGTAAAGATGTCAGCCCTGTCTGTGGTAAGGAAGTTGTCACCAGTATGACTATCAGAATAACTCTAATAATGCAAATGTCTATTGTAGATGCACTGGTGCACACTGTACTTGTTACTGGATTAACTTGCATGAGTGCAAGTCCAATTTTGGGGTAGTTATAACGTAAATTTCCTTAATGTACACAAGGCTTTAGAATTAACACCTTTCACTTTTTTCTTTTTCAATGTGCTGTTTTTGTTTAGGACCAGAAGAATTATTAAAGATCATTTAAATTTATAATATGTAATTAGCTGCAGAAGAACTTAATGTTGTACCTCTGAGAATAAGTATTTTACCAATGGTAGAAAAGTAAGAGGCTAGCAGTAAAAATGTCTGTGCTTTACTGTTCCAGTACAATAACATTTTAAGTAGGGATCTAGATTTCTTTATATTAGCCCCTTCCATTTTAAAGGAAAATTACTTCACCTATCAGAAATGCAGCCACTCCTGGGTAGAATGATACAGCTATCTTTAAACATGAACACTACTTAATAGTTTATAACAGAAATGTGAGGTGGGCTTCAGGTCTGTGTAAGCTTGCAAATTTTTTCTCCTACAGAAGTTTGTCCAATAAGAGATATTGCCTCCACCACCTAATGTCTCTAATATCCTCATTCCAACACTGCATACTTTATTCAGTAAACACTGTAGGGGAAAATGTAATTAGCACCTCACTTTTTAAAAATTGCCTTGTATTCTTTAATGACTACCAGGCATAAAGCCTATGTTTTATTTCCTCTGGAAGACCCTGCTGATTCCAAGGGACAGGTGCCACCTACTTAGTCCTGAATGTTACTTCCTGCAGTCTTTATGTATTCTTGGAGAGCTCCAATCCTGTTTCCCTAAATGTGCTTAACTTGTTAGATCCATTAAGATCATAGAGGGAGGTATGACTACAGGTTTTCCAAGTTGTGTGGTGAGAAACTGCTTTTATATGGTGGATAAATTTAAGAATATGACAAGCTTGGATGTTTTAAAAAATGTAATTGATTGAATTCCCTTCTGATTATAGTTGTGGTGGGTTATTGTACAAAGCATATAAAAACATAGTAATATAGAGCTGAAAGGAACCTCAAGCAGTCATCTAATCCATTTGTCCATGCTGAGGTAGGATCAAGTATGCTTGCCCTAGACTTATCCCTGACAGCTGTCTGTCTAACCTGGTGTTAAAAGCCTCCAATGACAGAGATTCCACAACCTCTCTTGCTAATATGTTCTTGTAAGTAACCTTTGTAGTTGGAAACTTTTTCTTAATATCCAACCTGAGTTTCCATTGCTGCAAATTGTCAGTAACTACTTGTCGTACCTTCAGTGGACATGGAGGACAATTGATCACTCTTCTCAGTATAAGTCCCTCTTCAGTTTTTTCCTTGTAGGTTAAACACACCCATTAAAAAAAAACAAACAACTTTTCCTCATAAGTCAAGATTTCTTTAAAAAGTTATTGCTCTCCTGCCTCCCACCAGCTTGTCCAGATCAGTAAAATGTAGTGCCCAGAACTAGACACAGTACTTCAGCTGCTGTGCCTCACTGGTGCAAAGGCCAACAGAACAATTTCTTTGTGTTTTAGATATGATGTACCAGTTAATATAACCCAGAATTAAGTTAACCTTTTCTCTTCTATATGCAAGAGGGAAATCTTTAGTGTTTACGTACTCTTAAAGAAATGCTTACAAAATCTATAAAAATGGTTAGCATTTTATAACAGTAAATACCTTGACCTTCTAGTTGCAAGTTTACAAGAGAAAAAAAGTGCAATTAAGTAGATTTAGCCGGAAAGAATAATTTACAGCAGAGGACTTTTTCAAGACCAATTAAAAAGAAATCTTTGAAACTTGTAAATGTATTAGTTGAACTTAAAATTACTCTTGCATCTAAATGTTTTTAACCTACTTTTTTGTCACAAGTAACATTTAAAGATTAGATTAAAAATATATTTGGGGTTGGTTTACATTGTGTATTTGATAACTTTTTTTTATAGCTACTTTTAGTGATTCATCTCTTTGTCAAGTCCTGTCTCCTTGTTTGGGTTTTTCATGCAGGAGAGTGAAAAACACTTTGAAAGAAGAAGATAAGTGTATTGTGACAAAATTTGTTGGGCGAACTCAAGGATATATGAAATATGTGAAACTACCTTTAACTCAGTTAAAGTTAGCTACATTTCAAACTGATTATTTACCTTAACTCCCCTCCCCCCTAATTCTGGAGAGCAATTACACCTCCTTACCAGTGTTCCCTTATTTATTAAGTACATAAGTATGAATTTCCTGATGTAATACTGAAGATTATTGAAAGTACATATTCTGACCAAAGCACTGTCTGGGAGTTAAAATAGAAATACATGGACACTTACCACTTTCAGTCTGTTTCCTCCTGTTAATAAGCTGAGTGACAGAAAAACTTGCTTTTTGGGTTTTGAGGAAAAATTGTTTTGCTGTGCTCAATAGTTAATAGTTAAGTGTATATTGTGTACTGGGTGTAATTTAATTTCAATCTTGCTCTGCTTTCTGTTAAAGACTTTTTAAAAAAAGTCTTGCATGTGTTCATCTTATCTCTTCCTGTCTTCACTCCAGAGTCTCTTGGTGTGTTTTTAGTGTTGGTTGCTTTCGCCTTCTGTTCCTTAGAGCCCTTTTGTTTCTTTCCCTATAGTTTGTGTTCTACTTCCACCCACAGTCTTTCCTCCCTATTTTTTTCTACCTTATCCCATCAGTTTAGCTGTCTGTTCTTCCTACTTCCCAGCCATTAACTTGCACACACCATCTTCTCTATTCGTTTGCTCATTTAAACTTTTTCTGAATAGCTCCAGTACCTGCCTCTGTTGTTGCTGAAAGCAGATTCAAGTCATCTCAAAGTGACACAAGCTATAAACTTTCACTGCTGCCAGTGTGGTTCCCAATGACAGTAGTGAAAATTGACAGATCTTTAGTCTGCTGCAGGTTGGTTGAGCTATCAGCATTGTCAGACAAAGTTTCTGGCAGTTGTCTGGAAAAGCTTATTTACCACAGACAAGTGTATTTGAGGGCTGTTTTAAATTTATATTGAGTATGTTCTGTCTGGCTGGTGTGTGCAATATTAGAGGATCACTGGTTTTGTGCTTAATTTGTTATTGACTTTCAGTCTTGCCTGTTCACTTTTTTCTCCTACTGGGGATTATCTTGACCATTACAGAGTCCCGAGACTCCTATGTATCCCATCATTCTGTATTGCAGGACACTTTCTGTAAAAGAGATGCTGGATAGCATTCCTCTTTAAGAGCCATCAACATTGTTCGTAGTCACCCATAGGTTTGCGGTAGCATGAGTTAAGATTGTCATGTTTTAGTTTAAATTGGTATTCTTAAATCAAATTTATAAAGTGTTGAATGATGAAATTGTTAAGGCTTTGTCTACATGAGGTAAATTTCCCAGCGTAGCTATTCTAGAATAATTTCCTGTATAGACACTCTTCCAGAGTAGGTGATTTTTATTCCACAATATTTATCCTGATTTGAAAGCAGATTATTTATTCTGAAATAAAGTAACATGTCAGAATAAAATATCCATGTGAAATTCGTTTGGAATAGGTGTGCTGGTCAGCTTCTCTTTGTCAAGAAGTGCTCAGGCATTGGTAATGCATTCCTGAAACCAGTCACTGGTTTTTGTATGTATAAAATAGACAAGGTGGGGTGAATTGCAAAGATGTTCCTCTTTCTGCATTCATAAGTTTGGGAGGCTGTGGTAAGGGGAAAGGAACAACCTTTATAGCTCATTATTTTACAGCTTGCATCTTCTTACTTTTAAAATACTTGTAATAACAAATATGTAGTTTTCAGTGTCTTTGTATTTTGTTTGAAATTGCAGACAGTTGCTAGCAAGTGACCCATCAGATGGGTGACTCTTGGTAATGTTTCCTGTGAATAGTTCAAGTGGCATTCCTGTCTCGTGGCCTGTACTCAATCTCTCCTGGTCTCTGTACAAGACCTCAGCCCTTCAGCTGAGGCGTTTCTCAGTTCCCTGCTTCTGGGGCAGGGGCTAGTTGAGGTCAGCCCATTTAGGGCTAGTGATGGCCACTGACGATCTCTATCCACCTGCCTGGAGGATGCAGGGAGGGACATAGGCATGCCCACTTCTTCAGGCCCTCAGCCCAAAGAACCTCTATGCCACACCTGGGTGCTGCCTCAACCAGCAACACAGTTCATTAGGCCCCCTGGGCCACATCCACACCACCCCCAAGTAACTCTCACCCTTGTATCAGTATCTGAGCTCCTGCCAAATCCTGGTAGTCTTCATAGAGCTGTCCCTGGTTCTGCACCTGTAGCCAGCACATCCTTCCTCTTTACACACCAGAGGAGAACTGCCCAGAGCTATGGCTTCAGCCTTCTTATATACAGGACTCCTGGGCCCTGATTGGTTCTCTAGCTGCCTGCTCTGATTGGTTGCTCCCTTCAATGGGCTTTTAATCCCTTCCCAACCAGAGTAGGGAAACCATCCCGCTACACAAATCATATGCTGTTTTCTTGGTTATTAAATATTGTACAAATAACAAAGTTTTTTATTTCCATTTAATGGATTGACTGTTAAATTGTGCCATTAGTGATGTAAACTTTAACTAGAAAGAGAACTAATTTGCACAATCTGATACTGAGTTTAAATGTCCTGAGATACCTGTTGCAGATAATCCTGATGCACCTTAAACATTGGTGCAATTTAATGTTTTAGTTAGGCCAGAAAGTTACAATTTACTCCAAAAAGTAACTCGTATAAATGTCAAACATTTTGAGAGCTAGAAAAATAGGATTGCCTATTAAGTTTTTTAAACAAGCAGAACTCTCACGGCTTGATTGGTAAAGCCTGCCTGGTTTTGTCTGTCATCACTAACTATTCATTTTGTTTTAACTAAAATTTCAAAATTGAAATAGATTGTTAAAAAGACAATTTACTTTGTTTTTCAGGCAAATACACAAGCATTTGATCCTTTGTCTGCTATGTCTTAAATATATTCACCACAGTCTAGAAACAAAACTATTGCTAAATAATTGTGTAGAGTAGAAAATAAAAAGAATTGCAGAAATGCGCATGAAAAGAGGAAATAATGTGAATTGTGAGTGTAATGTGATGCTGTTTGGATTATTGGACACAAATTAAAACTTTGTCATGTGTTAGCTCATCAGAATAGTCAAAATGATTATCAGGCTAATTTATGTTTTCGGGAAGCACTGTCAAATGTCTTTCCCTTTATCAATAAGAACAGTCCTTGATGGAACATGCATAAAGATGCTAACTTCAGAAGTACTACTCTGGTGGACTTTTAGTATCGCTTTTGTTTGTCAGGATAGCTATTTTTATTTTATTCTATTCTTAGTGGAGATGGGGTGAACTAATGAGAGAGACTAGTTGCTCAGTCTTTGCTCTTCAGAACATATGAACAGGAAAATTTAGGGGGTGATTGTTTCAGGTGGAATAGGGCTGATGCCCCCTTGAGATGCACCTTGTGAAGCAGACCAATGTTGAGCTTTGGGGAGTCTTCTCAAATAACAAAATGATACTAACAGTGACTCTCACTCTAAAGGTCTTTATTACAGTAAAGGAGAGTGCTACATTATTGAAAGAAAAACTTTATTCCTGCTGAGGTGCCATACATCAGTTCTGTGGAAAATTATACCACTAGTTTCTGAAGATACTTTCTTAGTATTAGGGTTGCTGTCAGGCTAAAAGAAATCAAAACCCCTTTGATAATTAAAACAACACTTCTAAGAATTTACGTTTTTGCTGCTCAGATGGTCTGCTTTCTTCATTACTCTCGGGGGCAATGAAAATAAATGTGACCGTTCTATTCAGTTACTTGGTGGGTTTTATCTTGACATTTTCCTGTACTTTCATAGTCCTGCAGTGTTTATGTTTAAGTAGTTTAAATTAATTAAAAAAACAAACAAAACATCAATTGGAATTAACAAATCCTAGCACAATTTCTCTGTTAGAGCAAGCGTATCCCAATCTTGGAGTGATTATCCGGGCAGTGATGCATATATGACCCATGCCTGTGTAATCACATTCATTTTGGGTAGAAGTATCCCTGCCTGTTGCCTAAGTGTCCTTGCATACCCCCCTGCTCTGGGGAAGAACCACACTTTTCCCAAGAGTGGAGCTGTCCATCTGCTCCTGGGTTTCTTAACCCAGGAGTGAGAGATTTTTGCTGTAATATAATGATGTTAATTAGCTGGATCTTTTTTGGCTGTTGGCATAATATTTTGGTTTTAAGTATGTTAATCAAGTATGTACCCTCCCTTGGGCAGCTAGCATTATAGCAGAAATTAATTTATTAGGGAGTAAGATCTGTCCTTTGTATGTTGCTGCTCTGCCCTGCCTCAGTACGATTTTGATCTAGTCCCATTTCAAAGTACTGTGGGGTCCACATAACATTTAGTGCACAGCAGGCTAGTGCAGGGAAGATTCATGCTGCAGCTTGCTCTGAACAGATAAGTCCTGTGACTTGCCACAGTGTCAGTCAGTGAGGGGTCAGGAGTTAGAGAAGATCCTGTTTTGGTTCCTTCCCAGTAATGTCTAAGACAGCTTATGCAATACTCTTGAAATCTAAGGATTGTGCTAACTATGGCACCAAGTTTCTGGTGTCTCTCCAATGGCTGTATCCTCAGTGGTAGCTGTACCCTACTGCACTGAATACCTGTAGGGTACTGGATGCATCTTGACCAACCAACCACGTTGGCATCCAAACAGTGCCTGATACCAAATGACCAGTTGGTGGGCCTGGTACTGGAGTCACCCTGCAGGAGTGACTTAAGGAGATCATTATAAAGTCCTTCTCTGTGAAACCTCTGTATGGGGCCAAGGCGTTCTCTCCTCTGTCACCATCCTTGATAAGACTGCTGTCCCCCTTGCCCTTTCTTCCTCTTCTGCTGAACATAGGAGAGACTTCTTGCTTGCTTGCCACACATCTCCCCCTACAGTTGTTCAGTGGGAATTGGGGAGAAATCAGGATTACACAGGAATCACCCCACTAGGTATCCTTGTTGTGTGCTCTACCACACTATTCCTATCCATATCAGCTCTGGCCATCCCTTGGATGTTGAGTCCCAACGTAGGAAGCCAGCCTCATCCATTGTGTCGAGGGGTAGGCCTCACTCATGTAAAAGACTTTTTTGGCCTCTTCAGGCAACTCACATGCTGCAGCCACAGTTACTGGTGAGGTAAGAGAGAGGCGGGTGGAGTCGAGCCTCATTCTCCGAGGTAGAATGGCAAGTTCTGGCTCCAGTAGCCTCATTTTCCAATGGGATGGTAACCCTGCCTGCATGCACCTTTCCCAATGAATTCATGGTTTTCCAAGATTTAATAAAATGCATGACACCAACTTTATGCTTCACTCAAGATCATGCAAGAGAAACAACACAAGCTTTTGGACATTTACATTCCACAACAGCAGGATCATTAGCTATGTCAATAAAATATTGCCTGCTGAATCTTGCCAAGTCCATCTGATGTACCCTTGCTTCTGTCTCAGTCACCTCCAAGAAAATAGAAAGAGAATATCAACTCTTTGAAAAAGGATTAGGGCATTTAAATTTATATGCTGTACCTGGCTCTCTGGTTTTCCATACTGTACAGAAGACGACAAAACAGCAAAGTCATCTGAAATCTACTCCCAGTGAAAAGGATTCCAAAATGTTGACTTTTTTCAGCCAAAAAAGACCTATTCCCACTTGACAGGATGGAGATTGCTACACATCCTCCATGAATTTGAACAACCAATGATATAAATTTGTTTTTTTAGGAGTACCAAAGCTGAAGGAAACAAGTAAACAATTTTCCTGGTTCAATTCCACCTTAGACATGTGCATTCTAAATATCAAAAAGCATCATGAGTTTAGGAACCTCTGCAGCAGATCTATGTAGTATGGAAGGGGGACATGTTTGTCAAAGGCCCATTTAAAGAGAAATTAGAGCTTGGGGAACTCAGAAGCTCATTACACAAAAGCTTCTAGGCTGGCTTTGCTTTAGCTTGATTCTTCAGATCTTTGACAAACTAAATCAGAACTTTGCAGGCTGAGTTTTAAGCAATGACTAGTAACCTACCCCCTGTTAATGGTGAAAAGCTGTTCGGAGAATTTTTGGATCCTTCAGGCAAGGGCCTCTATGGTGATGATACCAACATGATTGTATAGAGTCTTCTATTCATCTCCCCATCCTCCACACTGGTATACAGGTTCTGAACTCTTACTTGTGCTAACATTCCTAGCAAAATGTTAAAGCCGGTGACTTCCTCCATGCCATCCTGGAACTGTTGTGATGGGTCAGGAAAGATATTTCTATGCTGCTGAGCAGAGAGAAGATGTAGGAATGGGAAAGAGCAGGCATTTTTATACTGTAATTTTTCTGATTTTTAGGTGCAGAGATCGCTGTATTGGAGAGTTAAGAAAGTGAAGCGTGGCTTCTTAAAAAATGTGGTTGACGGATTGGAGGCAAACTTTCTGGGAAGGGGCACAGTGTTGAAGTCTTGATCAGTCTGGTAAACACTGTACAGCAAGGAGAAACTATTCTATGTCAATTTCTTTAAACTCTATTAACTGGGTACTGTCACTTTTATTCCCTCAGAGTAAACCATCTACTAGGAGATGCCTGTAGTGCCTTTGGCAGTGGGCAAGATGTTGTAAGGGGAGTGTCCATTTTCGAATTTACTACTCTTAATCTCACTCCAGTCTTGACAAAACTTAACTGTCACATAGCAAATCTTTTGCTATTTATTTTGACTTTTCCAAGTGACTGTGCTGGACAGGGAGGATTTACGCTTTTGTGGCCTATCTTTTTATGTTGACATTATCAACCTGAATTATGCTTTAGTGCTAGTACTATTTCTGTATCTAGTGTTTAACAGTCACATTGTGTAAGATTGAAATAACAAAACTCTTTGAATCTGTAGCTTTATGGAAACTTTCTTGTATGCCAGCTATCTAGATAATATTCAGTCTACTGTCTTGGTTAAATCCTAATCAGTTTTTTTAAACTAACAAGGACTGTCTGTGTCAAAGATTAAAATGTTTGCTGTGTTGCTAGTTATTTAAACTGGTTGGTTAATGATTTTACAATGGGAAGCTTTTTTTATGTAGCTGTATGTGAAATAGATGAAGAAATTTTATTCTCACTAAAGTCCATAAAGGTGAAAGTTAAAAGCACATGAAAATGGGGCAAAAAAGGATTTTATAATGATAAATCCTTTTTTGCACTCAAACGATAACATCTTTTACTGCACTTGTTAAAACACTTTGTACTTGGAAGTACAGATTGCATTCAACATTGTCAAAGTACTTTGACAGACAATGTCTTAAGTCCCTGTAGTTTAAATTAGATATAAACTACAACCCAGACGTTTGCTGAAAGCCATAGAGGAAATATATACCATGTTTAGCAGCAAAACCTGGGAGTCCTAACCATCAGTGTCCTGGTCTACTTACTGTTTCATCTTGTCTCTCATTTGTAGTACTTCATTAAACTGTATCTCTAGTTTTGAATGAATTCTCTCTCCAATGGACTCGAGTGCTGTGTCTGGTTTAATTAAATGCTGAAAAGATTCCAGCAAACATGACCTACTACACTTTTTTTTTTTTTTTAATCCTAAACATGTGTTAAGATTTACTGGTCAGGATGCCCTAAAAGTAGGGAGATAGTTAGTTTTATAAACATCTACTATCTGTGCTATACTACTGATGCTGTAGCTACTTCTCACATGTTCCTCATGGGGGTTAATCTTGCAGAGTCCTTGAAATATGGTGTAGTCCAATCATTATTAAACAAAATTTTTTTAATCAGGGATGTCAAACTCATTTGCTGTGGCTGGCCAGATTTGACTTAAACGTACTTCAGGTGGCTCGTACATACCATAAATCGAAATTCTACGGCACTCTCACGGCATCACAGAGTGCTGTGTATGTGAAACTGTGCTCTGCAATACCTCTCTCTCTGTGTTGGGGAGAGAATGCGCTCTTGTGGGAAGCAGTCTCGCATACCCAGTGTTTGGTGATGTTGCGAGACCTGACACTCCCGCAGCACTGTGGAGTGCTGGGTATGTGAGACCACACACTCTCTGTTAGGGAGAGTGTGCTCCCATGGAGCTCAGTCACGGGCTGAATGGATGGGGTTCATGGGCTGCATTCAGCCTGTGGGCCGCATGTTTGACACCCCTGTTTTTAATTGAAGTGCAATAATCTGTTACCTGATTTCAGAGCTTTCTTTCTTGGCAAGTTCATCAAGAAGATAGCAACAAGCTCCATCTTACCGTTGCTGCTATTTTGGTCCTCACCCAGTAGGTTTAAGACCTGGTTAGGGTGCAGAGTCTGCCCCAGTCACACCAATAGATGACTTCTTAACCATGGAATGTGGTAAAACATCTGATTTCAATACATTTTATACTATCTTGTGCCTTCAAGATTATCTTGTAATAGTTTCATTCTTTCCTGCAAGAGTCATGGTAGGAGAGCAGTTAATGGCCACGATTTGTAAAGATGATAACTAGAGGACATAACAAACAGAGAGTCCAGTGACACTTCTAAAGACTAACGATTATTTATTTAGTCTTTAAAAGTGCCACAGGACTCTTTTGCTGAACTAGACTAACACAGCTGCCCCTCTGGAACTAGAGGACATAAGGAGGAGAAGCTGTGTATTCAGATGTCAGTGTTCAGGTGACACAGTTGTGTGGCTTTCACCTCTGAGGCACAGTGTAGTTGACCAACTTCTCTAGTGTATGAATGAATAAAAGATGGTTAAAACATCACTTGACGCCAAAGTTGATTGTGCGTTTAAACAGAAACCTTTTGATATAGTTAGGTTCACATTTGCCACCTCAGGGAAGGGCATCGCTAGCTATTGGAAAGGGCTGTAATCTCAAAGTCACTTGAATTCAGCTTTTTCCAGACTGACTAGATTACAACAGGAGCCAGGAATGGCTGTTATCCCAAATGGCAAGAAAATTCTGCATGCTTCCTGTGAGCAAAGGCCTGACTGCAAATGGCTGTGTCACATGAGTATGGACTACTGCAGTAGCAACCCACAGAAACTGCAACTGGTTCCAAACCCATAGACTGGCCCTTACATGGAAATTGTAATGAACTCTCACTGCTACATTGGTTTTCCATTGAGTATTATAGACCAGAGAAGGTTCTGTTGCTCATAATAACGTCAGTGGAATGGACATACCTAAGACCTCCTCTCTGGTTCACTTCAAGAATATAGTGAACAAAATGACGTGGGCTGTAACTAAGTTTTAGCCAGACAAGGGTTCATTGGGGCCAAAAATAGGGGTGCTGTAGATTGGGCTAATTTATGGGTGCCTATCAGCAGAAATCAGGATAGAATAAAGACAACTTCTTGAAAGCATGGTGCAATTCGCACATTTTTTTAGAAGACTTTTTAAAATAGGTTATCAACACAAGACCGGGGTAGTCATATTCTTACCCTTGCCATCACCTCATCTGTCTCAGCTATTTAAGAACATTGCAAATGAAACAGAAATCTTCTGAGGGATGATAAACATCATCAGTTATATAACACAAAAACAGGAACACAGTTCTTGCATCCATAGTAAGCGCTTTTTTTGTAATTGCTGGCATGTAATTATATTTCTTCCATGTAGTTTACTTGTCTAGAAAAAAATTAAATACAAATCAGAACTTAAATTATCAGTGAACACAGACACCTGTCCTCAGGCAATTCAAAATATCATATTAATGTGCTCCTTGGTGATTTCATTATATGCTTGCTTAAGGGCTTATCACCCTTGTTAGGCCACAGATCAAAATTTGGCACAAGTCATTAGGAATTAGTTACTAGTGAACGTCTTCTGTATTGTTTGTGGTTAATGACTTGGTTTCTGTGCCAATTTTATAGTTAGTAGATGATTGTATGAAGGAGATGAGTGGACAGCACTCATTGTATT
>ML685765.1:5862885-5882551 GCA_007922175.1 Pelusios castaneus
GTGTGTGTGTGTGTGTGTGTGTGTGTGTGTGTGTGTGTGTGTGTGTGAGAGAGAAAAGCTGGAATGTGTTTCAGAACAAGTACCTTTCATGGCAGTAATTATTATGGTCTTTTCTGGGAAGCAACAACAAAAAAAGTAAAAAGAAAAGGGACTGAGTGGGACAGTGTATATTTTCTCTAATTTAGCTGCCCTCAGTGCAGATTCACAGGTAATTCCTCATCGACTGGTCAGGCAGTTGGCAGCTAATGGAATATTCTTTAGCACTCGTTAGAATGATCAACTCATCTCTGAGCTCCAGTTCACTTCCTGCCTTTGAAAAGAGGAACATCAGAAAAAAATGTTACTTAATTTTTGTAGCTGCTAGAGTTTGATATTAGTTCCTTTTGACAAGAGTCATTTGAGGAAGCTATGTATGTCTTTTCTGTAACCCAAAATAGGTATTTTCCTGCCTTTAGGAGTTAGCGTGTGCACCCTCACACACAAAAGATATGTAGGAGAAGGTAGTGAATTACATGCAGTACATATTTATTTAGAGTAATGAATCCAGTAACATGCCCATCTAATGCCCTCAACGTTCTACTGATAAAATAAAAAATATAATCCATAGAATGAGGCTATGTATATATTCCAGCTTATGTCAGTATAAATTATGTTGCTCAGTGGTGTGACAGCCATCTCTCCGAGCGACACAAGATACACCAGTATAGGCTGTGGTGTGGACAGTGTCACCTTTCCTGGTGGCTGTAGTAATTAAGGCTGCACTAGAGTGTCTGTACTTGGTGCAATGCTGTAAGCTCTGTGATGTAGCCATAGCCTAAGTTTGCAATTATGTTGATAAGGACACTTTGTTGGCCCTTGCTAAAGAATTCACAGCCATTTTGACACAGCATTTTTGCAGAGATGCCCAGATTCCCTCTCTCATTGAAAGGGACTGTTACCTCAATCGGACTACTCATAATAGTAAAGTATAAGCACATGCATCTTTGTGGGATCAAACACTTAATTGTGGCACAGACTATTAGGGATGGACTCAAGTTTGTTTCCTCGTTCATTGTAGTAGTACATATTGCCACTGCTACCCTATTTATTGGTGCTATTTGATTTCAAGAATATCATAGGGTTAAAGAATGGGGAAATATTTGTGTTTTGGTCAAAATGAATACAGTTATATCATTAATAGTGCATGCTTTCTATATTGGACTATGATAATACAAAAAGCTTCTTGTGCACTAACATTTTCATTTTCTTTATCGGCCTACAGTATACATTTTCAGAGGGAGAATGATTTTGTGAATGTAGCATGGAGCTTGTGTATGGTCCCATGCAATTCCTAGAACCTCTCTCTGCTTCAGTTTTGTATATGTATTTGTCTTGGGGTAGATAATTACTTTGACTCCAAACTACCTGGATTAAATTTGTTGCAGGGTGAATAATAACTCAAGCTATAATGTAGATTCAGGCATTTAAATTTTTGTGCAGATTTCTACCATAATGCTTGCTTGTTAAGGAGTTATTGATGAATATTTTCAAAAGAGTATCAAAAAGTCTGCAGAATTCATATGTTTTTGCATTGTAATTGATACGATATCTGGTGGCTGTTTAGGTAGCTGAATTTTAGGTGCCTAAATTTAGGTACAAACAAATGGAAATTCTTAGCCTTGTGTGTGTATTATATATAGCATTGCTTTTAATGGGAGGAGTAAGTCATAAGGATAGTTTTGTATATGCCGTTCAATACCTTTTTTGTTTGTTTTTGCATTTTTAGGACTAATGGCAGAAGAATAAACAATCATGGCAGCTATGGTCCCACCAGTGAAGCTGAAATGGCTTGAACATCTAAACAGTTCCTGGATCACAGAAGACAGTGAATCTATTGCCACTAGGGAGGGAGTTTCCGTTCTGTATTCTAAATTAGTCAGCAATAAGGAAGTAGTGCCCTTGCCCCAACAGGTGCTGTGCCTCAAAGGACCTCAGTTACCAGATTTTGAACGTGAATCCTTATCCAGTGATGAACAAGACCACTACTTGGATGCCCTTCTTAGCAGCCAGCTGGCACTGGCTAAGATGGTGTGTTCAGATTCTCCATTTGCTGGAGCACTTCGAAAACGTCTGCTTGTGTTGCAGCGTGTCTTTTATGCACTTTCTAATAAATATCATGATAAAGGCAAGGTGAAACAGCAGCAACATTCACCGGAAAGCAATTCTGGATCAACAGATGTCCATTCTGTCAGTGAGCGTCCCAGGTCAAGTACAGATGCTCTCATAGAAATGGGGGTCCGGACTGGACTAAGCTTACTGTTTGCACTACTAAGACAAAGTTGGATGATGCCTGCTTCAGGACCTGGCCTTAGCCTTTGCAATGATGTCATTCACACTGCAATAGAAGTTGTGAGCTCTTTGCCACCCCTATCTCTAGCAAATGAAAGTAAAATTCCACCGATGGGACTGGACTGTTTATCACAAGTAACAATGTTTCTTAAAGGGGTAACAATTCCTAACTCTGGGGCAGACACTTTAGGTCGTAGGCTAGCATGTGAGTTGCTTCTTGGTTTAGCTGCCCAGCGTGGTTCTCTGCGGTACCTTCTTGAATGGATAGAAATGGCTCTAGGTGCATCAGCAGTAGTAAATGCAATGGAGAAAAACAAAATACTGCAAAGTCAAGAAGGGATGATCAGTTTTGACTGCTTTATGACTATATTAACACAGATGCGGAGATCTTTGGTATGTATGTAAGACATGTTTGGAATTGGATTTTTTTTCTTAAATCTTTCATTGTAAAGAATTTGTTTTAAATTTTTATTAACTTTAATCTAAACACATCATCTCAACACTGTATGGACTATGTGTCCTTTTTTAGTGATATTATGATGCTTTAAAGTTGTTAGGGACTGAATAGATATTCAATAAAAATCTCCTTGTTTGAATGCCTTGTTGCCTTTCACCTCCCAGCCAACTAAACAACAAATCCAACCCTTCTGGTATGATAGTACAGAGTATCAAGAACATACTTTAGTTATCCACTTGCAAATACATTTTATTCCAAAACAAATATAGTAAAAGTACAAAACTGGGTTTTAAAGTTTGCTTTCTGTTTGACTCATTCAGAATTCAAAGTTGTGTAATATGCTTGGTTCACTGTTCAGATTTGTATAGCATGTGACTTCCCCACCCTGCTAATTAACCGAAACCTCTGCTATTTGGAACTTTTGAAGAAACAGCAAATTTTACAAGCTATTTTAAGTTCTGAACAAGAGTGAAACTGATGAAATTCTTGTAAATTTCACTGTGGTGGTGTCACTTCCAGAGCAAGGTTCCTCTCACTACTCTGGAATATTCTTTAAAGTCTTGATCCCAGTTGGATGTGCAGTAAGTACTCTATGAGGCCTGAGTTTAATGTGCACAAACTCAAATGGGTGGATTTTCCCCCTAAACTGAAAAACAAAGGCCTCTGCTCTCCCACCTGCTAAGAAACCTTTTGAAAGGGACTAAAGGAATGGGAGAATTTTGTTCTTTGTGTGTGTTTTGGTGTTTGTGTCAGCTCTATGTTGAAAGGAGGTGAGCCGATCCAGGAATTTATTAGGGACTAGTGCTTTGTTTAGGAGGACTTGCCTCAAAGTTTGAATCAAACCAGATGCTTTAAGCTGTTTAATAATGCTTGTCAATCAAACCCTGAGTTATGTGTGACAAATATACCAGTGAAATACCAGCACAGAACCCCCCTCTTTATATTGAATGAAAGCTATCTAATGTGTCTAACTTATTTTTATGAGTAAGTATAAAAACATCATTGAAACCATTGGAGGATTTGTATCATAAAAAATAGTAGTGTTGGTGACCTGTGCTTTAAGAAAAAAGGATTCGCCTTAAAAACCACACACAAAACATGACTATAAAACAACGTTAGGGAAATCAAGACTCAAACTTAAGGAATAACCCACCACTTTTTTTACAATGGTTAATTAAAAATTAAGTCTTATGAATATATTTCCCATGTTACTATGTAGTTATTCTAAAATTAAAACTTTTTGGTTATAGACTGATTTCCAAAACCAAGTTTGATTTCACGGCACAGCTAGAAGAATAAATGCATTAAAATATGTTGTATGATGTGCTGTTACTATGTGTACTTATCTCTTTCTCACAATATCACTGATGTTTTTAAAATTGTAGGGATCATCTGCTGATCGAAGTCAGTGGAGGGAACCAACTAGAACATCTGACGGTTTATGCTCTCTCTATGAGGCAGCTTTGTGTTTGTTTGAGGAGGTATATCTTTTAATGAACCTTATCTTTTCACTCTCATACTGTAAAGGTTTTTTTTCCACTGTAAGTTTTCTCCACTCTGGCATCTGACGAAGTGGGACTTTGGCCATGAAAGCTCATGCGAAAAATATGTTAGTCATTACACTACAAAAAGTTAGGTCGACTTTATTAAGTCGACCTAAAGTCGACCTTATTAGATCAACTTAACAAAGTGCTTCCCCTGAAAGGGGACTTAGTAAGTCATCCTAACTGCCCTTAGGTTGACCTGATAAAGTGAACTTAAGTGTCCACACTGTGCTTAGGTCGACTGAAGGAGTCTACCTAAGGGTTAGGTCGATCTAACTGGCGGTTCTTATTAAGTCAACCTAACCTTTCATTAGGTCAGCTTAAGGAATTTCTTAAATCCACTTAATGAAAGCCTGGTGTGGACAGGGACTAAGGTAGGTTGACTTAAGCCTCCTTAAGTCAACCTAACTTGCAAGTGTAGACATAGCCTAAAAGTGCCACAAGAGTCCTTTTTTGTTTTGATTTTAAGGAAATTACATTTTGCATTGATTCACTTTGTTTAGCTTAATTTTTTGTTTTAAAAAGTGGAAGTATTAACTTTGTGGTCCTTCTGAAGATCTAGAAATGTCTTACAAAAATTTTCTGAGGTAAGCCCAACACCTATCCTGTGAAATAGTGGGGGAAGTCCCCATTTTACTGAAGGAAGACTGAAGCTAAGTAGCTCAGCCAAGATCATAATGCAACAACTTTGTTGGAGGCTGGGCATAGAATCTTTGACACTCAGTCATGTATTTTAACCACCAAATTATTCCTAAAAGTGAGTATTGTATATTAGGTAGAAAATGGAATTAATCAGAATGATGGGAATTTAAGAATAGATGGTCGTGGGGTCTTTATGAAAATACATTGAAAATTAAATACAATTTTTGTTTAGTTATCTTGTTAAAGGTAGGTTTTGTTGGTTTTTTGTTTTTTTTTAATTGAATTAGGTTTGTCGAATGGCATCAGACTATTCTAGAACGTGTGCCAGCCCTGACAGCATACAAACTGGTGATGCTCCCATTGTTTCTGAGACGTGTGAAGTATATGTATGGGGGAGTAACAGCAGCCACCAGCTGGTAGAAGGAACGCAAGAGAAAATACTTCAACCCAAACTAGCACCAAGTTTTTCTGATGCACAAACTGTGAGTGATTTTTGTAATGGTATCTAATGTACTTTAGTAATAAACTAGGAAGATGCATATCATGTTTGACGTTTTTCCAATTTTTATACTTTAACATAAAAGACCTAAAGCGTTTCTGTGATTAGTTTTGACTGACAAATCCTACTATTTGAAAAGAGAAAAACATCTGCAAATATCCTAACTCTTTTTCAGTCTGTGAGGAACTATGATTGTTCTCTACAGTAACACACATGAATCTCTTCTTTTCCTAAGTGGCTGTAAACAGGGGTATAAGTAAATTCTCTAGTTCATGATAAAAGCTATTTAGTGTCTGCCAATTGCTTTCACATCAAGTTTGCTTGGTTTAAAAGTCAAAGCAGGAGCTGTCTAACTGCAAGCACAGTAAGCTCAGCTAATTTTCTGAAAATCAGTCTACAGTATGTCGTTTTTCTTTTCAGTCAGGGGTTCTGCTGGCACAGTTTTGCACTTTTGTTGATGCATGATACAAAACAGAAATGTTCTGCTGCTGCTATATTCATTTTTGCAGTGTTCACATACTTAAAAGCTTGTTTTGATTACTAGATAAATGATTATGGTCCAGTTATGCCTTTTAAAGTTCTGCAGTTATGCCTTTTAAAGTTAATGGGAATTTTGATACGCAAAAGAACTATAGGTTCAAGAATCTTACAGGGCAGTGAATAAGTATAAATATATTTCAAGCAAATATAATATGCAATGTATATTCTGAGTGTGGTTCTTTAAATAATGTAGTAAAATATCCACAAAACATATTTTTTATACTGCATGATTGGTGTGAAGAAGTCCCACGTGTGCTCTCCAGGTATTCTTCTGCCCTGGAACGTTTTATTCATTGGTCTTATTTCCTTTAAATACTTACTTCTTCTGTTAATAGAATATACATTTTAAGATTTAGTGCATTCATAATAGTGCATAGTGATTTATGATCAGGTACAGTGAAGCATAACCTGCTGAAAGTCTATTCCATTAAACTGTTTTTGTTTTCTTAACCCGTAAGCAGGGTTGGGATGGCCGAGGGTTCAAAGAAACCCCATTAAAAAGAAATTCCATTTCTATTAGAACTAAGGGAGGCCCACATCCCCCTCACTAAACTCATCCCAGAGAGAATTCCTCATATGTATGTGGTATTTAATTATTTCCACTTGTTTTAATTATGAATCTTTATGGTGAAAATTACAATTTAAAATGTGTTAATGAAGAGATGCAAATTTCTAGGTAAAATAGCTTTATTAGGTTATATGTATATTATCCATATAACAGGAAGATAACTTTATTTTGGGATTTAAGAATGCTTTTTATTTAAGATTTATATAAGATAAACTTGATCTGTGCTCTCATAGCTTGTGTAAGTCCAAATGCCTCTTAAATTTTTAGTTTGCATTATCGCAAAAGGGAGCCATGAAGGAATAGTGTTCTGTTAAAAATACTGATTTTTAGCCTAGTGCTATTTTAAATGATTTATCTAAAATACTCCCTTTTGTAATATTTTTTATCTTTTTTGCTTATAGATTGAAGCTGGACAATATTGTACTTTTGTTATTTCCACGGATGGTTCTGTTAGAGCCTGTGGTAAAGGCAGCTATGGGAGGCTAGGACTTGGTGACTCCAATAACCAGTCCACACTGAAAAAATTGACTTTTGAGCCTCATAGGTCTATTAAAAAGGTATCATCTTCAAAAGGATCTGATGGTCACACTTTAGCATTTACCACAGAGGGGGAAGTCTTCAGCTGGGGTGATGGTGACTATGGAAAACTGGGACATGGAAATAGTTCAACGCAGAAATATCCCAAACTTATTCAGGGTTCTTTGCAAGGAAAGGTATGTTTTATACAATGGGATGTTTTTTTGTTTTCATGCCTTTTTAATTCAGTACTGTTACTTCCATAAGGCTTCAAATATTTCAATTTGTATGTAAGATTTCTCTTTTTGCGGGGCTGGGAAGATGGAAGTCAGAGCCTTGTTTCAGCAAAGCACTTAAACATGCACTTGCCTTTTGTCATGTGAGAAGTTCTTCTAGTGGTGAGTGGATCTAACTCATACTTAAGTGCTTTGGTGAACTGATATCTAATTTCTGAAGACTATATTTTTAGTTACATGTAATAATTTTAACATACAATTCTTGATGGTGCTTTTCCTCTTCAGAGTTCACTAGTTGTGCAGTAGATAAATACTGTATTTTCCCCATTTTTTTCTAATGGAGAAACAGAGAGAGAGAGAGAGAGAAGCTGAATGACGTATCAAGGCCACAGAGGGAGTCAGTAATAGAATAGCACTTGAGAGTTTCTTGCTGTCAGTGCTATCTTAGTAGTAAATGGCAATACATACCACTTTAAGTGACTCTCCTGAGATGATTAGAAAGAGCCACTCCTAATACTGCTGTGCACATGGGGGATAAAGGGGTTAAAGGAACAGGCTACTCTCTTGACCTCCATGCACTCTATTTGCATGGAGGAGGGAAGATGATCTTCTAGAGTGGAAACAAAACTTTTCAGGCTTTGCCCTATGACAGCTCTTGGTTTGCACTTGTAGGGAGTAGGCAGGTGACAGCCAGGTGTGAGTCTTTCTGCCTTCTTTCCCTTTTACTGCTGCCAGCCGGACCAGCTTCTCTTGCAGGGTTATCCATTTTAATTTACTCTTGTTTAAGTTGACTGGATGAATAAAAGTTGTGGCCACATGGCCAAATTCCAAATTTCTAGCTTTTTTGTTGCCCCTCCCTGCCATTTGCAGTTGCTCGTTAAATACAAAAACAGAGTTTGTAACTATAATTTTATGAATAAGCAATATTTTAGGGAGCAAATAAATGGATTTATAGAATAGTAGTCCAATGGTCTTTTGCAAGGAAAACTTTCAATACCCAGTTCTTCTTCTTCCACTACTTGTAACAGCTTCAGTTTTAACAACTTCTTTTTTCTTTGTATGTAATGCAGGTAGTTGTATGTGTGTCAGCTGGATACAGACATAGTGCTGCTGTTACAGAAGATGGAGAATTGTATACTTGGGGTGAAGGAGACTTTGGAAGACTAGGTAATTTAAAAATTCCTTGTGTGAAATTGACCTGATCGGTTGCTTTTGAAAAGTGCATATGTTCAGTAATTACACTACATATTTATTCTTTTTCCTTTTATATTATGGTTTCTGAAGTTTTCATCTTTACTTTGCAAAATTAATTATTTCATGGCTGATTGTTTTCAAACATGTTTCTCCCTGTGCTCCCAATATCTTCCTTTGTGACAAAGCCCCCATAATTCAAATATTCCAGCTTCCTCAAATATCTTTTGTAAAACATTGCAAAGTTGAAATTAAAGTGTAAGGTCGTCATAAAGTACGTTGTGTTCTTCTTAAGTAGGATTACATACAGCAAGGACCAACTGGAAGTTGGAAATGGGGCAAATTATATTACTTATGGAGGAAATGAAAAGGGAAGAAAAGGTTTCAGTTGTTGGGGAGCTGTACTATATTCATTTTTCTCTTTCCTTTGATTTGTCTGATTTTGAATTTTCTACTTTTTTATTAAGTTATTTGGATTATAAGTAAGTGACTGATTTTTTTTCTGTGCAACTGTAAATGTAAATATTAATGGTTCACTGGTTGTAGTTACTGTTTATGACAAAGAAATTTTTATAGATAAGAATTTCTGCACTAATTCTTAAAAGTTAAAACATTAGCACTACAGGAATTATCTTCTTAAGAGGGATTCATGGTGATTGTGTGCTTGGTTTGCGAATTGAAAATTATGTGTTCTATGGTAGTTTTATTAAACAAAAAACATACTTTTGTGACTTAAAATTTCACTGTGTGCGCAAATAAGTTAAAAAAAAATTTTGCACTGCAATGTTCATCAAGAAAAAGATACTCAAATAACAGGACCGCTAAAATCTCATTAGTTCATGCTGATTAGTGAGAGTCGTGAATTCCTGAAATTTACAAAATAATGAATACAGTTAAAGCCAGGGTGCTGCATCTTAAAGCATATTTTGTTCATTTATTTGACTATTTCAGTTTTTCATTTGTCCTGTGCCAGACCAGACCTGGGGTTGTGTAGTTTTTCTTTAATCTGTGGCAAAAGCAGAACACAGAGCTGTTGATACATTAAAGGTTTATTGGTACCAGATTTCAGTTATTCCTGTTTTCAGTAGGTGCTGCTCCAAGCCTTAGATCTTTTTGCTGCTAGATTTTAGAATATCAGCCTCATGTTGTCTTATTACTCTGGTTTTTTTTCATATGAGAAAGATCATAGCCTCTGTTCAGCCCACTTTGAGGTATTACTTAGACCTGAAATGGGCTGAACAAATTCCTGGATTTACCATTCTGACTTAGAGATCAGTGTTTCAGGCTAGTTATCCTGGGTAGTTTCTCCCTTCAGTGGCTTTCTGTGTTACTTATCTGCACACGTTGATTTTACACTCCACATTCAGTCACTTTGTGAGACCACTCCCTTTTGGGCTAGTCACAACTCAGCATAAGAAAGGATACATTACCCTTACTGAGCCTAGTTTTTGGAGCACAAATCTGATTAGCAGGTAAGAAATTTCTCTAAAGTATGATATTTCATAATGTGTTGGTAATTTGAGACATTACTATAGAACATTTCTATTAAATCTTTATTGAGAAGTGGGCAGAAAGGTATATTTTTTGTGTCAATTATAAAGTATGTGAATTAGCAAAGTTCTACTGTAATTATAATGCACATTTGGATCTTAGAATTCATAAAAAGGAGGAAGAGAACATATGAAAATACTTTATTTTTTCCCCCTCCAAGGTCATGGTGACAGCAACAGCCGTAACATTCCAACTTTAGTAAAAGACATTAGCAATGTAGGAGAGGTTTCCTGTGGCAGTTCACACACAATAGCGCTATCCAAAGATGGAAGAACAGTGTGGTCATTTGGAGGAGGAGATAATGGTATGTACAACCTAGAATTTCAATAATAGTTAACATGGATCAGTTGTGGTCTGAAATACGTTGAAGTACAAATATATACGCAACCCCATCCATGGCTTGTGTTCCGTCACTTTTATCCTCGCTACTCAGCCCTCTGGCTGGACACCTGTCCATGTACTGCCCTTCTTGGGGAAAGTCTTACTAGCCCAGCCTTGCCATTCTCTTCTCGATGGCCACCTCTAGACTGCTGCCAGTCTGCTGGCAATCTGGGGGAGCGGGGATGGACCCTGTGTGCAGCAATCTCTGTACCACTGCTTCCCTCCATCCTTTCTTTTCCCTGGGCTGCCTCCCTGCAGCCCCAGCGCGAGGTTGGCCCTTACTACAGGGCCCTTTCTTCCAGTGGTCAGTCACTGGGCTGTCTGGGCTGCTGACTCCACCAGCCAGCTAACCTTCTTGCTGGATCCCCAGGACAGACTGATTCATCTGCTTCTGCTGCTCCCTCTTATACAGAGCTCTTGATCCCTGATTGGCTCCCTGCTACAGTTGCCCATTGGCTATAGCTCATAGACCCTTTTAACCCCTTACTTGCCAGTGTGTGGCAACCGCACTGTCACAGGCACCTTAAAGACTAACCCATTTATTTGTGCATAAGCTTTCGTGGGTTAGAACCCACTTCCTCAGACACATGAACATATTTTTTTTTCCTGAAACATGTAATTAAGTTACATGAGTTTTTTGAAGTGGTAGTGTTATTCCTGTGCAGGTCAATAAACTGGATTGTGAGAGATCAGAACCTTGTCCTTGATTTTTAGGTGGATTAACTCCTTGTCAAAAGATATAGTGAAACTAAGATGTGCTTCACACACTCCGTTGAGTTTCAAATCCAATACATTCTTAATCTCCCAAATGGAGTAGATTGTGCAATATTTCTTAAGTACAAGTATATTTTATGTATTTACATCCTATGGAAGTGATCCTGTTAACTCAATTACCATTTCATATTTCAAACACAGTATAGTCCATGCACTTTGACTACTTCATTTCATTTGGTAGGTCTTAAGATAAAAATGATATATTGAAGTCAACATACAAAGTTTTTTTTTTCCTAGTGCATTGTCTTTTTTCAGCTTATCTGATTCTCTGGTCCTGTAGTTCTGTTTTTGCTTTATATTTTTGTCAAAACATTCAATGATTTTTAAAATATTTGGAATAGTTGCTATGACTGCTACCTCTTACAAGAAAAGCCAGACTAAGAGGGACCGAGATCCTGCCACCTCCTGACTTTACTGCTCTTCCAGTGCCTGACATGCAAATAGCTTTCCTCTCTCTGTTGTGTTCTTTTATTTACTCACTGTCTTGGTTAGAGGAGCTGGATTTGTTAAGGTTAAAGCTGTTACTTTGCCACTTCTTAGCACAGTGTGTATGGAAGGAGAAAAAACTCAGAGTAGCTTAATAAGACTAGTTGGGAATTAAAACTTCCATTCTATGGGGAATTCTGATGTTTTTTGGGGAAAAAATTATTCCAGATTGGAATGAACACCCAAAACCTAACCAAAATGTATAAAAATGTTTTGACATTGTTGACATGAAAGGTTTTGTCTTTTTCTTGAAGAAAATTTTGTCAAAATCAAAATGTTCCCACAAGAGATTTTGAGTTTAGTTAAACTGAATATTTTGATAGAAAACTGTTTTGTCAAAAAAATTTCAGTCAGCCCTACCGTTTAACACCCAGTCTAGAGTTGTTTATATTGCAATGATACTTGATTCTGGTCAGTGAGTTGTGCCCTCCTTAATGTGCCAGGGGGAGGTGGTAGGGGAGCCCAGATCTTCCTGCTCCGCCAGGTTCTGATCCAGGGCCCTGTAAGGGTTAGCAATCCAAAACATTAAGGCTGCTCTTCCTGGACCACTTTCTACCACCCACTTTCTATAATCCAACTTCTGTTGTCTCTGGTGGAGTGGTAATAGAGAAGGGTATGTGCTGTCCTTCAGTCTGTCCAGGCCAGCAATTAGGCTCCTTTTTGCATGATGTAGGCTCCTGTAGTGCGTCTTTGTAGGAACTCCCACAACAGGTCACTTTCCATGCCTGGTTAGCCCCTCTTCTGAACTGACTTCTTTTTAAGCTCCCTCCTCCATCTGCAGGTGCAGCTGAGCTAGGTTATTTGGGCCAGAGTTGTTCTTTAACCCCTTCAGTTCTAATGTGGGGTTCATAGACTCTGTTCTTACAACTGCTTTCAGAAAAAATGATGTTATATGAAATGCTGAGAGCAAAGGGCTGAATCCAAAAGAAAAACTTCAAGGAGGAATAAAAGATAGAAAATCTTAAAATTATGTGGAGAGCTTAAAAACATATGAAGGCTGTTTAGAAAATTTCAGAAAAGCTTTTCATGTTACCCTTTAAGTTGAAAAAACTTAATTGGATTTTTGTTTTATTAAACATGCTAAGGCTTCACATTTAAGAGGACTTAATTAAATGACAGATCACAAAAGGTGGAGCTAAGCAACACACCAGTTAAAATATATAAATTAGTATGCTTGGTTCAGTAAACATCAGCTACAACATCTAAACTACTTAGTAGCAATAAAATAATTTTAAAATAAAGCAAATATAGGGTAAGAGTCAACATTGTTTTTATTAAAGGAAATCATGTCATACCAAACTATTAGAATTCTTTGAGGGGGATCAACAAATGTGTGGACAGGGGTGACCCAGAGGAAATAGTGTACTTAGATTTTCAGGCAGCCTTTGAAAAAGCCCCTCTTAAGCAAAGTAAATGGTCATGGGATAAGAGGGAATGTCCTCTCCTGGATCAATAACTGATTAAAGATAGGAAACAAAAGGTAGGAATAAGATCAGTTTTCAGAATGGAGAGAAGTAAATAGTGGTATCCCCCAGGTATCCCTCTGTACGGGGATCAGGACTGTTCAACATAATCATAAATGATCTGGAAAAATGAGTAAATAGTGAGGTGGCAAAATTTGCAGAAGATACAAAAGTACTCAAGATAGTTCAGTCCAATATAGACTGTGAAGAGTTTTAAAGGGATCTCACAAAACTGGGTGACTGGGCAAACATAATCCCAACTACATATATGAAAAAGATAGAGTTTAAATTAGCTGTTACCATTCAAGAAAGCGATCTTTCTGTCATTGTGGATAGTTTTTGAAAATATCCACTCAACATGCAGTAGCAGTCAAAAAGCTAACAATGTTGGGAATCATTAGGAAAGAGATAGATAATAAGACAGAAAATATCACATTTCCTCTTTGTAAATCCATGGTATGCCCACATCTTGAATACTGTGGGTAGATATAAAAAAAGATGCACTGGAAATTGGAAAAGGTACAGAAAAGGGAAATGAAAGTATTAGGGGTATGGAAAAGCTTCCATGTCAAGAGAGGTTAATAAGACTGGGAATTTTCAGTTTGGAAAAGAGCTGACTAAGGGAGGGGTACAATAGAGAAGGGGTTCTCAACTGGGAGGGTTCCTAGCTGTGTGCCACACACCGCACCACTGCCAGTCCCCCTGGCACCAAAGTTCCATTGCGGATCAAACTGCAATAGTCCTGCTGCCAAAGAAATCTCCCTCTGAAGGGATTTTTCGGTGACAGGAGACTTGACTGGCAGCCCCTGCTGTCACGAAACAGCTGATTCCACAGCAGTTGTTGTAGAGAGCCACCACCGCTTCAGCTCTTAAAGGGCCAGCGGTGTAGAATCACCTTGCTGCCTCAATTCTCCTCGGGCTGTCGGCGGTAGACTGATTTCACATGACACACTCAGCCACTGTGCCACGACAAACTTTTGCGTCACGGCACGGTGGTTGAGAACCTCTGCACTAGAGGGCTATAAATTCATGGCTGGTATGGAGAAAGTAAATAAGGAAGTGTTATTTACTCCTCATAACATGAAACTTAGGGTTCACCAAATGAAATTAATAAACATGAGGTTTAAAATGAACAAAAGTAATATTGTCTTCACACAGTGCACAGTCAACCTGTGGAACTCCTTTCCATAGTATGTTGTTATAGCCAAGACTACAACAGGGTTAAAAAAAGCAGTAGATAAGTTCTTGGAGGATAGGTCTATTAATGAAAGGTCTATTATTGACTAATGCCATGATAGGCAGGGATTGCTGTTTGCCAGAGGCTGGAAATGGGTCACAGGATGGATCACTAGATGATTACCTGTTCTGTTCATTCCTTCTGAAGCCCTTGGCATTGGCTACTGTTGGAAGACAGGTTACTGGGCTGAGTGGATCATTGGTCTGACTGACCCAGTGTGGTTGTTCTTATGTTCTTAAAACATTTCCCTACCAAAGAGAAACACAGAGGCAAAGGTTTCTAAATCTAAAGAATTCTGATTGGGAAGTTAAATCTTCACATGACTGTCATAACTACACTTTGCTTTAGCTTAACATTACCTTATGTGTCCTGTCTGATAGGCAAACTTGGCCATGGTGATACCAATAGAGTATATAAACCTAAAGTTATAGAAGCTTTACAAGGAATGTTCATTCGCAAAGTATGTGCTGGGAGCCAGTCTTCACTTGCCTTGACGTCGACAGGACAGGTAGGCAAAAAGATGTTTTCATTTAAACAGGCTTGCTGTTTAAAAAGATGCCTGGGATTCTTTATTTAAATGTGCATGATTATTGTTTTGTGCCATGTGACTTCTTCAGTCTATAGGGAAAGAATTCTCAAGATTATAAGATACAAAGGAAAAAGACTGTTTATCTTTACAAACTAGACCTACTTATAATTTATATCAGTATATTTAGTATTCATTTATATATTATAAATGCGAACACCAAAGGCCCAGTCCTGCAAGTGCTTTCTTTTAAAGGGTAATATAGAAATTTGGAGCTATCCTGTAGAATAATCCATGGTCTTAATGAACATTCAGCTGTCCATTCCTGTCTGTGCAAGCTAATAGAGAGAAGGTTTATTAGCGCCAAAGGTCTCGCTGTCCAAAGAAAATACTTTTTGTTAAGGTTTATACATACATTTCAGATAAATTTTGATTGAAATTTAACAAACAATGCCACAGCCATATTGGTCAACGGCCCTTACTTAAATCTCCCTTTGTCTCAGTTACTTAGCAGATAATGGCAACTCTTTTAGTATTTATTTTGGTTTGTTTGTAAGTAGTATTGTGAGATGGGATTGAATGAAACTTAATCCTACAAATGGGAAGGAATTAAGAATTGGGGATTAAACTTGCTCGCCGCAGAATGGATTTTAGACTAAGTAATGTTGGTACCAAAACCAGGAGAATAATTAGTGTGTGGTTTATATATTGTGATGCTTTGGCAAATTGAGGGTTTGAGATAATTTAATCTCACAAATATTTTTGTGTTTTGTGCTTAATGTGTTGTGTTAATTTATGGAGGAGAAATTAGGAATACATACATAAATGGATATACCAAAGCACTGATTTGTGGGGAGTGCATAAATTCAAGATAAATACATAACTTGCTTGCTCAATTATAATTGCAATAATTATACACAGAATCCTCTCTATCATTGTCTCTTGACAAATACCAGTGATATTGTTTTGAAAATGTACATGTTTATTTTTGTTTTCAGGTCTATGCGTGGGGCTGTGGTGCGTGCCTGGGCTGTGGTTCTTCAGAAGCTACTGCTCTTAGACCCAAGCTTATTGAAGAGCTGGCTGCTACTAGAATAGTTGATACTTCAATTGGCGACAGCCATTGTTTGGCACTTTCTCATGGTAACATAAATATGGTATACAAGTATTTATAGTCATCCTTGATTAAAAGACACCAAACCTCAAATTTTGTTTCCTTCTTTGATTGTCTCTCTAGATAACGAAGTCTATGCTTGGGGTAACAATTCCATGGGACAGTGTGGTCAGGGAAATTCCACTGGTCCCATTACTAAACCAAAGAAAGTAAGTGGTTTAGACGGAATAGCAATTCAACAAATTTCAGCTGGCACGTCACATAGCCTCGCCTGGACAGCTCTTCCAAGGGACAGGTAAAATGGTACATTTTATAAATGTGTAGTGATGTGTGTGTGTTAATATCATAGTTCTGTTTATAATGCTTTAAAGATTGTCTGGTTTTGTGGGGTTTTTTTAAACATTATGGTTCATGTTTAACAATTACATAGGAACGCAGTCAATTTGAAAATATTTTCTCTGAAAGTTCTGTATCTACTATTGGACAAAGAACACTTAAGTTTACTAAAATTGAAGTCAACATTTTTTCCAAGTTTATATATTAAAGGATATGACAGCCTTTTGTGTTGTTACACTGTAAACAGTGTAACAGTGTAATTACAGTGTAATCTTTTAGCAAGGAAAAAGCCTTTAAGGGCTTTTGTAAACAAACCCCTGGAAAAATATATTTCAGTTTAACTTAAGTCAATTGGGAATTGGTTTAAGTTAACTGAAATAAGTCATTCTAATATCAAAATAAGTGTGTATGCATAGATGTTTGCTCTGGTTGAACTAAATCAGTCAGGCCTTGTCCATTGTTGAAGCTGAGGCAGTTTAATTGAGAAGACCATGATAAAAAGTAATATAGAAGTAGAGATATGCTTAACAATTTTGATTTCCAAATTTTTTTTCAAAACATTTTAAAAGGAGCTATAATAGAAAATGGACTTTTCAAAAATTAGCATCAAATGACTGTATATCTTCAGACTCTGATTATGTCAAAATCTCTATAATGAATAAACAATTTTCATGATGCCAAGTTAGCTTTGAGAATGTTTTACAGCTCCTCTTAAGAATCGGCTGCCCACCCACCTCGTCCCCGTTCTGCTCCCAAAAAACCAAAAAAACTCAAACCTCATGTCCCTGTATTTAAGATACCCATAAAAGAACGTCTTTTATTTTACAGGAAAAAAAATAAAGTAGCTACAAGCATCAGGAAGTTTTTCTGCCCCAATAAATATTTTGCTGGGTGAAGTCATAGGGTTTAAAGCCAGAAGAAACCACCAGATCATCTAGTCTGACTACCTGTATATAACAGGCCACCAATACCACCCAGAATCCAGACATTGAATCTGATAACCAGACTTAGACCAAAATATTACAGCCCGCAGGACGCTAAACTGTTATGTGCCACGGGCAGAGAAGAGGGGCTGTGGTGTTTTAGTGCCTGAGATCCTATTACATGAGAGAAATCCAGACAATTCCAGCCAGGGTCCATGCTGCCAAGGAATGTGATGATAGGGTCCTTGACATGACAACCGTATTAACTTCTAGACAAGTTCCAGAGTGGTAGCCATGTCAGTCTATAGCAGAAAAACAGAGTCCTGGGGCACTTTTAAAGACTAGCAGATTTATTTGTTGCATGAGCTTTCGTGGGAGAAAATCCCACTTTGTCAGACGCTTTGAAGATGGGAAATTTACAGAACAGGAGGAAATTAAATGCTGGGAAGTGTATGGCATAGGATCAGGTCAGGCTGTAACAGCAAATCAAAACAGATGTTAGGATTCAAACACAATGTGCTGTTCCCCAGTGTTTGAATCCTAACATCTGTTTTGATTTGCTGTTACAGCCTGACCTGATCCTATGTCATAAAAGTGCCACAGGTCTCTGTTTGATTAACTTCTAGAGTAATTGTTACTTTATTATCAAACAGTTCCATATTTTACATATTCATTTACTGCAGCGTACTTCATGCATTTCTTATGTTTGATTCCAGACAAGTTGTTGCATGGCACAGGCCATATTGTGTAGACCTTGAAGAGAGTACCTTCTCCCATCTCCGGTCCTTTCTTGAGCGTTACTGTGATAAAATTAACAGCGAAGTTCCCCCTCTTCCTTTCCCTTCATCAAGGTATCACAATTTACATGTTTCGTTTTATGTATTTTTTCTTTGTTAGGGTACTGCTGTATGGTTTTGTTATTGGCTTTTTGTTTTAGTAGTAAAGATTTGGGATTCTGGTTTCCTGGGTTAAATTGCCTTTGCCGTTCAGGTACATTTTATATTGCAATATGATTTTTTTTTTTCCAATGCCAAAACTCAAACTGTTCTTTGACTGATTGCACATGTGCATTCTACCCTTGGTGTGTGCGCACCTCAAAGACAATTGTCAGAATTTTTTCCCGTCAGCATTACCTATTGGGGCAGCTTGTGTGCTTTCTTCTGCAGCAAGGCACTGCATGCATGTATACAGGAGGAACTGCTCCTGGCCCCCCTCAGTTCCATCTTACTGTCTGTGATTGTTATGGTAACCTGTTGACATTGCTTCTGCAAGGGCTGTCTGCTGTTTTATCTTGAATATAGATACATATTTGTACAGTTATTAGGGTTAGCCAGTATTTGTTAATTTATTCTTGGTTCTCCAAGTTTGGGGTGCCATTATTGGCACCGACGGATGCCTCGGTCACTGGGATTCAAGCCCTCTCTGATGTGCAAAGGCACTTCCTCCACTATCAGAGCCTGCTTGCTCCGAGCAGGTACCCAGAGCATCCAAATCTGTCAGGATGCTCCTCTGTTTCCTACCGAGTGAACAGGCAGGTCTGCCCTGCCAGTGCCTAAGAAGAGACTGCACAAGTCTCTGAAGGACTTGGTAATTTGCCAAAAATACTGATGACATATGTGGAATGATGGGGGGGAAAAAGTAGCATAAAATAAAGTGAGGCTTAACGACAAAAACAACATTTTGTTTTGCAGAGAACATCACAGTTTTCTGAAGTTGTGCCTGAAGTTGCTTTCTAATCATCTTGCTCTCGCATTAGCGGGAGGAGTAGCTACTAGCATTCTTGGAAGGCAGGCAGGCCCACTTCGGAATTTACTGTTTAGGCTGATGGACTCCTCTGTCCCAGATGAAATACAAGAAGTAAGTAATTTTATTTAGTTCACAAATTTAGTTCACATCCAGTTTCTCTTTATGGTTATCGTCAGAAAAGATATTCTTTAAAAATGTCACCTTAGTACTAACAGTACTTGATTTACTGATTCAAATCCAGTTTTGAGTTGTAAACATGCATCTGACTGTGCAAATTCAAGGAGTATTTATCACATTGGAATATTTCTATTAATGTGATTATGGGCACTTCTAGACCTCCTTATAGTTTTTCCACAATTGTCTAGAATAAGCTGTGCTGCACAGAACATTTGTAACCAGAAGTTATTGAGGCCCCCTATAGGTCAGGAGACCTAGCCCTCCACGGCTAGGTGCCTGGCCTGGCTCTTAGTCCCTGGCCCCTCGGGCGGGCAGGCAGGTAATCAAGCTGTCTCTGGCCCCTCAGGTGGGGCAGGCAGGTAAGCAAAGTCCCTGGCCCCTCGAGCGGGGCAGGCAGGTACTCAAACTGTCTCTGGCCCCTCGGGCGGGGC
>ML685765.1:5882561-6002622 GCA_007922175.1 Pelusios castaneus
TCTGGCCCCTCGGGCGGGGCAGGCAGGTACTCAAACTGTCTCTGGCCTCTCGGGCGGGGCAGGCAGGTAAGCAAAAAGTCCCTGGCCCCTCGGACGGGGGCAGGCAGGTAATCAAACTGTCTCTCCAAACTGGCACTCAAGTCTCCATTTCAGGCTGGGAAGACTCACCACCAGTTAAGGCTTCGGGGGTTTCACCAGGAGGGGGGAGGCAGGGGGACGCAGGCCCACCCAACTCCACTGCGTCCCAGCCCAGGGCCCTATCCATGGCAGAGGGTTCTACCACGGGAATCCTCACCAGGGTTCACTGACTCAGGCTCAGGAATCACCGAGTCACAATAGGCCTCCCGGTCCCCCGGGCCACTTCCTGCCCCCATCCCTGCTGGTACCTGGTCTGGGCCCCCATTGCCCTCCTCCTCGGGGTAGTCACCCAGTGGGAGGTCGCACAGCCCGTCCACGTCCTCCGCTAAGGGTAACTCCTCCAGGTCGCAGCCAGCCTCCGGGGGTGGTGCGTCTTCATTGGCCAGAGGGAGCTCCTCCAGGTCACAGCTCGGTACCAGGAGGGAATCGTCCGAATGGTCCGCAGGCTGTGTGGGTAGCGGTAGGTCCAGGTACTCCTCTGAGTTCAGGTTCCTGGGTGGCTGGTCTCAGCAGGCGGTCCCGGCGGGGTCCAGTTGACCATCAGGGCCCCAGGCTGCAGGCAGTTCTTCCGCAGGGTAGTGGTCAGGCAGCTGCTGGGGAAGGAGCAGAGAGACACCCTTCCCCTTCGGCTGCCTCCCTCTGACTGAGCTCTCCGGCTTTACCCTTATATTTCCTGTCCCACCCACCTGCTTCCGGCCTGACGGACAGGCAGCCTCCAGCTCCGCCCACTCAGGTATAACTGGGCCCAGGCTGTCTATCTCCGAGGGGGAACATACTCCCTCACTACACCCCCCCACCGAATAATTTTCAGAAATGTATGTGAAAGTAGTATGTCCATGCCACAGAAGCCAGCACCATTGTAAATGGAAGTGGGACCCTTCAGATCACACCTGTGGAGTAGTTGTTGGGAAAGTTGCTGGGGCAGTGTGGGGAACGATTACACTTTAGTGGAAGGAAAGAGTTCCTGTGAGGAAATGTTGACACCCAGTATAGGAAACTAGTCAGCTGTTTATTGATTAGGAAGAATTACTAATTAATGTTGTTCACTATGTACAATAACTCTTTAAAAATGAAATGAATCTTCAGAGCTGTAATTCACTGTTTTCGTGTTCATTTAGATTGCACAGTACCCTTACTGAAAATAATCATTTTGTACCTATTTGGAAGGTTATATGTCCATTGGGTATACAGCTCAGATGTGAATGGTTGAAGTGTCCAGGCCTCAACATTTTTCAGTTGAAGGTCAAGTCTTTAGCATATGTGATTTTAATAAAGATGAACCAGGGAGTAAAGTAAATTAAAATGCCCTCTCCTTAAAGATGCAGTCTTTCACATGATAATGATTTATAAGGGAATAGTTAATCTCCTACCAATATGTTGAATTGGTTATAGACCACTTTATCTGAAAAAGCAAGAGTCCTGTGACACGTTAGACTAACAAATTTCTTCAGGCATAAGCTTTCGTGGGCTCCAACCCACTTCGTCAGATGTGCTGTTAGCCTGCATTATTCTGTTGTTCTCAACTACCATATTATCATTTATTTTATGTATGTATGTAACATGCTAGCAGAATATACAAAAAGCTGCCTATAATTTGTTCCTGGTGCATCTGATAACATTAAGAAAAATCTAACTACAACCAGCAGCTAACCCAGCAGCTGCTAACAAGCATCTGCTAACAAAAAGTCCCCTTCCCCATAAAATCATATCCATGTCTCTAAATGCCCAAGTAAACATATCAGCCTTGCACTGTGTCCTGCAAATAATTAGATACCTGGGTTATACTGCTTCAAAGGTTGGAATAATTAAGGCCCTTCAGAGTGCGCTTAATCTCCAATCTTCTCTTTAATCAAAAGATCCAGATTGAGTACCTCTGATGGTTGCAAATTATGGTAGCATGGCACTGGGGTGAGAGGCTATGCCTCTTCTCCTCAGAAGGTAGTCACAGCTTTCTAGTCATAACCAACTTTTTTTTTTTAAAGTTATTTTTTTTTACTTATTACGTTCTCTCTGGAAATCAATAGGCAACCAGTGTTGAGCAGAGGCAATGTTTTGTGCTCCTGGTGAGACATACAGATTACCTCCCATGGAATCACTTTGTGTTTTAGCTTAAAATTTAAAATGGCCCTATTCATGGGTAGTTTTTGGTATTTGTCAAGACACTGCTTCTGTAGCTGTGCTAGTCTGAAAAAGTGAGGTGGTCTGAAATTTCAGCACTAGATCATTCTGTAAAAATCTTTCCTCCATTGAATTTAGAATCTTCCTGAACAAAAAATAATATGGAAACAAATCACTCTTGAGTTATTTGTTAAATGTTGATGCTAAAGTAATTAAAGGTTGGAATTTTAGTCCCATTTTAGGTGCAGTTCTTAATGCAGTGCCAGTAGGGCACCTCTGTAATTTGAGCCAGGTGTGGGTGGTGCTAAGTAAACTGGTAAAAATAACGTCTCTGCTCCAAAGAGCTTACGAAGACTTAAGTTAAAGATAGATATCGATAGATATAAAAATATAAAGTGTTTGTTTTCTCTCCCTCTCCTTTCATATCAGGTTGTAATTGAGACTCTGTCAGTAGGTGCAACTATGCTACTGCCTCCATTGCGAGAAAGAATGGAATTGCTGCATTCTCTTTTACCCCAAGGTCCTGATAGATGGGAGAGCTTATCAAAGGGGCAGGTAAGGCCTTGTAAAACTGGATGTCATCCTTTGAAAGTAAGTATGTGTACACCTATATTAAAGGATCCACTTGGAGTGGTTCGAAGGTCAATTACTGTTGCCAGCCAGCCTAATTTAACTAATCTGCTTAATGTAAAGTTAAAACCCTTAGGTCGCCAGTGCCCCAAGTCTTTTTTCAAATATAAGAAAAAGTGCTGAAATTAGATCTTGTGGTTTTGTATCAATAATCAGAATACTTATACATAGATTTTACATTTTCCAAAAGTGGATAAGTACTACTACTACTGTTTTTACAGATGCAAGTAACTGGTTACCACAGAAAGCTTGGGTGACTTGCTCAGTGTCACACAACAAGTCAATCATAGAATCAGGAACAGAACACAAATTTTAACTCCCCACCCTGTCTGTGCACAGTCTATGAGCCTAGATCACAGCTGTCCAGTGTGTGTGGGTGACTATCCTTCTCCATAACGTTTGTAACCCAGACCCCAGTGGTAGAACCTGTATGTTCTTTAGTGAAATGTGTGAGCATATGTGACAGTGGTACCCTGGACCAGAATGTGCTTCAGACCAGATTCTCTGCTTGTTTTTCCTTCCTTGCCTGTGAGAAAGAAGAAAAGTAGTCCTGGTGAGGCACTGCTGGGAAGAGGGGTTACAATTTGCATTGTTTCATTTGAGGAGTGGAGAATCCTGTTGAGATATTCCTCTTGCCCATCCCAAGAGATAACACGTTAAAGACAGACATTAGTGAGAAAGAGAGTGAGTTCTCTAGGGACTCTACCAACACAGAACAAAAAGACCTTTCTCTGATTTGAAATGGATGGGAGCTGTGGGTCTTCAGCAATTGAGCCTTAGATTTAAAATAAAATTCAGTAGCTGTCATTCAGATCTTGTCAGACAAGATTATCCTGGCATTTAAACTTGCCTACTATGGAGTACATGGTTTAATAGAATGTCAGAATTATGAGTACAAATTCTAGCAAAACCAGAAGGTAGTTCCTCAAATTATAATACAGTAGGGCCAGCACAAACGAAGAGCCTTAATACCTTCATAGATATGTTGATTATAAGGCCAGAAGATGACACTGATCCTGACCAACTGTATAGCCTCCAGTTAGTAGATTAGAGCTTTCACTACTCCATGTAATTTATTCTCTCTTAACTGATGGTAATTACAGTGCATACGACCTAGCTGTGTGGAACATCTCAAAATAACGACACTGGGGTAGGTTTAAAAGGATTTCATAAGTATATCCACATTAGTGTACTTTTATTAAGGCAACTTTCATCTTTAGGTCAAAGGAATTAAAACTCAAGTGTGAGATTTGTCACAAAATATATAGAAGCATGGTATAAATTAAGATGTTGTACAGGAGAAGAGTGAAACTCTGCTTGATTAAATATAAGCACTTTAATAGGCAGTTTTGGATTTCAAAAGGCTAAACTGAATCAAGTAAATATTCTGTGTTAAATTGGATGTTACTTACAGACTAAATTAAAATGGTGGGCATGATGGGTTATTTAGTTATTTATTAATGCATTAAGAATTATACAAAACTCTGCAGTCTTTTCCAGCATTCTGAGATGACTCCAATCATCATTGGAGATAACTCCAATATTTAACAATCTAACTATTGGTTATGACAAGAAATTGTCTGAAACTGATTATGAAGTTAGGAAAAGTAGCGTGGCCTATAGACTAAAAGAAGATTGTGGTATATTAAACTGTATGACTTGGATAATGTACTAAAATGTTGTAATAAAAAATGTTTAAAAACAAATTCTTCTTTCCTTTACTCTTTGTGCCTCTTACAAAACAAGTTGTATATCAAGAGAGAAACCACAGCACAGAGTTTGAAAGGTTGACCATAGGCTATGATGACTTGAAGTTGCTTTTTTTCTCCTTCTTCCAGGAAGTTTTCCCTCTCCCCTGTGGTTTCTGATCATTCACTTAAACCTGTAGAGACTCAATTACCATAGTGCTATAAATGATACAAATTTTACTGTTTTTTTGGTTTTTTTTTGTGCTTGAGCTTCATTTCCACTGTTTGTTTTGCTAAGTCATTATGAAAAGCATTGGGAATTTATCTATTAGTCGTAGTTGTTACGCTTCTGAAGACTGATGCATTAAATTAACTGTAGTTGGGAAGGATCTTTTGTCTGATATCTGGTCTGCCCATGTGAATGTTGGAAATATAGTTAATTCTCTCTAAAATATACTAGATATCTTTAGACTGTATGCTAGTCCAGTATATGTCTAGTGCCTATAGTTGAATATCTGCAGTGAAACCTATTCATCAGACTTTGTTAGTAGATGGTTACGTTACCCAAGTGTTTTAATAGTTAAAGCATTAGGAAAATTTCTCTAACTTTCCCTGTTTATTTTTAAGTTCTAACAGGAACAATTGTTCATATCTAACTATTTCCTTTAGAGAATGCAATTGGATATTATTCTGACGAGTTTGCAAGATCATACCCATGTAGCCTCACTACTTGGTTATAGTTCACCATCTGATGCAACAGACGTTTCCTCACTGTGTGTTGGCTACGGAAGTCTCTCTGATCAAACATATGGTGTGCAGAGCAGCCATCCAGATACTCATCTAGCTGAAATTTTAATGAAGACTCTTCTAAGAAATTTAGGCTTTTACACGGTAGGTTTAGGGCTTGTTTTTAATTTTATAGTAATAATCAAGTTATTTTTTTAAAATTCTCTCTTGTTTGGGTAAAACAATAATACAATGTTTCCCATGTAATGTTGGTTCAAGAGACCTGGAACAGGAACACCAGCCTCACTTCCCCCTAAACAGGATCAATGCTAATTTGTTGTCGCTAATACAAAGGGTTCAATGTTCCTGTTGTCATACTTGTTGTATTTGGCTTTTGTTTATATGTAATTGCTCCCAGATGCAAGATGGTGCCTCAGGCAGATGAAAATCCTAACTCCTCCACCCCAGGTGTGTGTGAGCCAGTGGGCTTCTCCTGCACACTTCTGTGGAACCTGTCAGCTGAGAAGCTCCTCGCCTCAAACTCACAAGGAGGCAGGCACCCATGAGGAGGTTGGGGAGTAGAGATGGGCAATGCTTGAAAGGTTCTTGGGGTTCTTTCCCCTACCAGCTCAGACAAAGCCTTCCTATCCCTGAGGCTATGGGTGGGACAGTAGTTTTTAAGGGTTTTACCTAAAGGCCTTGTCTAGATGGAGCGTTAGTATATGCCAATTTGGAGTGTAAATCTAGAGCAAATGAGTGTGCTGTGGACCTTGCTACCACATGGAAAGTTAGTGCACAGAATGCTAGTGCTATAGATTTACACCCCAGCTTCCTGTATCCATCCAGACAAGCCCAGACTAATTTATATTCTAGGGGAATCTCTACCAAATTTTATGTCTGAAACTCTGCTAACTTCTATTAAATCATGTTAACACATTCTTCTAAAACTTCGTGTCGATAGTCAGCTCAGAATGAATGTTAAAGGGCTAGATGCATTTCTCTGGATACTGTGGTTCGGGGGGTGAGGGGTGATTTTCAAAGACACACAGGTGAGTTTCACTTTTATCTCTCCTTTTGTGTTTTAAAAATCTCCTCCTTATCATAAAAATACTTGACTGTATAACAGTGGGCCCAGGCACTGCTATAAAAATCTCAGTGACTGTTTTCAAATTGTGTTCAAATTTATGTAGGCTGGGATTTTCGAAGGAATCTAAGAGAGCAAGGATGCCAATTCCCATTGACTTTGTAAATCCCGGTTGTAAATGTTAGGTGGTGAAAAAATTGCCTTTACTAAGAATATTATAGTATTTGAAAATGGACAATAAATGCTTATTTCTTTTGTCTAATTAGGATCAGGCCTTTGGAGAGCTGGAAAAGAATAGTGATAAGTTTTTACTTGGGACATCATCATCGGAAAACAGCCAACCTGCTCATCTTCATGAGTTGTTGTGTTCACTGCAGAAACAGTTGCTGGCTTATTGTCATATCAATAGTGTTAATGAGGTATACTTTTTTTTTAAAATTACCTCTTCTGGAAATATAACATTTCTCTTCAGTAAATATAACATTTCTCTTCAGTATGTGAGCATCTATTTACGATAACACTGAATAAGATGTATTTTGAAGGTTTTAATCTAATACATGATGGAACCTTCTAAAATACATTTGTATTTTGTTATAAGTAGTTTCTCTTCTTTCCAGAATTCTAGCAGTGTGGCACTGTTACACAAACATCTCCAGCTTTTACTGCCTCATGCTACAGATATCTATTCACGTTCTGCAACTCTTCTTAAAGAAAGCTCTTGGAATGGCAGCGTGGGGGAAAAACTAAGAGGTATTTATTGCTTTAAAAAAAGGTTTAGATGTACCACAAACGCAAAATGTACTAAATTTTTAAAAAAATATTTCAGGTACCGCAATTGGTTGTGAGTTCCTTTTGACAATTTTTGTTTGTTTAGATTCCAGTAAATTTAAAATGTTTTTCTGTCCCTTGTTGCTATGTGGGAGAAAATTCACCCAAATGGGAAATTGACTAACAGCACAGATGCATCAGTCAAATAGATGGTACATTTGAAAGCACACAATACATAAAAAAATGTGGATAAAGTTAAGGGGAATTTTTAAATCTCTAACAGCCTTTATTTATACTAGCTGTAGTGGTCAACAACAGTTGATGAAAGTGCATAAAAATATTTGTCAAGTGTGATTATGTTTTTAAACAAAAAAACCCAATACAAGTACATTTTGAAAATGTTATAAGTTAGGATTTTGTATGCATCATGGTTTCATGTAAACTTGTTAATAAAATGTGCTTTAAAAAGGTATTTTAAGGTGATTTTCATAGGACATTTTACTATTTCATAGTATGAAATCATACAGAATACTTATAATCATATAGATAGAATACTGTTTTTCTTGCCAAAACAGTTTAAATATAAAAGGAGAATATTTAATATTTTAAAACATTTTTCACTGCTGAATTTAAAAAGCAATGTAATTTGTTTGACAGAATCACAGATCTACCCTTTTATTTTCTCTTGTAGATGTAATTTATGTATCTGCAGCTGGCAGTATGCTGTGCCAAATTGTTAACTCCTTGTTGTTACTACCTGTGTCAGTGGCCCGGCCTTTATTGAGTTATCTACTAGATCTGTTGCCACCTCTTGATCGTCTTAATAGACTATTACCCGCTGCTGCCCTATTAGAAGATCAGGAATTACAGTGGCCACTTCATGGTAAGTTAAAATTTTCATCTAAAAGTGTAGGAAATAGCAAATTAGAATTAAAATAGGTAAATATGCTCTATTAATTGTAAGCTGTTTATTTTATTCTCAAAAAGTCTCAGTGCCCCTCACCTTTAAACTTTAAAATTTAGTAACTTTGTTGTAATCTAAGTATTTTGCTCTTCAAATAAATGTATTGATCCTGTGAGTCCACAATTCCTGTTGACTTTAATTGGAGTTTGAGGGATGCAATAGGATTAGGTTCAAAATACCTAGTCTGAAATGGATGAAAATGTTTTCCTTTTATTGTAAAATGTTATTCCACCTATGCTTTTATACAGTATTTTATCTAGACTTCCAAGTATTATTAATGTTTTCTGGTATCAAGTGTTGTTAAAATTAACTTTAAAAGATAAGATTATTATTAATTTTTCTGAACAAATGCTGTCAAATATTTATTCTGCTTCCAAAATACCAAATGGAGGTGAAAATGGTAGATGTTTTGGGAAGGGAAATTGTTATAGATCAGAGGTGCACAACCTGTGGCCCCCGGGCCACATGCGACCCGCGAGCATGTTCTGTGCAGCTCTCTGGGAGCGGAGCAAGCAGGAGGATCGTGTGATGTGACAACGCACCCCACACAAACACACGTTGCATTTGTGGCCCTCGAATGACCTTAGAAAATGCAATTTGGCCCTTGGCCAAAAAAGGTTGTGCACCCCAGTTATAGTTATTTGCAAGCTGTTGAATTATTTCCTAATCTTATTATATATTTCCAGAGTGGTAGCCGTGTTAGTCTGCATACAGCAAAAAACAACGAGAGTCCTGTAGCACCTTATAGACTAACAGATTTTCTTCATCATAAGCTTTCGTGGGCTATAACCCACTTTGTCAGATGTATCATTAAGGAGGCTTAAGTCAACTTAATTTACTCCGTGTCTACACTGGGCTTTCCTTAATTTGACTTAAACTGCTCCTTAAGTCGAATTAAGGAAAAGTTAGTTTGAATTAATAACACCTCGTTTTAATTTGAACTAGCGCTTAAGTCCACTTTATTAAGTCAACTTAAGCCAGTGGAGACGCGGAATAGTGCCTAGTTGGACCTTTTTAAGTCGACTTAAAACGTTAAGTTGACTTAATAAGGCCAAAAAGGGGCCACGTCCACACTTGAAAAGTTGTAGACCTTTGTTAAGTCAACTTACTACGGTCCACTTTAAGTCGAATTAGAGTCAACCTTAAGTCGACTTCATGAAGTCAACCTAACTTTTCAAGTGTAGACTGTGTGTGTGTTTGTGTGTGTGTGTACACCAAAGCAATAAACTCCATCAAATTAATGGGTTTTGTGCCAATATGATTTTCACACTAGCAAACTAAATCTAGTTTGACTAACTATTTGACTAATTAATGCTTTAGGTGGACCTGAACTAATTGATCCTGCTGGAGTGCCCTTACCACAGCCTGCCCAGTCTTGGGTATGGCTTGTTGATCTAGAGAGAACTGTAGCTCTGCTTATTGGACGCTGTCTTGGTGGAATGCTCCAGGGATCTCCTGTGTCCCCTGAAGAACAGGATACAGCCTATTGGTTGAAAACACCATTATTCAGTGATGGAGTGGAAATGGACATTCCTCATTTGGGTAATTTGCTAACCTGTTACATGTGAACTTGATATATTTAGATTTTTATAATTTTTCACTGCTGATGGTTAATGTTTTCACACTTTTAAGCTTGGGTATTGCCGTCCTCCCAAACTTTTGGAGATGCTGGGGAAGTAGGTAGTAGGATGCTCAGGCAGGAGGCAGTGCTGGGTGGGACCCAGGGCCAGTGAGATCTGGCCCAGGGCCACCGGCGGCAGCAGGATCCAGCTGGGGAGCCGGATCGACGCTGGCAGTGAAGGGCCATGGCTGGGGGCGTGGCTGGGTTAGCTGTGGAGCTGCCTTCCCCAGAGCAAGCTCCAAAATCCAACCATGGTGATATCCTCTGCACGCTGTGGTCACTTTACAGTTGGAAACAGAGAGATTCCCTGTCCTGAGGAATAGAAAGAGGAGGGTTTATAGGGTTCTTGTGGGATGACAGAGTAATTTTTTGGGATGTCCTTTTTCTATTCCTTCAGTAACTTGCATGTGTTCATCAATGCCAGTAGAATCTAAAAGCTAAATATTTCCTTTATTTTAGATAAATGTATGAGTTCCCTATTGGAGGTGGCCCTCTCTGGAAATGAAGAGCAGAAGCCATTTGATTATAAACTGCGACCTGAGATTGGAGTTTTTGTTGATTTGGCCTTGGGTTGTACAAAAGAGCCAGCCCGTAGTCTCTGGCTCAGTATGCAAGACTATGCTATTAGTAAAGGTAAGAAGAGTAGGAGACTTCTGCATATTTGGTGTGCATCGTCATAGAATTATAGAAACTGGAAGAGGTCAGAGAGTCTGGTTCCCTGCACTCGTGGCAGGACCAAGTGCCATAATAATGATATTGCAGTGCTCAAACTGTTAGCCCTGTTGCCATGCTACTTGCTTGCTTCAGATCATCCTCAGCAGGGCAGAAATCATCTGTAAATTCCATAGCAGCATAAATTCTTCGTCGAGTGTGCTCATGCCGATTCCAATTCAGGTGTACGCGCGCCGCGTGCACAGTCGTCGGAGACTTTTTCTCCCAGCGGTACCCGTCGGGTCGTAGCAGGCGCCCCCTGGAGTGGCGCCTTATGGCGCTGTATAAGTACCCCTGCCGACCCGACCATCCACCAGTTCCTTCTTACCGCCATCAGTGACGGTCTCGGAGCTACTCGCCTGCCTTAAGCAAGCGTTCTCAGCGGTTCTTCGCCTTCTTCTTCGTGTCTGTAAGACCTCCGGAGCTATCCCGGCTGGGGTATGCCCGGGACACAAGGGTTTAAACCCTGTGTCTCTTGCCGCAAGCCTATGCCCAAAGGGGACCCCCACGACTCCTGCCTTAAGTGTTTGGGCGAGACACACCAGTCCGACCGGTGCAAGATCTGCAGAGGGTTCAAACCCCGAAGCAGAAAAGAAAGAAGCGCGCGCCTCAAACAAATGTTAATGGAGGCAGCGCTGGGGCCCCAATCGGGCGACTCGACGCCGGGAGCCTCGGTGCAGAGCGCTCCGGCATCGTCAAAAACCCCGGCACCGAAAGCCTCGGTACCGGGCGCCCCCAAGGCCGCAAGTGCGAGAAAGCCGTCTCGGCACCGCTCTCTCTCGCCGGCTCAAAGGAAGAGGCATAGAGCCGAGAGGGGTCGCTCGCCGAAAAAAAATTACCGGCCCTTAAGAGCGCGGACAAGGGCTCACAAGAAACCCACGCTCAGTGCGGCCAGCCTTTGAGCCCGCCTCGCCCCCAAGGACACACCCCACCGGGGTCTCCGGGGCAGCAGAGCAGCATCGGGGATGTGGATATGCCATCCACCCCCGGTACCTTTGAGGCGGCGCGGGAACTAATAGCCCTGACGGCAACTCAGTCCCCCGCTTCGTCGCACGCCATGTCAAGGTCCGGTACCGCTTCCAGGGGAAAGCCGCCTATGCTGGGGCCCGAACACTTTTCCCGTCACCGGGCGTCTCCGCAGTCCCCGACGTCACCGGGCAGATCGCCCAGACCAAGGTCCTCCTCCCGGCACCGTACCACGTCCGGGCACAGGTCCCCATACAAATACAGGCCTTCGTCTTGGAGCGCAGCTGAGTCTCCGAAAGGGCACCCCCGCTCCCCCTCCTCGAGGCCTATGGAGTCCCGGCACCGCTTCAGTCCTTTGCGGCGCCGGTCTCGCTCCGATGAGCGCTCAAGGTCCCGCTCTCGGTCCGGTTACCGACATCGGTCCCGGTCTCGGCACCGCTCCAGATCCCGGGGTCCAGCGCAGGATCGGCGTCAGACTGGGTACCGTTCGCCGCACTGGTACCATCAACATCGGTACCGCTCGCAATCGCGACATCGATCCCCGTACCGGTACCGTTCACGTTCCCGGTACCGTTCCGGATCCCGGCACCGAGAGGCAGATACGCAGAGGTCGCCTCGGTACCGAGCATGGTCACGGCACCGCCCGCAGGGTCACGGGCCCCGGCCCTCCCGACCGGACACCAAGATGTCATCATCGGCACCGCCCTGGTCCCCCAGGTCCCAGTCCGTAACCTCAGAAGCGGGTTCCCTGCTGCCTAGAGTCCCGCAACATAGGGACGATCCGGACTCAACCCACCCCCAGTGGCAGGCAACGGTTCAGTGGCCCTTCTGGACCCCCTGGGCATATCATCAAGCCCAGGGCAACCCAGGGGCAGAACAATGGTCCACTGCGTCGAGCTCCAAGCCAGCTAAGGCCGCGGGCCGTCCTTTATCAGACCCTAAGCCTTGCTCAGAGTCACTGGCTCGGGCACCCCAAGAACGGGACCCAGGGCCTCCGGATCACACAGCCCTAAGCCCAGCTTCGCCCCTGCAAGAGGAGGGCGAAATCCTGGAACAGGGAGAACAAGCGCAAGGGGAGCAGGAGGGAGGAAAACCGGTGTCTTCCTCATCCTCCCCGGATGAGGCGCTGATGGAGCCTTCGGCGACCAACCCGCCAATGGACTATAAAGCCCACCAGTTACTCCTGAAAAGAGTAGCCCAAGGCCTGAACCTCCAGATCGAGGAGGTTGGGGACGACCCCGACCCAATGGTTGACATACTGGCGCAGGAAGGCCCGGCTCGGGTAGCCCTGCCAATCATCAAAACACTGCAAACAACCACTAAAACACTGTGGCAGTCTCCATCTTCTATACCGCCCACGGCGAGAGGAGTCGACAGGAGGTACTTTGCCCCCTCTATAGGCCACGAGTACCTTTTTACTCACCCTCAGCCAAGCTCCTTAGTGGTATCCGCGGCGAACGACAAGGACCGCCAAGGCCAGCAAGGCCCGGCGCCAAAAGCCAAGGACCCAAAACGGTTAGACCTCTTTGGGAGGAAGATCTACACCACAGGGGGGCTCCAGATGAGGATTGCTAACCAACAAGCAATCCTCAGCCGGTACAACTTCAACTCCTGGGACTCGATGTCCAAATTCAAAACGCAGATTCATCCGGAATCCAAAGAGGAGTTCGGAGCCCTGATTACAGACGGGAAGGCAGTGGCAAGGACATCCCTGCAAGCGGCCCTTGACGCCGCTGATTCAGCGGCGAGGGTCATGGCCTCCGGGGTCACCATGAGGAGATGTTCCTGGCTCCAAGCGTCAGGCCTTCCCCCAGAGGTCCAGACAACCCTGCAGGACCTCCCTTTCGAGGGCAAGACTCTCTTTTCGGAGCAGACGGACTCAAAACTGCACAGCCTTAAAGATTCTAGGGCTACTCTTAGGTCGCTGGGCATGCACACGCCGGCGCCCCAGAGGAAACATTTCAAGCCCTCATCTACCAGACGGTTTTACCCCCCCAAGCAAGATTACTTTAGGGGCAGGGGGAAGACCTATAGACGCAGACAGCCTCAGCCCCCCAGCACTGGGCGGGGCACGTCTAAACAGTCCCAGGGGCCCAAACCGAGCTTTTGACGGTTCCACCGGGGGCGGCCTTCTAGCCCCGTTACCGGATCCAACCCCCCCCCCTCCGCGACAGGCTTTCTCATTTTCACCGGGCCTGGTCTCAGATCACCTCAGACAAATGGGTGCTCCGAACAATAAAATACGGTTATTCTATCCAGTTTTCTATCCTTCCTCACCACCACTACCTACCCCGGTCCCTCTCCGGGGACCCCTCCCAAGAACATCTCCTCATGGGAGAAGTTCGGGAGATGTTAAAATCAGGGGCAGTGGAAAAGGTCCCACAAGAATTTCAAGGGAAAGGATTTTATTCACGTTATTTCCTTGTCCCAAAGGCAAAAGGGGGCCTAAGACCGATCCTGGACCTGCGCGCGCTCAACAGGTTCATAAAAAAGATGAAGTTTCGCATGGTATCCCTTGCTTCTATCATCCCCTCTATGGATCCGGGGGACTGGTATGCCGCCCTCGACTTAAAGGAGGCATACTTCCACATCTCCATATTCCCTCCCCACAGGAGATTCCTGAGGTTCAAAGTGGGTTCGGCCCACTTCCAGTTTGCCTCCCTCCCGTTCGGCCTTACGTCAGCCCCCAGGGTTTTTACCAAATGTATGTCGGTGGTGGCTGCCTTCCTCAGGAGACGCGGCATACAGGTGTACCCCTACCTAGACGATTGGCTGATAAAGGGCCGGTCCAGGGACCAGGTGCAATCGCACGTGACATTCGTGAGGAACACCTTCACGACATTAGGCCTCCAAATAAACGAACCAAAGTCAACTTTTCTTCCAACTCAGAGAATCGAGTTTATTGGGGCCACCATAGATTCTATACAGGGCAGGGCCTTCCTCCCGGAGGCCAGGTTCCAAACCATGGGGGGTATCATAAGGTCCATGAGTGCCTTTCCAACCACCACGGCAAGGGCCTGCCTCACGCTGTTGGGCCACATGGCATCATGCGTTTACGTAGTCCAGTTCGCCAGACTCCACCTCCGGCCGCTGCAGCTGTGGCTCAAACTAACATTTCACCCGGTCAAGGACGACCCGGACAAGGTGGTTCGGCTCCCTCCCCCGGTGATACTGTCGCTTCAATGGTGGTTGGGCAGGGAGCACGTCATGTCGGGAGTCCCCTTCCTCAAAACACACCCCACCGTAACGTTAGTCACAGACGCCTCCCAAGTGGGATGGGGAGCCCACCTAGGCAACACTCACACCCAAGGTCTCTGGTCCCAGCAAGAGATAGGGTTACACATAAACGTGAAAGAACTGAGAGCAGTTCGTCTGGCGTGTCGTGCCTTTCAGCACCAAATCCGGGGCTTGCACGTTTCAGTCCTCACGGACAACACCGCAGCAATGTTCTACCTGAACAGACAGGGGGGAGCTCGATCCACGCCCCTTTGCAGGGAAGCGATGAAACTATGGGAGGAGTGTATCGCGCACTCAATATACCTGGAGGCTTCACATCTCCCCGGTTCCCAAAATACTCTAGCAGATCGCCTCAGCCGGGCGTTCGAGGCTCACGAATGGTCCATCAGAACAGATGTGCTGTGGGAGATTTTCCGAAGGTGGGGCTTTCCCCGAGTGGACCTATTCGCCACCAAGAAAAACAGGAAGTGCCCTCGGTTCTGTTCCTTCCAAGGCCACAGCCCGGGGTCCATATCAGACGCCTTCCTTCTCGACTGGGGGCAGGGTCTAATGTACGCCTTCCCCCCCTTCCCCCTCATCCACAGGGTCCTCCTGAAAGCAAAAAGGGACAAAGCGTCAGTCATATTGATTGCCCCGGCATGGCCCAGGCAACACTGATACCCGACGCTGCTCCATCTCTCAGTGAGCCCTCCGATACCATTGCCCCACTGGCCGGACCTAATCTCCCAGGCCCACGGGCACCTGCATCACCACAACCTCCGATCCCTGCACCTGACGGCCTGGCGGATCCATGGCTGAACGAAGGGGAAAGGGCGTGCTCTCATCAGGTCCGAAGGATCCTTCTGGAAAGTAGAAAGCCATCCACAAGAAAAGCATATACGGCCAAATGGTCCCGCTTTTCCGTCTGGGCTCAGGAGAAAGGGGTCCCCCCAGTTACGGCCCCTATTCCCTTGATCTTGGATTACCTCCTACAGCTAAAGGAGTCCGGATTAGCCCTGTCATCCATTAGGGTACACCTCGCCGCTATTTCCGCGTTCCGCAATACAGAAGGGGGTAGGCCCCTTTTCTCCCACCCATTAATGACACGCTTTATCAAAGGTCTGGAGAGGGCTTACCCTCAGGCCCGCCGTCCAACCCCAGCTTGGGATCTGAACTTGGTGCTTTCTAAGATAATGGGCCCCCCCTTCGAACCAATGGGCTCATGCTCCCTACTCTACCTGTCATGGAAGGTCGCCTTCCTCGTGGCAATCACTTCGGCCCGCAGGGTCTCAGAACTAAAAGCACTCACGGCGGAGCCACCTTACACTGTGTTCCACGAGGACAAAGTACAGTTACGCCCTCACCCCTCCTTTCTCCCTAAGGTGGTGTCTAGTTTTCACTGCAGCCAGGAAATTTTCCTGCCCGTCTTTTTCCCAAAGCCCCACGCCAACGACAGAGAAAGGGTTTTGCACACCCTGGACGTTCGCAGGGCGTTAGCCTTCTATATTGATAGAACACGGGCCTTCAGAAAGACTCCCCAGCTATTCGTGGCCATAGCTGAAAGAATGAGAGGCGAGCCGGTATCGTCGCAGAGGATCTCCTCCTGGATCTCCTCGTGCATCAAAGTCTGCTACAGTCTGGCGAACCGCCCTGCCCCGTCGTGTTCAGCACACTCGACCCGGGCGCAAGCCTCCTCAGCTGCGTTCCTGGCTCATGTCCCAGTTACAGAGATCTGCAGGGCTGCAACCTGGGCCTCGATTCACACTTTCACTTCCCATTACGCTATTAACCAGCACAGCGCTGCAGACGCTGCAGTGGGGAGAGCGGTCCTCAGTACGGCACTGAAGGGCTCCGACCCCCACCTCCAATAGGCCAGCTTGTGACTCACCTGAATTGGAATCGGCATGAGCACACTCGACGAAGAAAAACAGGTTTCTTACCTGTAACAGGTGTTCTTCGAGAGGTGTGCTCATGCCCATTCCAATACCCACCCACCAACCCCTCTGGTCGGAAACGGGATAAGAAGGAACTGGTGGATGGTCGGGTCGGCAGGGGTACTTATACAGCGCCATAAGGCGCCACTCCAGGGGGCGCCTGCTACGACCCGACGGGTACCGCTGGGAGAAAAAGTCTCCGACGACTGTGCACGCGGCGCGCGTACACCTGAATTGGAATGGGCATGAGCACACCTCTCGAAGAACACCTGTTACAGGTAAGAAACCTGTTTTTCTGTTACCAAGTCATACCATTCAATTCAGCAGTTACCCATTTACATGAACAGATGCAGGTATGGCTCGTATTTGAAAGTACCCATTCTTATGAAATTATTTTTGATGATGGTTTTTAATTATTCTTTCCAAGCAGCCTGACTCCATTCCTCAGGCTTTGGGTCCCACAGTGTTTTAAGGCAGTGTAGCTCAGAACCCCCTCCCTTTCCTTGTCTCTAATGTCCCGGGACCACAGTGTATTACAACAACACTGCAAAGAGTCTTTGGATAAAGACTCATAGGGTATGTCTACACTTGAAAAGTTAAGTCGAATTAACTTTTCAAGTGTAGACCCAGCGGAGAGCTGCGGCTCCCCACTGAGAAGAGAGCTACGGCTCCCTGCTGAGAAGGGAGCCAAGGTCCCTGGCAGAAAGGATCCACGGCTCCCTTCTTGCTGGGACCCACGGCTTAAGGAAGCCCTTAATGAAAGTCAGGTGTGCACATGGCTTTATTTAGGTCGACTTAAGCTTACTTAAGTCAACCTAAATTGCTAGTGTGGACATATCCATAGACTCTAAGGTCAGAAGGAACCAGTATGATCATCTAGCATAATGCAGGCAACAAAACCTCACCCACCCACTGCTGCAACAAGCCTCTAACCAATGACTGAATTATTAGTCCTCAAATCAAGGCTTTAAGGATTTAAGGATTTAAAGGCTTTAAGATGCAGAGAATCCACCAGCAAGTGAACCATTCCACATGCTACAGAGGAAGGTGAAAACCCCCCAGAGCCCTAGCCAATCTACCCGCTGGGAAAATTCCTTCCTGACCCCAAATACGGTGATCAGTTAAACCCTGAGCATGTGGGCAAGTCTCACCAGTCAATCACCCAAGAAAGAATTCTCTGTAATAACTCAGAACCCACCCCATCTACCCTCCCTTCTTAGTAAAACTCAGAAGTAAAATTGCATCTTAATAACGTTCTAATAGAAAATTTTAAGTAAAAAAAAAAATGAAAGGTGTGTGGCTGGAAGGCTCCTTTTGAAGCTTATTTCAAGTCTATCAATATTGGTTCCAATTAATTTTAACTCCTAATTTAAGCAAATGATGGCATAATTGTTATAATGATTTATTTAAAATTTCATTGGAGATTCTAAGGCTTTTGTTTTAATGCATCCCTTGTTATGTTATGTGTTGGGTTAATCAGTACTCTTAGTTTATTTCATGAAAATTAAATCTATTTTTAAATTGGGAAAAAAAGTTTAGAGGGAGGAAGTTTTTAATTAACTTTATAGTGGATACTGTTTAAAATATAGTCAAGATAATTTTTTTGAAAATCCCAGTAAATTTTAATGGTTTCTTTATATTTTCAGATTGGGACAGTGCAACCTTAAGTAATGAGTCACTCTTGGATACTGTGTCTAGATTTGTTCTTGCAGCTCTTTTGAAACACACACATTTACTTAGTCAAGCATGTGGTGAGAGCAGGCAAGTAACTTGAAACCATGTTTTAATCTTCAGTTACTTTTTTTTTGGTGAAATGTATGATTTTTTTTTTTTCTATTATGGGACTTTGTAGATACCAGCCTGGCAAAACTCTGGCAGAAGTATACCGCTGTGTGTATAAAGTTCGGAGTCGATTGCTTGCTTGCAAAAACATGGAACTTATTCAAACTAGGTCATCCTCAAGAGACAGATGGGTAAGAATTAAAAATATCTCCTTGATTACTGGAATTTTATGCATATTGTGGGAACATATTTATATTCCCTGTGGTTTAATGATTACTTTCAAAATGTTTGTTTCATTCACTCAGCAAGAAATTTTGCATGTCATTAACGTTACTTTATGTTCAGTTTTTAAAGCATGTTTACAAATTAAAATGTGAAATATGTATCTAGATTTTTAGTAGCCCTTGCAGACTTAGTAATGAAAATAAATCAGTTTAAGTAAGTTGTTATTCATTGTTTATTTAGTACCCATTATTTGAATAAGATGCCTTACAAAGCCCTTACTTTAGATATGTACATTGGACAAGTTCAGCACAGGCAATTAAAATGTGAGGCCCAATGCATGAAAGTAGACAGAACAGCTAATGTTTAGGAAATGGAGACAATTTGAAAAAAGAGATTTAAAATGAGCTCTGCAGACAGAGGAGAAGATGCAAAAGAGGAGGAAATATTTTCCATAGGAAGCAATGCAGAAAAAATCCTGCAGAATGAAGAGTGGTAGAAATGGGTGTAGGAGGAATCAATGGCAGAGATGTAGGCAAGAGCAGGACTATGGCAGAGGTCTAAAATAAAACAAAGAATGTTGGGTTGTCTGTTTTATCCTTATTGGTTCTTTTCTTGTACTGCTCAAGAACAAAGCCACTCAACCAACTGATTTTGAAGCCTTTGCAGTTAGTGAGTTTTAAGCAGTGAAACACCTCATAATATGTATCAGTATTTGGTTTATCACATTTTGGACACCTTTTGGCAAATCCAGGTTCAAAATTTATCTAGTTTTAACTAGATTGAATAAAATCAGTAAGTTAGATTTTTCTCTTTAATAAGAAAACCAAACTCTCTTAAAATGTAGTGTAGTTGTAACTGTCAGTTACATTTTTTTAAAAGGCAGGCATCATGTGCTTCTCTGTGTTGTATAGCGGTGGCATGTGCTTCAGGAGTGTTCTCAAAGCATCAGCTATTTGCAGTAACTTATCCACCTGACAGTAAGTAGCACCTGTGGCTGCGTCTACACTTGTAAATTAAGTCGTCTTAAGCTTGTTTAAGTCGACTTAATTTACCCTGCGTCTACACTACAGTTTCTTTAAGTCGACATAAGCAGCTTGCTTAAGTCGACTTAAGGAAAATAAAGTCGACTTAATTAAAATTGACTCGACTTTATAACATCATCTTTCAATTCGACCTAAGGCTTAAGTCGACTCCCTAGAGTCGACTTAAGCCAGTGTAGTGCCCACCCTGCCCCTATGCCCTGCCAGGGTCCCTATCCCCCTTTGCCCCATTGTACCTAGGTACAATGGGGCAAAGGCTGAGCCCCCTGGCATTGGGCAAGGGGTGCCCCCCCTGCCACCGTGGACCTCCCCTAGGTCCCCCTAAGCCCCTAGAAGTCGACCTAGAGTGTCCAGTGTGGACGCTCTAGGTCGACTTTCTAAGTTCCTCTTTAAGTCGACTTTAATTTTAAGTGTAGACACACTAAGTCGACTTAGTTAAAGTCGACTTAGTTAAAGTCGACTTAAATTAACAAGTGTAGACATAGCCTATGAGTGGGAGGGAAGGGAAATGTACACCAGGATATAGCCTCTGATCCATAGATTAAAACATTTTAAGTCCAGAAGGGACCTTAATGATCGAATAATCTGATTTCTAGAGATAACACGGGCCATAGAATCTCATCCAGTAATTTCTGCATAAAGATTATGACTTTTCTTTGAGCTTTAGGGTGCTTTTAAAAAAGATACTCAATATTGATTTAAAGACTTCAGGTGATGGAGAATCCACCACATCCCAACATAAATTGTTCTAGTTTGTAATTACTCTCTATTTATACCTTCTAGTCTGAATGTGTTTAGTTTCAGCTGTGAACAGTTGGATCTTTTTCAGATAGATTATGGAGCTCTTTGTTATCAGAAATCGCTTCTCCATCTAGGTACTTGTAAAATGTAGTCAAAGGACCCCTTAATTGTCTCTTTGGTAAACTAAATATAGTTTCGTAAGTCTCTCACTGGAAGGCATATTTTCCAGACCTAGAATTATTTCTGTAACTCTTCTCTAAACCTTTCCAATCTTCTTAATATTCTTTTTGAATTGTGAATCTGGAACTTGATACAATATTCTATTAGTGGTCTCCCTAATTCTGTTTAGAGAAATAATACCATCTCTCTGCTTCTAAGCGATATTCTTCTCTTTATGCATCCAAGGATCCTGTTAGCTCTCTTAACTGTAGCATCATGCTGTTCAGCTTGCTATCTTCCATAATTTCCTAAATCCTTTTCGGTGTTGCTGTATTCTAGGATACTCTCATACTGTTTATGCTTTTAAAATAACAGTGCAACATTAGCTTTCTCGCAATCCCCTGGAACTTCTCCAGTATTTCAGGATTTGTTAAAAATCAGCATTAATTGTTCAGAGAGCCACTTTTAGTACTCTGTGGTGCAGATTCTCTGGTCCTGCTTATTTTAAAATGATTTTAATAGTTGTTATTTAAAATCCTTCCTAATTGCTGATGGAAGGGTATTACCTTTTCACTTTAAGATAATTATGAATTTATCATCCTACTCCTTTCCATGTTCAGAAGAGAAGTATTCAGTACTTCTGCCTTTTCTGCATAATGATAAAGTTTTACCATCCTTATTTATGCTGTTGTTTGGATTTTGTTTGCTCCTGAAACATTTAAAGAATTCCTTATTATCCTTAACCTTACTGGCCGTGGATTTTTCACTGATGCCTTTTGCTTCATTTATCAACTGATTCTGTTTCTGAACTGCTAATGTGTACTTATTGCTATCAGCATTCTCCATTTTCCATTTAATATAGGTTGTTATTTTAATTACTGATTTCATTTCTCCCCTTCCCCTCTTTAACCAGGGTGGTGGGTTTTTTTTTGTTTTTTTTTGTTTTGTTTTTTTTTAAAGAAAAGTCACATTATGTGATTTCAGAATCGTGCATGTTTTGGTACATCTAATAAAGCCTTCTTAATTCCCAGTTTTTCTTTTCATTCAGTTTTTGTTCATGATTGTTTTTGCTTTGGGGAAATGGCCCCTTTAAAGGGCAAAGTGTGTGTGTGTGTGTGTGTGTGTGTGTGTGTGTGTGTGTGTGTGTGTAAAATTATTGGTCAGAGCTGTGTTCTATGGTTATCATTACCTGACTGCTATAATCTTTTCATTTCCTGAAGTTATGTGCGTGTGTGTGTGTGAGAGACAGAGAGGGAAATAACTGTACTTTGTCTATGTAAGAGCTAGAAATTCAGGTTCTGCAAATGTGAAAGCAAAAATGAATATTTATTAAATGTAATTTTGAGCCATCTCAAATATTAACTATAGAATGAAACCTTAATAATGATCACCTGCCATTTAAAGTGAGAGAACTCTACCCAGGAATGGCATTGTGGTTCTATGATGTTACAGTTTCAAATTCTGACTCTTGCGCCTATAAACAAATACCTATTTATACGTATGTGCATATATGTAAAAGAAATAAATAACAGTTTCTATTGGAAGCATCATTTTTAATTTCCTACCTTATGTGTATTTAAGGTCTTTGTCATAATATGTCATTAAAGTAGTTTTCTGCATTTGATATTTTTCCAGCACAATATCCCTGTTAATTCCTTTTGATAGGAAAATAATATTTTTCTTAAATAATAATATAGCTTTTTGTTTGATGAGATGTGATTTCATGTAACTTAAACATCTTAAACATCTTTGTCAAGATGTCAGAAAATCAGGAGTCTGCAGATATTGATCCTCAAGAGCATTCTTTTACTCGGACAATTGATGAAGAAGCTGAAATGGAGGAGCAGGCAGAGAGAGACAGAGAAGAGGGCCATCCAGAACAAGAAGATGAAGAGGAGGAAAGGGAACATGAAGTCATGACAGCTGGAAGTAAGTAAACATTAAATGTATGAATGGAATTTCATGCTGTGTAGAAATAACTGTACTTTTTGTTTAACAAAGGGCAAATGAAAAATTTATCTAGACGTATTACTCCAGACATCCAGAATGTCATTTGAGTTTATTTGTGAAAGATATTAGTGTGTTTGTTCAGTTGAAATATTCTAAGGTTTTTAACATACAAGCATGTGTATATAATATACTTTCCATATGTGTATGTATGTAATAACAGATTGATTTTTAAATCTCTTATTCTAGACTTTGGAATCAAATGTATTATTGCTAACATCGGATTGGTTTGGAATTTACTAATGCCATTGAATGTCAGCTTAATCATAACTTTTGTAATCATTACTAATGTTTGTTTCTCAGTGCACTTCATAATTGCACCACCAATGTAAACTTTATGGACTTACTAGCGAATTTTTAATTGTTGATATTTAAATGTTTTAAAGGTGGTCTGCAAAGAAAATGGTCAAAATTCCTTCAACTTTGGTAGTTTTTGCTGAGTTCAGTTTCATACCCAGGCTAAAAGGGACATTCAGCCTGTTCCATCCTAGAGAACCTGCATTGTCTGATGATTGGAAAAAGGCAAATATTAAACAGGAAGAGGAAATGATTTGGAGTCTCTCAGTAACAAGGAGAAAAGATTTACTTTCAGGAAGAAACTTATTCCCCTCCTCAAGGAGGAACTGAGCCAGGAGCCTGCCAGAGCTAGGGGTCAAGAGAACCTGTGTAGCAGATTGCTTCATTCCTGCTCAAGGTCTTAATTCTGCTTGAAGAGGGTCTTGGATAAGATTGTTTTCTAATTTCTGCTGATTTGTAAGGACTGAGGGGCCTGCCAGACATTTGATAGCTCTGTGTCACTGGGAATAGTTTACCAAATCTAGGCCTGTTTCCCTGCAAAGAGGATGGAGCTGTAAATAGTCACCATTTGCTACCAAATCCATATCCACAGATCCACCAGCAGGATCTTCCAGTTTGCATTGCAGAGAGATGTAGAACTAGACTAGGCCATCATTTCCCTTAGAAGAACCTACTGGTTTTTGTCCATCCCCCCCCATAGCACAGGCAGGTGGACTAAGATTCTTCTTATTTAAAAACAAAACAAGCCCTATCGTTCCTAGATTTCCCATTATAAAAGAATCTTCAAAAAATGAAGCTTAAACCATGCAAAGGACCAAGCTTAAGGAGGAAGATGAGACCACAGAGTAGCATTTCCTCTCCGGAGACGGTTCTGAATTTATTTCAATTCACACAGCTCTGGAGGTGGAATTAAGAAAGAATGTAAATAGCCAGCTAATTCCAGATGATCAAGAGAGGTGTCCTGAACATATTATCAAGTGTAGTAATTCAAAACTTGGTATCTCAACCTGAATTTATTTCTTTTGTGGCAAAGGACCCACAGTCCGTTCTAAAGGGTAGTTCTCCTTTTAATGATCCCCTGAAGAGGAAGGTAGATTAATCTCTCCTTAGGAATTTTGAATCGCCCTCAACAGCCTTGAAAGCTTCACCTGTATCCACAGGCTCTGCCAAAACAATATTAGCATGGACTGATGTATACTGAAAGTCAGGAAATGTTATGGTCAGGTTCCTTCTTTCTGTAGTAAGATAACCCCAGTGGCTGTCTTTGGTTTCTGAAGCATTGCTCGTTTCTTTTAGGTTTTTTGGCAGAGCTGTGTGTTACAATTCTTTTACTCATACACTGTTGTCTTTGATCATGGAGTGGTAATATTCAGCCAAAAACATTACTACCCTCTAAATATGTTAGTGAACGATTGTTTGAGCAGACCTTAGGAAAATGATCTTGGAGGAAACAAGTCCAAAAAGAAACTGGCATCTGCCAAATGATGCTGGAACTGCAACAGGCAGTATGGGAGAAGAAAACAGTCCCTTTGTGTCTCCCGCTGAAATCGAAATATGACTGAAGGGAAAGCCATTTCCCCAGAGGAAATGAGCAGATCAAAAATCAGATGACCTAGAAAAGATTTCCCAGGCTGCTTCACTGCCAGCACCATTTTCTCTGCATGTCTGAATATCTGCCAGATGGATACTGCTACAGAAATGCTGTGGGTATATCTTTAGACCTAGATTTGATTGAAAATAGGGAAGGTTATCTTTCTTACTGAAAATTTCTTTTCTCCGAGAGTCCAGGTACACAGAGTTAACCCAACAGCAATGGTTTTGGTTAGGCTGTGGTTTGGTGTGTATTGAAATTTGTGGTGCTTTCCTAATTTGAATAGCTTGAATGCTCTGTAGTAAGTTTCACTGATTTATTGTAAGAAATGAACATAATTAGAAATATTTAGTTGGAAGCATTTTCTCTAATTGTCAAGCTCTTCTATAGAGCCTGGCTATCCGGCGCTGCCCTGATGGACAGTGTCATAGTCAGAGGCTGGCATGCTTAAAAAGCTAATTCTAATTTTCTTTTGTGGCATTTGTCCTTTATTTCCTTATAGTCCCAGGCCATCCTTATGCAGTACCATATAAACAAGCTCCATTCTCTGGAGAGTTCAGTGGTTGGTTTATCATAAGCACAATGCATTCCAAGACTGGCACACTGCCAATATCTGCCATGGTCAGTGCTATACAGGAGTTGTTTTCACCTTAAAAATAAAATGTGAATTTTTAAATGGTAATTTTTATTTAGTCTGGGTCTTTGAAGGCATTTAGAGGAGTGAAAGAATTTTGATCATTTTCTTTCTTGCTCCTTCTTAAATAATTGGATTGAAGTGCACTGCTGAAGAAATTGTTTAGCAGCCTGTCAAATTTTACTTTCCCCTTTGTTTTAAATTTAAGTAAGTACTAAACTAAGTGATTAGTCTGTGTGTGTTAATTTGTTTTGTGGCGCTGTACTTGTTAATGGATCCTTTTTTACTGTTAGGAAAAAATTGTTGTGTTTTTCTTGTTGTGTTTTTCACTTGTCAGGGGCAATGTTTGGCCTAGACTGAAGATGAGACATTTATTATCATTTAGCTTTGCCTAGAAGTTAAGACTTTTGTTTTTGTGTTGCATGTTACAGAAATATTTCAATGTTTCCTATCAGCCCGTGAAGTAGCTCGCAGTCGGGATCGAGATAGGATGAACACTGGAAATGGAACTAGAATTGATGATCAGCCTACTCAGTCTCAACAGGAGCGAAGAGTTAGCACAGATCTTCCGGAGGGTCAAGATGTGTACACAGCTGCATGCAACTCTGTGATCCACAGATGTGCCTTGTTGATCTTAGGAGTAAGCCCTGTTATTGAAGAACTCCAAAAACGAAGGGAGGAAGAACAGTTGCAGCAACCTTCAACTAGTACTCCTGAGGGGATTGGCCTTATGACTAGGTGGTATTAACTATTTAAAGTAGTTAATTTTCCTCTAGTACTCCTGAGGGGATTGGATTTAGGACTAGGTGGTATTAATTAACTATTTAAAGTAGTTAATTTTTCTCTAGTTTTTTTCAAAATATATTTCTTAAAATTTGGTAGATAACCTTCAAGGTTACACTGAATACATGATGACAAAGGACTCAAGGGGTTGATTAAAACAACACTTATCTTGGTTTCAGGGGCAAAAAAGTGTCTCAGTTTTTCATAAGAGAACCCAACATTTTATTCCTAAACCATACGTACTGGTAATATAAATATAACATGATATACTTTGACACACTTTGATTTTTGTTTTTTAAATGGGTATAGCTGTGTGGACTTGTCAGAATGAAATCTAGATCATCTACAATTTAAGATCATTTGATTTGTTGAAAAATACCTATTTTTCATTAGTGTCTTTTGTTTTGTTCCTATTTGTATATAGTGGGCTCTAACATGTAGTCTTGGCTAAAGGATACACTGCTTAGACCCTAAAAGTAGTAAGATAAACAGGGCTTAAAGGCTATATGATTAGAAAAGTTTTTCATGATTTTTAAAAAGAAAAAAAAACCCAAGCAAAATATTTCTTGGAAAACAAAGCAATTTGGTAGCCAGATGCATGAAAACTAGGAAGGAAGGCTAACCAGTTTCATTGTCTAAACTGGAGTGAAATGGTAAAGTAAACAGCATAGTCAAGTCTATCTTAAAAAAATATTTAATTTTAATATTTTAATTTTAACATTCTAAGATGTTGCTTGTAGCACAGATGTAGTTTTAAAAAAAATCTATCTTGACTTTGTCCTTTTTAATGTCTTATCAGTCAGTAATGTTATACTTAAAACCTCTTTATATTTTTAGCTTTTCTTTGACTGTTTCACATTTGATCTGTAATTAAACTGAAATTTTTAAATAGAAATGTATAAGGAAGACTTCGTAAAATTTCAGTATCATTCTTATTCTTTTTGACTCTTTTCTGGGAGTCCAGAAATTAAAACATGGGCAGCTGTCTGTTGTTGTCAAAGTGGCTTTCATCTTCAGCATCTTGACCTTAGGATGCATTTTATGGTGGTTTTAAAATGAGTATAGTGCCTTTTCACCCACTTGTTCCTTGTTGTTGCCATGTCCTCTTCAGGAACCACATAATTGTTTCTGCATACTGTACAGCAGCGGTTCTCAGCAACTGTGTCAGGACATGAAAGTGTGTCATGAAGAACTGGGAGGTGTGTCACAGAAAATTGGAAGCTCAGCTTGGGGCTGCTGCCGCCCACTGCTCTCTGCTGACCTCAGCAGTCCGCTCGTGCTGCAAAACACAGGCAGCAGCCAGGGACAGATGAGTAAAGGGACTTAGGGGCTGCAACCCAGAGATCCTGAGCTGGGGCACCACAAAAATAAACCCGGCCCCATCAAGCCAGTCCACCAGGACACCAGCCTGCGCTGGCTTGACTCTGCTCCCTCTCCCCACTCCCAGTCCCAGCAGGGCCGTTCTTGGGGACGGGACGGGACGAGCAGGATGATTGCCCCGAGCCCTGCAGTTTCAAGGAGTCCGCGTCGCTGCCCCCGCCCCCCACTGCGCCATGCAGCCCACTCACTCCGTGGCCCTGCTGCCTTCGGCTTCCTGCCAAAGGCACGGCAAGGCAGGGCGGGAGGGTAGAGCCCAGCCTCTGGGCCAGCCCACCCCATCCCCAGGGTGGAGCAGCCGGCTAAGGAACGGAATGGGAGAACTGAGCCCAGCCTCTGGGCCAGCCCACCCTGCCCCCGCTCCTACCACTGGCTGGCCTGTGGCTGCATTGTGGCTGGGCCTGGGGCTGGCTGCCTGCCGGTGGGCCAGGCGGCCTCGGGTTCCCAGCTGGGGCCAGCTCCAAGTCCCCAGGGTGTGACTGGGGTCCCAGGGGGTGGCTCCGGGTCCCTGGGGTGTGGAGTGGGCCGTCCCACCATGCTCCCCTCCAGCATGAGGGGCCCAGGGGCCCTGCCTAGGCCGATTGGCCTTGGGTCCCGCTCCCCCCAAGGGACAGCCCTGGGTCCCGGAGTATTGAATCCTCCAGAGTGCTGAAGCCAGTCACAAGCACTCCCAGCCCAAGCGCCACAGCCACCAGCTGATTGTAGTGTGTCATCCAGGGGAACATCATCAGTCAGGTGTGTCGTGATGGAAAAAAGGTTGAGAACCCCTACTGGACAGTACTGTATGTAACACTGAGGAGTTCAGGCAAATCAGTCATCTAAGGCTGCCATTGGTTCTGCTGACCAATAAAAATGCTGAGGAGCAATAATGTAAGCTAACAGAGTAAATCATTCCAAGCTCTTTCACATCTTTGTTTTTTATTCTGTTGTCTGTGAGACAATTCTGGTTAGGCTTCTCCCAAATAAAGTTGTGTTGTCGTCTGAATCAATATTTGAGTATCAGTACTTACTTTTGTTTGATATAAACATTAATGCAATATAGGTAGCTAGTATACATGCTTTTTTATGTTCATATTAAACATACAAATTTAGGTTTTGAATATTATACCCTGAAATTAATATTCATAGCAGCAGCTTTGCATAAGATTTTATGGCAGCTAATTTACTTTCATTTTGTATTCTACAAAGATCACATGTGAAACAATTTTCTCTTTTTATATATGTATGTTTGTGAGGCAGGAGTGAAAGTCTTACTGCAGAGAGTCGGTCAGCCCATGCTAGTTCAAATTATAGACTGATCAAATCAAGGAGTGAATCTGATTTATCTCAGCCAGAATCAGATGAAGAGGGTTACTCACTGGTAGGTAAAACTAACTTGATATTTTATATAGTTGGTCTCACATCTTTATTTTTTCTGGTACTAAAGATACATTAAACATGTTGTTTTGCTTAAAAGCATTGTGAATTTTTAGTGGATATACAGAGGAGATCATTGCAGAGCACCTGCATTGCTATTGGGGAAATAAATTATTGCAGAAAAATGGTCTTTAAAATTATTATAGGTTAGTTTGTGTTGGATTTTTTGTTGTTTGAGCAGCAGTGACATTCACACAGCCAAAGCTATGCACCACAGTATTTTTTTCAAAGGCTTAGAAATCTTGTTATATGAGGAATTGGAGTATTCTGAGGAACATGATTTTTAGATGTATGTGTCTCTGAAGAGTAATGTACTCTTGGGGTCATGATGTTTTTAAGAGTCTTTCCCTTCTGTTTTTTAGTTATGGCAGTTACGCTAATTATTTCTTCTATAATGTGCTGTGTCCTCTGATGTGTTATTTAAAACTTGAATTGTTTTAGCTAAAATTAAATGCTTTGCTTTGTCTCATTTACCTTAACACAGAAAAGCTTTATCAAAGCCTAAATCTTGACGTATTTTTTTTGTTGTACAATTAGAAAGAGAAATGAGGTTTGTATTCTTTTAAATCTAGAGTGGAAGACGAAATGTTGATTTGGATTTGGCATCTTCACATAGAAAGAGAGGTAAGCTTTTATTAATGTATTGGGTGTTGGTGTAAACAAATAAATGTTAAATTTCCTTTGAATGTTTTCTGAAGTACTTTTAGAGTCACATAAAATGTTTCTGAAGTATCATTCTATACAAGATCCTAGCACATTAGAATTGGTTCATGAAAACTGATCTTTATTTAAAAAATGAGAATTTTTAAAGTCTCTTAAAATTATTATTTACCATAAATAACCACTCTGATCATGTCTTTTTGTGGCAAAGATATCTGATTGGTAAATTCTAGAACCCACAGTAATCCCACAGACTGTATATAGCTTTTCCTAGGGGGGATATTTTTTAGGATCTAGTGAGAGTTGTTGTTTTAATTTAGATGCACTATATGGTTAAAGGTGTGATCACAACCCAATCACTGACCAATATTAAACAAAGTCTGGGGATTGAAATACAGAGACCTCAGCCTGCTTAATACAGTAGACCCTCATGGTTATGAACACCAGAGTTACGAACTGACCAGTAAACCACACCATCATTTGGAATTGGAAGTATGACATCAGGGAGCAGCAGAGGAAAAAAACCCAAATACTGTCCAGTACTATGTTAAACATAAGCTACTAAAAATGAAGGGAAAGCAGTCCTTAGGTAAAGAAAAACGAGTAAAAACGGGTGATGTTATGGTAGAGGTTTATTATCAACCATCAAGTCAGGGAGAGGAAGTGAATGATGCACTTCTAGAATAAATAAAGGAAATATCCAAAACACAAGACCTTGTAGTAATCAGGGACTTTCACTATTCAGTCATCTGTTGGAAAAGTAATATGGCAAACACAAAAATACATTCTTGGAAGGTATTGAGAACAACTTTTTGTTCCAGAAAGTCGAGGAAGTTACTAGGGGAACAGCCATTCTTCGTGGGCTCATTGTATAGTTGATGGTCCTCAAGAATGATTGATGTTGACACTTATCTGCCTGGGGTGTATAATCCAGTAGCACAGTGCAAGTTTTTGGATACCGATATATCACACATATCCATAACTTACACTACAAAGATGATGCATACTCATAAACAATATTATCATATTTAGCAAATTATAACCTTTCCAATTAACTTGAAAATCAAAAAGGAATCCTACAAAAATGGGAAACAAAGATTAATTGCTAAAGATATATAAAAGAATACCACAAGCATGTTGGGACAAAGTTAGAAAGGCTGAGGCACAAAATGAATTACATGTACCAAGGCACATAACCGGCAATAAGAAGAGATTCTTTTAAATACAAGAGAAGCAAGAAAAAGACAACAGAAAGTGTAGGTCCTCTATTTGGGGAGAAAGGAGAACTAATAACTGATGACATCAAGATGGCTGAGGTGTTCTGTACCTATTTTGCTTCACTAAATAGGTTAATAGTGTCCCAGATACTCAACACTATATTAACAAGGGGGAAGGAACACAAGCCAAAATAAGGAAAAAATAGCTTAAAGAATATTTAAATAAGGTAAATGTGTTCAAGTGAACAGGACCTGATTAATATTCATTCTAGAGTACATAAGAAACTAGCTTGAATTGGTCTTGGAAACGTTCGTAATTATTTTGAAAACACATGGATGGCAGTTTAAATCCTAGAGGACTGGTGAATAGCAAAAATAATTCTTCTCTATAAGAAGGGGAACAAAAAAACCCCAGGCAATTATAGACTGGTCAGCCTAACTTCAATACCTAGAAGGATACCTGAACAAATTATTAAACAATGAATTTGTAAGCCTCTGGAGGATAACAGAGCTACAAAGAATAGCCAGGATGGATTGGTCAAGAGCAAATCATGCCAAACCAACTTAATTTCCTTCTTGCCTAGTGGATGTGAGGGAAGTAGCAGAAGTGATATATCTTGATTTTAGTAGTAAGGCTTTTGTTACAGTTCCACACGACATTCTCATAAACAAAGTAGGGAAATATGGTCTAGATTAAAGTGCAAAAAGGGGGTTGCACAACTGATTGAAAGACCATACTCAACGTAGTTATCAATTGCTCGCTGTCAGTCTGGGCGGTGTATCTGATGGGTCAATCCTTTGTGCAGTCCTATTCATTATATCAATGTTTCCCAAACTGTGTTCCATGGAACACTGGTGTTCTGCACAATGTGAATAGGTGTTCCGTGAAAAAATTTCAGTAATATTTTTCCTTCTAAAATACTAAATATGAAATTGTGTGCATCAAAAATACTAAGGTATTTGAATAGTAAATGATTTTCCTTTGTTCTTTGCTCTTTATTATTTTTTGTTCTTTGTAAAATAAAAGACATCCCCAAAAATCAAACTTTAAAATCAACTTTTGAGCAATATATGCAGCCGTTTTTCGGCATGAGGCCCCCTGCTTCAGACCAGCATGTATGTGTTCCATCAATATATTCCAAGCCCAAAAGTGTTCCGTGGCCAAATTAGTTTGTGAAACGCAGAGGGGATTATGCCTATAAAATTTACAGATGACAGTAAACTTGGCGGGAGCGGCCTACAAGCACTTTGGAGGACAGGATTAGAATTCAAAATAGCTTTGATAAATTGGAGAATTGGTCTGATATGCACATGACAAAGTTCAATAAAAATAAGTGCAAAGTACTTCACTTAGGAGGGAAGAATCAAATACACAACTATAAAATGGGGACTAACTGGCTAAGTGGTAATATTGCTGAAAAATACATTGGAGAGTTCGTAAGGGGTTCCTCACTGCAGACCCTTTGCTTTGGTTCCCCTCTGACTCTCAAATGACTTGGAGACCCTTCAAATTGTAGTCAACAGTGCTTTATTTACAGGGTGTACATGAATGTCCCACCACCATGAATGTCCCCTCCACCTGTTTTAGCAACTTGTTCAGAGAAACTGGCAAAGCATCTGCACTCCCTTCCCCTCTCTTCCTTTCTGGGCCAGCATATAAACTGTCCTTGGTCAGCTGGGCAGCTGCTGTTCCTTGCCTAATCAAGATTTGGCAACTGCTTAGCCTGTGTAGGCTGACAGCTTCCTCTCTTCAGGCCACAGCCCAGCCAATTAGCTCTGCTGGCCCTCAGCTAGGGATGCAGGAGTGACAGGGGGCTGGCTAGGTGTCCACCCCCACGCTCCCTGTTAGAGTAGCAATGGATCACAAATTGAATAAGAGTCCAAAATGTAATGCAGTTGCAAAAAGGCTAATATTCTGTGTTTATTAACGGGAGTGTTATTTGTAAGACATGGCATTGGTGTCCAGTTCTGTGGACTACACTTTAGGAAAAAAGTTAACAGGTTGGAGAGAGTCCAGTTGTCCCTTTCCACTGAATGTAGGACAGGAATGCATCTGATGAAGTGGTATTATTTCACAAAAGCTCATGAAATAAATAAATTTGTTAGTCTTTAAAAGTGTCACAGGACTCCTTGTTTGTTGTCCATCATTGTTAGAGTTTAAGAACAGGTTGGACAAATACCTGTCAGGGATAGTCTAAATGTATTTGATCCTGCCTCATCATAGGAGACTGTACTCTTTCCAGCTGTATATTTCTGTGATTGTGTTATTTTAATGCAAAGTCTGTCCACAAGAGGCAACAGAAGTCACGTTTTAGTTTGACACAGAACTTTCTAGTTTAGATCCATCTTGAATAATTCTAGTTTAGAATGTAAAGAAGTAGGTATAGTAAACATGCTCAAATTATCATGATACATGAATTTCATAAATCAAATCTAGTATTGAAATCCAAGGTTGGAAAAAGATGTGGCTTCATCTTCTAATTGTTAGGAAAAACTTACATCCCACCATGCATACATTCAAAAATGAGCAAATGTACTAAAAGAATTGTCTGATACCTCTTAATCTAATTTTGATATACTTTCTACATTTCTAATAGGGCGCCTTTTTTTTTGTTTTGTTTTGTTTTTAATTCACTGATATTGACTTTATTACCACGTAGGGGGCAAAAGTCACTGATAGGTTATGGAAAACACTTCGATTTTCAAGGAAGTATTCTAGAAGTATATTGGAAAAGGCAGCCAAAAAGGAAGATAGCATAACTTTGGAAGAATAGAGAATTGCCTTGATTAATAAGTAAAATAGTGGATTTTGGAACTCTCTAACACTTGAAAACACCTCTTTTTTTGTAATGGAAAATGTTTAACTAAACCAAGTGAATTACAGTATCCATAAAGGCATTTTTTCAAGTATATGTCCATGTCAATCTCACTGTAAAGGTGCATGTGCTTTGTGTGCAAGACTGGATTTTTTCAGCTAGCATTGCCCTTTGAGGCTGTGCATGCTCCTTGTGCATTCTCATGTTTCTGTACATTTGCTTGAAGGGTGGAATGACAACAACCTTCCATCTGTTCCTCCTTGCTCCCATGACACTGAGGCAGAACCTGGCTGGTGTCTAACCAAATAGATCTGAGCTTAGGCTAAACTTTTCCAAACCTTCTGAGAATCCTCCTAACAACCTTTATTCTTTACATTTCTTTACCATAGTCTATTCTAGGACCTGATCATCATTGACCAGACTTTCTTCTCTTCCCTAGAAGACTTCCCCCTTCCCTTGCCTTCTCCCCTCCTCCCCGTACAAGACCTTGAAATGCCAAATGTATCACTCTACTCTTTAGAGTTAATTATGTGCAAGAATTCAAACAGAATTAAAGTTTGTCTTGCTGTATTACAAAGGCAGTTCCCAAAGTAGATACATAGGTGCTTGCATCCTTGGTAGTTGTGCTTTTTAATCAGCTCTGGTTTTGTCATGTTGTTTTTTAAAAAAATAAATATCATTGCAATCTTTAACAATTTTGCTCATAATTAAATAGTAAGTTATTCCAAATATTCTGTTCTTTAAAAAAAAAAAAAAAAAAAAAACCCAAACCCATATCTCTGAACTGAGATTTTTATGTGTCCATCTGTCCAGAGAAAGTGTATCCAGCAGTCCTGTCCATATGTATTGCTTCTTCCTATTTGCAGAGATAAAGGTAATGCAGAGCTGTCAAAGATTGTGCCAAATAATATATATCATTTTCCTCATGTGCTGTTTGTCCTAAAAGTTCTGCTCTCATGCAAGAGTGGCAAGCTCTGGAGTGCATTACATCTCTTTAGAAATGAGATTTTAGGTAACTTTGTTAAATAGTGAATTACTGAATTGAACTCCCTTACCTTCCCCAATTCTTCTTTCTTCTGAATTTAACACTAAGTACTTGACATGATCGGACTTCGGCCTGATCTACGCTGGGTTGATGTGAGATAATGTTAGTTACATCACGTAACTAGTGTACCTCATGTTGACATACTTATGTCTGCATAATGCAGCATCTTCACAATTCTATGTCAATGGGAGAGCGTCTCCTGTTGAAGCTACCTTCTGCTTTTCAGGGAGGTGGACTAATTCAGTTAATGGGAGAGTGCTCTTTCACCAACTGAGCTGTCAATGAAAAAGCACTCTCCCATCAACTGAACTAGTCCTACTCCCTGTCCTGCTCCATGGATGCCTGTTGATGTGGCAGTGTAGACATGCCCTTATTTCAGGGCTCAACAAAATTGGCTCCCAGCTAGGCGCCAGCAATTTTATTTTTGGTCACCAGCAGGAACTCTTCTGCTGCATTTCTGCAGCAAAGTTAGGAGCCAGGCTACAAACCCTGGTTGCCATGGCGACCTGGCTCCTGGGGTTTGTCAAGCCCTGCCTTAGTGTGTGAACATTGCTCCCAGCCATCACCACCAACATAGCTAGTGAGCAATAGAGGAGTTGTTAAAGAGAAGTTTGTCCTGCTTGATGCTTCTGCAAGCACATAGGGAAGGGAAACTTTGCCTTTTCACTATGTGCACCTTAAGTTCTTATATCTAAAAATGCGAACAGGTACTGAATGGCTAATTCTTCACACCATATTTCTTCAGATGTTCGGGCTGAGCAGCAGCATGACTATAAGGCCCTTTCTCCAGCCCTAGGATTCTCTTGTACCTTCCCCTTACCCAGTCAGATTCTGGAAAGGCACCATCAGTTTCCATCCCAGCATGGCAGAAATCTCTCCAGACAGCTTCCGTGGAATGCTTTTGACCATTGGGGATCTAGGGGAGAGATCAACATCTTCACTGGGTCTCTGTCAGCTTCCTCTCTTCTCCTCTCCTTTGTTTGTTATTGGTTTGTCATCTTCTGTCTTGCCAATATGTGATGCTGTATCTGGATTCTTTGTTCATATCCCCCAAATCTTTTTCCCAGTTCTGTTTGGGCCAGAGAGAGTGCGTGTTAATGCATCTAAATGGTGGTTTGTGTAAGAAAACACCAGAGTATGCACACACATTCGGACATGCAATCACACATACATTTTTGTGGACAAACTCGAGAGTGGCTCTCAATCTGTTATGAGTTGGTATGTTGCATGAATGTCTGATGAGAGAGTATGTTGTACAAATGTTCTTAAATATAGATGTAATGCTTTCCTCTTAAATTTCTAATAACTTGAATGGTAACCCACAAGGCACAATAATGCAGGTTCCTTAAATCTAATGTATCTACTGCTGTATTAGTGGAAATATTTTTCAGAACCTGTGGCAGTCAGCATAGTTCTAAATTTTGGAATTAAATTATTGCAGTTCTCAAGAATGGAAATAAATATATTTAAGCATATACATATAAATGTAGCAGAAGAGGAAACACAAAATCAGAAATTACGATGCAAGGGTTTTGCTGCCTAGAAGATGATGCCAACTCATCAATATTGTTATCAAGAAAATACTTCAGACTTTTGCTTCTTAGTGTTTTTCATGAGTGGATGAAATGCAGATCTATTCATTAAATTTGAGTCAGGGTAGTAAGAAGAAAGATTTTATAAATGTTGTCTTTTGTATCAAATGTCTCCTTTTGTCTTCTGATCCTTATGTGGTAGTGTATTTACTCCTTTTTGGCCATTTGAGCCCCAGAAAAAAGAAGATCTTCAAGCAAGTACATGATGGCATGTTTATTTTTTTCCCTTTTTAGCTTCCCTACATATTTTATGTTTTATAAAGTATGTATTGCAGCTGTGCCACATTCAGTTTGAAAATCCCATTATTAAAAGCTAGCTTAAAAGGACAAGTAAACATTCAATCATTTTTCAAGTAAGCTTTAAGATTATTGCTCTGTGGGTTTTTTATGTGTAACTATTCGTATGATCTTAAATGCTCTATGAGAAGAAATCCTTAGTTTAACTATGTGGGTCCTAAGACAGTTATCACTATTTCACAGCTAATACATTGCCAAATATTTCATTGTTTTAATTGTTGCTTTAAACATTTTTCTCAGAAAATGCATTTTTTTAGGTTAATTTTTGCTTTATGTGCACTAAGTTTTTGAAAAATTAGTTTTGTACCAAACCTATCCTATTTTAACTTTTTACAACCATTTAAAAAAAATCTGGCTATCTTCAGCTGGAATCCTTCCCATTCATTAGTTTCATTTTGCTTTTCGTGGTCCTTGATTTTTCTTCTCCTCTTACATGCTTTCCTCCCCTTGCAATAATGGCTGTTAAAACTTTTAATTGATTTTGAAACTTTTACATCTGTATCAGCTTATTTATATTATGGTTCACTAATATGAGCTGTTGCCCTCAAATTTTTTCTCTACGGATTAACAAAATTAAAAATTAATTTAATATTTTGTCAGATCTTGATGACAGGGTAGCATCATCCAGCACATAGTTTTAATAGACTGTTTTTCTCTATTGCTTTTTCTCTACCAACCCTTTGATGTTTGGAGCCATGGAGTGAGAGTCTGTGCTGTGCTTTTAAAGATTCAGTGCAGAACTCACAGTGAGGGGTGAAGGGGAGCTAAGATGGCTTTAAGTGCCTTCCTGATCATGGGATGCTGCAGAGTTTTGGAGAGTCCTTAGTGTAATGTATGAAGCCCTGGGGAGGTGTCTCTATATTAGAGCAGCGTCTCCTGTGAGCCATAGAACTTCTGGAACTTCTACAGTGCAGTTCCTGCATTCCACCTCTGTTAGGGCTTTGTTCAAAAGGCAGCTTTATGATTGTTTTCAAAATTGCCTGTGCCAGCAGAATCCTTCCTTAGTCAGAATCAGGGATTTTATTCTGGCTCTTTTGCTTGTGGTAAACGGATTGTAGCAGAAGTTTGGATCTTATCTGTGGTTTCCACATATAACTGAGATTAGTATTCATGATCATGATATTAGTGATCACTTTTAGATGCTTTAGTAATCTAGAAGAATGATGTCAGTTTAAGTACTAGCCTGATATCTCTTGTTCTCTTTCTTGTTTACATATCACCAAGTATCAAAAAAAAAATTAAAAATTGAATTAGAAATTTCTAATAGGCATCACAGAATAAATATCAGCAGGATTAATAATTGCATAGCAAAGTCTGCATATAAATAATAAAATTGTAATAAATAATAAAACACCTTTTAAATTTTGAATATTGCTGGTTTTTCAAAGTGTTTCTCAGTTATAGTGTTCCTGAAATTTAAGGCAACTTTTTGTATGTACTTTGTATGGCCAAAACGTTGTAATGGTTCTTTATGAAACCATTGTGATCTGTTATATAAATATGTGTTTAGGCACATTCAAATACTCATGAAAATTCTTCACAAAAGGTTAATTGGGACGTGTGTTAATTTCTCACAGTTCAAAGCATAGGCTAATTAAACCTTTTCAAAGTAAGTTGTGGCTAAGTCATATTATAGACCACTTTTGAAAAATGAAATATTTGAAACCTAAGATGTAGTGGTGGTCAATTGTGTAAGTAAGTAAAAATGTGAATTGTTCTAAAAAGATTGAATTTCTCTGCTTTAGAACTTTTTAGTTTTAGTTTTTGCCTAGTCAGTTTGTGTTAACTGAGTTCTAAACCCCATCTCCTACAAATAGAAGCAGTTTAAAACAGAAGTGCTGGTGTAGTTTTGTTACCATAGTGTGAATGCACAATTAATTAAATTAGTTTAGCAATAAGGTTATTACTCTTTAAATTATGTCTCTGGTTCCATGCTCACAAGAGACATTAATATTGAATGATGTCAAGCTAACTTACTTAGCTTGCTTGCTTGCTTACTTAGCTTACTTATTTACTTAGTATAAACTAAACTTTTTAGACTTTTTAAAATAAATGTATCAAATAAAATCTAAATTAGTACCATTTTATGGGTATCCTATTGTGTGTCTCTGTTGTCTGCCTGTATAGGTTGTAAGCTCCTTGAAGTAGGAACTGTTTTTTTATATCTTGTATAGCACCATATACACTAGTGACACTTAGCAAAAAATATTAATAAAATACTGATTAACAAAGCTAAACTTATTGGTCTAAGTGCCGAAGCAACTGTGACTTTATTTACTTAGCAATTTGTGCCAGAGGGGCATTTCACCCATAATCTCATAAAGGTTGTTTATATTAGAAAATGGTATCCATTGCTGATGAGTACCAGGAAGTTCTGAAAGACATGGTTTAACTGCAAGTGTAGACAAGGACCCGACAGCAGTGATGCTGATCATGGTTCAGTCCTTTTTTTCATTTGAAATTAAAACATATTCCACATTGATTCATCTTTTTGCTGACATTTTTCTTCATTGGGAAAATTTCCTAGTGTAGATGTAGTCACACACAGTTATTAAGGCAAATATCAAGAAGTATTTCAAAGTGTATTTCATGAAATCAAGATTATAGTTGGAGTCATAACATGCATGTAGTTATTTTATTACATTTATAAGACACTACCCACTGACAAACAAACATGACAAAGTAAATGTTCTGTATAAGAGTAAAGCATTTTTGATGGTTTACTTGCCCTTCTTCATTCGTATATTCAATAAATATTTCATCCAAAACTAGCTGTAAAACACTTGTGCTTTTTTGCCTATAGAAAAGATATAATAGCTTGAGTGAAATAGTGGTCTTACAAGAAATATCTTGAAGTGCACAATTTGTTTCATTGCCGATCTTCACCACTGTTTGTCATTTAGCTGCATAGCATTTTTTTTCGGTTTTTGAGCTTTAAGTTAAATGGTTTGAGTGGCTTTGCCTTTTCCTTTTTTCCCCCCCCTGTGGCAGGATGTTGTTATACAGCTTAAAGACTATGTAGTAATAGAAATGTGGCCTTCCCCTTAGTTTATTACATTGCTATTGTTTTGACTGAAGTCTTTTGCTCTAATTTCTTAATGCATGGTATAATTAAACACGAATGCCCATTTTCCAGCTATTTGAACAGCAAATGCTCAGCCTTCCCTTACTGTCACAATGCATTGTACTGAATTGGAATTCATGACATTTTATATTGTATATTTAGGAGCAGCGCACAGTCAAGTGGAACCTCTAAGTGACTCATGGGCTCGATTAAAACACAGCAGAGATTGGTTATACAGCTCTTCTTACTCATTTGTTGAATCCGATTTTGATCTTTCAAAATCCCTTGGAGTCCATACTTTGATTGAAAATGTTGTCAGTTTTGTAAGTGGAGATGTGGGAAACTCACCAGGTTTTAAGGAGCCTGATGAAAGTATGTCCACAAGCCCCCAGGCTTCCGTTATTGCAATGGAACAGCAGCAGCTGAGAGCTGAGGTAAGTTATCGTTCCACTGGTTTTATATTCCTTGTGTCTGAAATCCATGTTATGGATCTTACCTTTACAATGAATCAGTATGTTGGGGTTGACTCTTAAGTTTCTACTGGAAAACTTTTTGAACCACACCGCATATTTTTTAATATTTTTCTCTTTTTTTGTTGCAATCTTTATCTGAAACTGCTGCTTGTTTCAATATACTTTCAGTATAAAACAGGGTGAACTTTAAGAGCATTCTTTCCACTTGTGTGAGAGAAGAGCAAAGACATACTTTTTGGATTACAAACAAGGGCTATATCTACACTGGCAAGTTAGTTCGAATTAAGGAAGTTTAATTCAAACTAACTAAAGCCATGGCTACACTAGGCTTTCATTAGTTCGAATTAAGGGCTTCCTTAATTCGAACTAATAAATTCGAATATGCTATTCGAACTAAGGGTTAATTCGAACTAGTTAGTTCTAATTAACCAATGTGGCCATCTTAGTTTGAACTAATTGCTTAGTTTGAACTAATGGGCCCATTGACCTCAATGCAATTTGCTAATTCGAACTAAGCAAGTGACACGAATGGCACTTGCTTCGTTCGAACTAAATTTTGCTAGTTAGAATTGTTAATTCGAACTGACTAAAATTAGTTCGAATTAGTTAATTCGAATTAACTAATTCGAACTAACTTTAGTAAGTGTAGACATAGCCTTCCATGATATAATGGCTGTACTATTCATGGTTGACTAACTGCTGTTTTATTTATGGTTTGCAGGTAATTTTATTATCAATTCTTAAGATATTTTACTTCAATTGATAATCCTTGTTATATAATATCTATTAAATGAACAAAATCAGTTTTTATTTCACTTTTTTTCTTTTAAGCTTCGTTTGGAAGCACTTCATCAGATCCTAGTACTGCTGTCAGGGATGGAGGAAAAAGGTAGTGCCCCATTAATGGGAAGTCGACAAGGGTCAGCATTTCAGTCTTCCTCACTGCTTACTTCTGTTAGACTACAGTTTCTAGCTGGATGCTTTGGCTTGGGCACTGTTGGACATGCAGGAGCCAAAGGAGAGAGTGTCCGATTGCATCACTATCAGGTATGAAATGTACTTAAATAGCTTAAACATAGGTTGTAGACTTTCAGTAAAGTTGTCTTAATAAACAGATTCTTGTGGTTTAGAAAGTTTTTAAATTTGAAAATATTAATGATTCTTATGTTAGTCTGCATCAAAACCTGTAAGAGAACAAACTAGTATTAAGTTCACTTGAGAATATTCACTGTATATTTTATAATTTGAACAATATTTATTTGGAGTCCCAAGCTCTGTCCTATGTAGAAACAATTTTTAAGGTGGACAGTGTTTTGTCTTTGATCCAGTTTAAAACAATGACAAACATTTGGAGCATTCCTGTGAATTTTTGTAATCTGATTGTCTCCTGAACCAAATACTGGAGAAAAGTCAAACTTGCCCACACGGTTCTGAGGCATGTCTGCACACCGTTCCCCCTTCCAGATTCTCTGTCTCATGTGGTGTAAATAGGATGGTTCAGCAATGCCACCTTACTCTTTACATTCCCAGGTTTTAAAACTGATTTTGTGACGGCAGTAAACAAGATTTCCTCTTTGTGCCACCATCCTCCCATTCTCTCCTGTTCCTGAGGTAGCTAACATTCCTAGTGCTTCGATCCCTGAATTGGATCACTCATCAGGCTGCTTTGTTTGTTCCCCCTTCTCCAGTTGTAGTACAGTAGGCCTAATAAAGCAACCCAAAGAGAAAGAGTTGCTCCTTCTTTGGGAAAGTCCTCAGAGGAACCACAGAAAGGAATCTCTGCCCTGATCACTCCCAGTTCACCGTCCCTTGCTGTTCCAGGGGAAGATAATCAAAAGATCAGATAACATGCTGAGAGCTCTGCATTCCCACTCCCTCCTCTCCTCTCCAAATACACAGCAGCTGAGACTTTCTTTGAGACACCTTCACAAGGGTGAGTGAGTTGGGTGAGTCTTTGGCTTTTGGGACTCAGCAAGCCAGACCACCCTGGGATCTTCAGAAGTAAGTCCAAAATTGATCCCAAACCTCCCAGTCCAATCTGCCACCAAAGAAGAAAACTGTAGGGCCACATTTCAGTTTCATAGGTGAGTAATTAAGTTATTTGGTAAGGAATTTAGAATGATGGCATCATTGCAGATACTTCTTCCCAAGTCACAGAAGATAAGACAGCATGGATATGGTGCAGCTTCAAGCCCTGTGTTTTAATATTAGTCTATGTTCCTGTTCTAATAGAAAGTAAAATATGCAAAATGGTGACAGTACTTATTTATTTGACTCAGGATGGTATCAGAGCAGCTAAGAGAAATATTCAGACTGAAATCCAAGTGGCTGTGCACAAGATTTACCAGCAGTTATCTGCTACATTGGAGAGAGCTCTGCAAGCAAATAAGCACCACATAGGTAAGTGGAGAACACATCTGAAAATGCAAAATGTGAGTTCATATATTATATACACAATGTATTAACAGAGTAGAGTTCATTAATCATAGATTCTGAGATCAGTAGCTAAACTCAGGGATGAAGTATTATTACTGAGACTGATTCTGTAGTGAACAAAAAAAATCCCCCCCTCCCCTTTTAATAACTTCTGTTTACCCAATTATTGAATGTTTACAGAGAATAAACTATTCTATCTGCCATAGAAATGGTCCATCAAATCAAATATCAATTATATTAGCTGGAATGAAACTGAGTAAGAGTCCTAAGTTAAGCAGGAAAAAACCTCTAGAGTTTCAGATTTTCGTACGATTTTTTCCAATGCAAGCAAAATTAAATAATTAAAAATAACTCCTGAACTAAAAAGTCTCTGGTCACTTCATCTTCATGAAGATGAGTAGTCTTTGAAAACACAAGTAAACAGTATCAACAGAACAGCTTTTCTGTCCACAGAGCTCCTTGTCTTGGCCTCCTAGGCAGGAATCCCCATTTGTTTCTTCCCTAAAAGAAGATATGCAAACTTGAAGGCTCTGAGCCCATGTTCAACTTAACTAAGGCCTAGTGTATGATTACCAGCAAGTTTGGTGATAGTTGACGGGAGATACCCAAGCTATGTAGAAAAATGAGTTCCCATAGATGCAGCGTTACTCTTACTTGGGGGGTGGATTTGTTAAATCAATTTCCAGATCGATTGAGTCTTCACTTCCACTCAGTCGATCCCGAGAAATCAATCTGAAGGCAATGAATTTGCTGCTGTCAGTCAAGATGTATCCTAAGATTAACTGAAGGCATGTCTTCATGTGAAAGTTGCAGTGGTATACATTTCCTTTTTCTGGGCGAAATTGCCTTGTGTATACGTGCTCACACTCAGACTGTCTCCCCCCCTTCCATCCCCCCCCACTTTGGTTTCTCTTGCAACTTAAATGGGTTTAAATAATTTAAATTTAAATAGTTTAAATAATTAAATTGTCTTTGTACATTAATAGATTCTGGTCTGACCTCCTGTATGGCACAGGCCATACAACTTCCCCAAATAATTCCTAGACCATATCTTTTAGAGAAAATTCAAATCTTGATTTTAAAAATTGTCAGTGATGGAGAATTCACCATAATCCTTGGTAATTTGTTCCATTATGCCTTATTTCCAGTCTAAATTTGTTTAGCTGCAACTTCTAGCCACTAGCACGTTATATCTTTCTCTGCTAGATTGAAGAGCCTATTATTAAATATTTGTTCCCCATGTAGATACTTATAAACTGTAATCATTTCACACTTTACCCTCTTTGTTAAGCTAAATAGAATTGAGCCTCTTGAGTTGCCACACCATAAAGCATGTTTTCTAATCATGTAATTTTTCTCGTGGCTCTTCTCTGAACCCCTTCCAATTTAGCAGCATCCTTCTTGAATTGTGGGCACCAGAACTGGACACATGTATTCCAGCAGTGGTTGCACCTATGCCAAATACAGAGGTAAAATAATCTCTGTGATCCTACTAGAGATTTCCCCTGTGTATGAATCTCAGGATCATATTAGCTTTTTTGGCCACAGTGTGGGAACTCTTATTCAGCTGATTCACCATAATCCTCAAATCTTTCTCAGACTTGCTGTTTCCCAGGATAGAGTTCTCAGTCCTAAAAGGATGGCCTACATTCTTCACTCCAAGATAAATACATTTACATTTAGTCAAATTCCAAAGGGGTAGCCGTCTTAGTCTACATTTAGTTATATTAAAATGCATGGTTTTTGCTCGTGTCCAGTTTACCAAGTGACACAGGTTGCTTGGAGTCGTTGACCTGTCCTCTTATTTATTTAACAATTACACAATTTTTGAATCATCTACAGACTTTATCAGTGGTGATTTGATGTTTTCTTCCAGAGCATTGATAAAAATGTGAAATAGTGTAGGGCCAAGAATTGATTTCCCATTTGCAGTTACATTTTGAGACGCATCAGAAAGTCAGTTTTTAATCCATTTAACGTGTGCCATGTTAATTTTATATTGTTATAGGTTTTTTTTAAATCAAAATGTTATTGGCACCAAGTCATACACCTTACAGATGTTTAAGTATATTACGTCAACACTATTATCTTTATCAACCAAACTTCTAATCTCATTTTAAAAAAAAGTCATTTTAGTTTTGCAGGATCTAGTTTGCATAAACCTGTATTGATTTTCATTAATTAGATTACCCTCCTTTAGGTCATTATTAATCAAGTCCTCTATCCGTTGTTCTGTTATCTTGTCAGGTTGAAAGGCCAATGTGTATCCAGATCATCTCCTTTAATCTTTTTAAAAATTGGAACAACATTAGCTTGCTTCCATTCTGATATTGAAAATCAACATTAATGGTCCAGTTTTGGTATCAACTTCATATGCTAATAGGAAATTTAGAATTTCTTCCACTTACCATCAGCTCAGGGAGATATTTCTAGATGAGAGCCAGAGCCCCTACTGGGATTTAACTCCAAAATTTCCATGCCAAAAACTAGTTCAGCATGGTATTCCCCAAGGGACTTTAGTGGGGCAGAATGCATCATGTGAGGGAGGTAACAATGGAACACAGACAGTACCTGTGTATGTATACTATATACAGTGGGCCTACAAAAACAAATACATAAAAATCCCCCAAACCTCCACCGTGTTCATAATGCTGACTTTGTTGAGGGGATAATTAGTGGGCTTCTATTCTGGCACATTCCACAAACACTGCATGTTGTTGCTGTTAAAGACCTAGTGATTGTTTGAGTCCTCTTCGTGCTTTGACTCCAAAGAGTTGTTTGTTTGTTCTTTTAGAAGCACAACAGCGTCTGCTGTTGGTAACTGTCTTTGCTCTAAGTGTACACTACCAGCCTGTGGATGTCTCGTTGGCCATTTCCACTGGTTTACTTAATGTACTATCACAGCTGTGTGGCACAGACACCATGCTAGGACAACCACTGCAGTTGTTGCCCAAAACTGGTATTTCCCAACTCAGCACTGCTTTGAAAGTTGCCAGTACAAGATTACTACAAATCCTCGCCATCACCACAGGGTAAGCATTGAAGGTTTTTTTTCTAGATGATAATCCACCTGCAGCTCTTTAGATGTCTTTTTTAAAAATAGCAAAACAAAACAAAAAAACCAAATCAGAAGAAAAATCTAAAAAAGAAAAAAGGAATGATACTTGACAAAAATTTGAAACAAGTTTTAATCAAATCAATGTGTACTTTCTGATAAAACAGCATAATTAGCTGCTATAGAGGGATCTGAGTTTGGGTTCAGAGTGTCCTGTGCCTTCAGAAGCTGGAAGCATGGCCTTTCCAATCTTCCCCATTTTCCCCTGACTTGGCCTTGTCATGGTTCCTTAATTTCAGCAGCTGTTGAGTTTCATATAGCACTCCTTGAAAGCTATTTGTTCTATTCTGATGCTAATATTATGGAGAGATTTACACAAGAGGGAAATTCTGTGCTGTTTTCCGGGCTCTATCTGACTTCCTGAGCGTGGCTAACATTTGCTGCTGGACTAAGGAACAAGGGACCAGCCTTACTATTACTGAGTTAATTTTAAGTGGATAACTAATAAAGAAAAAACAGACTTTCTATTAATATATTCAGTATGTATCACTTTATTTAAATATTTATAAAGTGTAAATACTCAGCTGCCAAGTCAGTCATCAAAAAGTATGGTTGTAGGGGTGATGTGAAGAATCAATGTAAAGGATCCCACCATCTTTAATGTAATACAATTGAATTGTAACAACCTTAATTTCTTAAAACTGGGGTACAGATCCTCCTTTATCACAAATGAAAATGAGTTGGCCAGTCTCATCCTAATCCTCATTTGCCACACTGTGAAACTGTAAAGTAATTTAACTCATTGACATTCTTGCTAAAATGAAATTGAGGACTGGAATATCAGGGGTGTGAAAGTTAGTAGTGAGGTACATGGGCAGAATGAGTAGGAAAGGAATTGGAGAAGTGCCCACCTGTGCTAGAACTGATTACAGTGTGTGCTACGGTGCCTTATTTTCATATGCGATAAATATGCACAAATGAGTTTTTTGTAATTCACATGTCTTAAAATGATCGCTACTTGAAATACCTCTGAAATTTTTCAATCTTTGTTTTTCACATAGAACTTACGCTGATAAATTGAGCCCCAAAGTGGTCCAATCTTTGCTGGATCTGCTATGCAGTCAGTTGAAGAATCTGTTATCACAGGCTGGTGTCGTGCTTATGGCTTCTTTTGGGGATGGTGAAGGTGAAGAAGATGAGGAAGAAGAAAAAAAGTCAGATTCAAATGGCGATAATGAGAAGAAAGACTTCAGAGGTATGACATTTACACCATTTTTGTTATTTTAGAATTAAACTTTTCTTAACCAATATTTTTTTAAAAGTCAGTAAGAGCCTTATTCTCCACTACCTTGCTCTTTGTGTGTCATTTCTGTCTGTGCAGAGTCGCTTAAAATGCTACTGAATAAGAATTATTCATTCACACAAATGTTATGTCCACTTTGCACATAAGTAAAGGACTTAAATAAGATGTAGGATGGTGGAGAATCAGGCCTTCTCCCTTCATTTCCATGTTTAGGAAGATAATACTATTTCCCTCCAGAAAATAAAGACTGTTATAGCAGTTGTGGTTTGCACCAAATTTTCTGTATTATACACAGAATTCTTCTCTGTGTTCCTCGCTGATGATGGTTATGGCACAGTCTGCACTCATTACACATGGAAAATTTCTGTAGCTTTTGACCTATTTCACATTTTGCAGAGAGCTGCAATGTGAATTGATGTGAAGAAACTTTATTTTCAAGGGTCTACAGTTGATCTTTTGTCCCTTAAGAAAACCATTTTGTATAATATACAAACATATTTAGTTTTTAGGGAAATTCTGCTCTGTTTTTAAAAAGGTTGATGGAATTTTACTTAGTTATAGGTATGTGTTAGGTCATTTTGACTACTCACATGTCTTGGTTTTTTAAGTAGTAGTTTTGTAGCTGATAGATTCATAACATGGAACAGTACTGTTAGTTTTGGTTTAACATAGAAAACAATGTTAATGTTTTCATTTTTAACTATCACCAACTAGTTAAGACAAACTTAGTATCTAGATTTTCTAACTTTTCTCGTGACCTAAATATTGTGTAAATATAGCTTCTTTACTGCAGCTATATCAATCAATTCATTGCTTAAAATTGTTAATAATTAAATTTTTATTCTCCAGCTGCACTTCGAAAGCAACATGCAGCAGAATTGCACCTGGGAGACTTTTTGGTCTTTCTACGAAGAGTTGTCTCTTCAAAAGCCATTCAGTCAAAAATGGCTTCTCCGAAGTGGACAGAGGTGCTTCTTAATATTGCTTCTCAAAAGTGTTGTTCAGGTATGATCTATTCAAAAAGGCTTCTCCGTGTATGTGCATGTATGTGTATGCATGTGGTATTTCTACAATACCTATTATACTTATTCAGCGCTCAGTTAAAATAATTAATTGATTTGAGTAAATGTATAATGGTAATCATTATTGTAGTTTACTCAGTATGTTTTCATGGTTGTTAGTAATACTCTTTTCCTTGGGTAGGAGTACCCCTCGTGGGCAACTTAAGGACCAGACTCCTTGCACTTCATGTGCTTGAAGCTGTGTTGCCTGCTTGTGAATCTGGTGTTGAAGATGATCAAATGGCTCAGGTTGATATATTTTTTAATAAACTTTAAAAGTTGTTGTTTTCTAAAGCAAACCTCTTAAAACAAACATTTTAAGCATTGTTTGGTAGATTTTTTTCAGAATTTTGACAGTTTGATACTCACTATTTTTATTTACATGTGCATAAGCACTACAGATCTTAAACTAGATACAGAATATACCAGAATAATTGTAACCTATTATTATTTGTCTTCACAAGTTTGGGATTGAAATGATCTGACATATGCTCTAATACAACAGGTTGTTGAACGATTGTTCTCACTGCTATCTGACTGCATGTGGGAGACACCGATAGCTCAGGCTAAATATGCCATTCAAATAAAAGAGAGAGAACAAGAAATGAAGCTGCAGGTAATAGTCTTTTTTAAAATTTTCATTAGATAGATCCAAATTATATATAATTATGAAGTGTTTATTTTGTTTCATTTCTAATAGAAGCCAGGAGAATGTGAAGAGGAGGATGAGAATCTTCCTATACAGGAAGTGTCCTTTGATCCTGAGAAAGCTCAATGCTGCATAGTAGAGAATGGGCAGATTTTAACTCATGGCAGTGGAGGTAAAGGGTATGGACTAGCATCCACAGGCGTTACTTCTGGTTGTTATCAGTGGAAGGTATATGGAACAAAATACATGATTTTTATTCTGTCTTCAGTTCTCCTCCTTTGCTTCAGAAAAATACTGGTTTTTATATATATACATATATATATACATAAAAATAAAGGCCCATTCTATATCTAAAATATACTGCATAATGCTATGCTTTGAGTGCTTCTGTTTACGGTGTCACTAAAGCAGATCTATAAGTTGCTGCTTCAGACCAAGAACTGATAACTGTGAAGTTATTTGGGCGTTGTTTTTTTTTTGTTGTTGATAGCAGTTTTCATCTAAATCCACAGTCAGTATAAAGGTAATCAATTTAAAACAACCTTGCAAAATTTTCTTTCCCCAGCACAAGTAGTTTTTTAGTTCTTTGAGGGGGTTGGGAATGATGAATTAATTTTTTTTTCTTTATCATTGATCATCATCATAAAAGAGGAGTAGATCTTGTATCTGGCCTAGTAAATATTCACGGCTGTTTTGCAAAGCTATTTTACATAAATTCCATTCTTCAGGTAATTACACGTAATGCTTTGAAATTGTATTTTGGAGCAAGGCTAGACTTTTGGGATCTAGAATAAGGATTTATCCCCTTTACCCCAGAATTATGTTCTCTGATAGTCAAAACCTTTGTCAGCCACAGCAAAATTGGATTATCCATATTTTGCTCTTGCCAAAATCTAAGTAAGGCCACACTGCCATATGAAGGGAATACTACACACCAAGCTACATAGATATGAATTTCTCCACTCAGAGAATACATAATTTTTCTTGCAGATAAATGACATTTCTCAGTTAGACAAGGTCACTTTAACAAATCATCCAGAATAGTTATTTTTTAATTTTGTTTCTGTATGCTCTCTTTGAGGGTAGAAACTCTTCATTTGTCTGGACAAATCATTCAGTTTAAAGTTGAGTGAAACTCATTTATTTTGCTAACTAATATCAATAATAATATCTTACCTCCTAACTTGTAAATATGCGTATAGGCTTCTTAAATTGAAGGTGATCTTGTATTTGATTTCTATTCGGAAAAGTTAACATGAACTCTTGAGACATCTGTTGGTTTCCAGATATTCAGTTCTAGTGCTTGTTAGTAGACCAAGATAAATCACTCATTAGCAACTGACCTTGTCATTGGGAAAATATAATATTAGAGGGAAGAAGAGTGTGTTCTACCAGAGTGTTAAAGAAACAAGGAGTCCTGTGGCACTTTTAAAGATTAACAAATGTAAATCTGTTAGTCTTTAAAAGTGCCACAGGACTCTGTTTGTTTTGCTTGCCTAGACTAACAAGGCTACCCCTTTGGAACAGTGTGTTAAAGGTATTAATTTATGAAATTTCTGCTAGCTTGCACCTTTAAAACTGTCCTCAACCACTTACACTAAGTATATATTATCTTGACTGTTTGCATGTAATTCCTTTACTCAATATTATATTGGTATATTGAACTATTCCATGGTATTAATATATTTCTTTTAATCCTTCTAGTTCTATATTGTGAAGGAAAATCGAGGCAATGAAGGCACATGCGTAGGAGTGTCTCGCTGGCCTGTACATGACTTTAACCATCGGACTACCTCAGATATGTGGCTGTACAGAGCCTACAGTGGAAACCTATACCATAATGGGGAACAGACTTTGACTCTGTCCAGTTTTACCCAGGGAGATTTCATCACATGTGTATTAGATATGGAAGCTAGAACTATTTCCTTTGGTAAAAATGGAGAGGTATTTAACTGTTTTCCATGTTTCTTTTCTATTTAATATTTTCCTGTAGTAACTTTGACTGTATGTATTTGGTAACTTATGCATGATGCTAAAATCACAAAATAGTTAGTTTTGCAAAGATTATAAAGAGGTTAATTACTTAAAATGGTCTAATTCTAAAAACCTGTTATTTAAAAGTTTATATTTCTCATCTTGTTTTTAACTAGGAGCCAAAACTAGCTTTTGAAGATGTGGACGCAGCAGAATTATACCCATGTGTAATGTTCTATAGCAGTAACCCAGGAGAAAAGGTAACTGAAATTTATTTCTGTGTAAGAGTAGCAAGTCACATGGGCTAATTTTTTTGCTTCCTGTCATACTATATCGGAGTGTTGAATGCTTTTTAGCCATCTAGAAAACTCCACTGATTATTCATTGTGCCATGTGAACTTTTGGGTCACTACAATACTGCCAGAAAAATATGGAGTAGACCTTAGTTAAATTCCCATATTTTGCAATCCATTGGTAAACTTGAATGGTATCCTATAAGACTCTGAATCTTGTACCCAAATATCTGTCAGTAGAATTGTAGCAAATTCCAGTATTAGGAATATTTTGCATTACCTATATTTCTTTTCTTAGAAACCATGAATTTATTTAGTTCCCATATTACACAATTTTATTGAACTTTGTTGTAGAGGTATATGTGTGTTTTTTCTTCAATACTAAGAAACATGGCGTATTTCACAGAGGACTGACAGAAAACAACAAACACGTTAAAACCTTCAGTTCAGCAGGAAAGACAATAATATTGGAATAAGCTTTACAAACATAAGATGAGAGCATAACTTTGTGAAACTTTCTTTTCTTTAAAAAACACTAAGGTGAAAATATGTGATATGCAGATGCGTGGCACACCAAGAGACTTGCTTCCTGGTGACCCTATCTGTAGTCCTGTTGCTGCAGTGCTGGCAGAAGCCACTATCCAGCTTATCCGCATCCTTCATCGTGCAGACCGCTGGACTCACTGCATCAATAAAAAAATGATGGAACGGCTGCACAAAATCAAAATGTGCCTTAAAGAAGCAGGTCAAAAACTTAAGAAAAGTCGGTCGGTCCAAAGCCGAGATGAGAATGACATGAGAGAAGAGAGAGAGAATAAAGAAGAGGAGAAAAATAAACATAGTAGGCATGGTCTTGCTGACCTCTCAGAACTTCAGCTCAAGACACTCTGTGTAGAGGTGTGGCCTGTGCTTGCAGTAATTGGTGGAGTTGATGCTGGTCTTCGAGTAGGAGGCCGATGTGTACACAAGCAAACTGGACGTCTTGCTACTTTACTTGGAGTGGTCAAAGAAGGCAGTACATCTGCTAAAGTCCAGTGGGATGAAGCAGAGATTACTATCAGGTATAGTGTGTTCAGTTATCCTTTGCACTAGTTAGCAATTTTTGTGTTTAGAAAACTTCATAAGAAACATGCGTTATATATCTGAAACATAAATTTTTAGTCACTAGTACCTTCATTTAAAGTAGATGCTTGGGTATTCAATTTGTTAAAGCAACTATCAAGAATTCTAATTTGTAAAACAACTCAGTTGCACTTTGAGTTGAGAGAAATAAAATATCCCTTGTATATCCAATATACAATTGTCATTGGGAGAATGAGAATTCATTAACATGATTTAGATAGCTTTTAAACTGACTTTTGACTCTACGTGTCTTTATTTGAAGATATGTGCTTGTGAGCTACATTTGACATCAGTGCTGCTTGTTTGAAGGATTATTAATATGTTGTTGTTATCTTCCTGAATTTACAGCTTCTTGGATACAATCTTTTATTGCATAGTTTGTATTTGTGCTTTAAATAATAAGCTAGTTACCTTTGGAAGTGGCAGGAACTCTATTTTGACTTATCAGAATTGGGAAGTGGTGGCTCTGCTACATTGTCCTATTCTACCTGGGTCACTGGAGAAATCTATGGGGCTTGAGGAGGGAGCAAGGTGACTGGTGGGATGGTTCTTCTTTCTCAAGATGGTGGATAGTCACATCTAAGTTAATGCTGCTTTGAAGCAGCATTTACTTATGCTCTAGTCTGCCTGGGAGGACGAAAGAAAGAACACTGCATCTGGCCCTTCATTAGACTGGGAGTTCCTTTTCAGCAGATACTTTGAGTCTGTAGGGCTGGGTGGCTGCACTTTCTGCCTTCTTTACAGACCCTCAAGTGTCTCACATGGAAACAATTTGAAGAAAATTCTGTGAGGAGAACATCATGGAATTTTCTAACCACTCTGCCCCTCCTCCATTTATCTTTATGCAAATTGACTGTGTGTTTTCTGCAGAAAATTTAATTTCCCTATATTCATATTTTTTGGAAATAGCTTGATTCCCAATCTTCTGAAGAAATTCATCACCAACAAATTTCTTTTAACTCTAGGCATAATTACATTTAAAGGTTTAATTCCTTTTTTGAGATGAATGCAGGCTGTTCACACCTCTTAGAACTGTTGTGTTAGTCTGACTGTAGATGAAAGCCACGTCTATTCATAGAAGTTCTACCAGTTTAATTAACTTGATTTCACTTAATTCTGCTACCAAATTAACTCAGGTGTAAGCAGATCTGAATAGTCAACAGAAGGGTTTACATCAATTTTTAAAATATATTTAAGCAGGTATATTATTCATTTATATATAAACAAGATCTCAGTAACACAACATTGCTTTGGGTATTTTTAGAAAGTAGTTTTTATCACTGGGGTAGAAAATAAAGCTTTTTTCTTTTTAAAGAAATTCAAAATGCAGAAGAAAATATTGAAGATATCGAACATCTGTAGGGAAAGTTCTGGATTTGTGGAAAATTATGCCTGCAGGTTTTATTTGTCCTGTTTATGATGGAGGCAGTGATTTTTATGTGGCAATATTTAAAATAAGAATATGTCACTCAGGGGTAGGCACCCTTACATACTTAGTATGTCTCAGTTGAATTTTCCATCATCAGGATGCAGGAATGGTTATTGATGACCTGTTAAAAAAAACTGACAGACTCATAGTGGTGGAATTGCTTCCTGTTTTGCTAGTGATGCTTCAGCTGCTTGTTTTCAGTTTTAGGCATCTTGTCAATAAATAAACAAGCAGTAGAATGAAATTGATAAAACATTGGCAGCAGCTTGAAATTAACTTTGGAAAAATTGAGGAGTTGTCCTTCATAAACTAAAGATAAAATTTGTCTTAAATCAGTTATCAGATGCTTAATTGATACTTATAAGAAATTATACTGTAAATGTCTTAAAGCATTTAAAATAATGCAGCAGAAACTTGTCATTATCTAAGTGATGAATTATATGAAGTTTCCGGAATTTAACATTTGTTGTTGAAAATGTGTGCATGTCTCTCTGCCTTTGCGTTGAGTATCATATCTCCCCGTTTTCTGATCATAATCTCATTTCTTTTCCCTTGTTTACATTTAAGTTTTAGACTGTCAGTTCATTTACGTTATTTTATTAACTATAGTTTACATCTTATTTTGCCTACATTATTTCCTGTACTTTCCTCTTGTCTATCCCTCACTTGCTTCTTCCTGTGTCATTCTGATCTTTATTAAAGCTTCCCAACTTTTTGGTCGCCTAGTGATACTCCATTGTATAATCTGGAGCCCTGTGAGCCACTGCCTTTTGATGTTGCAAGATTCCGTGGACTGACAGCTACTGTGTTGCTGGACCTTACCTATATGACTGGTATTCATGAAGACGTGGGAAAACAGAGCACCAAAAGACATGAGAAAAAACACAGACACGAGACTGAAGATAAAGGGGACATAGAACAGAAAATGGAGGGGGACACTGGATCAGATATGCAGTCACTAAGTGCTGATGATATCAAAGGACCTATCACTACAAGTTCCAAGTCAGAAAATGAAATAGCTTCCTTCTCTTTAGAACCATCACCACTAGGTATGGAGTCCCAGCATCAACCCATAGAAGGAAAAAGAAAGAATCATGAACACATACCAAGAAATCACGATGTAGTACAGTCAGAAATCAGAGCAGTACAGTTATCCTATCTTTACCTTGGTGCTATGAAATCGCTTAGTGCTCTTCTTAGTTGTAGTAAATATGCTGAGTTACTACTGATACCAAAAGTCCTTGCAGAAAATGGTCACAATTCTGATTGTGCTAGTTCTCCAGTTGTTCATGAAGATGTTGAAATGCGTGCTGCATTGCAGTTCCTGATGCGACACATGGTGAAACGGGCAGTCATGCGTTCACCAATAAAGAGAGCTCTAGGACTAGCAGATTTGGAACGAGCACAAGCCATGATCTACAAATTAGTGGTTCATGGGCTGTTGGAGGACCAGTTTGGTGGCAAAATTAAACAAGGTACCTTTTTAAAGTTATGATAATATATAGATTTGTTAAGTTAATCAGAGTTAACTTAAAATGATCTTGAATATGGACATAGATAACAAATAGGCTTTTATTTCTGCAGCAGTTGGGACTTGTATTAATCTCAACTGAAAAAATTAAAGAAGGTAGTAAATTGTATCCATTCTGTAGAAGTTATACATTGATGATTCTTCCCCCATTTGCTTAGCTTATTAAAATAGGTATTAAAATTTAGGGTACACTTTCAGAGCTATATGCAGGAAGAATGTGCATCCCTGTAGAAAGAAAAAATAGATTTATATTTTGTATTTACACCTAACTTTGAAAGATAGGTCCTCCCCTTCTACATTTATCAGCACAGTTCTATTGTGACACTGGTCTAATCTGATTTTAGCATGCCTGACCATGGTTTAGTAGTCGTTATAGACCAGGGGTGTCAAACATGCGGCCATGGGCCAAATGCGGCCTGCGAACCTCCTCCATCTGGCCTGCAGGCCAAACCTCTTCCTTGCAGCCCCCGAATGCACTTGGTAGGACCACACTCTCTCCTTAACGGGGGGGGGGGGGGGTGTGGTATCGCATACCCAGTGCTCCACAATGCCGTGAGAGTGTCATGGAGCTCTGCGTAGGCGACACTGTGCGCCATGAGTCCCCCGCTCTCTCCCTAACAGAGATGCTGTGAGAGTGCTGTAGTATTTTAATTTATGGTATATACAGCCCACTTGCAGTACATTTAAGTCCAATCTGAGCCATCATAGTGAGTGAGTTTGACACCCCTGGGTAGACTAAGAAAAAAATGTGTTGAACATAATTCACCAATGATGATTAAACCTTGAATGAACACAGTTTTTGGAATTAGCTGATGCGATGCTGATTTTGAAGGAGCAAGAAGAGAATACAAATAGAATCTGTGTATGTATGTAGATTAACACTGTAGCAAATTCAGGGAAACTGCTTATCAATGTCCCACTTGCAGGCAATTAAATAACAAGATTTTTAATCTCTCTCTTTATTTTAAAAAGAACAAATACATGAAAAATGGCAAAGGACCAAATGACTTAGTTGTAGAAACTGCTTTAATTATTCTAAATTCTTTTGCTGTGGGATGCTATGCAGTTTGTTTTGCATATTAATTTCTGTAAATTACTGTTTCCACACCAGAAATTTCCTCTCTTAAACCTGATCTCTCAGACAAAAAGGAAAGTTAAAGCCTACCTGCTGTAATATAGCATCTATAATAAGATCTAATGAAGAAAGGAGCTTTTGCTGTCCTCTCTTCCCATCTTACTAAAAGGATTTTTGTTCTTACTTTTCATCATTATGAAAATAACATGAGCTGACCAACATATTTTCCTAAGTCAACAAGATATTGGTCAGAAATATTTTTGTTAACTGTCTGTGCATCTGGTGTGTGTGTGTGTTTTTATAAATAGCACTATATTTCATTTGAAATGAAAGATTTTGAAGGGAAATAAACCATTGTACAAAACTTAAGGCCTAAGTAGAGCCACTCATTCATTCTCTAGCATTATTTTAATGTTCCTGTAACATCCTTTTTGTGTTGCAGAGGTAGATCAGCAAGCAGAAGAAAGTGACCATGCTCAGCAGGCCCAAACACCAGTTACTACCAGTCCTTCTGCCTCTAGTACTACGTCTTTCATGAGTAGCTCTCTGGAAGATACTACTACTGCTACTACTCCAGTAACAGATACTGAAACAGTGCCAGCTTCGGAATCACCTGCAGTTATGCCTCTTAGTCTTCTTAGGTGTGGTGCTTGACTTTTTTATGTACATTTGATTTCTTCTGTACTAGCTCAAGTAGGTCACTTTGATGAACTACTTTTTAATGTCTTTGTCCTGTTGGTTGGCTTTTCAAGTTTCTGCTACTTCTATTCTCTATCATGAATTGTTTCTTTAGATACAGGCTATATGTTTCTCAATATATCTCAGAAGCCACTGAACTTTAACTAATAGTAAAGCTATTAGGGGGCACTTGTACACTTAGGATCTGAATGTTCTGGGACTGGAAGCTATAAAAATACCTTCCCTATATCCTCCTTCATATCCTTCCTTATGTCCTGATTTTTGTTCTTTGGGTTGTTTTTAAATGGCTGCCAACATTTAACCTTTTAATGAATCATCAGTGATTCTGGAGTTGGATCAGCCTTGGACTCAAGAAAGTTGTCCTTCAGTTTCTGTGGTATTGAAACACTCCTCATTTGTCATGGGGTAGCGTGATACCGCTAGTTAATCTACGACAGGGTAGATCTTCTATTCATGATGGAGGAAAGGAACTTTCAAAGCTGAATTCCATTCAATCAGTTATTGCTTCATCAGATCCATATCAATCTTCCATCTTAGGAATCTTTAGGGGCCACTTTGACGCAGATAGTAACTGAGGTAGTACAGTGGAAGGCTTCCTGTTTTGGAACGTTGAGATCCTAAAGGGACAGATTCTCTGTCCAGAATAGCTGGGCTGAGCACTGAACAGATGTTCTAAGGAGTTGGAAGGAAGAATACTTCTGATGGTGAATCTCTTAGTCTCACCCGTACCCTGCCCCTATTCACTCCTGTGTGCTCTTGTACAGGGGCACACTGCAGAACTGAGCTGTCCTGCCACAGCATAGGAATTGTGTTGTCCCTGCAGGTCCCTTCCCACCAGAATTATGCCCCCAACCTTATATGACACTGCACTGGTTCTGCTGTCAAGGTCTCATGAGCATTTGCCTTTAAGTGCCCAACCTCTCTCTAATTAGGCTAGTACTAGCTAATGGTAGGCATGATGCAAGACTTTCACAATGTGGCGATGTAGTAGAGTTTAAATACGGTTTTCCTTTTTCAAAAGGCAAATGTTTTCCAGTTACCCAACCACTACAGTACTTCCAACCCGACGTGCACAAACTCCTCCAATATCCTCCTTACCAACATCTCCTTCTGATGAGGTGGGAAGGAGACAAAGTCTGACCTCTCCTGACTCCCAGTCTGCAAGGCCCACCAATCGGACAGGTATACTTGTAAACAACAAATCACTTTGGAGGAGGTATAGGAGTTTCATAAATTTACGTCTGTTCAGTGTAGGTTTTTAAGGCATCATTAACTAATCTGAAGCCTAATTTTGATAGTATTAAGTATGCCTCTCATAACAAAAACTTATGGCAAAGATCTTAGTACTAAAAGCCAGCAACTAGGTGCTAGCAAAAAAAGTTATGTTATTCGTAGAATAGATTCCATACTGATAGCCATATACAAGAATGAGGAGGTAGTATTATTGACTATGAAAAGAACTCTAGACTATTATTTTCATTTCTGTTTGGTCTTTGCTCAAAGAGCTGCTTAACAGAACAGACTTCAAGAATGATCCACCACAAGCTACAATATATCACTCACATGACACCATAATGTATTGATCTGTTATCTGATATCCATCATTATTATATATTTCTGAAACAGTCTGTCCACTTAATCTTGTAAATGAGTTACAGGGACAAGCTTCTATTTTAAGTAATATATAAAAAAAGGAAACTGAATAGAGTAATTAAATAGCATTGATTTTTCTGACTACTTTCCTCATATCTGGGGAATGATGATACCAGTTGGAAGCACCCAAAAGTTTGGGGACCACTGCTCTAGCTACTACTTATGGTATAATAACTTGATGTGGTCTCCTGAAGGATGCTAGTTCTCTGAACTAAATCCGACCAAGGTGACCTTTAGTCCAATCCCTTTAAGAGTAGTTTAGTGGGGTTTCAACTGGTTGTAAAGAAATAAATTGATTCAAAATGTTGACATTGCACCAGTCTTAGTAGACCAAGTAAATGTTTATATAGTCTTGAAAATGGTCATCTGGCCAATAAAAGGAAGAGGGACTCTCCTTGGTTTTGTTACAGAAAGGAGGAGATGATAGAACATTTTCAGGGAACAAATTTTCTTTAATTCTTAATCCTCACTTTATAATGGATCGCTGCAAAATGATTAAAGAAGCCTAATGAAATGCAAAAGACCAAAGAAAGGCAAAAAGCACGTTGGTAGTTTATGCAGCCATCAGTTAACTTTTTTCTTTCTTCCTCTCAGCTTTGTCAGATCCAAGTAGTCGGCTTTCAACTTCTCCTCCTCCACCTGCCATTGCTGTTCCATTGTTAGAAATGGGATTCTCTCTCAGGCAGATTGCAAAAGCTATGGAAGCCACAGGTGATCTGTTTGATATATAATACCTATTACACTTGAAAACACAGTTTAATATGAAACACATTTTTAAATTGCACGCTGTTTGCTGTAAGCTTTGAAATCACAAATACCATGGACATTTGTGGAAATGGTAAATTGATTTTTTTCATCAACAACAATGTAAAATTTTAAGTTTTGAATTTCTTGCTTTTCAGGTGCAAGAGGAGAAGCAGATGCTCATAATATAACAGTGCTGGCTATGTGGATGATAGAGCATCCTGGAAATGAGGAAGATGAAGAGCCCCAGTCAGAAGGAACTGCAGATTCACAGCATGGGACAATAGTTTCTGGAAGCAGTGGAAAATCTAGTGACCAATGTTATTTACAATCACCAGGAGATATCCCTTCAGCTGACGCCACTGAAATGGAGGAGGGTTTCACTGAAAGGTAAAATGTAGTTTCCTTCTGATTGCACAAACCCCGAAGATGATATTACAGGAACTTGGTAGTTGCCAAAAGAAGACTAGGAGATAGCACTTGGAATTAATTTTGTAACGCCATATATATATATATATATATTAGTTTTTGTATAGGTTTATTTACAGTGTTGTGTTTATTCAGGAAAAAGTAAACTGAATTTATTCCCCTCCAAGGCAGCTTAACCATATGATATTAATGGTCTGACTACAATGAAAAGAAAGAGTTCATTTGATTTTTTAGTTTGTTAATTTTTAAAAATGTAGTGCTCATGCATGTTTTTCTCCCTAAGCATTATAATACCATTACATTTTTTACTTACCATTCCTTTTTAAGTCATGGCCCACGTCTGAGGAGGGATAAGGGTTAATACCTGTCAGTCATTAGCACTTTCAGTTGTACGGATTGTGTTAAATGAGGTGGTGACTTTATGATAAAGAGATGCATCAGTCTGGAACTAAACTAAAGCCCACAACCGTAATCACACTCTTGACCTCAGGTGTATTTAAACTCCATTCTCTAGAAAGGAAAGAATAGTGTTTTATTTTATATTGATGTTTATCTCATAAGAATGATTCGGTGCTTTAAGGAGCAGATACGGCAAATTGTGGCGTGGTGGGGGGTGGATGTTTTATATGGAAACCAATTGTGCCTATGTCATAAATCCTATGCCTGTTTATAAATCCATTCAGATTTTTATTAGTAGGAAGTATTATTTGTGTGAAAACATTTGGGGCGGGGGGGGGGGAGGGGGAGAGGGAGGAGGCAAACTGCAGCTGGGCTCTGCTCAGCTCCTTGCAAATAAAACCTGCCCAGCTACCATGGTGGGGGGAGCCGCAGCTAGGCAACTCTCACTTGCTTCACTTGATTTGATATTTCCAATAGTGTCACAATTACTGGTTCTAGAGATAATTATGAGGTTCCAGAGGCTAACTTCAGGTGAAGAATAATTAGGAGTCATGCCTTTAAAGATTACTTTTCCATACAAATATCCTTAGTTTTGTCAAAAAGCAACAGTGATTGAAGCAATAAATAGATGTTGATATTGTTCTCAGTTTATGTTAAGGAGATTCCTGCAATATTTAGGCAGTGAGGTGCAGAGTCCAGCATGGTTCCTTCCAGCCCTTCCCAGCATTTAACCATTAAACATTCTATTTTTAAAATGTTTTTACATGGATTTTTAATTGAACTACTTCTTACATGCCTAGTCCTGATAATATGGATCATGGAGAAAATGCAGCTTCTGGAAGTGGACCCCCCTCAAGAGGTCGGTCAGCAGTAACGAGGAGACACAAATTTGACTTAGCTGCCCGGACATTGCTAGCACGTGCTGGTAAGGGCACTAAAATGGTTCAGATATCTTTGTTCATTTAGTAAATTTGCAAGAAGAAACTATTTAGTATCTAATGTTGGGCTTTAAAAATATAAATCCTCTCATTCATATGCCAGCATATATTTATCTTAATAATGAATAAAAATATTAATTTTACTAGCAAAAGTATTTTTAAAAAGCTTTAGAATGTGGTATCTTTTTAATTACATGCAAAGTAAATAGTGTTTCTCTTTGATTCGAGCGGGTTTATACCGCTCTGTACAGGCTCACAGAAATCAAAGTCGGAGAGAGGGAATATCTTTGCAGCAAGATCCAGGAGCCTTATATGATTTCAACTTGGATGAGGAGTTAGAAATTGACCTCGATGATGAAGCAATGGAAGCAATGTTTGGACAGGACCTGGCCAGTGATAATGATATTCTGGGAATGTGGATCCCAGAGGTATTGGATTGGCCTACCTGGGTGTGTGTGACTGCAGCTGGGGCTGCTTTGACTTACTTACTGCTTTTTGCAAAATCATATTTTTAAAATTGAAATAACACCTTGCATTAATAGCTTTCTGCTTGGGAACATAATGAGTTGCTAAACCATAATGGTGCTTAAAGCCACTTTGATGTCTGTTTTGTCTCACTTTAATGAGAAGAGAGCTGTACACAACTAATTTATTCCTTTGATTCTTGCTGTGTTCCTCTGCACACACTTCATTAATTTCTTCCCTAAGAAAGAGGATAAGTGCTACAATAGCAAAGTTATTGGTCATGACATCCAATCTTAAAAAAAAAAAAAAAAAAGTATGTACTAGATTGCTAAATTTATGGGGGATAAAGCAGTATAAGGATAAATAAATTGCTTACCATTCTTCAGTTAGAACAAACAAAGCAAACAAACAAAATTGATAGGAGATACTGTCCAATGAAATGGAATAAAGTTCCCATTCATTATTCAGTTGTATCTTCCTTATGGCAGTGAAAATTTGTTTTCTGTATTTAGAAGAAACTATTAGTTCACACTAGCCTTTTCTTTTCAGTGTAGCCGTATGAAGAGGATTGAGGGGCTTTGTTGTTTTGGGAAAGGTGTCCTATAATATTGTTACTACATCTAAGTTTAGCAAAGGTTATTACAGTTGGTTCAATTCTCATCTCACCTTTGTAGCTCCATTTGACTTCAGTAGAGTTAGTCCTGATTTACAACAGTGTAATGTATAGGTGAATTAGGTTTTGCTATTTTAGCGTGACTGTGTTCTGTCTTTATTACTGTATTTTCAGTGTTCCTGTAATTAGAATGGGATTGGTAAATTTAATAACTGCAGTTTACTTGGGTGTTGTGTGCGCAGCTTTCTGGGCTGATTTCGCAAATTGGCATTCCCAGACCAATCTTATGTATTTTTTATGCCCAAATTGTGAAGTTACCCGATTTGCACATTCAGACAATATGCACATATTTCCATGTGCAGCTTCAGTCAGAATCTGAAAATGTAAATGTGTATTTAAGTTCCTAGTAAGTCTGTTTAAATTGAGATTCTTGATGATAGTACCAACTTATAGCGAAATTGCCATCTCAGGAGGTGTCTTTGCTAATGGTGGCAAATTTGCCGCTGTCAGCTTGATCTTCCCAGTTGACTGATTGGGTCTGTGAAGACCCGCTCAGCCAATCAGGAAGTCACTCTCTGATGAACAGCCTGGTAAGTAGAGTAGCGCTGAGTTGAAAGAAGGGCATTTCCCTTTGACTCTGCGCACTGAAGACACACACAGTAAGTAGGCGGTAGGCAGTCAAAGGGAGATGTGCAAGGTATTTTAAGTACTTTGCATATCTGTTCGGCTGCTGTGAAAATCCTGCTGCCATGTAGACCTGCCTTTAGATCAGTGAGTTCCAAATTCAGGCACTTTGTTGTACAATATGTATTGACTTGAGCAGTAATCAGTGTCTCTGAATGGAGACGCCAACAGTCTGACAGTTGTTAGATTTTATTTCTCTCTTCTTTATCCAGACTTTGCTGAATTTTAAGGGAGAAATGAATAACTCATAAAGAGAGTCTTTGGTGGGCTGGAGCAGAATGATGCTTGTGGACTAAATTGTAAGGAATTTAGAGGCAGAGGTTCTGATATTTGGACAGATTGCCCCTCCTTTATTTATTTTTTTTAAATCATCCTCCTTGGAGGAGTGTCCCTGTGGGTGTGCCACATTGGGTTCTACGGTGTGCCCCGCTCCCAGACCGGAGATCTACAAAGCAGTGCTCTTCAAGGCTGCGCGAGGCCGCCCTGCGCCCACTTGGCTCCCTCACGGTGCTCATATGGTGTGACCCGCCTCAGTTCCTTCTTAACCACTCGCGGTCTTGGACGGAGTTCCAGCATCTCCTCAGCTCATTATTTTTTGAATCTACTACCTTCGTTTTTCTCCTTTACCTCAGTTTTCGGACTCGTCCGTTCTTTCGTGAATCCTGTACTTTCTACAAAAAAAAAAAAAAATTTCCCTCATGCCAGGCTCACAGGCTTCAAGCACTGTGAGCAGTGCTGAGACACTATGCCGCGTGAGGGGCATATTTCACAGAAATGTCCCCACTGCAAAAATCTGAGCTCCAGAGCTCGCCGGGATAGAGATCTCCGGCTAAAGCTGTTACTCGTGGAACGATCACTTAGACCAGCCTTTGACCCAGGCCAGACTCCATCAGCCTCTTCGTCTACTCGATCCCCGAAGAGACGTTTGAGCTCACCAATAATATGTTCAAAAGGGAGAAAACCAGCATCTCGTACCAAAGAGGCACAAGGATCCTCGGGTACATCAAACACAAAATCACACTACAGGTCTTCTTCAACAGACCGTAGAGACAGCAGCAACCAGCAGTGGTTGCTAAAAGTTCAAAGTCAGACATGGCACTGGAACATCACTCGGCACCAAGGTCAGCCTTGGCACCAGCACCGATAACAGCAATGGTGCCGCGTACACATACAGAAGATACGGCACCGACTGACACCGCGGTACTGCTTGACACTGGCACGGCACCGGGGCAATCTGCACCAAGCCATTCTCTGCACCATGCTGTCTCTGAGAAGCACAACAAGAAGAAAAAGCATGTTTCCACCGAAGCAATTCCACAGCCTCTCTCTCCAGCTTCACACTTTTCTGACACTGATGGATCACCTGCGCCCCTCTCCCACGCAGGTTCAAAATATCTTATCCCATTCTTGAGTGATGAAGAACTGGATGAGTGAGACGGCACATTCTCGCATCAGCCACCATCAATGACACCTAAGAATTACAGGGCTCAACCCCCCACTTTTCAGCCAGGACCATGGTATCCTTCCCCATGGTACGGGCCACCACCGAACTACCACCGCACTGGTCACACTGGGAGCCCTGGTGGCATTATCAGGATGCATCATCCAGACCATCCACCTCTGGAATCCACAATCAAAACAGACAACTCAAACTCAAGTAGAACCAGAAAACCCGGAGGATGACATTGAGGAACCATAGGAAAGATCTCCACCACACGAGTCGTCCTCATCTCTGGATGAAGCCATTATCCCATCACCACCCACCACGGCTGATGACTTTAAACAGTTTCAAGACCTCTTCCACCGGGTGACGAATCTCAGGAGATCCCAATGCAAGAAGTCCAGGAATCTCAGCACAAACTTCTCCGGATCCTTCAAACAAGATCTTCCTCAAAGATCACCCTTCCTATGGACAGTGCCCTAATGGACCTTGCCAGTGATATATGGCAAACACCAGCCACAATCCCCCCAACCTGCAGGAGGGCTGATAAGAAATACTATATACCCAACAAAGGATCTGAATACCTCTTCAATCATCTTCTCCCAAATTCGCTAATAGTAGAAACTGCCAACCATAGACACAAGCAATTGTACAATCAATCCACTCCTCACGATGAGGATAAAAAAATGGATCTACTTAGTAGAAAGGTCTGTGCCTCCTCAACCTTGCAGTTAAAGGTAGCAAACTACAATCATGACAACTATCTGAAATTAGTGGATTTTATTGAACACATACCGGAAAACAAGAGGCAATAATTCCATGCTATCATAAAGGAGGACCAATTAATTTCAAGAACAGCACTTCAGGCCACCCTAGGTGTGACAGATATGGCAGCTCACACTCTGGCAACCAGGGTAGTGATGCGAAGATCGTCCTGGCTCCACGCCGCTGATCTCCCGAGACAATTACAAGCAACGATCGAAGACTGGCCCTTTGGTAAGAAAAAGTTATTTTCAGAAAAGACAGACGTGATAATGCATTCCTCCAAGGATTCAAGAGCTACTCTACAAACCTTCGGCATATACACACCTGCAACCAGATGCAGAATGTACCAGTACCAACCTTATAACTCAAGGTATCACTTCCCATACCAGAACAGGTCACAATACAGGAGACACGTCCAGCCACCACTTAATAGACACCATACGCAACGTTGTAGACAGCCCTCAAATCAGGCTCCAGCGCCCCAACCACCACCTTCGAAACCTCAATTTTAGATAGATTGGGTCGAGAACCGCCTACACCCCCCGAAAGTCCTGGAGCCACAGTTTTCGGAAAGATTATACCATTTTTAAAAGCTTGGACTGAAATAACATCGGTCAAATGGGTCCTTGATACAATTAGAATTGGCTACACCATCCCCTTTACCACCAAACCATCTCACCACTATCCTTCCCTGTCCCTGTTTAGGGACCCCACTCACATACAATTACAGGAGGAGGTTGGATACCTCCTTTCACTGGGGGCTATAGAAATGGTACCTAAGGAACATCAGAGGAAGGGATTCTATTCCCCTTATTTTTTTGACCAAAAAGAAATCGGGTGGCTGGCGTCCAATTCTTGATCTGAGAAAACTAAAAAAGTATATTAAACCCCAAAAGTTTAAAATGGTTACACTCACCTCTATTATTCCGGCTCTAGAACAGGGGGACTGGTTCACGGCCCTCGACCTGCAAGATGCATATTTTCACATTTCTATCCACCCAGCTCATAGAAGGTATCTCAGTTTTATAGTAAATGATAATCATTATCAATATGCTGTTTTACCCTTTGGTCTTTCCACAGCTCCGTGTGTATTCTTGAAAACACTCGTTGTTGCAGCACACTTGAGAGTGAATGGTATAACCATCTTTCCCTATCTCGATGACTGCCTTCTAAGGGCATGCTCCGAACATGCTGCACATCATGCAGTCGAAATTACTGAGACAGTGTTCAAATGATTGGGACTCATTATAAATTACAGCAAATCCATGGTAACACCATCTCAAGAAATAGAATGTATTGGTGCTTGTCTCAACTCCATAAGCGTACGGGCCTTCCTTCTGGACTTACGAATCAAAGCAATTTCAGATTAACAGACATTACGACACATGCTCCTGCAATCAGAGTTCATGTATACCTACAACTTTTAGGCCATATGGACGCAACTACAGCAGTAGTACAAAATACAAGACTACACATGCAAATTCTTCAACTGTATCTGGCCAAGGTGTACAAACCTATGTACCACTCCGTACAGAAAATAATTACCATACCACTACAGGTAAAACAGTCATTGCAATGGAGGATCAAACTGCAAAACCTTACGACAGGAGTACCCTTCAAACCCCTACTGCCATCAATATTCATGTCAACAGATGCATCCCTTCTTGGCTGGGGCGCCCATCTTTCCCCCCACGCCAGCCAAGGCAGGTGGTCCCAAGTAGAATCAACCTTCCATATAAATCTGCTCAAACAGGCCAACACGTAAGGATACTCACAGACGACATTGCCTGCATGTTTTATATAAACAGGCAAGGTGGAGCATGATCAAGATCCCTGTGTACAGAGGCAATGCTCCTGTGGAACTGGTGCCTGGAAAACAGTCTCACATTCTCTGCTACTTACCTTCCAGGTATCCACAATACGACGGCAGACTTTTTGAGCAGGTCTTTTACTCCGGACCATGAATGAAAGATCCATCTGGGGATAGTGCACGGTATCTTCATGCACTGGGGTTTTCCTGTCATGGACCTTTTCGCCACACATCGGAATCGCAAATGCCATCTGTTCTGCACAAGAGCAAGAATCAGCCATGGATCCCAAGGAGATGCATTGTTACAGGACTGGGAGAAGCACCTACTATATGCCTTTCCCCCAGTCCCGTTAATCCACAGAACCTTACTCAAAATTCGCCACAATACAGCGACAGTAATAATGATTGCACCCGCCTGGCTCAGGCAACTCTGGTTTACCTCCTGGAGATGTCGACAAAACAACCAATCGCCCTACCAGTAACGAGGGGCATATTAACACATCAGTGGAGCCACACAACTCATCCAGACCCCGCGAAGCTACATTTAACCGCGTGGTACCTCAGTGGTTCCAACAGGAGGAGCTACAATGCTCAGAGGAAGTACAGCACATTCTATTGAATAGCAGGAAGCCATCAACTTGCAAAACCTACCTTCAAAAACGGTCAAGATTTCAACATTGGTCAAGATTTCAACTGATCACAATGTGTCCCCCACTGTAGCCACAATTCCGGTGGTTTTGGAGTATCTTCTCTCTCTGAGGCAGTCCAAACTTTCCAATAACTCCATCAGAGTTCACCTAGCGGTGATCACAACCTTCCATGAGAATGACTCACTCTTCTCACATAAAACAGCAAAGAGATTCTTAATGGGCCTGCAGAATCTCTGTCTAATCGTCCGCCCACCCACACCAATTTGGGACCTTAATCTAGTTCTCAGAACCATTACCAGGCCTCCCTTTGAACACCTGGCCAAATGCTCACTTACCTTTCTCTCGATGAAGATGGCCTTCCTCATCACCATAACATCCACTCGATGTGCCAATGAACTCGCAGCTCTCATGGCCACACCCCCATACACAGTTTCTCACAAGGATAAAGTTATTCTTAAACCACATCCTTGGTTCATACTGAAGATATCCTCTACATTCCACCTCAATCAGATCATAAACTTACCTGTATTTATGCTGAAACCTCACTCTTCTCTAGCTGAAACCATTCTCCACACTCTAGACGTTCGTCGCGCTCTCGCCTTCTACCTAGAGAGAACAAAAACATTTAGGTCTATAAACAGACTCTTTGTCTCTGTGGCTGATCACTCTAAGGGCAATCTATTTCGACCCAAAGACTATCCAAATGGATTTTGGATTGCGTTCACACCTGCTATACATTAACAGGCACCGCACCACCAGACTGTATTACGGCACATTCCACCGGAGCAGTTGCAACGACAACAGCCTTTCTTAACAATGTGCCAATCGCAGACATTTGCAAAGCCAGGCATCAACACACATTCACGAACCGTTATGCTATTGACCAACCATCCCGTCAAGATACACGACTAGGCCTCTACCGTTCAAAACTGCAATTCCGAAGTCCCTCCATCCTCAGCGGACACAGCTATGGAGCCTCCAAAGGTGGAACACCCACAGGGACACTCTTCAAAGGAGAAAGGAAGGTTACCCACCTTTTGTGGTAACTGGAGTTTTTCAAGATGGGTGTCCCTATGGATGCTCCACCACCCGCCTGCCTCCCCTCTCTACTTCGGAGTGTAAAACCGTGGTGCTTCCAGTTAGAGAGGGAACTGAGGTGGGTTGCGCTGTACGCGCACCATAAGGGTGCCAAGTGGGAGACGGCTTCGCAGCGCTCACACGGCCACAATGAGCATTGCTTTGTAGATGTCTGGTCTGGGCACGGGGCGCACCATAGAACCCAAGGTGGAGCACCCACAGGGACACCCATCTCGAAGAACTCGGGTTACCACAAAAGGTGGGTAACCTTCCTTTTCTATACCTTACAAAGGCATAAAAAAAATCAATTACCAAAGTTTGTTTTGAAGAACAAGTTATTACACATGAGGAATTTGGGCTAGCTAAACTGGACTTGATCAAGGTGAGAATGTGTGCAAGTGTAAGTTTTTTTTATGAGAATGTTGTACTACAGTCAAAAAGGGAAAGTTCTCCTCCCCGACTAACTTATCCCCCCTGGTCTGCTTCTAAATAAAACCAATAACACAAATACAGTCATGTATTTTCAGCAAAAAAGAAACCACTTAATAAAAATAGAAGTATTTTTATTTCTAATATGAACATATTTATTCTATACCTAATAATTTTATATGAAAATCATATTACACAGCATGTTTGTGAGTCTGAAGACAGGGAAGAAGTGGTAGTTTGTGAATTGTGTGAATCCAGTGTTGTCAGCTTCAATCAACACATGAAAAGAAATCATCCTGGCTGTGGCCGTAGTGCAAACCGACAAGGCTATCGTAGCAATGGTTCCTATGTGGATGGATGGTTTGGTGGTGAATGTGGAAGTGGAAATCCATACTACCTGTTGTGTGGCAGCTGCAGAGAGAAATATTTGGCCTTAAAAAGTAAATCCAAGACATCAACATCAGAAAGGTACAGAAGAAAACTGTGGTGGGAGATTTCATTAGGTATGGAAAATTTCTTGGGATGGGAGAGGAAGGGAAATTGAAAGGGTCCATCATCATATGCATCTTAAGAAGAGTTTGATTTGCTGCCATAACATTTTTTACCAGCATTCTTGGTAGTAACCAAACTTTATAATCTTTTTATGACTGTACCTTTTGTGGAAAAGGACAATAAAATCCTGTCAGGTTTTAGTCATTTTCTAAAATTCATGTAAGAAACAACTCTTGGAGCCTAGATTCAAGCCAAATCAAGCCATTTTACCAGGAAACAAGTAAGTATTTTTAAGAGTACTCGCACTAGATTCTTTTTTCAATATCACAAAATGGATATTTTTGGCGATATTATGCTATAAGGCTCCGACTCTTCACAGGACTTTTATTGAATATAGATTATTGTTCCTGACTAGCAGTCCTCAGAACACATTTTACATGATACACAACTGTGTAATAAAATTCCATTTTTAACAATATATGCATATATCATTGGAGGTGGGTGAGGGTGGGGTGAGGGTGAGACATTTTGTTACTTAGTACCCTCTTAATATAAAATATTCTTGTTTGGTGCAGGTACAAAGGCCAGGCTCCTGACTTAATAGGCAAGCAAGACAGTGTCTATGAAGGTACTGCTTTAATGAGTTTTTGAAGATGCATGTTACTTTTATGAAACTTTTGTTACGTGTTTTTCAATTCTTCATAAATATACCACTGTTTTGTAACATGGAGCACCCCTAGGGACACTACTCAGCGTGTGCCAACAGTGCATTCTTGATCAGAGATTTTTGTCAGCAGTGTCCATGGATCCATGTTTGCACCCTAGAAACACTCTCACTAGGGTAGGTAGGGAAGGGTGAACCTGCCGCCACTCCAGTTTCTTTTCAACTGCCTATGGCTTGAGACTGAGTATTGCAGTGTCAATTTGTCAGCCATTTGGCTTTCTGCACTTACTTAGTTTTCTGTTACTCTTTTCTCTTATTTTTTAGTTATTTGTTTGTTATTTAGCACAGTTTTTGCTTTGGCAGGACTGCATTTCCCTCTTCTCTTTGTTTCTCTTTGGACTTTTGTTGGCCTTTGGGTTTTTCCTGAGTCTGAATCCATGGTCTCAGCTATGGGTTATGGACCAGACCCCAGGCTTCAAACCCTGCCATATCAGGCACAGTTGTTTTTCTCTACTACGATGGACCCTCAGGCTGCCTCCACTCCCTGGGAAAGACTCATATCCCCTCTAAATGTAAGATCTGGTCCCTGCTCTCTGGTTGTTGTGGCTGTTAACATCCAGAACAGGTAAAATCAATCCATTCTTTCTCATACAATAAGGAGCTAAAGCAGTTGGATCTTTGGGACCACAAGAGTTACTCCTGGCCTCCTTGTAGTTCCGAGGAGCTAATTATCAAGGCTTGATGGCAAAATATAACTTCACAGTCTATTCAAAACTCTTGTCTTTTATTGAACATCTGCCTTAGGAGTAGAAAGAACAATGTCTTTCAGAAGGCTAGACAGTTGCTAAGTCTCTTTAGGCCTCACTTGATGTTGCTAACACAGCTTCACATTCCATGTCTACAGCAAGACAACAGAGTCCTGTGGCACTTTTAAAGACTAACAGATTTATTTATCGCATGAGCTTTCGTGGGAGAAAATCCCACTTCATGCGATAAATAAATCTGTTAGTCTTTAAAAGTGCCACAGGACTCTGTTGTCTTTCTACAATAGACTAACACGGCTACCCCTTTGGAACATGTCTACAGCAGTATTTGTGCACTGAGCATCTTGGCTGCACTCTTCTGGCTTCTCCTGAAGAGTATAAAATACTATCAAAGATCTTCCCTTTGATGGTCCTAAGTTTTTAGTGATGTTGTGGGTGGGTCCCTTCATTTTCTTAAAGACTCCAGGATGACACTACAGGCTTTGGACATCTATACAGTTTCAACAAAAAAGAAAATATAGCAAATCACAGACATCTCATTTGTCTTGCCCAATACATATCAGCCCACCAGACCAGCTAAACACCTCATTGGAAAAAGCCAAGATTTAGTAAGAAAAGACTCTGCAGCTGCAACTCTGCCTTCCCTGAAGCCCTAATCAGTCACCCTCACCAATCTGTTAATGCTTCATCTCAAGATATGACTACTCTGCGGCTCTCTGCCATAGAACAAGTTCGTTCTGCAGAAGTTCAAAGAGTGCTGCTCAACAGCAGAAAGTTCACAATTAAAAAAACTTACTTGCAGAAGTGGAAACGCTTCCAAGCTTGGTGCAACCGTCAGTCTATATCACTTCTGGAGTCCTGTTTGGCTCACATTCTTTTAATTTAATGACCACAGGCTCATTGCTGAGCTCCATTAAGTTTACTAGCTCACCCTCTCTTAGAAGGGTTCTCAGTCTTCACCCACCCTACCACTGCAAGATTTATCAAGGGCTTGTTCAACCTCTTCCCTCCTGTCAAAGAGCCAACACCACCATGGAATTTCACCTTAATTCCCAATACTCTTAAGGAAACCCCCATATGAATCTATGGAGAATTGTTTCTTCCTTCATTTGTCCTCATACCTTGTTCCTCATAGCCTTTGTCTTGGCCGGGAGAGCAAGGGAGCTTGGAACCTTGATGGCAAGCTTACTGTAGATGGTGTTCTGTGATAAGATGATTTTGTGGCCAGACCCTCACCTCTCTCCTAAAGTTTCTCCTAAATTCCACATTAATCAGGAGATTCACCTACTGGTGTTTTACTCCAGGCCTCACTCTTTGCAGAGGCAGCGAACCTCCATACGTTGGATGGTAAAAAAGCACTTGCCTTTTATCTTCACAGCACAGGCACTTTTGGACTTCCTCATGACTCTTCATTTCCGTTGCCAAAAAAATGAAAGAACATCTGATTTCCACTAAAATCCATTTCCTTGCAGCTGCCTACATAATGGCGATACTGCCTGGAAGTCTCCTGAAATGGAGCATACATAGGGGCACTATTTGAAGGAGAACGAGAGGTTACTTACCTTGTACAGTAACTTGAGTTCTTTGGAGGTGTAACCCTGTAACCTATTGCCTACCCTCCCCATCATCTTGGAATCTCTCACTAGACTTCGTGGTTGAGAAAAACTGGACTGGCAGCAGGTCAACCCATACCCATGTGCTCTCAGACCACAGCATGGGACTATCTAGAATGAAGATGTGGACCTGTGCCTGAAAATCTCTGGTCAACAGTGTTGCAGGCACACCGATGTCGTCCTCACATGGAGCACCCAGAGGGGGACACACCTTGTAGAATTCAAGTTACTGTACAAGATAAGTTATCTCTCCTTCCATGCAAATAAATCTGCTATAAAAAGTTATACTTTAAAGTAGCTCTAGGATTTTCTTCAGACTAATTTTATTTTTAAAATTCTAAATAAAAAAAATCTGTTTTCCTTCCCTTTGTGACTTGTGAGTGCATAAAATGATTCTTGGTTTGTGCTTCCAAGTTTTAATAGCAGTTTCTGCAATCATAGACTGAATGCTAGGCAGCAGATTTGCCAGGCAGAGCAGCCCAGGTAAAGCCCTCTGCTCAAGTTTATATCCATATCCCTTTCTTCAGTGCAGGTTTAACAACATAAGATACAAAGGCTCAAAATAATACTTTGCAGCTTTCTGCTAACTGATAAAGGGAGGGGATGTATCCTTCCTCTGCTAAGTAGTCCTTTCCTGGCTTGTATGGAGAATCCCACCCTGTTCCTGGGTCTTTCTCTACTAAGTGTAGGTTGTCTCTGTTTATAGCAAGTGCTGCTTGCAACTTGCAGTCACCTGTCATGTGCTTCCTGGCCTCAGTCCTTTCAATCTTAAAGGGAAGACCCTTGGAACACGGAGTGGGGAAGCTCAGGCGCACGCCCCAAGGCCAGCACTTACTTACAAGGGCAAATTTAGCTTTCACCAGGTGCTGAGGTTCCCTGGATTTGGAATATAATATGATTCCATTCCACAAGGTGAATGATAAAAGTCAAGAAGGGCAGCACCACATTAATTGACTACAGAGAAAATGACCAGTGTTTTTTATGTCTAAAATCATACTTTTAAATTATTCTTTCAAAATATATATATGTGCATCCTTAGAAAAGGAAAAGAGTAAAAATGAGCCTATAGGTCCACATGGCCCAAAATCATATTCATAATTTTTTTTAATGAGTATGGGGGCAAAGCTTTCTCAGTGACAGCCTCTGGAACTCACTCCCTTTGAATATACATCTGAGCATGAGCCTGGACACTTTTATTGTGTTATTTATAACCCTCCTTTCTGCCTAGGCTTTTCATTAACTGCAGCATTTGGAATCTTCTGGCACTAAACATGCTGGTTTGAGTTTTCCATTTCTGTACTTTCAGGGATATAAAGTTTAATTCGATGTTGCAAGTGGTTACATAACATCTGCCGCTTACATTTGAGAAATATTATTCATACAGCTTTTTGGTAGAAGAATTTAAAAAACTACTCATATGCAGCAAGTTTAGATTTTTCTTTTTGTAAATTTCATTTGTTCTATACCTATACAAGCTGCTAAATATGGGGCTTGTTTTTAAAAATATCAGGATGCCGATTGCAATTCATATTTTTATGATGCTAGTCCTGGGTTCTTAAATCCATTAAAATATTTATGTGCACAAGCAGACTGTACCTTAAAATGCATCCCATTATTGCACAGTTGATAACACGAGATTAGATTTTGTGCCTTACCCTAGTTTATTTCTTCAACCTTAGAAGACTGGGATATGTTGGATGTTGATGAAGATGAAAAGCTGACAGGAGAAGAAGAGTTTGAGTTACTGGCTGGGCCCCTGGGGTTAAATGACCGCCGTATTGTACCTGAGGCAGTTCAGTTCCCTGACAGTGATCCACTGGGAGCATCAGTTGCAATGGTCACAGCCACCAACAGCATGGAGGAGACTTTGATGCAGATAGGTAAACTTGAGAGAAGTAGATCTATTTCAAGTCTAATTTAAAGTGCACACATTTTGTTTCCTTTGGTATACTTATAAGTGCAATTGTAATATAATGGGTGGACAATCTGCCCAGCCTCCCAATATCAGGAAATGCAATCAGGCTTTAAATTTTTCCTATTTTTTAGAGAAGCGATGGAGGAACATTTCATATTGACAAAAGACTTAATAAACCTGTGATTTTTTCTGTTAACACTGTGGTCTCAGTCCTGCAATAAGTTCCACTACCATGGACCCCTGAGCCCTCTGGAGTCCATTGCCTTAAATGAACTTCTCAGAGGGCACCCCGCTAGGAGATCAGATTGCAGTAGTGAGATCTCAGTCTCTAGCCCACTGTTCTGAGGGGTTTTTGTAATTCATTTGGCTGTTGTCAAAATTTGTTCCCAATCTGTAGTGGGAAATTGGAAAAAGGCCAAATTGCGTGTAGAACTTAGGAGTATACAAACAATGCTTAGTTTTTATAAGGAGTCACAAACTGAAATCTGCAAAACTTGTATGTATTTGTATACAATAATTTTGTGTTTTAATAGTATGCTGTAATCAGCTATAGTTGTCTTTTTTTTTGTTTAAGGCTAATTCAAAGGTGTTCTTGTATTAATGTATTATTACTTTGAAGGTTGTCATGGCTCCATAGAAAAAAGTTCTTCTGGCAGGATAACCCTTGGGGAACAAGCTGCTGCTCTAATAAATCCACATGACCGTGTTATGGCACTAAGAAGAGTAACAGCAGCTGCCCAAGTACTTCTTGCAAGAATCATGGTTATGAGAGCACTCTCGCTGTTGTCTGTCAGGTTTGTGAGATTCTTTATTTCCTCTGGCTTTAGTTACTGACTTCTGTTAGATAGGGGTTCAGTTTTATCATCTGATGGTGCCAGTGTTATTCATTTTAAATAATCCAGCGCTGGTTTTATGAGGAGGGTTTTCTTTTGAGTCCCATCTCTGATCCAATCTGTCATGCTTCTTGCTCTCCTTTTAAAAAAGACACTTCTTCTTTTAGCTATATATAACAGTTAGTGCCCAGAGCACCCAACTGAGATTAGCGCCTAATTGTGCTGTTGTATATTGTAGAAACACATAATATGATATAGTCCTTGCCTGAAGCGTTATATTCTTTACAATCTAAATAGAAATGCAGGTGTTAGAATGCCTAGAGCTAAGTCATCAATGGAAGGGTGGTCCTGTGGTTATGGCACTTGATTTGGACTCAGGAGATTAGGGTTAAATTCCTGGCTCTGTACAGAGGTCTTGTATGGCCCTCATACCACAGCACAGGGGTGTCTAGGCTACAGATGCAGACGTGAAGAAGTTACCTAGTCCCCAGTCTTGCACATACTTATCTCTGTGGTTAACTTTAAGCATGAATAGTCCCTTTGATTGAAACAGAGCTGCACACATTCTTAAAGTTAGCACACTGGGGTTTGCAAGATCAGGACGCAGTTTTCCTCTCTCTTACCCTTTTTCAGGGCCAATAATTTCCCACTAATCAAACAAGCAGTATTTTCTTTGTTACTAAACCACGCTAATATATATATTGGATGCATGATGCCATTTCCTATTACGTAGCTAATATTAAAAAAGCCAAAAACTAATGCTTTTCTTTTCCCGTTTGACAGCGGGTCCAGTTGTAGTCTTGCAGCTGGTCTTGAGTCCTTGGGTTTAACAGATATCCGAACTTTGGTCCGATTAATGTGCCTGGCTGCTGCAGGGAGAGCCGGCCTCTCCACAAGTCCTTCCACCATGTCCAGTTCCACAGAGCGTTCAAGAGGAGTACATAGTAAAGCCAGCAAGCCTATATCGTGCCTGGCCTACCTGAGTACAGCTGTAGGCTGCTTGGCATCAAATACTCCTAGTGCTGCAAAACTGCTGGTACAGTTGTGTACACAGGTAGGATTGTTATTTCTGTACAAACATTTGCCTAAAACTCTGCTGTTTTACCCTTGCAACTTTATCTATGAGCCAAAGTGGTAAATTTTGTGAGAAATAGTTCTCATGAATAAGGTAATAACACGCCAAGGATATTATGTGCTCCACCATACCATACACAACTGGATGTGAGAAGTTTTTCCAAAATGTAGCTGAAAGTCGTTCATGTTTATCATCTTTCTTTTATAAAAGAATGTAGATGAAAGTAAAATGGAAGAGACTATGCCTTCTTTGGAGTTTCCCTCATGCTTTAGTACAAGGTTGCATTTAATTGTTGGTAATTTCATGTATCTTTATTAGGGTGCTGTGGACATATATCTGCATGAGTCTGTGTTTTAAAAAATTGATGCTGCTTAAACAAGTGTAGGAAAGTGTTGTGTCTATCACCTTTTGTAGCAGCAAAATCATTATTGGTTTTGCTTTTACTGACTGTGGAGTGAAGGAATTCTAACTATTCTGAGATGGAGCACTTGATTTTATTACATATCTCATTTTTGCTTCTCCTGCCCACACTTTTCTAAGGTTTCAAAGTTTTCCAGGAGGTTAAATTCCCTAGCTGACATTGATGACAATAACAACACGTTAAACTCTGTCCCTGAACCTGCAAGCAACAAAACAGTTTCCCAGTGACACAGGGGTTCATTCAGGCTAGTCAGTTTGTGGGATAGAGGCCTTGAATTCCATTTTGTATGTAATATTTGCATAATGTGAGGATGCTGATTAGCAAATGATGATCTCTTCAGGTAATAAACTGCAGTTCTTGATAAATCTATATTTTAAATTTTGTTTTGTTTGACTAAAAACATTTAGATTAATTTTTTCATTTGATTGACTTTCACTTAGAACCTGATTTCTGCTGCCACTGGGGTAAATTTGACTACAGTTGATGATCCAATTCAAAGAAAATTTTTGCCAAGCTTTCTGCGAGGAATTGCGGAAGAGAACAAGCTTGTAACATCGCCCAACTTTGTGGTAACTCAGGCGCTAGTAGCGCTGTTGGCAGACAAAGGGGCCAAACTGAGACCAAACTATGATAAAGCAGAAATTGAAAAGAAAGGTATTTTTTTGTATTTTAAAAAACAATATGTCAATATAATTCACAAAAATCGGCACTTTCTCAGTTATAGTTCCAGGCAGATTTCTTAAACTGGTGTTAACTTTTAGAGCATTTATAGATATTTATTTTTAAAAATCCTTTAAAAGTTTTATAATTCTCAATAAAAACCACCATTCTAAACCAGGAAATTCAGTCAGATTGGAACTTGAATTTACATTGCCACCGTGTCTTTTTAAAAAATAGATTAATTTAAAAAATCCAGCTTCTGACAGAGCACCCTTTAAATAGTATGTCCTGAATTTTTAAATTATTTTAAGAGGTTTCTGCATCCATTGATGTTTAGAGGAGTAAAATTACTTATACATAAATCGTTGTCAAATGCACAAAATAAATTAAATATCTTTTCACTAATTTTTTTCAATTAGAGTTGTCTTAAGTATTACTTACAGCTATAGTAGACTCAAAATTTTCAAACAGAAATGTGATTTTTCAAGTTTCTGGAGATCCCTTTAAAAGAAACTCAAATATTTGAAAATATGAAAATCCAGAGCTTAGGTATTCAATTCTAAACCTACCCCTGTAATGAGGCAGTGGAGGGGAGGAAAAAGAAGTCCTTGGGTGATTTCATTTATGTCAAAACTTCATCTCTTTAGGGACCACAGAAAGTAAATTGCTTTATTTATACTAATCAGTGGCTATATCTACACTGGGGAATTTAGGTCGACTTAAATAAGTCAACTTTAAGTCGACCTTATTAAGTCAACTTAGAGAGTCCACACTGGACTCCTAAGTCGATTTAAAGGGGGCCTTACTAACTCGACTTAGAGAGTCTACACTAGACTAAGTCGACTTGTTCAGTCCAAGGAGCAGCAAGCCCCTGAGCGGTCCGGGAGAGAAGGGAGTGAGGAGCTCCCTTCTGCCCCGGACCACTCGGCTCCCTTCTGCTCGGGACTTCTCAGGTCCTGGGCAGAAGTGAACCCTTCTAGCTGGGACCACTCGGGTCCCGGGGAGAACTTCCCCAAGACCCGAGTGGTCCCGGCCAGGAGGAAGAGCCGGAGACCCGCGTTCCGGCTGCTGAGCAGCTGGAGCAGGGATCCCTCGGAGAAGGGACCGAGCGGTCCTGGCCAAGAGAGCTCCCTCCTAGCCGGACCGAGTGATCGCGGCCAAGAGGGAGCGTGGGAGACCCGTGCTCCAGCTGCCGAGCAGCCGGCAGCTGGAGCGCAGGTCTCCCGCTCTCCCTCCTGGTCGGGACCGCAGGGTCCCGGCTAGGAAGGAGCGTGGGGTTTCCTTCTCCCCAGGGTCCGTGCTCCTGCTGCTGAGCAGCTGGAATGCGGGTCCTGGGGAGAAGGAAGTGAGCCCCGTGGTGGTCCCGGCGAGAAGGGACCCATGCCCTAAGTTGACTTAGGGCTACCCCACGTCCACACTGGCTTAAGTCAACTTAAATAGTCGACTTAAGCTTCAAAGTCGACTTTATATGAGGTGTTATAAAGTCGACTTTGAATTTCCTTCAGTCGACTTAAGTAGCTGCTTAAGTCGACTTAAGGAAACTGTAGTGTAGACGTGGGGTAAATTAAGTCGTCTTAAGCAAGGTTACATCGACTTAATTTTCAAGTGTAGACACACCCAGTGATTGCTCCAGCTACAGCCTTTTTTACAGACGTACACAATCCACAGTAAAAGACATACTTTACTAATTCCTGATTAGACAGATAGCATATGCAAAGCAATCATTCCCTACTTTTATTACCATTCCATATGCCAGTGATCACAGAAGTGTCATTAGGCATAGAATTCAGGATCTAAACCTTGTTAACATAGATGTATATAATTATGGCACCTAAATGAAAGAACTAAAGTTAGTCTGGTGATTAGCATCATGCCTTAGTAATTATCAGAGACATTTATATGCCAATGAATTATAAAACCAGTGGTGTATGGTTCATATTCTTGATGCTGTCTTGTGGGCTATCAAAATACATTATCTTTCTCAGTCCTGTATCAGTCTGCTAGAATGGACTTCTGTGCACAAATGAAGTCTCATTGACCGCCAGTAAGGCTGCGCATGGGTGGAGACATTCATGCTTGTAGATCCCAATGCAGAATTAGGCCTTAGAAAGCCCTATGTTTTAGAATGAAATCCTGATCCATTGGCATCAATGAGAGTTTTGCCATTGACTTTAACAGGGACAGGATTTTGCCCTTAATTTAAAGGACTTCTGAAGGGTTTTGTAGAAAAAAAAAAAGATGACGGTTAAAGGATGTCTGGTTTTCCCTCTGTATTAGAACAGTTTTTCCACATTTAAGATGGCTCTGTGGTATTTTTAGCACCAACAAAAAAAATGCAGGAATTGTTGTTTCTGGTAGTTGTGGGTTATGTTTTATTGGCTTGTTTTATACTATCAATATTCATTTGGGCATCATGTCATTGTTTTGTTTAAGCAGGTTTAATTGCCCATTTGTATGCCCATCCTTCCTATGATCCTTCTGCTGTAGGCCCTCTGGAGCTGGCTAACGCATTAGCAGCTTGCTGCCTTTCTTCAAGGTTGTCTTCGCAACATAGGCAGTGGGCTGCACAACAGCTTGTGCGAACTCTTGCAGCACATGATCGAGACAACCAAATTAGTCCTCAGACCCTTGCTGATATGAGTGGAGATCTACGAAAATGCTCCTTCATAAAACTGGAGGCTCATCAGAATAGGGTAAGCATTATTCCTCCCTGAATATATATATTTTATGTATAATTTACTCTTTATTGACCTTTTTATTTATAACACAGAAGTAGTACAAGTAATTTAATCACTGAGTATGTAAAGCAACAGACTTCTGGTACTTTATAGAAAAAGTCTTTTCCTACAAAAGATGAGTAATGGCTTGTAGTGATAAATACTGTTTGGGAGAACATCTTATGCCATGAAACATATAACCTGTTGCTGCTGTGCAGTTTACTTTTATGAAAGATTTTGGCCTAACGCTACTACTTTTGTTGTGGTGGCTACAAATGTTTTAAAATTAAGTGTTAACATTGCTTAATCCCTCTTTATAGAACAGAAATAAATAGAGGGAGGATCACAGTAAGTTATAACCTCAAAATGACAAATGAGTTGGGGGTGGGGTGGGAAATAAGGGTAACTACTTTTCAAATTCCTTATTGTAGTGTCAGCTTCATTAATTTAAAGGCCTGCTCTTTCAAAAAATGGCTTTGCATGAACAGCATCTTGTTGACATCCTTGGAGCTCTATACAGGGGTATCTGCCAACATAGAGCTTGTTGCAGAAATGGAACCTTTAGAATCTGTATGGTTCATGAAACTGATTTAAAAACAAACACACACAATCAACTGAATTATTACAAGTCTGTTTGCATACATTTGTTTTAAAAGCGCACACGTAGTTTGTTCTGCCATAAAAGATCTGTCTAGTTCACTATTCTGTTTTCTGTCGCTTATGGAAAATGATTCACAGCAGTGTGCAGTGCCACTAATTATGCAGTGCTATATGAGGAAAGGAAATTTCTTCTTGGGCATGGTTGGATTTTGATTAGTATAATTGATTTAAATAATACAGCTAGTGCTTTGTTCAAATCAGGCAGACTTAATGAATTGCGTGAGATGAATGTGTCTTCCCTTAAATTTTAAATTCTGGTTTTTCAGTTGTGAATTTAATTTCTGCAGGTGATGACATGTGTTTGGTGCAATAAAAAGGGACTTCTGGCAACTAGTGGGAATGATGGGACTATAAGAGTGTGGAATGTAACAAAGAAGCAATATTCATTGCAGCAAACATGTGTTTTCAACAAATTGTAAGTTGTTTCTCTATGGAAGTCAGTTATTAATTGGTCCACAAAGGCAATTATATAGGGATTCCCATGGGCACAGGAAACTGCCTGAACAGTAATCTTTTTTGCAATGTTAACTGTGTTTAAAATAACAAAAATGATGAAAAGTAAATGAGGTGCTTTAAACCTGAAAAGAGAACATAAAATTGAAAGTAGAGGAAATAGACCAAGTAAGGGGATATTAAAGAAGAGTTATAACATGAAAATGTTTGTCATAATACATTTAACCATAGAACCAGCAAAATATAAGCTTAAAGAAGGACTGTCGTACTGATAGGAATTTACACACACACATTGGGCAAGTCCCTGAACCTTTTAAATACTTATTTTTCCTTATCTATGACATGGGGATGTTAAGAAGCCTATCTCAGGGCCTGATCCCCATTCAGTTAGTGGGAATCTTTCCTCTGATTTCAAAGGGCATTAGGTACAGCTCAAAAATGTTTATAATGTGCTAAGTATTAAGGTAATTTTGGGGTTAATTGTGGGAATGGAATTGAGAACTGGGTTTGCATTCCATTGCTTATTTCTTTAGGCCATTTGTCTTCTCCGTAAATGGTACTCCATTCTCCTCATGAGATTTAGGCTTTATGTACCTATATGTACTGGTTGCAAGTTTCCTGAAATATATATTTGTTATGAGATTTAGGAAACCTGCAGCAGAGCTGTCTCCTGGGCAGTTTCTAACACACACACAATACTTGTGTATGGACAGGAAATCTCCTCTCTCTCTCTTTCTCTCTAAGATGGACTTCTTGAGCTCTGTAGAATGAGACGCAGAATTAAGAATTTTGCAGTGCTCAGAATCCCCATATAAACTGTTTTTCTAAAACTAAATGATTCACCAAGCAGCAATCCGAGACTGGTAAATGAAGCCAGTCCTGGGCAAAACAGATTAAAATAAAGTTGGCTTTTCTTGGTGATGCCTTTTCAACATTGTGATGAGCATAAACAATGAGGTGGCGGCAAGTGCCAGCCCCAGCAAAGGCATGCTTAACTGAAGTTAGTGAGGATGGTCAATGACAACTTAAAACCTTCATTTCTGTCTTGTACTGGGGTCATTCTGCTATTGAGCTGTTCCTTCAGCATAAATTAGACCAGCCTGAGGAGTACCAACGGCACAAACAGCTGATGTGATGTGCAGAGATTCCCTTGTTTGCACCCTCTGCACTAGTCACAAAAGTGGCAGCTGTAAAAGTTGCTACAGCTGCTCTGCGCTCTCAAGAATCTCCTGACACTAAAATGATTATACTCTGGTTTGGTAAACTGGCTTTAAAACAGCTGCCTCAGTGCAGGGAGAAACAGGGACTAGTAATCAAGTGGAGAGAGAACTTCTAAGTTTTGTTCTTACATTTTCTAACTTTGGTGTTTGATTTCACTCACACTTACCAGAAATCTGCTCTACTTCGAGCGAGGTCACTGTGGGTGCTCTACTGTGGGTCTCAGTGCAACCCTGCGCTGCGGATCAGCGATTTGTAAGCCGTGCTCGTTGGGGCTGCACGTGCGCCGAGTAACAGTCTCGCGGCCGTGTCTTGGTGCCCTTTGTTGCACGTGCACGGCTCAAGCCTTGTCAGTTCCTTTCTAACTGTTAGCAGCTACAGATGGAGCGACCTGCCTCTCTCATGCTCCTATTCTTACTAACCCTAATAATCCATCTACTGGTATTTTCCATTAATCTGTACCTCCTTATTCCCCTTCCCTTTTTTAAAAAAAAAAAAAAGTTTTTTCTTTACCCCATTTTTATTTTTACCTCAGATTATGCCAGGCTGCACTGGCTTCAAAAGTTGCAAGTCCTGTCAGGATGTGATGCCCGAGTCTGATGGACACGAAGTTTGTATAAAATATGTTGGTGAAGGGCCCATATCACAAAAATGCCCTCACTATAAAAATCTGATTGCTAGGGCTAGACGCGGCAGACATCTGTGTCTTAAACACCTCCGAATAGAGAAATCTCTTCGCCCAGCTTCAGACTCTGGACAGCAAAAGGTGACCGAACCTCAGCCTTTGAAGGGGCACCTACCACCACCATGCTCTACTGGCAAAAAGAGAAGGATTCATCGGCTATGTCTACACTTACTAAAGTGAGTTCAAATTAGTTAATTCGAACTAACTAATTCAAACTAATTTTAGTCAGTTCGAATTAATTTATTTCGAACTAGCATGGCCCCACTAGAATGCTAGTTTGAACTAAGCAAGTGTCATGCATGGCACTTGCTTAGTTCTAATTAGTCAATTGCATTAAGGTCAATGTGCCGGTTAGTTCGAACTAAGCGCTTAGTTCGAACTAATGAAAGCCTAGTGTGGCCAAGGCTTAAGTTAGTTCGAATTAAGCTTTCTTAAGCACAACCTCATCTACCAGGACCTCAAGGCCCTACACCTAATGGCCTAGTTCCTTCATGGTTCAAAGATCAGGAACTACAGTGCTCTGAACCGGTGAAACGTCCTCCTTAATAGTAGGAGGATGTCCACAAGACAAGCTTATATTCAAAAGTGGACCAGATTCTCCAAGTGGTGCGAAGCAAAATAGCTCATTCCTATATCTGCCCCCATAACTAACATAATAGAGTATCTCCTTACACTTAAAGAAGCGCACTTATCCATGAGCTCTCTCTGAGTACATTGAGCTTCAATTTCTGCCTTTCACAAAGGCCTGGATGACACCTCAATGTTTTCACTTCCCATAGTGAAATGCTTCCTAGCGGGCATAAAAAACCTCTTCCCAGAAATTTTCTCTCCCACCCCAACCTGGGACCTCATCCTGGTTCTGCAAACTCTTACTAAACCGCCCTTTGAGCCTCTCGCTACATGCTCCCTCCTTCACCTATCCATGAAGGTTAGATTTCTAGTGTCAATTACATCAGCCAGATGCGTTAGTGAGCTCAGAGCCCTAATGGCTCACCCACCATTCACAGTTTTCCACAAGGATAGGGTCACCTTAATAACACATCCAAAATTCATTCCCAAGATATCCTCTCCTTTCCACATCAAACAGACTATCGACTTACCTGTTTTCTTCCCGAAACCATATTCCAATCCTCAACACACTCTCCTTCACACCTTGGACGTCCGACAAGCTCTGATTTTCTACGTGGAAAGAACTAGAGCATTTAGACAGACAAACTTTTTGTCTCTATAGCAGAGAGATGCAAGGGTAATCCCCTCTCCACCCAGAGATTGTCCAGACTGATCTCTGTCTGTATTTATGCAAGCTACAAACTAACACATTCTATCCCTCCGGATCATATCCGATCTCATTTTGTAAGGACCATCGCAGCTACTGCAGCCTTTCTTCATAGCGTTCATATCCATGAAATTTGTAAAGTGGCCACATGGTCATCACGCATACATTCATTAAGCACTATGCATTACATGAAATAACCAGAGTGGACACCGCAGTCAGCAGGTCAGTCCTCTCCATACTTAACAACTCAAACTCCGAAGTCCCTCCCACCTCTTAGGACACTGCTTTGGAGTGACCCACAGGGACACTACTCAAAAGTAGAAATTAAGGTTACTCACCTTGGTGCAGTAACTTGAGTTCTTCAAGATGTGTCCCCCTGTGGGTGCGCCACTACCCGCCATCCTCCCCTCTCTACTTCGGAGTTCTATCCTATCCGCTCTATCCAACAAAGGGCGCCAAGACACCGCCATGAGACTGTTACTCTGCGCACACGCAGCCCCAGTGAGTGCTTACAAATCTCCAATCTGCAGCACAGGGACACACTGAGACCCACAGTGGAGCACCCACAGGGACACACATCTCGAAGAACTCCAGTTACTGCACCAAGGTGAGTAACCTTCATTTCTGCCATAAGATAAATTTTTTGGCCTTCAGGAAGATTGGTTTAGTCAGGCAAAGTCAGAGGTAGTCAGAATCAAGTCTATTATGGAAAACTAGCTTCAGTTTTTAACTTTGGAGAGACTCTCTAATGAATTTACTAGGGGATAAAGCAGAATGAAAAACTGAGGAAAAATGCTTTGATTATATATCTGCAATAACAGCAAAGGGATTATAGCAAATGACTCTGATCTTTAATAGATTAAACTTTTTCTTGTTTTTCCTAGTTAGAATTTCTCTCTAAATGTACTATTTTATTTTAATGTAGAGAAGGTGATTCAGAAGAAAATCTGGGGTCACCAAGTGACCCTAGCTTGTCCCTTGTCTGTTGGAGCATCAGTGGCAAGTATCTGGCAGGAGCTTTGGAAAAGATGGTGAACATATGGCAAGTCAATGGTATGATGCACATGTTTTATTTTAAATAGTATTACCGATGTCTATGACAGCTAGTTAAACCGGCTGAGAAATGATACTTTTGTATACATAGGTGTTTTAGCAGATTTACTTGCCAGTTACTTTGCTTACAGTTCTTCATTAGGTATTCTGAATCTAGCCGGTTCCCTTAGTGCCTCTTTTCAACATTTGTTACAGCATAGGCATTGAAACCTCAGTAGTTAATCTGAATCCTTCTAACTTATCACTGAATCCGAAAAGAGTCACAAAAAACTTGTGCTGGGCTTTATGCTTACCTACTGCAATAGCAGCCATTGCCTATAAATGCTCTTATTTTTATAGCTTGTGAAATATTTTTGACAAGGTATGACTAAAACTTTATAACGAAGAGTTTCATTAAAGAGCGGTTCAAAAAGGTTCCAACATTTTCCTTCCACAGGTGCACCAAAATACTCAGTGGTACGTTTGAAACTAACTTTGAAAGGAAGAACATTATTCCTTTAGGGAGATGCAGAATCCCTATCTAACATCTAGTGTTTGCAAACATCGCTGATTACAGTCTTTGACAACACTGGGTGTTTCCACAGAGAAATGTTCCTAAGAGCCTGATGCATGCTTGGTTCAGTATATTGTTTGATTTACAGTATTTGGTGGTTGGCACTTCATAGGAGAAACAGGATTGTTGCCCGAATACTGCAGTCTTTCCTAAAATGTATGAATTACTTTTTTCTAAAGTTATGTGTTTGAAGATAAATTGTCTCTGTGACGCTTTTAGAGACATTTTACTGATTTTTTTTTTTTTTTTTTTTTTTTAATTTCATGGCAGTTTAGTAACTAATTACTTTGTAATCACATAGGATCATCAGTAGTATGTATATGTCCCAGTTCTATACATAATCTGTCAGCATTGTCCTCTGGAAGGTACTCCTTAATCTTTTAACATGTAGAAAAGTGAAGTATTATAGTAACTTTTTTTTGCTTTTAGGAGGAAAAGGACTATTAGACCTGCAGCCCCACTGGGTATCTGCTCTAGCTTGGGCAGAAGAAGGGCCAACTGCAACATGGACAGGAGACACCCCAGAGATATTATTAGTAGGTCGTATGGATGGATCTCTCGGGCTTATTGAAGTTATAGATGTTTCAACTATGCACCGATTAGAACTGGAGCATTGCTACCGAAAGGATGGTAGGTAACCATGCTGATATTTTGAAAGAAAACTTGTAAGCTACAAATTTAGAATTTTTGTCACCTAGTTTTAAAATGAAGAGTATACTTCAATTACATGAAGAACTATTCACACATATTTCTGTTCTAGTGCACATAAGCACCATAAACACAAGAGTGGATATTTTTTGGCCAGCACCATCTCTGTTAGAGCTGTGGATACCCGTGTCCAGTCCCAGGTCCCCATCACCAAGGGTATAACAAGTGGAGCAAGCTCAGTTGTTTCTCCATTCCTTCTTATTGTCCATGTAGCAAGATGGTACCCCTGCAGTGTCCACTTTGGACAAGGCAATATCCAACCCAGGATTGGGCAACTACATGGGAATCAGCTGGCCAAAAGTATATCAGCTTGTGTGCATGGGATGCATGCATGCTAGAAGTGGAACCTATAGAGGCTACACATCTTGAAAAAACATAATTGTTGTAACCATTTTCATTCTTTTAATATCTAAACTTCCAACAGGGATTTTATTACAATTACAAACGCTGCTTCTTCAAAAGAACACGTAAAAAACAAAATGTGTAATTGTTATTGTTAAATTGCTATGTGAACAACATAGGATTCAAGACTTCCTTTTCTCACAGTTACAGGTTGGATGTGTAAAGAAAGATGTATGTTCCCCCTCTGATCTTGTCTATACTTACTTTTTTTTGGAGGGGGAGAGACAATCTCACTGTAAGTGGTGCACCTCCATTAGTAATAGTGAAGTCAAGAGAGACTTTCCAAGAGCAAACACAGACTTTATGTGAAAAGCATAGAAGTAATCAGGGCTAGAACAGGAAACTGTTTGCTTCCCTCTTTAGGATAGACAGTTAGCAAAGGCATGAAACTGGAAAAATATGAATATATCTTGAGTAAAAGGGGTGCAGTTGGAAATTCGTGGTTTCTGACTTCAAATACTGTGGAATGTCTTGGTACTGAAGTTGTTTGGTCATCTTATTCAAAACCCACAAGGACTGTCCATTTTGAATACCACCGAAAATGTAGAAAAAGAAAAAAGAAGTGGCAATACTACATTAAATAAAACTTGAAGGGTATCAAAGTAAAGAGGTAGCTTAAGCTCATCTAATAGAAATGCATCTTTAAAATTGCATTTATGTCTAAAGTATTATGAAAATCTTTTGTGGTACTGTTTCCCATAAAATAGCTGTGTTGATAGAAATGTACAAATACAGTTGTACTTAAATAATTAAGATGACAGGCATAGAAGAAAACCATAAAGTAAACAGATATATTAGCTTTAATGGAGTTGTATTTTTGGTCAGGTAGTTTTTGTGTTCTGAAAGCAATAACAATACAGAAAGTTCTGACGGGCTAAAATTATGAATTGGACAGTTTAGTTTCTAATTTAATAATTTTATTTTTGCTTATTGTTCCCATAGTTTCTGTCACATGCCTTGCCTGGTTCAGCGAAGACAGACCATTTGCTGTTGGCTATTCAGATGGAAAAATACTAATAGGTACAAAGGAGCCACTGGAAAAGGGAGGAATTGTTCTAGTTGATGCACATAAGGTAGAGTTAATTTTCTTAAAAACTAATTCATGCTAATTTCTCAAAGAGAATTCTGGATTTAAACAATAGTCTTCATTTCAATATTGTGTGTAAAAATAACTTAAAACACTTTTTAAAGAAACTCATCTGTTCCTGATGTTTAACATTATCAGATATATTAAACTGCAGTAAATTTAGATGCTAAAATAAGTCCAGCCGATTTGCTGAAAAGATGGTAACAAGAGTTCTTCTGGTAGGGGTTCTCAAATGTATGTTGTTCATAGACTAACATGGCTACCCTTCTGGAACCTGTTTATAGTGTAATCAAAATGCACTTCAGGTTTTACTGTGCACGTCTGATCTAAAAAAGGTGTACGTCTCTATAAACAATTTTACACACTAAAAGTAGCGTTAGATACTGACCTGTAATTAAATTCTTACCTAAAATGTATCATTTATATGTTTTGTTTTCTCTCACTCTCATAACCACAAATTTGACTTATCGGAGTTATAAATTGCTGCATCAAATCATCAACATAGTTCCTTTTTTGTGGTTTATATGATGATATATATCAAGTTCATGAGCTTGATATCTTTGTGCTGGAAATTTTATTTTATTTGTGTGATATTCATCTTTGTAACAGTCATATTGTGAAGACACTAAATGTTGTAATTGATTTTTTTGTTGTTTGAATCTTTTAGGACACCATCGTTAATGTGAAGTGGGATCCAACTGGTAAGGTTCTCATGACATGTGCCAAAGAAGAAACGGTGAAACTCTGGAGATCTATGGGGGGATGCTGGAGGCATTTGCATTCACTCTCCCATCCAGCTGTTGTGAATAATATTACCTGGTGCGGCCTTCCAGGAAAAGGACCCAAGTTGCAACTGCTACTGGCTACGTATGTTAATGTTTTTGCTTTAATACTTCCTGTGTAGTCTTTGTACTGGTCTTTAAAATTTATAGCAACTTGGATTTATGTTCCAAAGGGGTAGCCGTGTTAGTCTAGGCCAGCAAAACAAACAAGGAGTCTTGTGGCCCTTTTAAAGACTAACAAATTTATATATCACATCAGCTTTCATGGGAGAAAATCCCAGTTTGTCAGATGCTTGGAGTCGTCAAGAAGTGGGATTTTCTCCCACGAAAGCTCATGTGATAAATAAATTTGTTAGTCTTTAAAAATGCCACAAGACTCCTTGTTTGTTTTTGGATTTATGTAGCACCTTTCATCTTACAGCGTTAATTTAAAAAGCAAACAAACTAAATTTAACATTGTAGGGACTGTAGAATTCACTGGCTTAAATTAAAAAAAAAAGTACTTACTTAATTAACCAAAAGCTTTTCCTCTCCACCTAACTTTCTTCTGAAGGATTCTGTCCTATGTATTGCCCGGGGCAAACCTGAGTTTGTCTCAATGAAAATGTAACGTATGGCTGCAGGTTATTGGAAATGTCAGCTAATCAATTGTTGTGGAATGTGCCAATAATGTCCATTGTCACAAATATTTCCTGTCCTGCTAAATACGCTTGGGACCTGTACTTTCTGATGAGACAATGATTGCAGAGTAGTATTAGGTTAAGTATGAAAATATATTTAATAAGAACTTAAAAAATGAATTAAAGAATCTAATAAAATTTCAAACTGTACAATGGAAAATAAGTGGGTTTTTTTTTCCAATCTGCCTCAACTTTCCTTTTGTATTGGAGATGCTACTTCACTAACGTTCTTTTAGGTGAAGTGGTACTGAGAAAAAAGTTTTGGCAAAATTTAATATTAAGAAAAAGACAAAGGAAAAATGCACTTTTCTAGTGAGTACTAATCTTAAATCTGTATACACCTTTTAAAAATGATCTGCAACCCTTGGAATTTATTTTTAAGCAGATTATCTTTCTTAATTGCCTTGCTGTAAATATGTATCATAACAAACTGACATACTTTTAGAACATTTGGTGATTGTTGCTGTATGGTAGTATCTTCACTTTGTTTTTATATGATTTATTCTAACTTTCTTCAGAGGATGCCAGAATGGCTTAGTGTGTGTTTGGAGTATTCCCCAGGACATGCGGATTATATTGCAGTCCAGCTCAAGTAGTGCAGAGGGATGGTGGGACCAAGAAACAAATGGCAAGGTAAAAACAGTAGAGCATATGTTAGGAAATCTTAATCTAGTGATATCCATGTTTTTCTCTGAGTATAGGGAAGGATGTGTGCAAGATATTTAAATATTTATATGGATGGAGAGACAGAAGAAAGAAATATTTGAAAACCATTTTGTTCTAAAAAGTTTTTTTTTTTTTTTTAAATTTGTATATGTTTTTGCACATGGAGGTATTTCCGAGGCAGGGCATGGTTCTTGCTCACGTGCTTAGGGTCCAGCTGATCTCCATATGTGATACTGGGAAGGAATTTTCCCCTAGGTCAAATTGGCAGTGACCTTGAGGGATTTTCATCTTCCTCTGTAGCATAGAGTATGGGTCACTTGCCAAGATTATCTGGGTATACTTCCCTTCATCAGTTCCCTGCCATTGCAGGTATCTTGAGCATTGGTGCACCTAGATCCCTCCTATTCTTTGCCTAATAGTATTGTTTACCATGGGTTGAAATTTTCTGGTTTAATTTTGAATGTTGGGTTTAGTGTGTGAATGCTGGGAGGGATTTGTGGCCTGTGATTTACAGGAGGTCGTATTAGATGATCTGGTGGACTTTTTGGGTCTTAAGATCTGTGACCCTAAATGGGAATTCAAGGCTTAAAAACAACTCATTTGCAAGAGCTATTGAACTTGGCTAAAACTTGGTAATGCTATCTAGTTCTTTTTAAATTATGCACTTATTTCCAAAAGCAAAAACTAATAATATTGGAGGTTTCTTAGCTTAACTGAAATTTGTCTTAACTTAATTTTAACTAAAAATTATTTAGTGGTTTAAAATGGCAAGATCCAGCCTAATGTGGTCTTGAATGCTTATGGTATTTTGAAGAGGAAAATATTGATGTTAATACGTTTATGGCCTCCTTATAATACATGATTAAATAAACACAAATAAAACCGGGTAAGTAAGTATGTGTTTAGATATATTTACTTAGAATGCAATATCTGTGCAGGTGTCGTAGTCTATTGAAGCAGCCTGAATTCTTCCATCAGACCTTTTTTCTTATGGTACCCTCTTCTGTCCATGATAAAATAAAAATAGTTGTATTAAGAAAATCTATACCTGGTCGCAAAGAAGTCTAAATCTAAAACATGATTCCATTCACAATTTTTTATGAATATAGTCCAGGATGTGTCATAATGATGAAATAATTTGCAGGATGGATACAGAAAAACAACAGATGCCAAGTGCATTTATCAGCTGAGAGGACATATTACTCCTGTTCGGACTGTGGCCTTCAGCTCTGATGGACTGGCCTTGGTGTCCGGTGGCCTTGGTGGGCTCATGAATATCTGGTCTTTACGGGTAAGGTTGTCTTTGAATTATACTTGTTTGTTTGTTAAAATAGGTATGTTTAAGATCAAAGGCCAAAAAGATAATGTTATGTCTTCATAGTTTTCTATAAAGGCAATGTAGTCAAAAACGGTGAATACAAAATTGGGGGGAAAATACTTGAGTTCTACTCCTGGCTCTACCACTGATGGATTATGTGGCTTTGGTAATGATCTCAGGTCCTTAGCCAGGTTATGCTTTTGTTTCTCCCCTCTGAAAAGGGGGGATAATACTTGCCTTTTTGCAGGTTGTTGAGACTGTATAGAACACTTTGAAGATGTTATATCAATGCTAATTTTAACTTTAATAATATATTTAGGAAAATGCATATGCCTTTCTGACTGTAGTGTAGGAATTTTAGTTCAAGGGATTTAAAATACTTTAAACAGTCATTTTTAGAATATTATTTGGGGAGAGTTAATTTATTATCCCTTAGGAATGTAAATATACATGTCTAAATAACTTAATTTGTTGATTAAAATATTTCTTGTGTTAGGATGGCTCTGTATTACAGAGTGTTGTGATTGGTTCTGGAGCTATCCAGACTGCAGTGTGGATCCCTGATGTTGGAGTAGCTGCGTGTTCAAATAGATCAAAGGTATTATTGGATATTAAAAGTGCTGTTCTTCTGAGTTAAATTTACGAGTAGTAAGAGAAGATTCTTATTACAAAAAGAAGCTCATTTCCTAAAACCTAACAAACTGCTGGCAGGTCACTCTCCCTGTTCTTTTGTCCCCATATTATCCTGACATATATGCTATCAATTAAGCTTGAGTAATTAGAATTCTGCTGTACATAGTTTGCCTATTTACATGCAGGATGCATTATTTTGACTCTGAGCTGCCATCTTATCTTAAAAAAGAATTAAAAAACCTAGTTTAGATTTCTGACTTCTTGCAATGAGAAAGGAAGAGGTGGAAAAATTAATTTAAAAGAAAATGTGGCCGGGTGAACACTTTGTTATTTTGAAATTTATTGCATGTGAGAAGTGTCTAGAGCCTTCTTGGTAGTGATGTGAAATATGTCTGTCACAGAAGAAATAACTGGTTCAGAAGGTTAAAATAATCTTTGTGTTGAGACTGAAAATGTAAAATTTAGCATTGTGCAGTGTTTGTTCACTGGCCTTTTTTGTTAGTGCATCTAGAGCTGGATGATTGGGGGCGGGCTATAGTGAAATTTGAAAAATGCATTTTCTCAGTTAGCCAAAACTATTTGTGAATTTGACATGAATTTGCTGAATAGTTCTTGTCCAAAAAAAAATGTTCTTTTCAGGACTGAGGCACCTTGAACAAAATGAGAAGACAGTGGTTTCTCCCACTCTTATAGCATGTGAAACAGGTTAGAACATTCACCTGAGATGTGGGAGACATGAAGTCGGTTCCCTCCTCCAGTTGATGTAGATTAAATTTGCCTCACCCAGGTTGTAGGAGAGTGCTCTAACCACTGGGCTATGTGATATTATGGTGTGGGTCTCTCTGTCATTCATTTTGAAGCTGTTCCACTGTGCTACACAGTAGTTGTAGCAAGGACGTGAACTTGAGTCTTCCACTTCCCACGTGAATCACATAACCACCAGTCTATGGAGTTACTCTTACTTGCTTTCTCTGGCCTAATGACTAATTATGCAAAATGAAGCAACTTCAAAGGAGAAACCTGAGAAAGATCCACCCCAGACTAGTTTATAAAGCAGGGGTTAGGTCTAGTGAACATCTATTCATCAGTCAGAGATACAACTCTCATAGTACCTTTAATTAGTCCTTAATCAGTTTATGAAAGTTTCCTTTGAGCATCTGAATGAATGTTCACTGTTTTACTTGTTAATCAAAACAACATTGGTTATAGCCATAACACCTGCCAGAAGAGTAAGCACTCATTATTTTCTACATGGACAAAGTGATTTCTCATTCCTACCTGTAATTCTTATCTGAGATAACCAATTTTCATCTTAACCAATCAGTTAATCTTCAGGCATAGCAAAGCGCCCACATGCTAAGTGCTAGAACAGCTTTAGAGAGAAGTGAAGGCTACTCACCTGTAACTGGAATTCTTCATTTTTGTTTGTTTCTCAGAGTCCCAATTATAGCCTTGGACTAGGGGAGGCAGTGGAAGGAAATGAGAGGGCCAGAGCACAATGTATTCTTTGATAGCCTTGTTCTCAGAATGTTCAGGAGCAGTGGAAAAAAGAGGTGTAAAGTGCTTCAGTGGGCACTGCTGTTAAGTGTTCTGTTGGCACATCCCATGAGTGTGACCGGGCAAGAGTCCAGCTCAAACTCTGGAATAGATGAATAATGTTCATTTTTCATGTACTTACAGTTTTACCAAATGTTAGCCATTTGGTCTGAAATTTTACATGCTTGGTGTTTTTACACACTTCTAGATACACCCTCCCATTTTGACAGTGAATCACTGAAACTACTCTTTCAGTATGGTATCACAACCACCTATGCATCCACTTTATAGTAATTTAATCTAGACTATATATCCGTAGTTTGCATAGAAGAATACCCTCTGGGACTGTGTCGAAAGCAAAACTAAACTCAGTCAGTAAACTAAAATCAATCAATCAATCAATCTCATCTACAGCTTTCCCCCATCCACTAGGCCAGCAACCCTGTAAGAGGAGGAAAGTAATTTGTTTGGTGTGATTTTTCCCTTGATGTATTTTTGTTCTTGATGTGGGTATTTGTAAAAAAAAAAAAAAAAAAAAAGTGTGAACCATTTTGACTGAAATTTTTCAAAACATTTCAATGACACATGGCATAGAAATCTTCTACCCAAATGTCTAAAGTTTACCAAAGTTATAAGAAACTGAAAATGTTCTTACGATGAGAAATATCAAGCTACCTTAATAATAGGTGGTACTACCAGACCTGTTTATAATGCTTTCTAAGGACGGTAATTTTAAATGCTTTATAAACAAAGTAATGATAAAGGTACATACATTTTCTTTCCAGTCTGCACTTTTAGGTGTTCACTAGTGTTGGGACTAAGACAGTTAGTGAGAGTACTTTGATTGATATGAATAAGCACATGGCCTGTGTTTAATTTCTAGTATATAAAATGTATTTTACCATTGCATTGTTTCACAGGATGTGTTGGTGGTGAATTGCACATCAGAGTGGATCTCTTCCAATCATGTCCTTGCAACCTGTAGAACTGCACTCAAACAACAGGGGGTTTTAGGATTAAATATGGCTCCTTGCATGAGGGCTTTCTTGGAACGTTTGCCAATAATGCTTCAGGAACAGTATGCCTATGAAAAGGTAAGGAATGAGGAACATCAAATACATATGTAACATGAATTCTCTCTCTTGCAAGTTTCTTAAACTTTTGATACAGTTATCCATTGGCCCTCTTTTGAGGCCTTTTTTGAGGTTCAATCCCATCTTTGGACGCCATGTTTACAGTCACTCTTTTGAGTGCTTTAGCAAAATTACATTTTCCCCTGATGCTTGTGGTCTTCCTCTTCTTTTGTCTCCTAATGCAAGATCCTGAGCTCTTGCGGTCTTATGTAAGTGTCCTAGCCTATCCTAAAAGGTTCTGTTTCCGAAAAAATGGTTAACTCACTTGGATACAGCTGTGTCAACCTACTGCTTTATCAGGTTGCTTCCTCCTCCCCCCCCCCCTTCTCCCTTAAAACCAACCAAACAAGTGCTTGGGAAGCTAGGCTTTTTTCCTCTTGTTTGTTTTAATTTTCTGTAGCATCCAAATATTTGGAGAAAAAACCCCTTTCTCTCTCCCCCACTGGGTCCTCAATACCATCTCCAAGGGCTGTTCTATCCAGTTTTCCTCCCCCCTCAAAACTCTACCTCTTCTCTGCCCATCCCTCTTCAGGGACCTCTCTCACGGACAAGTGCTTCTCAGAGAGGTACAATCACTCCTGTCCCCAGGAGCAGTGGTAAATGTCCCAGTGGGGGGGAGAGGAAGGGGGTTTTACTCCAAATATTTCCTGGTTCCCAAACTGAACGGAGACTACAGACCCATTCTGGACTTCCATGACCTCAACAAACATATAGCGAGATGGAAGTTCAGAATGGTGTGTCTGGTATCCATCATACCTGCCTTGGACCCCGTAGACTGATTTGCCGCCCTCGATTTGAGGGATGCCTATTTCCATATATCTATCTTCCCAGCACACAGGTGCTTCCTCCATTTCATAATGGCAAGAGAGCATTACCAATTTACCTCCCTGCCATTTCGGCTCTCTTCGGCACCTCGTGTTTTCACAAAATGTGTGGTGGTTGTAACAGCTTATCTTCGCCACAAACGAGTCGACATTTTTCCCTACATAGACGACTCACTCGTCAGAGGCAAATCTCGAGAGCAAATCAGATCCAACGTCGCTCTAGTCCTAACTACTTGCTTCAGACTAGGCCTTCTTGTAAACATGCAAATATCCAAACTGAAGCCAATACAGTGCATAGACTTTATTGGAGCAACCCTGGACTCTACTCAGGCCAAGGCTTTCCTCCCACCAGACCGCTTCAGGACAATGTCACAGTTGATCTACGGTCTCTGGCAATGCCCAACTACAACAACCAGATAGTGCCTGCAATTACTCGAACACATGGCAACCTGCACTTATATAGTTCAGCTAGCACGTCTGAAGCAAAGACCTTTATAGACCTGGGTAGCAACAGTCTACTCCCAACTATTCACCACCTCGACAGGATAGTCACTCTTCCAGCAAACGTGTTAGCCCAGATAAACTGGTGGAGGAACCCGGAGGTAGTTCTCCAAGATGTCCCCTTTGTAGACAAGTCACCTTCACTGACACTCATCTGGGATGCGTTGGACCTGGGATGGGGGGCCCACCTGAGTTTGGGCGCAAAAACACAAGTGCTGTGGTTGCCTAATGAGAGAAGGCTTCATATCAACATCAAGGAGCTCAGGGCAATCCGTCTGGCCTGCAAGGTCTTCCTACATTTGATCACAGGAAAAGGGGTACATGTGCTGATGGACAACACCACAGCAATGTATTACATAAGCAAGCAGGGGGAGTCCAGTCATCAGCCCTGTGCAGAGAAGCCATCCTACTATGGGACTTCACAGTTTCCCATCATGTTCATCTGACAACTTCACACTTACCAGGGGTAAGGAACACAGAAGCGGATTGCCTCAGCAGGATGTTCTTACCTCACCATGACTGGTCGCTACACCCAAATGTTGCCTCCATGATCTTCCAGTGGTGGGGTGACCCCCAAGTGGATCTTTGTGCTTCCTGCTGGAACAAGAAATGCGACCAGTTCTGCTCCCTTTGAGGCATGGAAGTGGGAGCTCTGTCAGATGCCTTCCTGCTGACATGGACTGTACACTTTCCCCCAATTCCACTACTCCTCAAGGTGATCCTGAAAATCAAAAGAGGAAAAGCAAACATTCTTATTGCTCCAGCATGGCCTCGGCAGTGCTGGTATGCCACTCTACTGACGTTATCAATAGCCCCCCCGTGGGAGCTTCCAAATCATCTGGATCTCCTATCTCAGGACTTTGGACGTCTCCTTCACCCGGACCTTACTTCACTCCATCTCACAGCATGGAGACTTCATGGTTAAGTCGTGAGGAGCAGGCCTGCTCAGAGCAAGTCCAGCAGGTACTTCTTAGAAGTAGGAAACTTTCCACTCAGGCTTCATATAGCTCTAAATGGAAACATTACTCTTCCTGGGCCCAATCTAGACAGGTCATTCCATCTGAACTCCTATCCAAGCAGTACTGGAGTATCTTCTGTCGTTAAAACAGCAAAGTCTCTCCCTAGCTTCCATCAGGGTTCACCTTGTGGCAATTTCAGCTTTTCACCAACCTTTGCAGGGGAGGTCCATCTTCTCCCACCTGATGTCCATAAGATTCTTAAAAGGGCTAGAGAGGCTTTATCCCCAAATATGAGATCTGGTGCCCCCATGGGACCTCAACTTGGTCCTCAATCGGCTCACAGGACCACCCTTTGAATCAGTGGCCACCTGCCCCCTCCTTATCTTGTCGTTCAATGTGACTTTTCTCGTGGCAATAACTTCAGCAAGAAGAGTTTCAGAGCTTAGAGCCCTAACCTCAGAGCCACCGTATACAACTTTTTTTCAGGCCTCACCCGTCCTTCCTTCCAAAGTTTGTGTTGAACTTTCGTTGCAACCAGGACATTTTTCTGCCTGTGTTCTTTCCAGAACCCCATCAATTGGAGGAGGAACAAAAGTGGCACATGCTCTTGCGTTCTATATTGACCGCACGGAACCCTTTTGCAGGTCCTCTCAACTCTTTGTTGCACTGGCTGACTGGATGAAGGGCCTTCCGATTTCCACCCAACAGATCTCATCCTGGATAACAGGCTGTACCAAACTGTGTTATGAACAGGCTAAAGTCCCACTCCCAGGGGTAAGAATGGCCCATTCAGCCAGGGCGCAGGCCTCCTCCACGGCATTCCTGGCACACCTCCCAATCTCAGACATTAACAGGCCGGCCACCTGGTTGTCGGTTCACACTTTCACCTCCCACTATGCTATTGTCCAGGATGCCAAGGGCGTCTCAGTGTTTGGGGAGGTAGTCTTGCAGACAGTGAGGTGTTAACTCCTACCACCATCCAGGGTAAGGCTTGTGATCCACCTATATTATAAATGGACATGAGGAGCACTCGAAGAAGAAAAGATGGTTGCGTATCTGTAACTGTCATTTTTTTTAGATGTGTGCTCATGTCCATTCCAAAACCTACCCGCCATCCTCCCTTTCAGAGTAGCTGAAAGAAGGGACTGAGCAGGCTTGGCCCCAGCGGCTCCTGATATACCATGGTGTGGGCACTGGGTACCAAGCTTACGGCTACTGCTAAGGGGAAAAAAGTTCCGGTGGCTGTGCACGGAGGTGTGCACACACCTATATTATAAATGGACATGAGCACACATCTCGAAGAACAACAGTTACAGGTAAGCAACCATCTTTTTTTTTCAAAATGGTCATTTTGTGGCCTAATTTGAATGATATTAAACAATACCATTGATGAATGGGTCGCCCACCGAGTTTGTTAAACTTGTCCCCATTACTTTGCATCCTCCCCCAGAATAAGATATGATAGAGATAGGAGATTGCTTTCATGTCTCAGAAAACACTTGTTTTGCGCATACACAAACACAATTTTTCCTTTGTGCAAAATCCACTCAGAATCTCATGTTTTTAGCTTCTTTATGATTGAAATGTCCGGGATACAAATAATCTTCACAAAAATCTCTTACTAGGCCTTGATTTTGAGTTATTTAACCAGCATTACCTCTTTAATACAGGAATTTATGGATTTCTCTTGAAGAGTTATTCAGATCCCAAGTTTGGGTGCTGGTATTAATAGCTGCAACGCCTCAGTGGAATTAGGATATGGCCCTGATGCAAACAAATGTGGTTTTTGGTTACTGAACTACTCCATCAGCATCTCCATTCTCTTACTGCATTTTCTGTTTATTCAGTTGTATAGGTGGAGGTACTTCACTGTGTGGCCTAACTTCTTAGCAGACAACAGAATAAAAGTCTTTACTGAATTTTAGAAATTATAAAAATCATAAGCTAGCCTTCCTGAGTTGGGAACTGATATACCAAGAAGTTTATAGGACCCTATATATATTTCCCAGAAAACCAGTTGCGAGGAAAGAAAGTATCTCTACTCAAACAAGTACAAGGAAAAGACACTGTTCTGGTTTATCTCTTAAAGAATAAGAAAGCGACTGCTTTAACTGATAAACAGGGATTCCAGTCTATTGACATTACCAGTACCGTATCATAATGTCCCTTCTGAGGAGTAATATGATGAGGGGAGTGTAAATACATAGAAAAGACAATGGAAATACATAGAATTTGTTACACACTGAAATCTAGATCAGTTTCACCTGTGATATCCCTTGATGACACAAAACAGCGTCTGGGTTGTTACTGATTTTCCAGACAGATGGAAGACTGGATTCAGGCTATTGTAATTTCCTGAGCTGCAGGTAGATATTATCCTACAAGACGTCCATTGCTATCTTCAGTGGTCTTTCTTCTGGATTAACTCTAATACAGTTCTTAGCAATGACTAATCAAGACACTCTGCTTTTAGAACACATGGACTTTAAAAAAAAACATGTTTGATCATATGTCTGAATTACATTCGTAAAGTCCTTTTTCTGTCTACTACAGAATCTCTGCAAAAATAGTTATAGGAAACTCTGCAAAACTTATTTGACATTTTTATCAGTCATCTTTTGTAACAACCTTTAATAACAAACGCACATTGCAGATTCCCATACAAACAAGGATGCTGCTGTACTTTTAGCAGTAGGCAATTTTGGAGTCCAAGATACATTTTTGCCATTTAAACCTATCCAGTTCTCTCTCTCTCTCGGTACAATACAGTGTTCCATGAAGTGAGCAGCGAAGTCTACTATATATCCTTTTCCTGAAAAATCTCCAAATTCTGGCCACTTGTTTGAGGCCTTTAAACATAGGAGCATAGAGATCGGTCACAAGTACTTTACTTTGCTGGTTCTCTGATGCAATCCTTCATCTATTTACTACATCCATCACCGTCTATAGTTTTCTCCATTTCTATTTATTGTGTGTTAATGTCATAGTAACCTTTCCCCTTCAAGTTAAAAAGGGGTAGGTAGCTGTGTTAGTCTATTTCAGCAAAACAAACAAGGAGTCCTGTGGCACTTTTAAAGACTAACGAATGAAGTGGGATTTTCTCCCACGATAACTCGTGTTAAATATAACAGAGTCCTGTGGCACTTTTAAAGACTAACAGATTTATTTATCGCATGATAAATAAATAAATAAATAAATCTGTTAGTCTTTAAAAGTGCCACAGGACTCTGTTGTCTTTCTACAATAGACTAACACGGCTACCCCTTTGGAATTCGTGTTAAATATGTTAGTCCTTAGAAGTGCCATAGGACTGATTCCTTGTTTATCTTTTCCCTTCAGGTTATTTTCATTCATGTATGTAGTAATGCTCAATTCCCCACTACTGCTTTTCATTCTTCAGAATTTCCAACCAAGGAAGAATAAAATTATGCCCAAAAGGTGGATTTTGTATCTTCATCAACATGCAAAAGAAAATAAAGAGAAAACTATTTTATGCTTTTCAGAGAACTATTTAAACTGTTTATAAATTACATGAAATTATTGTGAATGTGCTGCTTAGGTTAAGCAATTACTCCAGTATATATTGTATTCTACTTAAAAAGAAAATTTAAAAGAAAAGTTAAAAATGAAACATAAACTAATTTTTTTATATTGTAATATTTTATGCATGATGTATCTCATTTAAAAATATTTATTTCCAATAATATGCTGAAGTGTCTTTGCTAGTGAAATCATTTGAATGTGTTTGCAGTATTTCTGTTTCAGATATTAAATGAGTGTGAAGTCTGGTACTCTAACACATATTCCAGGTTCATTGAGGGAAGTGAATGAAAATTATGGGAGAGGGTTGGGGGAGGAGTTTTTTCCCAACAGAAAGAGTTTTGAAGGATTATTGTTTCCGAAGTGGTGATAGTATGTTTCTCACTTTATATGTTGGCCTTCAATTTTTTCCCCTCTAGCCCCATGTGGTCTGTGGAGATCAGCTTGTTCATAGCCCCTATATGCAGTGCCTGGCTTCACTTGCTGTGGGGCTTCATCTAGATCAGCTTTTGTGCAATCCACCAGTACCACCTCATCACCAGAACTGCCTCCCTGATCCCTCCGCTTGGAACCCTACAGAGTGGGCCTGGTTAGAATGTTTTTCAACTACTGTAAAAGCTGCTGAAGCTCTGGCCAAAGGAGCACAGTTTCCAGAATCCTTTACCGTTCCAGATCTAGAGCCTGTACCAGAGGATGAGCTTACACTTCTAATGGTAACATGCACTACATTCTGCCAGTAATTAAGGATATGCACAGAATGCACTGTATTGTGCAGATAACATGCAACAATTAGCTGAAAAAACTGAAAAGCTTGCTAAGAGTAAATTGTTAATGCATGACTTAATAATGGAATACCAAGAAAGTGCAGTAACTTTGCTATAAAATGCAGAATTTGATGCTATATAAATGTTTGGAAAAGAATTAACAATGTGAAAGGGGCACCTTCCTGTTCAGCAGATCCATTCCCGCTGTATGTGTTTAGAATGATATCTGCTTGCTTTACCAGCTACAGGAAGTGTTTGCTAGTAGTATTTGCCAGCATAGTTGACACAGTTAGGGGAAAGTGAGCTGGACTAATTCTGGTTCACAGATTGACAGAATTAACTGTGTCCATTTGCAGAACCTCTATTACTGTTACATGAACCATTAAGAACTTGGCTTGACTACTGCATTCCAAGGGGAGCTCGCAGAGCTGCTGACAGTTAACTCGTTGTTTTAACACGTATTCAGCAAATTTGCTATGGAGTCAAGGAAAGGCAGTGGAATCCTACGGTCATCTTTAGAGTAGCTTTTCAGAGTATTCCTACACTTTCACCATATTGGCACTGCTAATTAGTTAATATACATTACTTCAGTTTCACCTGCCACAGCATATTATATTGGCATTACCAAACCAAAGGTGAACTGAATGTGGAAACACTGTATTTATTGGACTTTATCTTTGTCTGTATAATTTTGCTAATTTAAGTACTTCTGAAATTAAAGGTGTGTGACAAAAGCATAATTATGGTTCTTCCTAGTTGCTTTCCTTGCTATATATCTGTTGACCCCACATAAACTTAGTCCTTTATCTTTAAATACTCATATAGGTTATCGCAATGATTAGGAAAGATTCCCTAAGAACATTATGGGAAATTGCCTTTTCCTGAAGCATTGGGCATGTGCCAGTGTTAGATGCAGGGTACTTGACTTGGCAGGTGGCTGGTCCAAATCTGAATGGCAGATTTTATGTTTCTAAACGTCACTTGACCCCAATGTCACATCTGCTTCAGTAACCTGTTTTGTGTGGCACCCTTTGCTTATATTCCACTGCAATGCAGTCCTTTTTACCATAAGTAGATTAGATAGTTAGGAGTCAGAATTTTTTCATGTTAGATAAAATGTTAGATTCCAGAATTATGAAAAATAGGTGTAGCCCAAGGACAAAAATGACAATGCATTCAATTTTACATAAGTAATATTGAAAAAGAATGAATTTATAAAAATAATTTGTATGTACGTTTCGCTTCATTCACAGTTAAACTATTTTACATTTATGTTCAGAAAAAGTTTGTTGTTTAGTAGCAGATTCGTATAACAGATTTTCAGTAAGGAAAAGGCTTGCCATTTCCAAATGCTGATTTGAAGGGAAATCAAAATTACTAATGGAAAGAATAAAAGCACAACTGCCGGGCTGATCCTAATATAACTGTTTTTTTAATTATGCAGGATAACAGTAAATGGATTAATGGTATGGATGAGCAGATTATGTCTTGGGCAACATCCAGGCCTGAGGTTAGTAAAATTGAGTATCTTAAACTTAAGATACTAAAAACTATCAATATAATTCTCAAGTGTTCTTTTGTGCTGTCACATAGGATTGGCACCTTGGTGGCAAATGTGATGTGTATCTATGGGGAGCAGGGCGGCATGGCCAGCTGGCAGAGGCTGGTAGAAATGTCATGATTCCAGTGGCAGCACCTTCATTCTCACAGGCTCAACAGGTAACAGTGTTAAGAATAAAATGAAAATCTCTCCTCACCAAGTGCCCTTATTTTCATTTGTTAGTTACAAAATACAAATATCCCTTTGGGGCTTGGTACTAAATTTCCAAAAAATCAAAAAAATCAAAACAGATACGCTTCATTTCTGCAGTTGTGGAAGTTTTAGCAGGTTTGCACTAGTTTCTTGCCAAATTCACAACAAGAAACTGTTCAAAAATGGCAAAATCATTTCATAGGTTTAGAGTTAGAGCGACGTAAAAAATACATGCAGTTTTGATATAATCCATATTGGATGATTGGTTGCTGAAATAATGTGATTTTGGAGCACGGGCTGAAATGATTATGTGATTATGTAGTGAAACTCAGTTTAAAACATTTTTGTGCTAAATTTAGAATGAATGAAGTAATATTTATTTGATTAAACTAAGAAATATATCGATGGTTGTCTCAAACCTGTTATTTTCAGTGGTGAAATACTTTGTGGTCTTAATTCAGATTGAGTAAAGACAAAGTTAGCACATTTTGGTTCATGTACTGTGATGTAAGTATATTAAAAAACCTTAATTTCTTTCTTAAACCAGATTATTTGTGGTCAGAATTGTACTTTTGTCATTCAAGCTAATGGTACAGTTTTGGCTTGTGGAGAAGGAAGTTATGGCCGATTGGGACAAGGAAACTCTGATGACCTTCATGTGTTAACTGTTATTTCAGCACTTCAAGGTAAAAATTACTTAATATTTCTGAGTTGTTCTATTTGTAAGGCAGAAGTTCAGATTTCAAGAACTAAAAGGACAGTTGTCCTTTAACGCAGTCTTTACCCAAATTTACTGAATAATATAATTTACTTTACTCTTTTTTATAAAGATCTTATATTCACATTAATTTGAACAAATAAACCAAACATTTATCATTTCTTATGCATTTATTCAAGATGTACATACTAATGTTTTTAAGCTCTATTATGTATTATTTTAAGGACTGCAAAAAGAAGTACACCTATGTAACTGAATACCTAAACAAACCCAATAGACTAGCACATTAGAATTAGATAATAACATATTTGTTATTGCAGCAGTTCAGTATGCATTTTATATATATATATATATATAATATCGTAAAGTTAAAATACATCAGCTTGATGACATGCAGATCTGAAAAGTGCTTTAAGAAGATAGGACTTGTGCGTCATAACTAACTTGATTTACATGAATAAAAGATAATCAATGAATAATTCCTTACCAGCTTTTATCCCCTAATACTGCAGCTGCTGTATTAGTTTGACAGGATTTTAGGTAATAAAAATTAAATTTAGCACAACAGCACCTTTCCACAATACCTAGCAATATATTTTATACAAATAAAGCTCTCTTTAGCTGTTGCTATTGTGTTTTTAATAGGAAAACAGAGCTAGTGTCCATCATGTTCAGAATTTTAATAAAACTGATACATGTATTAACAACCATTCTCCCAGGTAGGGATACTCAGAACCAAGTGAGCTATGCTCATTTCCCATATAATTTTTTATTTATACAAGTTTAAGTTTATATAAAAATGTCATTCTAAAAATATTTTTCTAGGTATTATCTAAGTTCTGCTAATAATTTCCTGTATAGTTAAATCCACTATTTTTACATGCATTCATAATTTTCAAAACCTTGGTCCTTATGGCTTAATGTTTCCATACTTGCTATCTGCCTGAAAGAGATTCTGGTCTCAATTTTTTTGTTTTGTTTTTAAAATAGTAGTTACATCCTACATGACTTAAGTCTGAAAGTTGAACCTTGACGTAGCGATATAGACCTTGATAAGACTAGTATCTTTTGTTTGGTGTAAAAAAAATCTTTATTTGTTAGTTTTCAAATGCTCGTAACTTAACGGCAGACTAGAATTGTTCCTTGTACAAAAGAAAAGTTTCATTGTACAGTGAAAAGTTTCTCAGATAACTGTATTTGTACACAGGATTGTATATACAAAATTGATTCCATTCATTAACTTGTAACTGTTATTATGGAGTATTTTGTACAATAGAAAGTAATGGCATTTATATTTCTAATTTATTCTGATTTTGTTTTTTATTTTATTGAAGGTTTTGTTGTAACACAGCTAGTGACCTCTTGTGGATCTGATGGACATTCCATGGCTTTGACAGAAAGTGGTGAGGTCTTCAGCTGGGGAGATGGAGATTATGGTAAACTGGGCCATGGGAACAGTGACAGACAACGCAGACCCAGACAAATAGAGGCTTTACAAGGAGAAGAGGTGGCCCAGGTTCAAAAAACAATTTATTATTAACATATTAAATGTAGACATGATTGCTGCTCGGAACATTAGCTAGAGCTCATTGTAAAATTGTGGTGAGCAACTTTTGATGGCTCCCACGGGGTGACAATGGGAAGTGGAGCCTTTCTCTTCAGTGTCACTAATTTGAATTCAGCGTAGGTAAGTAATGAATTAAAGTCATCATTAACTGATGGCTCTTTGGTCATTGTAAAATGAATTCGTGGTTTCAGTCAAGTTCCCAGTTGAGAGTATTAGTATCAAGAAACTCACCATTGCATTTGACACTAATTGACTCTCTTGTTTGTACTGTGAATAGACTTAGTAAAACGTGAAAGATTTAAATGGAACTAAACGCTCTGCTCAATATGAGAGGGGTCAAAGTATAGGTGGACTGGTAGAGTAGTGTTGGTGGAGCATCCGTTGCTCCTGTCTATGCTGCACCTCTTTCATTTTCTACACCTCATGCGAGAGTTTTGTATTCAAAAGCAATCTGACTCCAAATCAACCAAATACTGACATTCTGCGTGCTAACGGAGTGCATGAAGACAATAAGGCTGTTTCAGAGAAGCTAAATGAATTCTTTACATTCATCTTCACTGCAGAAAATGCGAGGGAGATTCCCAGACTAGAGCCATTCTTTTTAGCTGACAAATTTGAGGAAATGTCCCATATTGAGGTGTCAGTAGAAGTGGTTTTGGAGCAAATTGGTAAGTTAAACAGTAATAAGTCACCAGGACCAGATCCTATTTACTCAAGAGTTCTGAAAAATGAAATGGCAAAACTACTAACTGTGGCATTTAACTTACTGTTTAAATCAATATCTGTGTCAGATGATTGGCAGATAGTTAACGTGATGCCTGGTTTGTTTTTGTTTTTTTAAAAAAAAGTTCCAATGGTGATCCTGGCAATTACATGCCTATAAGCCTGACTTCAGTAACAGGCAAACTGGCTGAAATTGTAGTAAAGAACAAAGTTATCAGACACACGGGTGAGCAGAGTGTGTTGGAAAGAGGCAGCTTGGCTTTTGTAAAGAGAAATCATGCCTCCCCAAAATATTAGAATTCTCTGAGGGTTTCAGTAAACATGGTGGATATGGGTGGTCCAGTGGACATAGTGTACTTGGTTTTCCAGAAAGCCTTTGATAAGGTCCTCGCCAGAGGCTCTTAAGCAAAGGCACTCATAGGATAAGAAGGTAGGTTCTGTAATAGATCAGTAGCTGGTTAAAAGATGGGAAACAGAAAGTAGGAATAAATAGTTTTCACACTGGGGAGTGGTAAATAGCGGGATCCCCAGGGATCTGTACTGCGGCCAGTGTTGTTCAGCATAGTCATAAAATAATCTGAAAAAAGGGGTAGACAGTGAGGTGGCAAAGTTTATAGCCAATGCAAAATTCCTCAAGATAAGTAAGTCCAAAGCAGGCTGCAAAGAGTTACAAAGGAGTTAAACAAAGCTGGGTGACTGGGTAACAAAATGGCAGGTGAAATTCCATGTTGATACATACAAAGTAATGCACACTGGAAAACATAATCCCAACTGTACATACAAAATAAGGGGATCTAAATTAGCTATCTTTCAAGAAACATCTTAGAGGCACTGTGTGTTCTTTAAAAATATCTGCTCAGTATGCAGCAGTTGTCACCAAAAAAAAAAAAAGCTATCAGAATGCCGTTAGGAAAGGGATACATGATAAGACAGAAAATATCGTAGTACCATTATATAAATCCATGGTATGTCGCCGTCTTGACTACAGCATGCAGTTCTGTTTGTCCCATCTCAAAAAAATTGTATTAGAACTGAAAAAAGTACTGAGAGAACTACAAAAATTAGTAGGGTTTGAAAACATCTTCCATGTAAAGAAAGGTTTAAAAGATCAGGACTGTTTCATCTTGCCAGAGAGATGACTTAGGGAGTATATGGTAGAGGTCTATAAAATCATGAGAAAGTGTATGAAGGTAATATTTTTTTTGGTCCTCTCATCCAGGACTCGATTATCAAAGGGGCTTTAGGGGCATAAGCCCTGAGCCCCAGACAAAAGGGGGCCCTGGGCCCCAGCCCCTAAAAGCCCTATGATAATCCACAGACCCCCGCTCAGCACCGGCAGGGCAGGAGTGCAGAGACTGGAGCCAGAAGGGTGGGGCTATGCGCTCCCACACCCGCCCCTGGGATGCCTGGTCCACTGCCGGGGTGGGCCAGAGCCTGCTCATGCCTCCTGGGGGGGGGGGGGTGCTGGGGGCGGGGCCAGCTGGCGCAGCCTATGCCCCAATCTCCAGCCCAATAGCGCACAGCTCTCCAGGGCCTGTGGCCTAGGGAGGGAGCGAGGGAGTGTGCTGCTGCCCTGCTGCATGCCAGCCACCCTCCTTCCCCCAGCAGACTGGAGCAGGGGTGGGGCGGGAGTGCCCTTGGCCCCAGGGCCCCTCCAGTGATGGGGGGGTGAGGGCCTGGCTCCTGCGGTGGGGAGCCCAGGCTGGGGGCGCCACAGTGGGGGCACGGAGCCCCAGGAGGGAGGCAACCTGGGGCCCACAGGCTGGTTAATCCGGCCTGCCATCATCCCCCAATATTTATCCAGAACACTCTGAAGTGAAGTTTTTCCTCTGATTTTCATCCAAGTTTTTAAAAAATATTTGATAAACACTGATAAATTCTGGGAAATTTTAAAATAAAAACTGAAAACAAAGGGCTTTGCCTATAAGTAATTCTTTTGAAACTAAGATGAGGACCGGAGGATGGGGTGGGGAATGTACACAGTACATTATACTGGAAAACAAGGCAACTCACTTAGCGTGCTTTTTACAGAGTTCAGTCATCACATAAATATTAATAAGAATCCCAGCAAAGTGTGCTGGGGCTAATTGAAGCAAGTGAACTCCAACTTCGTTCTTCATTGTGCAAACTGATTATTGGGCTGTTGGGGGAAAACCTTTTCTATCATTTTTTATTCCCCACGTCATCTCTATTCAAACATTTTAAAATCTGGATTCAGACAGTTCTGTTCTCCACTTCCAATTATATGGTACTAATATTCCATTCTAAAATTAGTATTTATTGTGGCATCTAGATGTCGTGTGGCTTTAAACATTCAGCGGTGGTGACAGCAGATGGCAAACTGTTTACCTTTGGAAATGGCGACTATGGTCGACTAGGGCTAGGGAACACTTCCAACAAGAAACTTCCTGAAAGAGTGACAGCCCTGGAAGGTTATCAGATTGGACAGGTATGGTTTCTTCTAGTGTTATTTACATACAACTATGTAACAAAGATGTATTTTATTAACAGTTGTGCCTCAGGGTGTTCAGCAGCTGTGATTCTTAATAGTGTCAGTTTAAGAATTCTGTTTGTAATTTTTGTTGATGGATTTTGCTGCCTCTGCATTTTTTAATACAATTAGAAAACTCAAATCTCTAACCATAATAATCTTAGTATTTTGTTATTGAATAATCTGATCCTTTTGCTGCAATGAGGTCCCCGTTTTATAGCATTTATAAACATTGAATTGTGAGAGAGTGATGAAATTTTTTTGTGGTTTTATCCTACTGAATTAATGTTTAAAGAGCTCTAACTTCTTTTTTAACCAATCAGGATATATAATTTGAAAACTGTTCTACAGTTTGAGTAACGGAAGAACTGAAATAATGTTATTCAAGGGTGTTAATGTATAAATGCTTCTAAATGTCTTCAGTATAAAATTTAAACAAAGGTTTTTACATTTTGTCCTAAATGTTTAGAAAGTGGTCATGAGTTTTTTGGTGGTTTGTTTTTTTGTTTTGTTTTTGAAAATGCCTTTTTATTTTTTGAATCAATAAATTGGTGAAAAACTAATTAAAACTGTACTACTCTTAACTCTTAACCAGGTGGCCTGTGGACTAAACCATACTGTAGCTGTGTCCACAGATGGCTCAATGGTGTGGGCTTTTGGAGATGGAGATTATGGGAAACTTGGTTTGGGAAATTCCACAGCAAAATCCTCCCCACAGGTTAGATTTCATACTGAAATTATCCGTTGAATAATTTTTTAGTGTCTGTAAATGCATCTTTGCAAATTTTGTCTTATTTGCAGATCGTATTTTGTTGGGGTTTTTTTATGTTTTATTTTTTGTATACGATGTAAGTTTTTAAAAGGCCTAAGTGACTTTCAGTGGAACTTAGCTGCTTTTGAAAATTTTACTATGGCAATATATTGACTAGTATAGTTATATGACTCACCAGCTAGTATTTTTGCAGCACTGGTATCTGAGAGTGGGGTTTTCTAAGGAGCCTATGGGAAATAGGCACTCAACTTCCATTAAAAATTCCCTCCTGAGTGTTTAGACAGAATGCAAATCATTATCCATTTTTTTTGTTAAACTGAGGCTAATAATTGTCACAAGGGTCTCTCTAAACTACAGCGACTACCCTTCTGCTATTCTATAAATAGTGAAAACCCTGAAGTCGAACTTGAAGGAGAGGTGTTTTTATCTCAGTAAAGAGATGCATTCAGAATCATTTAATGTGGAATAAATAATGTGTTAATATAATGAGATTTTACAAGAAATTAGTGTCTTTGTTTAATTTAATACATGTAGGTTTAATACAAGAACCAGACTAAAGCTACAATGTTAAATTGTATATCTGAGAATTTTTAACCCCTTTTTGGGCATGGGAAATGGAGTTTTTTGTTTACTATCTATTTGTATACTCGCTATACAATATTTAGCTCTTTTTTCCTTCTCAGAAAGTGGATATTCTTTGTGGAATTGGAATAAAAAAAGTTGCCTGTGGAACACAATTTTCTGTTGCACTCACAAAAGATGGGCATGTCTATACTTTCGGACAAGGTAAGTTGTCCAGATAGAGGGATTGCTGTATTGTAGGCTTTCCTACATTTAAAGATATATGGAAGCCAGTAATGTTTTAAATTACTGACCACAACATACGATGCTTCCCCAATCATACGTTACATAAGTGATCGTTTATAGAATTGACAGATTACTTTATAATTTCCACCACTGTTGCATAACCACTAATATATGCATTAAAAGTGAGAAGAATATTAGGTGTAAAATCCATGAAATCACAACACAGTGTTACTCTATAGATTTGTGCTAGAATTTCATGTAAATATGATCATCTGAAATAAACTACTTAACACATTCTTAAAATCCTAATTAATAGCTGTGTATCTATTTTCACGGAAGACAAACTTAATATAAATACTAACCTCATTTTATTTACGTGTAAGCTTTCCAATTTTTTCCTGAATCTGGATTAAATTTGATATGTACAGAAATATTGGATTGTACCTGTATTAAATTACTGTAATTAAGCATGAACTTTCAAAGTCTGTGTACAAATCTATAGACTTGAGGCTCCAATTGAAATTAGGTAAATGTTTTTAATTTACCTCCTTGTGTACATGAATGCGTCACAAAATCATTATACCGTCTTAGCACCAATAGGTGTGATTGGGTGGATCAGACTTAAAACAAATGGCGGAAGCTGCAGATCCATACTGACAATGCTTTTCAGGGAAGTAAGGGCCCACTAGTTCTTTCTGTAGCCACTACCAGTAGTATCCTATTTGTATGAATACTGTCTATTGTCTCTCCACCTAATAAAATGAACCCCTAGGAAGGATTGTGGTGTTTATGTACTATATGAGAATTTTTCGTGTAATTTTAGATCGACTGATTGGTTTGCCTGAGGGCCGAGCTCGAAATCACAACAGACCACAGCAAGTTCCAGTTCTGTCAGGAATCTTTATTGAAGATATAGCTGTAGGAGCAGAGCATACATTAGCTTTATCATCATCTGGGGATGTATATGCCTGGGGTAGCAACTCGGAAGGGCAGGTACATACAATACCATGTTTATTTCAAGTGTTCAGAAGGATAAGTATAGCTTCCTAGATGCACTTGGAATCTTTTGGTGAAAAGAAAAATACATTGCAGTAATGGCGCTCTTCCCCTCCTCTCTTGTCTCCCTCTTCTTCCCCTCCCCCCTTAAAAATGTTATAATAGAGGTTATTGAAAAATAATGAAAATGTCACTTTAAAAAAAACTGTACTAATTTCTCAAAATTTCATCTATTTTTTTAAACATAACACTTTTTACAACCAGCTTGAAACATGAAAACAAACTAAAAATTTCATCAGTATCTAAATTTCAACAAAAAATGTCAAATTTGAACATTTTGACCAGCTGTAGTTATATTATCAGTGAATCTTCATGGTCTGTTACAGAAGTAATTAGCCTGTTCTGGTCTGTGATCCAAAAAATGTCCCAAGACCCCACGGTATCTGTCAAACTTCTGCAGATTTATAGGCTCGTTGGATTTGTGTGTGCACATACACAGATACACACAGAGTCCGGATTCTAAGAGATGGTTAGTTTTGTATATCTTCTGCAATATAAATTATTATAACTTCAATACGGTTATATCTTTCAGTGACTTAGCAGATACAGGCAACTATTTTCTTTAAGGATAGATGTAGTTTTATACTAGAGGGCTATAGCTAGTAAATGTTCTCTAGTAAAATTTTCTGTCCCAGCATATGATGAGGGAGTCATTTTACCAGTTTTCATCTTCCTATTCCTTTTGAACTTCTGATTGGAGAATTTTGCAAATATATTAGCTAATCTTTGATCCTATTGGTAGAACCGTATGATGCATCCTTTTTTAAATCTGTTGCAAATTGCTAGCTTGGACTGGGCCATACCAACCATGTCAGAGAACCAACCTTAATAACTGTTCTACAAGGAAAGAATATTCAACAGATCTCTGCAGGACGTTGTCACAGTGCTGCTTGGACTGCCCCACCTGTCCCACCAAGAGCTCCAGGTGAATAATAGATAATTGGTTGTATTATAATTTTATTCTGCTTTCATGAGCTTTTAGGCTATGTCTACACTGCAAAGTTAGTTCGAATTAAGGGCTTCCTTAATTTGAACTAACAAATTCAATTATACCTTTCGAACTAACACTTAATTCAAACTAGTTAGTTCGAATTAAGTCAATGTGGCCATGTTAGTTCGAACTAACTGCTTCCTCACAGGAATTTTGTCATTATCTTAGGAGGAGCAAGATCAGGCCCTTTATGAAATAACTTTTTCTGTTTCTGTGTTAGGTGTATCAGTGCCTTTACAGCTTGGTTTACCTGATGCCATTCCACCACAGTATAGTGCACTGAAGGAAGTGAGCATTCATACAGTAAGAGCAAGACTCAGACTGCTGTACCATTTTTCAGATCTCATGTATTCTTCTTGGAGATTACTTAATCTCAGCCCCAATAACCAGGTAAAACATTCTTTTGAAAAGAGTTCAATCAATAAATGTGTGTCTCTTACCTTCTCACCAAAGTGTTTACCCCCAAAATAAAATTCTGATAATAGTGCACTCTTGTCTTTGTATCTGTAGAATAAAAACCAATCTCTGCCAAGAATAGTTTTAATGAATTGTGATTTAGGTGAATCTTGACAGTGCCATAAACCTATTCGTCTAAATTCTGTTATTGAAGGGAAACATTTTGTAAGATTCCATGAAGTCTAAAATCCTTTTCTGTGTAGTTCTTTTTGTGTATTTTCATCATTTTCTAAACTATTATGAGGAAAATTCAGGTAATATTTAATGAGGGGTTTTTATTCTAGAAGCATTGAAATTAATATGAATAAATGTGCTACTGTATTACAGAACAGCACATCTCATTACAATGCTGGAACATGGGGAATAGTCCAAGGACAGCTACGACCATTATTGGCGCCAAGAGTCTACACGCTTCCCATGGTACGCTCCATAGGAAAAACCATGGTTCAAGGGAAAAACTATGGGCCCCAAATTACTGTAAAAAGAATATCGACCAGGTCAGTATTGGCTCTATTGGGTTTATGAAAATATTCACCAAATACTGGAATTTCTGTCATGGTTGGAGTATAGCGCAGCTTTACAAGTTGACTTGGGGCTTGTCTGCAGTGTGTTAATACATGGTATGGGGATGTGATTTCTGCAGCACACTAGCATGTTGTGCATTCATTGGTCTGTGTAGACCCTGCTTGAGTTCACGAAAGGCACTCGTGTGCTTTCTGTTAAAAGTGCACTGCGCAACCTTTAGCACATACCAGGAGGGTCTGTTTGGACCAATCAATGTGCAACATGACAGTGTGCCTTAGAAATCACCCCTGTAGTGCGTGCTCCCCCACTGTCTAGACAAGCCTTTACATTGTACAAAACTGACTCTTCTGTGAATTGACATGTTCTCTCCCCTCCTTTTTCTTTGAAGAGGTCGAAAATGTAAGCCTATTTTTGTACAAATAGCAAGACAAGTGGTAAAGCTGAATGCATCAGACCTTCGCCTGCCTTCCCGTGCCTGGAAAGTAAAATTGGTTGGAGAAGGGGCTGATGATGCCGGGGGCGTTTTTGATGACACTATTACAGAAATGTGCCAGGTATGACAAGTATTTTAAAAATCTTCGATGTTTATCTAAAGCGCACAATTTTTTTTCCAGAGAGATAGCTGTGTTAATCTGTTTCAGCCAAAACAAACAAGGCCCCTGTGGCACCTTAAAGACTAGCAAATTTATTTAGACATTAGCTTCCATGGGTTAGAATCTACTTCCTCTTATGCAGCACTTTTGGCCCGAATCTTCTCATCCGTACCCAGCCTACACACTAGAGTGTGCACTGGGCACCTCCATGAAGGAAAGAGATTCTTCTCCTTGGACCATGCCTTTGAGTGGCAGCAGTTCTGAGCATACACGAGGCTCCCCATGCACCTCCCACAATATGGGAGGAAGACAGCACATCTGCGTAGCATGTTGGTGCCATTATGATAGTAGGTATAGAGCTCCTCTGTGTAAACCCTGTAATACAGCAAAATCATTTTAAATAGAACACCATCACAAATTAGACAGATTTCTGGTTCTTAGATTGTTCTCGAATTTTCTTTTTGTTTTATCATGGTAAAAATATTTGCCAGGTGCTGGGGAGGGGGAGAGGTGGGGTTGGTTTGTTTTTTGTTTTTGTTTTTTAGGAAAATCTTCAATATGCTTCTTCTGCCAAAATGATCTTTAAGATAATTTAGTGTGCTTAACTATAATGTTTAAGAAGCACTTTTTTATTTTTAAGGAACTTGAAACTGGTGTGGTAGACCTGCTTATTCCTTCCCCAAATGCTACTGCTGAAGTAGGCTACAATAGGGATAGGTAAGTTGGACGGTTTCATCTTATTACAGGATATTAATTGACAAAATGAAATAAAAAACTTTCTGTAGCAGCTATTTGACAAGTGTTGAGGCTTCTTGATTGATTCATCCTGGGCACTTTTCTTCCCCATCCCTGTATGAAGGGGTTATTTTAAGATGGGGCGGGGGCAAGGCCAGAGCATGATGCACCTGCTGGTAATCGTTCCCCAAAGCAGCTAGGTTTGCTGGTGCATAAGTTAACACTGTTTGTTTTCTTTTAGGTTTCTTTTTAGCCCTTCAGCCTGTTTAGATGAACATCTGATGCAGTTTAAGTTCTTGGGCATTCTGATGGGTGTGGCTGTTCGTACCAAGAAGCCTTTAGATCTTCATTTGGCCCCAATGGTCTGGAAGCAACTTTGTTGTATTCCACTTACTTTGGAGGACTTGGAGGAGGTGGACCTTCTGTATGTGCAGACCCTCAACAGCATTCTTCACATTGAAGACAGTGGGATTACTGAAGAGAATTTCCATGAGGTAAATTGTGGAAATATGATCATCGCAAAAATCTTTTGAAAACAATTGTTTTTATAGACTAACTTTAATTACTACACCCTGAATTTTTTTTTAAAAATGAGGCACCTTATCCTTTAAGGTGACAGACACTTTATAAGTGCCTCAGATGAATATAATCTTCTGGTACTCCTAGTTATTGCTAAGTGACTTACAGCAATTTTTATTTCAGTACTTTACCCTAGTGACTTATCCTGAACGTATTTTTTGTTTTCTGCTAATAGATGATTCCTCTTGATTCCTTTGTCGGCCAAAGCGCTGATGGTAAAATGGTTCCCATAATTCCTGGTGGGAACAGTATCCCACTTACCTTTTCAAATAGGAAAGAATATGTGGAGAGGGCAATTGAGTACAGACTTCATGAAATTGACCGTCAGGTGAGACTCTCTTTGAACTCTATCTATTTTCTTAACTGGATGGTGACCATCACAGTGTGCCAAAAATAACAAAGGTTTTGGTTTACACATTTATTGGATTTTTTCCTCTGTGTTTCTTTTATTCCAAAAGATTTGTGAATAATTTTGAAATGAGATTGTTACCCAGCTGGCTAGAATGTCACGAAAGAATACAAGAGTACTCAAAAAGTGAGGATTTGTGTTATATTCATCAGAATTGCTCCATTGAGAACAGTGAACTGACTGGGAAACTAAGCCAGAATCGTTTAGAAAGCTCAACTGAGATTTCTGGCATTCCACAAACCATGAGCACCTTCACCCTGAATTTACAATGGTCTGGCACATGTCATTGGGATGCAGTGACATTTGTTTAACTCATTAATGTGCTGTGGATATATTTTTACTTAATGTTTTTTCTTTCCTGCTTTTGAATAGGAATTGCAAACACTTTAAGAAGTGGATTGAAAAATTATTTCATAACCTATATAAATACTTTTGTATCATTTGCTTAAATGTTATTTTGTAACTTATACAGTAATGTTTTACGAATCAGATGAGAGCCTTATGTCTTAATACAGCAAAATTACACAAGGAACTAATTTTCCTCTTTCTCCAAAGATAGATGCACACAGAGTCACATGCCTTTTCCACTTTGGGGCAGTAGCCCATTCAATACTGACACCTTTAAGTCTTTCAGATCAAGTTTTGGTTAACAAAGTTAGCCAATGCTCATTTTTGTTGATGCATGAAAATGGTATAAAATTATTTTCATCAAAGAAATTTCTCTAGACTACTTCAACCATTTTGAGGGGGAATGTTATCCTTAGGGGGCATGTGCATGACTACATGGTATTTTTGTATTTGGGAGATGACTTAAACTGAACCCTGCGCCCGTTCATCCTCATGTTTATTCAAAATCTTAGTTTCTGTAAACAGGTTGTGTGCAGAGGATCCAAAATAAGTGCAATGACTCATTCAGTAATTATTGTTTTTGGGTTGTAGGTGGCTGCTGTGCGAGAAGGAATGTCTTGGATTGTTCCAGTTCCCTTGTTGTCTCTTCTGACTGCTAAGCAATTGGAACAGATGGTTTGTGGAATGCCAGAGATCTCAGTTGAGGTCCTGAAGAAGGTTGTGCGGTACAGGGAGGTTGATGAACAGCACCAGTTAGTACAGTGGTTCTGGCACACACTTGAAGAGTTTTCAAATGAAGAGAGGGTCCTTTTCATGAGGTTTGTGTCAGGAAGATCTCGATTGCCAGCGAACACTGCTGATATCTCTCAACGATTCCAAATAATGAAGGTTGATAGGGTAAGATGCTATTTTCTAAATATGTTGTTCATTTTGGTCCATTTTAATCAATTCTTTGGCAGAAAGAGCCAGGTTTCACTAACATTAAGCCCTGAGGCACTGTGCATTGTATAATGCCATGGGATTTAATTTTATAATGGTCTAACATTGCGTGAATTATAGAGTAATTCACTCAGCACTTTGAATACATAAAGTATAAATGTAATTCGTAAGTGGGGTTCATACTGGTGTGTAAACAGTGCAATGTGAATTATTGCACTATACTTAATCTACAGTCATTTCCTATTGCAATACATTTTCCAGTTTAGTATTTTAAAGATTAAAAACCGCAAGTGTAATTGAGTCATGTTTATGCTCTGTCTGTGAAAAGCGCTCTCAGTATGCCACGTAATAGACTAACTTGGGAAGATGGGAAATAGAAATGGAGCTGCTGGCATGTCACTCCCTTACCTATGTAGAAGCCTACCAGATTCAGACGCTACACTAAGAAATACTGTGCAGATCACTGGCTTTCTAATGCATTGGTTCAAGACTGACTACAGCTATTTCTTAAGATTTAGAACAAATTTACATACGTTTAGGGCTTGAAAGTTAAGTATTCGCATTACTATTGGAACACTGCCATCCTCCTAATTCGGATATATAAAAAGAACCTTGAAAGGATATTCATACTTGGAAAGAGAGATAGCAAGGAGAAACTGCTAACCTTGATAATATTTTGCTGCTCCTAATAATTAAGCTCCTGCGCTTTAAGAAAGTTATTTTCTAAACGGAAAACAATCTTTCATTTAAAAGGTAGTTTCTTTACTTTTAAGTTTGGCATAATTGTATTATGTCTACCTTGATGTCCCCTGTAGATTCAATTGGACATACGTTTTTTACTGCTTGGTCTATATTATTATTTAGTTATTGCAGGAGACTGTTAAATGCCTGGAAATTCCATTCTTAAAATAGATGCATGTCATGGATGGGTGAAATAATTTATTGGGTTGATGGTAGTGATGGTTTTTAAATTATTTTGTGCTGAAAATTTTTATATAAATGTAAGCTTGTACTAGACTTTTTGTTAAGAGGAATTCTTTACTGCTTGTTGGCTGATTAATAAGACCTTATTGTGGATGAGAGGAGTATGCTTTTTATTTAAAGTTGTTTTTTGGGGGCAGGGAAAAATGTGAATTTGTTACATCTTTTCATTTTCTTTGCACTCTTAACCGTGTCCTATTTTTTGTCCATTTCCACAGCCTTATGACAGCTTGCCTACCTCACAGACTTGTTTCTTTCAACTGAGGCTCCCACCATACTCCAGTCAACTAATCATGGCAGAACGTTTGCGCTATGCAATCAATAATTGCAGGTCTATAGATATGGACAATTACATGCTGTCACGCAATGTGGACAATGCCGAGGGCTCGGACACAGATTATTAAATTTCTGTGAACAAAATCATCTTCCTTTTGTTACAAATAGTGCCCTAAATCCTATTCAATGTTGACACAATTTTATGGTAACCATAGATGTTTTAGGAACATAAACAGACAGTAATAAGCAGTGGCCATGTTTTAGTTACTCTAAATGTAACAACAAATTAGATGTTTTTATTTTTTGGTGATTGTTTAAAAAAAGGCAAAAAACAAAAAAGTGCAGTCAGTAAGTTCTTTCCACATTTTGGTCACTTTTGATAATTTTGCATGGAGCCATTTTGGTGCTTTTTTTTTTTTTTTTTGGGGGGGGGGGGAGAATGGTACATTTGTAAGCTCTCCTAGTGAACATGGAGATGTATATTGTGTATAATCGTTCATTGGCAAGGACAGTTTTACATGAATATTCATATATTTATTTTGTTTTAATTTGAATTGCCTGTGCAGGGTTCCTTATGCAGAGAAAATAAAGCAAATACAAGAATCGGTGTGGGGGTTTTTTTATGTTCAGCTGCTTGTGAGGTTTATTCAGCACTTACAAATTTAGACTTTGAAACTTCCCAATTAGCAAATTTTTAACATGGGAGTGGTTGGACAGAATACTTGAAACAAGTTCAGCTAGTTTATTTGCAGATGAACAGCTTACATGTCTGGTTATTGTGAATTGCACGTTGAACAGTACACCACCATTTTAATGGCATTGACTTATTGAGGTATACCCGCATACCTTTCCGCTGTACTTCAGTACAATTAAAAGCTTTGCTTCACTTTCTGGTAGTTTTATTTCCATGTTGCTTCTCATTTTAAGTGCTTTGCTTCCCCGCCAAAGTAGTTTTTCTTGACAGTGACAAACCACTGCCAGCTTTAGAGACATTAGTAAGATGATGATTTAAAACCGTTTCTCAAAAAATATTAGTGAAGTCTGTATCAAAGAGCTGAGATCGTTGGTCTGGCCAGAGAACAAAGAATAAATGATAATTACATCTGTCAGTTGTATTGGTGGAGATGCAGATTTTTAAATGGTTGCACTTTATAGTTTATTCTGTGTGCTGTTAACACTGGTCTATCAGATACTTCTGGGCTTGTCTTGTTACAGTGACGTTGGATGACATCAGCAGTATTTGCATTGCATGCAACAGTGTGCACGTTTGATGGAATAGTAATGTTCTATAGACGGCATTTATTCCCTTATGTTGTGATTGAAGTAAGTGCTGAAAGTAGAGAATCCCCACTGAATCTCAGCAGCACGGTAAAGGTGTGCCAGGACACTAAAGCTGCTGTTTTGCCAGTCTCTTTCATTCAGACACAGGAGATCAGAACTAGAACTGTAGCAGAACTAAGAAGAGAATTTTCTGGAATGTTTTCACTGTTTGGTTCATCAGTAGAGGTGATATTTGGAAGAGGCAACTGAGTTGAAGTATGGCGATTGAGGTGCACAAGGTTACTCTCTACTGCTCCACCTTAACCTTAACGTCCACCTTCAGATACATTTAAACAAATTCTTAACGGATTCTGAGCTTTGATGCTGATACTTTTTCTCCTTTTGTTTGGTAATTGCATAACTTTAAACTCATGAGGTAGTTTTCATTCTGTTCCTCAGCTAGCTGAGGATGACAAGGACAGTGAAAGAAACCGCTTGACTGTTAACACACCTTGCGGCTAACACTGCAGTGTCACTCACTCCAGTTTGCCCTGGCTGTCCACCAGTGGGGGTCAAGCTAAACTTGAGTGGCACTGAGACTCTGGGCATCAGAGTTCAGATCATAGCACCTGAAGCAGGGAGCCAAGCTCAGCCACCCACTTCAACTGGGGACGGTTTTGTGGGTCAAAGTGTAACAGTCCCATAAAATCCAGGACTGTTGGGAGGTTTATTATTTTCATTTTTATCTGCTTGCTTTTAATTTGTCCTGAAAATTAGTAAGGCCTAACCTTTTCCTTATACCTCAGCAGACTCTTCAGGAAGCACCTTGATTTACAAGGTTGTTGCTTCTTGAAATTTGGGATTTTTTATTTACTTTTGGCAGGTGGGATGTAGACAGAGGGTTGTTCTGTCCTTCCTTTGATGTTTCTAATCTTTTTTTCTCCATTTGTTGGGAATACTTTTAGTCTTCTGTTAAAAGTTAATGTTGAAAAT
>ML685765.1:6017622-6048046 GCA_007922175.1 Pelusios castaneus
TGTCCGGGCTGATAGATGCCTAATTCAGGGTAGAATCAGTGGGGTTATTTGGGTAGCATCGAGCAAGCTACCAAGGACTCCCCGTCTTTTGGTAACACATTGTTTTTCAATTGGCAACCACACCTAGGAAGAATTGCTAGAGACGCACCTCTGGGATTACATGAGTAATCCAGATAACTGGCCAGCCTTGTTGAAACAGGTAGGGAGGCCCTGTCAGAGACACAATAATAGCCTGTCCTTTGCAGAAAGGAATTAAACTGGCCTCTTCCTTTTGGACAGAACCTCCTTGAATGTCTGGAGCAAGTGAGAACAACTCTGGGTAGTTTGGGAGAAGGAGATGAATCTGACTGACTGGCCTTACTATGTGTATAGTATTTGGTGATGATGTAGCTGTTTTATCCTAGGATATTAGAGAGACGACATAGGGGAGGTAATGCTCTTTTTAGACCAACTTCTGTTGGTGAGAAAACCACACTTTTGAGTTAACACAGAGCTCTTCCTCAGTTCTGGGAAACTGATTGAGCATAAGTAGTTAACACATATTTCAAGGGACTGGTCATGATGAAGTGGCCTGTTAACACCCCTCTGGTCAGGGAGAAAAGGAAGTAGTGGGGAGAGGGGACAACTACTTATGCGAAACGATCTTTGCCATCTTGCATTTAGCTGTGACATTCTGAGTAACTTCCCAGGTCTGAAGAAAAGCTGTGTATGCTTGAAAGCTTGTTTCCCTCACTAACAGAAGTTAGTCCAGTAAAAAAATATTATTTCACCCACCTTGTCTCTGCTTTATAGTGGCAGATGAAACGTGTGTTATCACAGGAGTTTGTTGAGGGCTGGAAGTAGATTTGTCATTTTGTTTTCCACACCATCTCTTTCCTGAAGGATGGAAGGGGACAGATTCCCTGAAGTTTAACTCACTGTTAGAGCCGTCCCTGTGGGGGGTGGGGGGGCAAACGGGGTGATCGCTCCGGGCCCCAGTTACGTGGGCTTTGCGCCCCCCCCCCCAGCCACACTCTTCTCTACTCCATGGGCTGGGAACACTAAGCCCAGCCTCTGGGCTAGCCCTCCCCGCCCCTGGGGCGGAGCAGGTGGCCGGGGCCCGCCTCTGTGGCGGTGGCCTTGGGTCTCCGGCTGGGGTACTGGCTGCAGCAGCCTGGGACAGCGCTGCTCACTGTTTAGTTCTTCTTCGAGTGATTGCTCCTGGCCATTCCATAGTAGGTGTGTGTGCGCGCCTCGTGCACGGAACGCCGGAATTTTTTCCCCTAGAGATCCCGTAGGGCCGGCTGTAGCGCCCCCTGGAGTGGCGCCGTTGCGGCACCTCTATATAACCCACAGCCGGCCCTACCCTCCCCAGTTCCTTCTTACCGCCCTGACGGTCGCTGGAACGTTGGCTAGCTCGCTAGCAGTACCCTAGTTTTACAATTGTTGTTAGATAGTTTCCAGTTAGATTAGTTAGTCGTTCTTCCATCGAAGAGCCCCGTTTCGGGGCCGGGGCATGCCAGGCTTCAAGGCTTGCGGGGCCTGTCGCAAGCCCATGCCCCTGGACGATCCGCACCGCGAGTGTTTGAGGTGTTTGGGAGAATCCCACCTCCGAGAGCGGTGCAAGATTTGCCGGGGGTTCCGCCCAAGGACCCAAAAAGAGAGAGAGCACAGACTCAAGCTCCTCCTGATGGAGGACGCTTTGCGACCGGCAAGCGCCGGGGGGCCGGGTCCAGCGCGGCACCGTCGGTGCGGAGCGCCCCGGAGGCCATTAGCGAGGTACCGAGGCCCGCTAACCTGGCGAAGGAGCCACGGCACCGACTCCCGCCACCGGCGCCGAAGCACTCGGCGCCGCCAACACGGCACCGCTCCCTCTCCCCTGGTCCGGCCAAGAAGAAGAGGCGTTCGGACAGAGGAAGATCGCCTGTCAAGCGCTCGAAGCAGGGAGCGCAGACGGTACCGGGCTCGGACCGTCAGCTCCGGGAGCCTCAGGCCCCAACCCCGTTGACTCCGGGCCGTGAGAAGGTTCCGTCGAGTCCGGGGTCCAACGCCTCACCCACCAGGGCGATCCTAGATGAGGTCCTCCAGCTGCCCTCGATGCCGGAGACATTCGAAGCGGCTCGAGAACTCATTGCGCACACGGCGCCGTGTGCGCCAGAGACTCGCCCTCCGGCACCGCAGAGGTCGGTGCCGTCGAAAGGGAAACCGGCGCTGCTGCACCGGAGCCCTCCACGGCACCGTTCGCCGTTGGAGCAGGCGCGTCCTTCACCTGCAGGCCTGGCCCACGGGGAGCGCCCCCAGTATATTTCGCCCCCAGAGCGGCACCGATCTCCCATTCCGCCAGCGGTGATAGCGGCAGCAGGGGCCCCGCGATACCGGTCCCCACCAGAGCGCCTGAGCCGTGAATCCCCGCGGCACCGCCGTCCATCGGCACCGCGTCAAGTGACTCCGGCGGCAGGGCGACAATCACCGATCCGCGGCACAGCCCCACCTTGGTCCCCCCGGAGCAGGTTCTCCTCCGAGTCGGGGGACAGTATGAGCTCCGCCAGACGGAGCAGGAGCCGCTCGGGGAGGAGAGAGGTCAGCCACGGCCAGTCGCAGTGCGGGCCCCAGTGGCAGCCACCTCAGCAGTGGCCATTTTGGACCCCGTGGGCATACCATCAGGCCCAGGGTCCCTTGTCGGAGAGGCCTCCCTCCACTCTTTCGTCGAGGCATCAGCCGTCCTGTACGGCGAGCGCCCCTCCGGAGCTGGGGAGGGCTCCAGCCCGGGACCGGGCAGGAAAGGCCCTGGACGATTCTTCAGCGAAGGAGGGCCCGCAGTCCACAAGGGCACTAGACCCCCCTTCGGACCCCGCCGGAGAGTCGTTCTCGTCGCCACCGGATGAGGCGGTGGCAAGGGCAAAACCGGCCACTCTCCCTGATGACAGCAGGTCTCATCAGGACTTACTTAGGAGAGTGGCAAAGATTATGGGCCTACAGGCAGAGGAGGTCATGGAGGAAGCGGATCCCATGGTCGATATCCTCCTCCCAGAGGGTCCCTCCAGGGTGGCCCTGCCCCTAATTAAGACGGTGCAGAACACAACCAAGGCCCTGTGGCAAACTCCAGCCTCTATTGCTCCGACAGCCAAGCGGGTGGAGAAGAAGTACTTCGTCCCCGCCAAAGGCTACGAGCATTTCTACTCTCACCCGACCCCGAACTCGCTGGTGGTTGAAACGGCCAATGAGAAGGAGAGGCAGGGTCACCAAGGTCCTACGCCCAAGTCGAGGGACGCAAGGAAAATGGACCTGTTCGGCCGTAAAGTCTATTCCTCCGGGGGTCTCCAGCTGAGGATCGCCAACCAGCAGGCGATCCTCAGCAGGTACACTTTTAATTCATGGGCGGCCCTCGATAAGCTGTCCGACAAGCTAGACCAGGACTCGAGGTCCGAGCTGGCAGCTATGTCAAAGGAGGGTAAAGTGGTGTCTCGAGCCCTCCTTCAGTCGGCCCTGGACGCAGCGGACGCTGCAGCCAGAGTGATGGCCTCGGGCATCACTATGCGACGGAGTTCTTGGCTCCAAGCCTCGGGCCTTCCCACCGAGGTCCAGTCCACCATTCAAGACTTGCCCTTCGAAGGGCCGGAGCTGTTTGCGTCTCAGACAGACTCCAGGCTACAGTCACTAAAGGACTCAAGGGCAATGGTGAAATCGCTGGGCCTCCATGCCCCGGCGTCGCAAAGAAAGCCCTTTAAGCCACAGGCATCAGCTCGGCCATACCAACGGCGCCAGGACTGGGACAGAAGGAGAGGCCATAACGGGCGCAGGGCAAGCCATCGCCCCCCAGACCAAAACCAGGGAGGGCAGCGTCAGCCCTCCGGCCCCAAGAAGGCCTTTTGAGGGTACGATCGGGGACGACGTACCAATTGTTGCTGCGGATCCAATCCCATTGCCCTTCCTCAACAGATTATCCCGGTTCCACCGTGCCTGGGCGCTAGTTACCTCAGACCAGTGGGTGCTCCGCACGGTGCAGCATGGATACTCGCTCCAGTTCTCTTCACACCCCCCGTTCCGCCCCCCCCTTACCCCGTCCCTCTTCAGGGACCCATCTCACGAACAACTGCTGGCCCAAGAGGTTCAGTCCCTCGTGGAGAAAGGGGCGATAGAGGAGGTGCCCCAGGACCTGAGGGGGAAAGGGGTGTACTCCAGATACTTCCTCATTCCCAAATCGAAAGGGGGCCTCCGTCCCATCCTGGACCTGCGGTACCTGAATCGTTTTCTACGCAAGATCCGTTTCCGCATGGTCTCGTTGGCCTCAATTATCCCATCCCTGGATCCGGGAGATTGGTATGCCGCCCTCGATTTACAGGACGCCTACTTCCACATAGCAATAACCCTACGTCACAGGCGGTTCTTGCGCTTCAAAGTGGGAGACAGGCACTTTCAGTTCACGGTCCTTCCGTTCGGGCTCGCCGCGGCTCCCAGGGTTTTCACCAAGTGCCTGGCAGTAGTGGCAGCCTTCCTCAGAAAAAGGAGAGTTCAGGTCTTCCCCTACCTGGACGACTGGCTTGTACGAGGCCGTTCGCCAGCAGAAGTGTCGATCCATCTGCAGTTCATACAAGACGTGTTCAGCCGTCTTGGTCTGCTGGTCAACCAGCGCAAGTCCTCCCTCGTGCCAGTCCAGCGGATAGAGTTCATAGGGGCAGTCCTGGACTCGACAGTAGCAAAGGCATCTCTTCCTCGATCACGGTTCCAAGTGATCCGAGATACCATAAGGGGATTGCAGAGACATCCATTGGCTTCGGCAAGAATGTGCCTGAGGTTGCTGGGGCACATGGCGGCCTGTACCTACGTGGTCAGGCATGCTCGACTACGTCTCCGCCCCTTTCAGCTATGGCTAGCGTCAGTTTACCGCCCGAGCCGGGACGATCTCGACATGATAGTGGCCCCTTCCGCGCAGGCCCTAAGGGACCTAGACTGGTGGTGCCAAGAGGACCAGGTCTGCGCAGGGCTACCCTTCCAAGCCCCAAGCCCCTCCATTTCCCTGGTGACAGATGCGTCAGATCTGGGCTGGGGGGCACACCTGGGCCAGCTTCGGACCCAGGGCCGCTGGGAGAGCGAAGAGCTCCGATTCCACATAAATGTGAAGGAGCTCAGGGCAGTTCGTCTGGCCTGTCAGGCATTCAAGGAGCACTTAAAAGGGAAAGTAGTCTCCATCCAGACGGACAATACAACAGCCATGTTTTACATCAACAAGCAAGGCGGTCCCCGCTCCTCCCATCTTTGCAAGGAAGCGCTCATCCTCTGGGAGTTTTGCATCCTCCACTCAATCCTGCCGGTAGCGTCCTACCTACCGGGGTCGCAGAACACACTGGCCGACGACCTCAGCAGGAAGTTTCAAACCCACGAGTGGTCGATGAAATGGGAGGTCCTGAGAGAGGTCTTCCAAAGGTGGGGGACTCCCCGTCTGGACCTCTTCGCGTCGAGCTCCAACGCCAAATGCGCGCGCTTTTGCTCGTTCAGAGGACAAAGCCCGGGCTCCATAGCGGATGCGTTCGCGATCCAGTGGACAGGGGAACTTCTCTACGCCTTTCCCCCGACGCCATTAGTGAACCAAGTGCTTCTAAAGATCAAGCACGACAAGGCCACAGTGATTCTGGTGGCCCCAGCATGGCCCAGGCAGCATTGGTACACAACCCTCTGGAACCTCTCATCCAGAGCCCCGATAGATCTACCTTTGTTGCCGGACCTCTTGTCGCAGGACAACGGCAGACTCCTGCACCCGAACCTCCAATCGCTCCACCTCAAGGCGTGGTACCTGAGTGGTTAACCCCGAACGAGCGGCTATGCTCGGGGGAGGTCCAGGAGGTCCTGCTTAACAGCAGGAGGCCCTCTACACGCTCCGCTTATGGGGCAAAGTGGAGACGGTTCTCGACCTGGATGTCAGACAAGGGGATCGCTCCGGGGTCAGCCCCACTCCCAGATATCCTCGACTACCTGTGGCATCTCAAGTCGTCGGGCTTGGCAACCGCTTCAGTCAAGGTCCACCTGGCAGCCATCTCAGCTTTCCATGCGGGAGCGGAAGGGGGCACAGTCTTCTCGGCCCCGATGGTGAAGCGTTTTGTCAAAGGCCTCGATAAGCTCTTTCCCCCCACCCGTCAACCGGTGGCGCAATGGGACTTAAACCTGGTCCTGACCCAGCTGACAGGCCCGCCCTTCGAGCCTCTAGCTTCCTGCTCACTGCTGTGCATGTCTTGGAAGGTGGCCTTCCTCGTGGCCATTACATCGGCCAGGAGAGTATCAGAACTACGGGCCCTGACTGCAGATCCACCCTACACGGTTTTCCATAAGGACAAGGTACAGCTGCGCCCGCATCCGGCCTTCCGTCCAAAGGTGGTGTCCCTTTTCCACACCAGCCAGGACATTTGCCTACCGGTGTTTTACCCCAAACCACATGCTTCGGACAGGGAACGCAGACTGCATACTCTAGACGTGCGTAGAGCCCTGGCATTCTACATAGACAGGACAAGACCTTTCCGCAAATCCACCCAATTGTTTGTGGCAGTAGCGGACAGAATGAAAGGAGAGCCCATCTCATCGCAGAGGCTCTCCGGATGGATAGTCGAGTGCATCCGCGAATGCTACAACCGGGCAAAGGTTACACCGCCTCCGATCAAGGCACACTCGACAAGGGCTCAGGCCTCCTCGACGGCCTTTCTGGGGGGTGTGCCGTTAGTGGACATTTGCAAGGCAGCCACCTGGTCTTCAGTCCACACCTTCGCGGCACACTATGCAATTACACAACAAGCGAGAGAGGATGCGGCAGTTGGCAGAGCCGTCCTGCTCTCAGCTAAGCTGTGATTCCGACCCTCCGCCTCAAGGTAAGGCTGGTGATTCACCTACTATGGAATGGACAGGAGCAATCACTCGAAGAAGAAGAAGAGGTTACTTACTGTAACTGGTGTTCGAGATGTGTTGCTCCTGGCCATTCCACTTCCCACCCTCCATCCCCGCTCGGAATAAGAGCAAGAAGGAACTGGGGAGGGGAGGGCCGGCTGTGGGTTATATAGAGGTGCCGCAACGGCGCCACTCCAGGGGGCGCTACAGCCGGCCCTACGGGATCTCTAGGGGAAAAAATTCCGGCGTTCCGTGCACGAGGCGCGCACACACACCTACTATGGAATGGCCAGGAGCAACACATCTCGAAGAACACCAGTTACAGTAAGTAACCTCTTCTTCTGTAACTTTGACTGGCAATAAAGTTAACAGAAAGCATCACTATTGGTAAGTAAACATTTTCTTTATGCTACAGGATCTAAATCAATCAGTTCAATATTTTAATATGTTCTGAATGGCTTTTTAAAGTATGTGCATTACTCGTTTCTAACTTTATAGTCAGAAATCCATGATAGACTGTAGTGTACCAGGTGGTCTAGTAGACGCGTGCTTCAATGCCAGATGAACTGTTATTACAGGATCTACTGGACATTGCATTACCCCTCTTACATAATAGAACTGCACATTTTGGAAGGGAATTGTCTTTTCACTGCTGACATTTGAATCAGTTTCTGAGCAGCACTGTTAATTTGTCCTGCCATTCCATTTGCCCTTCACTGAGGATGTATGTGCTATGTGAAATAGCACAGAAAATGACCCTCACCATATGTATATAGTAAGGTTAGTGGGTATTAAAATACTGAAGCACAGAGAAATGTTTACCTTACTATTAAGAATATGTTGAAAGCACTACAAAGATTTTGCACCTGCCCAAACCTTGTGTGCTTCTCCATTCCCATAGAATAGTTTTGTAAAATATAACTAATGCATAGGTGGTTCCTAAGTAAAGTTACTGGAAAAAATGCTGTGACTATTGAAATGGTTTCTGTGGCCAAACTTAATCTGGCATAGAGAAGTTTGTACATAAAAGGGAAAAAATGTAATAGTGTCTCTTCTTTGAGTGCTGGCCTCTATGTGGATTCCAGATGTGGGTGCACGTGCATGCCATGTACCACAGCCAAAAGTGTTCAAAGCAGTGTTCATCAACTTGCATGCATGCCTTGCGTTGTTCATATGGTACATCCAAGGTCTCTTCTGGCTCCTTTAGTTTCCTCTTCCTTCCGCATGGCTAGAGTCTAAACATTCTTCTCCTTCTAAACCGCTATTTAACCCAGACAAGCCAGGTTCAAGAACTGCATCACATGTCTGCGATTGTTCTTGGTGAGCAATGTGCACTAGCGCTGTCTTTACTGCTTTGATGTGACCCACATCAGTGTGTGGTGCTCTGTTGTTCCTTTCCTTCAAGAACACGTGAGGCCAGAGAACATTGGCTCAAGAAACATCTGATGGAGGTCCCCGTGTGTCCTTGCGCTATCTGAGGTGGTACTGACAGAACACCCAACCACACCAGTGGTGTCTGCCTCCAGCCACAATACCAACAGTACCAGTGGTGCTGATCAATCCACACCATGCTCACAAGAAGCACGGTCACATGCACAAAGGCGGTTCCCCAAGAGGATCATCTTCAAATGCCGCATTCCCTCCCTGAGCCAAGACCAGCCAGGTGAGAAGTCACATGCAGATGTGGTGGCTCCTGTTCCCAAATGGGCTAAAGCAGACAAAAAGTCTAGACACCTGGACAAGCCCATGAATCCAGCTGCTACTGGAGCTCCTCTATACCCCTGTCAGCTGCTGGCTCCGCCAGAATTGCTACAGCCAAAACAGTACCGACTCCACGTGCCACACAAACCAGACCATCTCTTGCCCTTCACACCCTCAGCAGAACTCCTGCTATGCTGGCTTGTACCTCGCACCACTCCAAAGCATCAGGTATCTTGCAGCCACCATCTCCAGCCAACAAGCCACTGCTATTACACCATAAACCACCTGAACCGTTACAGCACCTTGCTGCTCCGCTTGCACCCCTCGCTCAACCCACTCTGACAGCACCACCTTTACCGGACCAATCAGCATCTGACTGGTCATCGGAGCTGGAACCGCATTTCTCCCTGAAGCACCTGCATAGCCTGCAGCCACACCAATATGCAGAGATACAAGTACCACCCCAACAACAATGGTTCAGGTACCCAGCAGGCCCACCAGCAAAACTGACACTGGCACATGACGGACCCATAGTATGAGCCAGGAACCCTATCTCATCTTTCTTTGGAGTACGCTGCACCAGCATCAGTTTACGAAGAACCACAGAGTACTGTGGGACTGCCGAGACCTGCGGGTCTACCACTCCCAACTGATGCATCATCATCACATGGAGGCAATCATTGTCGCTATCACTGCCTGATGACCATGGTCCATATCAAGATCTCTTGAGGCATATGGCAACAGTACCAAATCTGCCAGCTGAAGCTGTCAAGGACTCACAGGACAAGTTCCTTGACATTCTGAACCATCAGGTCATCTCAGGTTGCGCTGCTGATCTAGAAGGCCATTCTACAGCTGGTCCAGGTGATGTAGCATGCTCTAGTTTCCTGCACTCCGACATCCAAACAGGCAGAGAGGCATTATTTTGTTCCAACCAAAAATACTTTTTATGCATTCACCACCAGACTCACTGGTGGCACAAGCTGCCATTCAACAGGCCAGACAGTAGCACCTTGGGACCACTCCCCTGATCAAACCACAAAAAAACTGTACTTCATTGGCTGTAAGGTGTATTCATGTACTGGCTTTCAATTCTGCATAGCCAGCTACCAGGCCATATTGGCTACGTAAGATTTTAAGTCATACTCAAAACTAATGGAATTTCAGGCTTCCCTGCCAGAGAACAAACAGGCAGCGTTTCAGACTCTCATCGAGAAAAGCAAACTAGTATCCAAAGTCTTCCTCCAAGCAGCAGTGAATGTGGCAGGCAAGGAGACTTGCTCCCTGGCATCCAGAGTGGTGCTCAGACGGACCCATGGCTCCAGGCTTCTGGTTTTCTGGAGGAAATACAAACTACTCTGCAAGACCTCCTGTTCAACAACCAGGAGCTAGTCAGTGAGAAAGTGGACGTGAACCTTCATTCATTGAAAGACTCTAGAGTCATATTTTGGCCCCTGGGCCTATATGCTCTAGCTCATGCTTGGTTCCAACACTATGAGGTGTATATATACCCTGATACCAACATTGACCACTTACCAATCATACCAACATTATCCTCCACACTACTAGGAACAGACCTGCTGCTCTCTCGACACTCCACCACTTTCACCTCCGCTACTTCTACCTTCAAGCCATGCCCGTGATTATCCTTTTGACTCCTCATCTGAGAACTGCAGACCCCTTCACACCCTTTCCTCAACACCCTCCCACCCCCCGAGTCAGGTTCAGGGGCCACCTTGCTCCCTTCTTCAACAACTGGAGGAAGATTACCACTGACCGTTGGGTACTGGACATTGTATGCCAAGGCTACCTAATAGAATTCCACATCTTCCTGCCCATCATCCATCTCAATACAACCTTGTGGACCCAATCCAAATATAGTCCCTATTCAAAGAAACATACACACTCTTTAAAAAGTAGTCATAGAATCATATCAGTATTGGGACTATGGCTTCTATTCCCTCTACTTTCTTATATCAAAAAAAGTGAACAGGTCTTTGTCTCAGATTGGGCCTCTCCTTTGGGCTTTGAACAAACTCATTTGCAAATTACATTGCTGCATGGTGATACCTCAAATCATCCCTTCCCTTCAACCTGGTTCCGGCTCTTGATATGAAGGATGCATACTTTCACATGGACATCCACCGGAAATTCCTTCGTTTCAAGGTGGGACTCTTCCATTACCAGTTTTGTGTCCTCTCCTTTAGGATAGCTACCACACGCCACATATTTATAAAGGTCTTCGCAGTTGTTGCAGTGTTCACTTCCTATTCCCTTATCTGGATGACTAGCTTTTAGTAGCATCATCCCACTCATAACCATTCAGGACATGCGGGATTTCCTTGTCAACCTTGGTATATGCATCAGTGAGGACAAGTCTACTCTTATACCTATCAGAGAACTCAAATTTATCAGAACCAGTCTGGAGAATTAAATGGCACGGGCTTTTCTTCTGAGGGAGTGGTTTGCCTTTCTCACAAACATTGTTTCATGGCTACAGTACTCCCCCTGTGCATGTGTGCACATCTACCATTGCCTTTCACTCCTGAGATACATGGCAATATCCATGTCAGTCACTCTGCACACCTGATTCCGTATGAGATGCCTTCAACACCAGCTGAGAACAGGATATGACCCACGTGAAGGGATGACCTGAACAAATGGCTCTTGCTGCTGGAGATGACTTCCCTGTCGTGGTGGTGTGACCCTTCCACCATGCCATTCCAGACGCCTCACTTGCAAGTGGAGTTCCCCTGCACAGGATCACATGGTACAAGGGATGTAGTTCCTCAGGGAGGCAAGGATGTATATCAGCATCCTAGATTTTAGAGCGGTCCAAGGAGGTCCTTCCTCCTTCAGGGCAAACATATACAACTTCTCACAAACAACATGCTAGTGGTAATTTATATAAAAAAGCAAGATGGAGCCACAACTCTCTCTCTCTTTTCCAGGAAGCACTATGACTATGGAATTGGTACCTATGACACAAATTAGTCTGCAAGGAACCCACTTACCTGGTATGGATAACATCCTGGCAAACATGCACACCCACATCTGGAATCCAGATAGGAACACACATCTTGAAGAACCATCAGGTATAGTAAATAGTCTCCTTTTACATATAGAAATAGGCAACCAGAATAAACAAGATAATGTTCTGAGACTTTTAGTACAGCTATGACAAGAAGGTTTCTGAACAAAAGCCTTCCTGATTATTTAGGTCACAAAGGTGAAGAGCAAGTAAATGGTCAACACTGCGGATGTATTCTCGAAGCTGTTTTTGTAAATTGTTAAATTTGGATTAAAGATTTCTGATGGCTCTCTTTGGATCCTCATGTAGAGTCTCTGGAGAGCCAACGGGGTACACACAACATCTTGATTATCTAAAAGTCTGACACCACCTTGTTTTGGTTTATAGCAGAATCTCAAATTTACAAACAGCAGAGTTACAAACTGACCAGTCAGCCAGGTACCTTTTTTGGAACTGCAATCAGGCAGCTGCCAAGAACAAAACACAAATACAGACAGCAAAGGAGTGGGTTAAACAAATTCTAGTAAGAATAACAGGGATAGATTCAAAAAGATCTGACAAGGTATGGAAACTATTTTTGTGCTTGTTTCATTTAAGATAAAGATGGTTAAAAGCAGCATTTTTTCCTGCAGTTTCAAAGCTTATTAGTCAGTATTCAATTGTAAACTTTTGAAAGAACCATAACATTTTGTTAAGAGTTACAAACAACTTCCATTCCCAAAGTGTTTGTAATTCTGAGGTTTTACTCTATCGTTAAAGCTCTGTTTATAATGCATATTATGGCCTGCTCAAAGTAAGAATTATCCTGCCTTCCCAACTTCCACATTGCAGTCATTTTGTACATCCCAGCAAACGCTTTGTGTAAGCATCAGTTTAGGATTACTGCAAGCCTTTTTTAATCTGGGATCATCCCAATTTTGTTGCTTAGCTTGAAGGGTCCTTTTAGAGTCTTTGAGGCCATTGCAATGAGAGAACGTTATGGAGTCATGCTGTTGGTGTCAATATTTTCAGTATGCAATAATATTTTAAATTATTTTCTTGCTCTGTTGTCTGTTACGAGATTCTCTTACCTGGTGAGTCCTCTTGATGGCATGTTCCTCCTGAGTTATATCTCAGTGCTGCTAGGATTCTCTAGGATAGTGTGTTACTTCTTTGTCATTGTTTTCCAATGGTTAACGCATTGTGGTATTTGAGCTATCACGGTTATATCCAGTTCCAAATTTAGGGGGAGGCTGTGGTATGTTAGATACCAGTGTCTGGTAATCTTTGGCAAATGTTCACTGTTTTAAATGGCAAGCTCCGTTGTGATTCCTTACAAGAAATGCTGGCCCTTGGGATTGATCATTTGTCAGTTATACAGCAGGAAATGAGGAGTAATTGTCACAATTAAATGTACAAAGAGAGACACATAATAAACACATACGCACTGCATATGCATAAAATGTATACATATTAAAAAGCGACAAGAGCTATTTTAAAAGGATATTCTGCACACCAACTTGTCCTCCTTTTTAACATACATTACTTTTGAGTACTGTAGCAATGTTTAAGTACATTGCACTAGAATGCAGGCCAAGTTCCAGCCTGTGTAACTGAGAAGTGGAGACATGAACTAGCAAACAGGATCATTGGTCTGACCATCACTAATGCAGTACACATATGGAGTATAAGTTCTCAGGAAATGTTATCCAAAGCAAAACGTGAAGGTTTTTAGAAGCAGTGTCTGTACACTGATCTTGTGCAATAAATTGAGCATCAGAAAGATTAAGGTTAGCGTGGGCATTATCTGTATCAGAATGTTAAAAGCTTGGTTTGCTCACATTTTCATAGCACTTATAGTTATAGTTTAAATAAATTACACTGAGTAGGTGACATTTATCAGGAGTGATATGTGCCTCAGCAGATAATGACAAAATGGCTACTTACTTGAAGTTCATTATCCTTCTCAGACAGAAGAGGCACATGCATGATACTTTCGTGGGAATAAAAAGTTTGTCATACCTCATCATATATGTAAACCAAGCAAAATATACCACAAACTTTCCCACAGTGAGGAAGACCCTCAGCATATGGGCATTATCGGCTAGTCAAGATTTACCATCTCCTTTGTGCCACCACAGGGAATTTTCCAGTCCAAGCCATCCCCTTCAAGGTAAACTACTTGCTTGGGTGAACTTGGGAGTATTTGTGAAATGTATAAACAAAGCCAATATACATATAGATAGACTTCATTGCAGACTGTGGAACCTGGAAAGGTCAATGTCTATTCACATATATTGAATTTCTGCAGTTGATCCCTTTTAGGATGGTACCAATTTTCTCACTGCTCTTTCAAGCATCAATTTTTCCCCTGGTTTATCATCTGGAATCATGTCTGCACTTCTCTCTGCTTTCAACATTACTGAAGGACGTTTTTCCTGGACTTTCTCCAAACCAGCCTGAGTTATGTTCCGGCAAAAATCCACATGGAGGGTTTGTAAAGAGCCTCCATAGAGGATGACAGCTTCCAGAGTCCAGTCAGTGATCCGCACACAGTTTTCTAGCTTGAGTATCTTGAGGTCTGGGCAGCTCTTGAGAAGCAATATCAGGTAATCATCTGTGACGTGGCCACATCCAGAAAGGGTTAGGGACACCAAGTTTGGGCACCTGAAAACATAAGTCATTGTATGTGAGACGGAAAGAGTAAAGTGTAGAATCCACAAAAGCAATTCCCACTTAGAGATTCCCAAAATCAAGTTCTGAGAAGCAATTCAAACTCTTCCAGCAATGGTTTAAGCGTCAAGACAGTTGGGTTATAAATCCTGAATCTGCCAGTGATTTATGGAAGCCACTTGACTTCTCTCTGCCTCAGCCCATCTATTCAGGTCAACAACCACCTCTGACTCCTCATCCTCATGCCATGGCGCATCAGGGAATTCCAGCAAGCAGGTCCTGGGCAGAGATTTTGATGAATACCTTTGTTGGCTGGTATAGTGAGAGTGAAGGAGCCTGTGAGGCCCATCCTGTGTGTTGGAAGATAAATATTATGAGTGCAACTCAGAGAAATGGTTGTCCCTCAGAATTAAGGAGCAGGGATGCTCATAGACGTAAATAAAACAGATTGCTATTAAATTGGGGCCATCTTGACTGAGTAATTCACTGGATTTGATCAAAACTGCTTGGTTTTACTTAAAATGTACGCATCAGTTATCCCACCAGTAACCACAATATTGAACCCCTAGAAATATGAACACTCTTAACCCCAAGGGGAAAAAAGAAGCACAAAATAGGTTTGCTTTTAAGCCATTGCATAATAGACAAGCATCAAGATCTAATAAATAGACGTATGGAATCCTCTCCTAACAAGCTTCATTTAAACCCTGCCTAGAGGCAAGTGTGGAATCTTATGGGTAATATACCAAATGCAAAACAAAAGGATCAGTGTCGGTTTTTCTGTTTGCATTCTGCCAGCTTGAGTTCCTTGTACTAAATGAACATAAAACGTGGCAGGTGTGGCTGCTGCAGGATCAGAGTTGATGGGAGTTCTGGCCTCTTGGCAGCAATATGCTTCCAGCCACAGTGATTTTCTATCTTCCTGGCAGCTTCCTTGCGGGATCAGTTTTAAAAGATCTGGGTTTACTATATAATTTGTCTCCTTTGAGCTGGTGCGCCAATATGATTGTGTGTGTGGAATCTGACTATAGAAATGCTAAATGCTGCTTTGATGTCCAGGGACTGGTGCAACTTTTATTCAGGAGTTTGACTTCCATAGCTCTGCTGGTGCTGAAATATGCTACGTATACTCAGCACAGTGAGCCTTTCAAAACAAAGTTTCATGCCCTCAGACTGTGAAAGGCTTTTAGAAGTCATGAACACTAGCTTAGTAAAGGTGGGGACTGGCCGGTACCGGAAAGCAGCACTGATGTAGCTTTTTGCGAGTTTAATCTCGAGCGTGTTCGCTAATGTGGTGTATCCCCCACCATACTCGGTTCTTGTGAGGAGGGAAAGTGTGATGATCATGTTAGCAGAGAGAAGGTTCCTTTCACTTCACTGCATTGACGACCCCTGAGAATGAAGCAGGAAAGGTGCTCTGGAGAAGAGCACAACAGTGCGCTGCACACAGGTCACTTTCTGCACAAAACTCTTTAGAGGAAGTCAAGGATACAGGCACCTCATTGATTTGAAGGCGGATCACTTGTCATTGGAGCTAAAATACCAGGAAACGCAGCGTTAACATTGACCTTCTCAGTTCCTGCTTTATGCTGTCCCCATTTTCCATGTCCAGTGTGTCTGAGATATTTGTATTGATGTACCTGCACTGTAGAAGTTAGGGGGAGCGGGAAGGGGGAACAAGTTTGTGGGTCTGGCAGCTGGCAAGGCTAAATGGATCCGGATAGAAAGACAGTTACTAGTGGCCCAAACTGTCATTGTTAGGGTTCAGCATTAACTCCGGAAGATGAATCTAGTGGCTTAACATTATTGTTTTAGCAGTAGCGTAGCATTGGCTAGAAATGTTTTAGATACAAAAATGAGAGTTTAGCATGTGGCACCTGATTCTGCAGCCAGGGTTGATGCTGCTGGAATCTCTTGAATTCACACCCACACCTTTCCCCCCTCCGATTCTCAACCACTTTTCAACAACCACTTTGCTAATTAAAACCAAATTAACTGGAAACTTTTCTTTACAATAGGTTCTAGCACAGCCACTTTTGTGATCCTGGTGCAGTCTTAGATGTGTATGGCTTGAAGAGAGACAGTTTCCAATGCTGCCTGCCCATAACCTGAGCTGTACTTTCATCCATTTGAATCTGAGATTCTCTGCAGCTCTGACAATTTCTTGCACCTAAACCATGTTCTACATGTGTTACCATATTATACAAATTCAAGCCTAGTACAAGGAAAAAGGCTGCAAATATTCAAGTACTTCTGGCTCTCATATTGTCTTCCTTATCCCACCAGACACCTAGGACTGCAGGCTCTGCAGAATAAAAGTGTGGGGTGCAGGCGATGGGAATTTTAGTTTTAATTCCAGAACTAACCCATCACCAGCAACAATTTCCTGCTGTTGCCAAATTGTCCAAGAAATGGCTGTGCCTCTGCTTTGATTGCTGCTCCTGATTCGTGTTGGCATTTTGTCTTTGAAATTGCTGCAGTTGGTCTGCACAGAGGTCTGCGTCTGCTTTTCCTCAGCAATACTGTATCCTCTGTAACTCTAGAGTAGTTTACAGAAAGCTCAGAAATGTGATATTTGTAATCACTGAACCTCAGTATAGATAACAGGTGCATTGATAATTTACAGAGAAATAGAATTAGGCAAAATGATGTAAACCTTAGACCCAGTCTACCTTCATCTGTGCATGTGTGTCAGTGGGAAGAAGTGGAATTGGAGCTTACCAATATGTTTTGGCAGTTGCCAGCTTTATTCAGGATTCAATTTCTGGCCCCGTTTCTGAGGGTATTTCTGTCCTGCACAGAATGATGTTATTAAATAGTTCTGTAGCCACATTTTTTAGCACGCAATGTCACCAACACCTTGAGAATATCACATGCATCTGTCAAGCAAGTAAGAGAAGTCCAGTAAAATCCAACAGAAAGACGCACCAATCCCCGAGTTCTCATACTGTGCTAAAACTAAACAATGGTGCTCTAAAGCCAACATGGTCAGGAATTCAGTGCTCTGCCCCGGAAAGGCTGTGTAAACAGTTAAAAGTTTAAATGCTTTCAATTTAATGAATTCAATCTTTACATTAAATCCAAAATTTCACACCCCAAGAACATACCTGTTACAAACTTGTACTAAAAAATCATTGACAACATTTTCATGCTTCTGACAAATGCCTTTCTGGAAAGTGTTTTTCATCCAGTCTTCAATGTTACACACCTTGACTCTGCTCGAATGCCAGCAAATAGACAGGTACCTTAAAGCTGGTCCCAGGAGAAAATTATTCTTCTTTAGTTCCACAGGAGAATGAAAATTCAGTAAAGGCCATAGTAAAGGATCTCGAAACACTTCTAGCAATTTGTCACATGTCTCAGCTAAATTCTTTCTACTGTCTTTATCCAGGAAAGAAAACAAATGCAAAAGGCACTCCCGGTTAAGCTGGGTTATATGCATAGCTCTTGCAGAGCTGTGCTCGTAGGAACCAGGACAGTATATTCTGCCAGAGTGGACTTAAAGCAAGACTGCAGGGGCCTGTTTGGCCTCAGAGTCACCACTGGGCTGTTGAACATATATGGTTGTGGAATGGTGTTTATTTTTGGCCAACAACTGGTGCAGGAGTTTAAAAAAAGGAAGAGGATCAGAGTCCCATATGCACCAGGCTTTCGTTCCATTTCTTGTCCAGAGGAATGGAATGGCCTAACAGAAAAGAAGCAATTGAGTTAAATGTTTCCTTAAAAGGGATTATTTTCCTGATGTTTAGCAAAGGGGTTGAGCCACTTTAGAGGAACTCCTAGTAGACACAGCTGCAAAGGAAAAGCTGTGCAGGCCTCTGCTTTTAGTGAAAATATCAATATTCTCAACTCTGTTGCTTTAGCCTTCTTAGAAAATACTGACTATGGTACGGGTCTGCTTAAACCCTGACAGGCCTATTGATGATAGGCTTTAAAAACGCATTGAAACAGATGTGCTGTTGAGTCAGCATCTGGTAAAACACCTGTGACTAAATCTCTGAAAAATCATCATCTAAAGTATCTGGAAACATGGATTTAGTCTGAAACTGTAAATCAAACAGGTACATGGATAGTTTTAAATACATCAAAGGTTTTAAAGTTTCCATTCATGTGAATTGAGCACCAGGGTAATTCCTTGCTAGCTACCACTTTAATCATGATTACAACAGGCAATGGCATTTGCTGTTTCCTATCATGTCAAGGGTAGAACAGCTGTTCTCAAAACAGGGTAGGGGGAATGTTAGTAGCAGCCTGAAGTATCCTGTGTGGGTGCATTCATGTATTCCAGTGGTTCCCAAACGGGGGGGGGGGGGGGACGTGAAAAAAATCCAAGGGGGGGGGTGTGAGGCTGTAAAATTTTCATAGCAAAAAATGTTTGCGTGAAGAAAACCTATTTGTGTTCATTATTAATTGTACAATTACAAATTGAATTTTTGTTAAAAGGAGGTTGGATGATGGTAAAGGAGAGGTGGGGGGGTGTGAAAGTCTCAAAAATCAGAAAGGAGGCATGATGCCGAAAAGTTTGGGAGCCTCTGATTTATTCAGAAAAATCCCCTTAAACGTACTTTAAAGAGATCTGTAGAAAACATCGGTGTCCTTACTTGCTGTTCTCTTTCAGGTGCCTGTCCCCGCCGACTATTCTCAAGATGATGAGTTAGCTGCTTGCCTGCTGAGGCATTTCATTTTAAGATGCACAATTTGTGATTTAAATTGTTTTAAGACCTTCAGTCATTTATTGTGCTCCATTAAATTAAAAATATGCTTAACTTTGACATAACCATGACAGAAGGCAAATTTACTGAGCCCTTTCCAAAGATACTGTAGCAATTTTTGTCTGAGTTGACTATTCTAGTGTCTTGATTGTTTTCTGTCTCATTAATGAAATACCTTCTTGTTATTTTTATGCTTTTTTGGTCTTTTGTTTCTAGGGGGTAACTAACATATGACTATTAATGTGCCTCGTGAGGTAATGGGCTAAATCGTTCCAGCTGTCCTAAGCAGTTTATTAGGGTTGCTGAGCACTGGATTAAGCTTGTTGATAAAGCCCTTGATCTAGGCACAGTGAATGAATAGAGTGGCTGAAAATGTGATCTGAGAAGCACTATACAAATATAAAGCAAAAATTAGGTCATGCCTAATCTTGGCAAACAATAGGTTTGGTTTGCAGATGGTATTAGCAGCAATAGCACCTTGCTTGTGTGCGAACCTTCCTTTATTGAAATAGAATTAAGCAAGATGGTTGAATAGCACAAGACTTCTGTGAAAGGGATGAGGGCACATGTGGAGAAATCGGTGTGATTACGCACCTGTGTCGGTGTCACATGAAAGAAATCCCATGAGGCTGACCTGACTGGAAGAGAAAAGCAAACTTTTTTTTTATTGACATTTTCTCAACTTTGAATTAAATATTGAATAGAACTAATTGGATAAACTGAAATGCACTTACGAAAAAAGACAACTGCAGTCAAAAGTTGGTTTAGCACTTCAACAAACTCTGGTGCTGGGTGCCTGGTCAGTAACCGCCAGCAGTCCAGAGGTTTGACTTTCTTTAAAACTTCATCAGTAAAGAGTACTGGGTTTTTTGTATTTAAGTTAAATTATTTTAGTAGAGTATAGTAAGGCCTTAACATAGATAATTATAATTTCAGATTCCAAAGGGGTAGCCGTGTTAGTCTATTGCAGAAAAAGAAACAGAGTCCTGTGGCACTTTTGAAGACTAACAGTCTTATAATTTCTGTTTATAATTTCAAAATTAATTTTAAAACAGCTTTATCTTTTCAGAAAAAGAGTTTTAAACTAAAAAAAAAAAAATCCAATTAAAAGAAATCATTGATTTTTATCCACCCCATAGTGCACATAGCTGTTTAAATGATAACACAGACTTTGGATGCAAGATCTAATAATAAGGAACAGCCAATGAGTTTGTCTGAACTTTTAATCTATTTTGTCCAATACTTGTTAATTTTATAGTAGCTTCTGTACAAATCCACTATCTGTTGCTTTAATGCGATCCAGTTACTTCCTCACAGCAACACTTCAGTGATGACAAGTTCCCAAGGGGGAGCCGTGTTAGTCTAGTTCAGCAAAACAAACAAGGAGTCTTGTGGCACTTTTAACAAATGTATTTATCACATGAGCTTTGTGAGACACATTCTTCACTTCTCAGTGAGACACCATATTCTAGCTCGTAGAGAAAGCGAGATTCCAATTTTACTATGATGCTGGCATGCTATGGTTATGTCTACACTAGAAAAGTTAAGTTGACTTTAAGTCGACTTAAAGTTGACCTTATTAAAGTCGACTTAACAAAGTGGACTAAATTGACTTAGTTTTAAGTTAACTTAGTCCACTTTAAGTCAACTTAACCACCCTTAAGTCGACTTAATAAAGTCGACCTAAGAGTTACTCCATGTCCACACCGTCCTTAAGTAGACTTAAGGAGTCGACTTAAGGATTAAGTCAATTTAATGAGTGGTAGTAACAAAGTCAACTTAAGCTTTCATTAAGTCGACTTAAGGAATTTCTTAAGTCGACTTAATGAAAGCCTAGTGTGGACCTGGCTTAATTTAAGTCGATTTACGCCTCCTTAAGTTGATTTAAATTGCCAGTGTAGACATATTCTATAAGCATTGCTTTGCAGTCACACTGGGGGAAAATATATTTAGATTACACATGGCAAAAGACAAAATGACTCCCTCTATATTCCAGAGTTTCTGCAGTAACGAACTTGATTTGAACCCCACCTCCGTACTTACACAACATGTGATGGGAGTTGTGCTGTTTACAGCCCACTTAGGAACATTAATGCATTCTTTGGGCGAGTGTTTCTATTTTATTTATTTACCATATCTTCAAGCTGTCACCATATATGTTTAAATTAGACAGGAGAGAATTCTCAAACAGCAAATTGTTTTAAAGTATTCCCACATCTATTGTTCTTTTCTTACATTCCCACTGTTTTCTCCATCCATTTATTAATTCTTTAAAATGTTATACAGTATTGATTACAAAAATGTTGCCTTCTTCCTTTAATGGCAAGAGGACACCAGCATAAGAACTGTATTGCATTACTGCGTTCTCTACAGCAGTATGTATTTATTGATCTTTAAGTAAGAAACAAACTTTATGAAAACTGCTAGTGAGAACATAATTTTACCAGAGCATATGTAGCAATTGCAAACTGTTTCTTTATCCAGAAAGAACATACTTACTCCCTCATTGTGGAGGTGATTGCTTACTTGTTTTAAGAAAATAATAAGCAATCAGTCCTGCTTGCTTGAAGGTAAGTCATAATCACTGTATAGAAGCATCACGGAAATTTACACTTCATTTAAACTACTGCCAAGAGCCAAGATTAAACAGAATGTGACAAGATGAATCACAGCTATTCTGGCTGGCAATGCTTAATTATTCCAGGTTTTCTTAAAATCTTGTGTGTGGACAGGATCCTATCAATGCAGCAGATGGAGTATCAAACCCTGGATTCAATTGGTGATCAGATCTAGCAAAAATTGAGTGTCCTGGGCACAATAGAATTTCCTTCTGCTTTTACAGGTTCTGTAACATTTTACTTGCTACATGGGCATTTCTAAGAGGGCAGGTCTTCACTGACAGTAGCAAATTCAGCACAGTCAGATTGATTTTTGAATCAACTGAGCGGGTCTGAAGACCTGCTCAGCCAATCCTGTAAGACATCTCCCACCTCACAGGAGTAGTGGTGTCTTGTTGGAGGGAAGGCATTTCCCTCCAACTCAGTGCACTGAAGATGCTCCAGTAAGTAGGTGGTAGGCAATGTTGGAGATACGCAAGGTATTTTAAGTACTTTGAGTATCTCCCTTCAATTGCCGCTAAAATTGCACCGCGGTATAGACCAGAGCACAGTCTGTGCGTAGTGTTTAGCTAACCTAGGGCAATTTGAGTATACATCAAATGTGACTTGTGTTACTTTTCTCTTATTTTCCTGGGTTTGTCCTAAAATCTTAATATGGTTTAAAGTTAGTTTATCAGTAGATAACAATTTCATATTATAACGACTGACATAAGCCATTTTGCACCTTCAAGAAAAACACACGTATACTAAGGATTGTTTTTAAATGAAGTGATAAACTAGGAATTCATTCTTGCTTTTTTAAAAAAAGTGCAGTAAAGCATCTCTAACAAACTGATGTGTATATAGTATAAAGAATTATTTTTTATTGATTTGAAGCTGACATCTTGCTCTTACCACAAAAGAATATAGTTTAAATTGGGAAAGAAACAAAATTTCTGACACCTAACTTTAATTGAATTTTATCCACTTCTTGAGACTTGATGCCATTCATGGCTCTCTAATAGTTTGCTACCTAATGGGTATTTGTTCATATGCCATATCCCCAAAGCATACAGAATGCTGTTTAGTTTTCCTCAAATCAAGCCTAATACCAGAATGTCAACAGCTGCTTATCTGAATTAGAATGGAAGCAGCAAGGGAGGAAAAGAGCCATGCTTTGCAAAATAATCCATCACTTAGTACTTGTCTAATTTATACATGAGAAACAGGATACAAGCGAGGCTGTCGATGCATCCTACAGTAAGTTTCTATAGCTGTAGCAATGCTGATACCCCTGGGTTGAAGTTATTTTATAAACCCATCTAGCAGTTTTAACCCCATATCTCACAAAAGTGGCAAAAATACCTTAATGCTTAAATACAGGAAATGTATTCCTCCAGCACGCTCCATCGGTACGTGCACTGCTACTTGCCCTTCATTTCCATAGCTGATGTAGCAGTGACAATGCATCAGTTTCTAATTAACAAAACAAAGGGTGCAGCAAGTCGTAGGTTCTGATTCGTGTATGAAATGGCATCACCCGCTCAGAATACAGTAATAAAAAGCTATAAAAATAGAGCTCAATTACCTATAGACTTTCAGGAAAAATCTGCACTTTAAGATGTTTTATTGGAAAAACACAAATAAAAAGGCCATCAGATAACTGCTGGCATTGGTTACAATTTTCTTTTAGGTATTAATTTATCTCCTGAGCATTTCCTGAAGAAATAAAATAACTTATTATTGCTTTTGCTTAATGCTGATAGTTCATTCTTAAAAGCCCCATTCAATATGCTTTGGGTGCTATACCATATCTCAAACTATAGATAATTGAAATTACTGTCACAGTTTAGATTCAACTATAAAAGGATTACTTTGGAGTTGTGTACAGGGAATTTCTATAATGAAGATACGCAAATCTCTGATTAACAATCTCTACTCAGTATGTTGACCAAGAATTAGATTCTGTGGGTAACTTACTATAGTTTTTTTGCATTCGTTTAAATTGGTTGTTTGTTGTGTAATTGCATAGAAACCATATTTCTGTTTATATATCTTATCAAATGTGCTTTCAAAATTTTATTCTTGGTTGTTAGCATACTATGTTTGATTCTATCAGTGCAAAAAAGAAAAAAAATCCTAGCAACTAGGTGAAGTAGTCTGTGCTTCTGTTTTGTATAACTGGGTGTGCGGGCTTTCTGGACTAAATAAAATTCCTTAAAAGGCACTATCTTACTTATAGTATGGGGTGCTAGCAAATATAGTAAAGGTAGCTCACATTAAGAAGTTGCTCAGTGTGAAGTTGGAAAATCAAGAGTAGCTAGCTAAAACAAATCAGATTATCTGATAGAATGTGATGCATAAATACGGGCAGTTAAAGCTTATTTGGTGCAATTGCATCATGTTAATCATTTTTATGGTTTTTGTCTTAGGCTTGGGATGATGCAATACATAAAGAAAAACCAAAAGAGGATACCTTTGAAGATAAGAAATGTCTGACTCTTGATCAAGAAAATTTAAGTCTTGCTCAAATCTACCTGCAGGAGTATTTGACACTTAACCAAGTAAGTTATGAAAATGGGGATAGGCATGCCATTGCTGTTTGTTGGATAAATCAAATAGTGACTATTTGAAAGTTTTTTCATTTTGATTTTTAAACACTGAATTACTGTAACAGTTGGAAAATCCGATCTGTTCAATCACTACAATCAGAGCAACTGAACTGATACCAAAATTCAACATTTACTGTTACATTTGCAAAAATACTGACAAGACTGAACCACTGTCTTAAAATATGGCATAAAAGATAATGGAGAGAAGTTACATTCTGGAACTGTGATTGCTTTAAAAACGTCCATCAGGGAAAATTAAGATTGGGCCATCTTTTGAATAACTCACATCTCATACATTTGTTCTCCAACTTTAGTTAAACCACTCTGGGTTCTACCATCAGAATAATTATTTGGCTGAATCCTTTGAGTTTCACTGACAATGCAAATCCTTCAGATCAATTAAAAATATGAATTCAGTAAATCTCAAACTTGAACTTATAAGGCCTTTGTTTTAGTCCTCTTTACTACTTCTAATGGGGATGTGGAGAAACACAGAAATTCACACATGAATTTGGCTTTAAGTGAAAGATAGGAGCCTCAGATGCCCCAACTTCCACTTTTCTAGCCAACTCGACATGATTTTGAGCCGCACAACCATTTATCAACATAGAACATTACCCCAGAATTTGATCTACTGTGTGGTATTCTCAGTCTGAGGAAGAGTTCTTTTCAAAGGCATGAGTAAGCGGTACCCACCTCCTTTTTGATTTTTCATGGGAAGTTGGGTGCCTGACTTCTACTTCTCTTTGGAAATCTTCTGCTCAGCTGTTCACATACTGAATATCATTTAAACCCTCTGTGGTTCAATGCACCCATCTGTAAAATGGGTATAAACTGTATTCTGCAGCATTACAAGCTATTGTATAAAGTTCTTTAATATCTTTATATGCAAGTTGCCCTATAAGTGATGTTGCTATTAACATATTTTTATTAATACAGCAAAAAACTGAAGAGGAAGAAAATCCTAAATATGTAGAAATCCAGAAAATGATGAACTTGCTCTTCCTAAAATTGGATGCTCTTTCCAGCATCCACTTCACACCTAAACCAGTGAGTCCAGTAGTTTTCACGTTTTCCTAGACTCCATATAAAAAAAAAAATACATTTGGAAAATACTCTGTAAAATGAGGTGTTCTCTCAATGCAATTGCTCATTGTACATTTTAGAAATGTTTATTATAATCAGCCTTAATATAAATGGGAATAGATTTAGTGTGCCTTATTCAGTTAGTAATAGGTTGCCATGGCAGGATATGCATGTATATATGAATGGTCGGTCTTTCCTTCTTTCTAGCCTGTGCTAAAGGTTAAAATCATCTCAAATCTTCTAGCTATAAGTAGGGAGGAAGTAGCACCAGTTAGTTTTAGTGATGCCGCTCTGCTGGCTCCAGAGGAGATCAAGGTAAGAAACTGATCTACAGCTGTAGACAAGGCTCTCTCTTGTTTCCACACATTGAGGGTACTCTGCAAACTCAGAAGAGAGAATTATTTTCTGTGACATTCTTCTCTTGTAACGCCCTTCATAGAGATTTAAGGATTCCAGCACAGTGAAGTTGGAGGGAATGGGATGAGCTAGCTTTGCTTAACTAGATTTGGCTGCCTTCTTTGCCACATGCTGGAAACTCGGAGCTTCCTTTCCAGCATGGGTTATTCTGTTTTTGAAAACTACCCTACTATGCAGACTGTTTAATACCCCTAATTCTTAAGAAATGTACTATACCTAATCTGTATTACCCCATCTTTATCTTTCTTTATGCCTCTGTCTTTTTGTTGGTGTGTATATGCATGTGTATGTAGGCAGAAAGTTAAGGGAAGGTGGGGGAAATAAAATATATCCATGCATATTACAATCTATAGGAATCTTCAGTTTCCATAGTTAGCATGAGTGAGTTATACTATTTGGTGCCCTCTGTTTTACTAACTCTCAGGGACACTCAGCTGCAGAAAACAAGATACAGGAGAAATGAAATAACCACAAAAACTACTTTATGTGGGAGACGGATGGTGCTACTTATGCTAGCTAGTCAATGAGATGGATGTGGTTCATACAAGAGTAACCATTCTGTCAGTACTAGTCAGTAGCCTAGAAAGGAGTTTTGGATCCAAAATGAGACAATTATGTCTTCAGGAAAAGAGAAGAGCTGGAGAGGTGAAAACAGATGCAGAAAAGACAACCAAAGACAAAAAAGGAGACCAAAAAAAGAAGCTTCACATGAAGCTAACGGAGAAAAAAGCATAAAAAACTCCTGGAGAAAACAAAACTGGTACAAGGCACACAATTCAGTAAACAAGCTGCTGCCAGAAAATTTTAAAAAGCTCATCAAAGGCGGCAGAACAACGTTGCTCAAGGTAATACTGTCTTAAATAGTCTAGTGGTAATTTCAAATATATACATTTAGGCCTGGCGTACACTGGCGATTTTTGTCAACCAAAGTCAGCTTTGTTCACAAAATAGGTGGTGAACACACGGCAATCAACCCCCTGCTGAAAAAAATACCCTGGGGTTTTGATGGTGGGAGGTGGGTTTTTTTGGACAAAATAAACCCCCTTTGCTGAGAGGTGTGGGGCTTTTGTTCGCTTAGTTAGCGACATTGTCAATGTAGAAACTGCATCCCCTTATGTTGGCAGCCGGGCTGTCATTCTCTTCTGCTGGAGCGGTGAAATTGACAAGAAAACCCAAGCTTGAGTTGCTACAGGCTGGGACTGCTAGTCTCAGCTGGGAGCCAGAAGTCTTGTTGCTTCTCTCCCTCCTGGGACCCCCTTGTCAGTTACACAGCTGAGCTGTGAAACTGGCATAACAGCTTATCCTGGGGGACAGAGGGGAACTGGGAAGACCTGTGCACCTTTCCCCAGCTCCTGGCAGGGGAAGAGGAGGGGAGAAGCCCCAGGCAATGGTTCTCAGTTCTCCACACTGCCCCTTAGGTCTGTGGAAGTGCTTCACTCTCATCAACCCAAAGAGGGCAGAGTGGACATTGGCTGCTGCTGTAATTAGAGCTGTGGCTGTTAGGTTGACTTTACATTTTAAGTGTAGACAAGACCTTAGTAATTGTGTATGTGTTTCCTGGCTTGTCATTTTTAAAACAATTCTGGGGGGAAATCAAGTCCTCAGTGCTGTGCTGCACACCAGCTCCTTTGTCCCACCTTGTTCCCGGCCCTGGTATAACCTTGCACCCAAACAGCACACACTGTCACAAGAACTCTTATGTCATCCTCCTTCCTCTGCATCCTTCTCAGGGGTTGTGGTTGGGATGTTCCTGCACCCTAGTAAATTCCAGCTGCTGTATTAATTTCTTGGGATGGTGAGGCTATTTTAACATGTGGCCGGGTCCAGCTCTATCCAGATCAATCACAGGTATTGGGAGAAGGCAAAGGATGCCTGGATTCCCACTGGACTGTGCACTCCCCTTGACTGACAATAGGAGAATGTGGCTCAAGGTCCCAATATCTATTTCAAAACAAAGAGAAGCCTGACCAGTTATGTTTATTAATGTTTGCAGTGCTTGTGTTATCTGTTCTACAGATTATTTTTTGTTTCTACTTTTAGTAAATCATGATGATTTTAAATGATTCTTAGGAATATTTACATAAATGCTTTCTTCTGTGATTGCTATTTCCAAATGAGACTGTTTCATAATATTTAAAGGCATCTTGCCCTGTCATTTAGTATATGATAATGCAAATAACTTAATCTGTGGATGCAGCAAAGACTATCTGAACCATACAACAGTTATTTTGGAATTAATCTTTATTCTAAAGTATAAGTGATGTGCACTACGTACATTCTGTGCTGCTTTATTTCAGAGTTCACAAGCTGAGGTGTGATATTGGACAGAACTTCACACATGCTTAATGTTATGCATGTGAATAGTCAGTGGAATTACTTAAGTATTTGGACAGACTGAATTAAAGTTCAGGAGGTGCTAGCTAGGATTCTGAGTACTACTTGAAATGCAAAAAAAGGCTGTGATCAAAACATACAAGAACAAACACTTGGTGTATAGGGCTTCTTTGTAATACGAAAAGATTGATCTATCATATCATATAGATACTAAAATCTGTATTGTGCCTGAGGGATAAGAGATGATTAATTCTAAGTATTAGAGGGTAGTTTTCCTTGGTACATCTGAAACATTTGTACATTTGCACTTTAAAAGAGACACATAATCTGCATTTTTTCTAGCAGGGGCTGATATCTAAGGATTCACTCTTGGATGTGCATACTCACCTCTCATTAACATTAATATATGTTAAGCACATGCATGACAAGAGAACATGTCCCTTAATGTTTTGAAGTTAAGCTATGACCAAAACCCAGGATGGCATATCAGTTAGTAATCAGAACATGAGTAACAAAAAAGGTTGTTTAATTGTGTAATTACTTCAGGGGATTGGAATTATTTGTAGCTCGTCCTCTGTAATAAATACTTTGCTGACAGGATGAAGGTAAAGACAGGGCTTTGAAATCATCTCATGCATTCTTTTCTCAATTACAAGATCAAGTAAAAATGCAAATCAAAGGTGCAAAGAAAATACAGAAGACAAAACAAGAAATTTCTGCTCAAAGCTTTTAAATTATAATACATTTTATACATGCTGTATCTTATCAATATTAAATGTTTCTAACTTGTCAACCTTGCACTTTGAATAGCTTTTATTTTATGTAGTGTTAAATAATTGTCTGTAAACTGAAGTTCTTTTGTGTGTCTGTCTGTCTTGCTGCTAGTGACAAAAATGTGCTAGACTGTTGATACTTTTTCTCTGAACCTTCTACTTCTCTTTTCTTTTATAAGAATTCAGTCCGTTCCTAAAAGTAAAGCTTCATCTAGTATATTGTTTTGTCTCCAAATTATTCTCTTTCTTATCTCTCCACATGTACACAGAATAGGGTAGAGGAAAGGTAAGTCTAATAATATAAAGAAGGAGTCCTGTGCCACTTTTAAAGATTTGTCACATGAGCTGTGGTGGGAGAAAATTCCCTGTAGTCAGATGTTGTGAGGATGATCCTACTTCATTTTCTCCCACAAAAGCACATGCGATAAATAAATGTTAGTCTTTAAAAGTGCCACTGGACTCCTGTTTGTTTCACTGACCTAGACTAGCACACCTCTTTTGTCCCTGGGGAAAGACACAAAGGCGAAGAGGAGGAAAGAGACACTTAGCTTGCTTCAGTCAACTTAAATTAAAATTGTCGACTTTATAGCACCACCTATCACGGGGCGTTGCTGGATGTCAAAAAGATCCCCAGCTCACTCCCTACTAACCTGCCCCTCCTGGCCAAACCACTAGGCCCCTCCCACAGTGCTCAAACCCACACGCCTGCTAGCTGAGGTAGGAGGCAGGCTCAGCTGGGGGAGGCCCCTTAGGAACTCTTCCCCACACCTCCAGGCCACTTGAGAGCCCCTGAAGCTGAGTCCTGTCCCGGCCTGGGCACACCCCGGCCTTCCTGTTCCTGCCGGCTCCCTGCCCAGCTCAGTCCCACCTGGACTTCCCGGGTGGGCCCCCTGCTTGGCCCCCTCCCCACCTGGCTCCCAGCTCGCCCCTCCCTCCAGCTCCCAGCCTGGGCTCCTGCTTGGCCCCCCCGCCCAGCTCCCAACTCGGCCCCTCGCCTAGCCGCCTGCCCAGCTCCCAGCTCAGGCTCCCCAGCCCACCCCCCACCCCCCCGCCTGGCTCTGAGCTCAGGCTCCCAGCTCGGCCCCTCGTTCCCCACCAGCTTTCTAAACTACCCCCCCTTACCTGGCCGGAGCGGCAAGGGCATCCAGTCATTGCTTGGCCAAGCCTCTCCTGGCCTAAGCATGCTCAGGGTGGGAGATTTGAAACTTCTCAGCCTGGCAGCTGCTCCCAGCTGACCGGCCAGCTGCAGTTGCAGGGTGGAACTGCATTCTGCCAGAGTTTTCTCCTTTTCTGGGCCCCGGAACACTGGCCCGGCAAATTTCTGGGCCCTGGAATGCCCGTTCTGGGGTGTTCCAGCATACTTTAACTCCTGCTCCCCTGTGAACAGTTTGTCTGCACATGTGCCTGCTGGGGAAAATAGATCCGGGGCTCAGGCTAATCTACCCGGGGCCGATGTCCTGCCAGCCCAACACCACCGACACCTCTGCTACCTATTAAACCTAAGGCTTAAGTCAACTTCCTAGAGTCGACGTAAGCCAGTGTAGATGTGGGGTAGCCCTAAGCCCAATGCCCTGGCGGGGGGGGGGGGGGGGGGGTGCACAGGGCACTTGGCATGCCCACCCTGCCCCTATGCCCTGCCAGCAGGCTCAGCCTTTGCCCC
>ML685765.1:6048446-6090714 GCA_007922175.1 Pelusios castaneus
GAGTCCGCGGGCTGCAGCATGCCTGGCTCCTGTGCTGTGCCCCAGGAAGAAAGCGACACTCTCCAGGGACTGACTGAGTAGCTGGACCGGCCCCGCAGTAACAGGACAGAGCCCGGGCTGGGGCGCGCCGAGCTGCCAGCGACTGACTTGAGGCAGCCGCACCCGGCTGAACAGGCGGCCAGCCCCGGGGGGGCCACACAGGTCAGGAGCACGGCCCTGGCGGACGGACCCAGCCCGGCAGCACGGGGCGACGCGGAGCCCGGGCGTTTAGCGCGTGCCGCACACCCCGCCCCCCAGACTAGAGCCGGCGCCTCACCCTCCTCCAGCGAGGCCTTGCTGGCCGCAGCCCGCTGGCTCCCCGACACCGCCAACGACCCCAGCCACGCGGTCAGTTCGCCCCCGCCCGGGCTCTCGCGCTGCAGGACGCTGTATCCGCCGTGCGGCGGTTTGGCGCTCCAGCTTCACCCCCCCCCCCCCGGATTCGCTGCAGCACCAACAGTCGCTGGCTCCGCGCACACGTGTTCCGGCTTTATACCCGCCGCCCCATTGGCCGCCGAAGCCCGACAGCACGGCGCGCAACTGCGCATGCGCTGCACTGGCTTGTTTAAGTAAGTGCCGGCTAGTGCGTTACCGCAGCCGGTCGGACACGCTGTAGTCCAGAGCTAGCGGGCCCCTCCCCCTCCCGGCGCTGCCAGCGGGGGGGGAAACGCGCCAGCCTGGCCCTGTGTGGTTCGCAGGCGCTGTTTCTTGGTTGTAGCAAAGCCGCAAACCCCCCCTGCGCAGTGGAGTGACCTATAAGTGCGGGCTGAGCACCGACCTACACTGGACAGCCGCCTCCTGTCGCGAGACGCAGGGTTCGGTGGTTCGCCTCGCCGCAGCACGTGTCTACATTTGAAATGCTGGCGGGGGGGGGGGGGGGGCCCCCCCCCCCCCCCCCGAACCTAGCATTGGCGACAGGTTTAAATTGAACAAAGCGGCCCAGGGCACTTTCACCAACTCTCAAAGGGCCGCAGCTCCCCTTGGCTGGTCGGTTGCAGTAGACGAACATGGCTCTCGCATTTGGAACAGGTTTAATTGAGCATGGCAACGGCGGGGATCATTTTCCTACGCACACACGGAATGAAGAGGGTAACTGCTCATTTCCACCACTCGCCCTTCCTTTAATCTGAGCCAGGCTTTTCCTTGCATGCACAGTAGCAGCCAGTGGACAGATGTTTAAAGCCCTGTACACACTGCAGCCGTGGCTCACAATAACATTGTTGCAGGATAAGCAAACAGCACTCCTTGTAGCAAAAAGGAAGGGTGACGTACCCTTTTGAATTTTCATTATCACGTACATGGTGGGCGACTTTCTCACCTTGCCACAGCCAGCTGTTCCCACCCCCACAGGGGGAGATGAGAAGCTGGGTTGAGCCTTGGTCCTGCAGCCCAGCTCCCACCAGCAGCTTGAGTTCCATTACCATGGGTGGAGCTCTGCTACCATCAGTGCCAGCAGAGTCCCAGCTGCGGCCTGGGCTCCACGCAGCAGTGGCGGAGCCCAGAGCTCCTGGAATGCTGGTGGCTGGAGCCCTGCAGCTTGCCCCAGAGTGGCCTCACTTGGTACTCTGGGCCCCTGCTGCAGGCTGTCTAACCCATGATGAATGAACACAGACAGACGAGCCACAGTAAGCACTACAAAGGTCATCTACCTCTTGCACAGCCCAAGGGCTCGTGCAGCCCAACACCCAATAGTGTAGTATATATACTCACACCCTTACCCCCTGGTAAGGCTATAGTATGTACAAGGCATCAGTAGTGCTGCATACTCCGTTGTAGATAATGCCTGTTTCACTGTGGGAAGAGGTCTGTCCCACAGACTTGGGAAGCACTTTTACAATAGGAACAGGTAATTGTAAAAACCACAAAATTGGAAATGGCTGCATGGGAGCAATTTTAGCCCTTCCACCCCTCCTTTGTTTGACAGGAATAGTCATTACTGAACTCATTACTCAGGCAAGAACTGCATAACAGAACTAGTGACATTAACATTTATAGAAGTTCATTTTAAAAAACAAAACTATGCTAGTTTTCATACCTTTACTGAAGGCTTTTTTTTTTTTTTAATATCACTTTAAAACAGATTCTTTGTCACAGATTGCATTAACTTACCCACGGCTGAACTGCCATTTTATAGTAGCATGCAAGATTCCCATCTCATCTATTACAAATGAACTACTACTGCACAGCATCCAGCCTTGTTAGACAATTTTAAATACTGGTTACATGGCAGCCCACTGAGCGCACTCTCATCAGTGAAGGAACAGAATTACACACTGGGTTGTTTCTTTAACCGTACCCTGATCATGGAGTGGAATGTTTCTAGGTGGTTCAAAAGTGATTGCTCCAGTTCTGGAAAATCATGTTGTTTGGCATCTCTTGTACAGCAGTGGCACTCAGTATTTCCAGATAACGGTATGTCTCTCACGAGCCTGATTTGTCTTGCTTACCCTCAAGTTTCACTTCACAAAGTCAGCCATAAAAATACAAGCATCACGCTTAAGAAATTGCTTGCTTTCTCTTTTTACCATATAATTATAAAATACATCAATTGTAGCATAAATATGCACTTAAAAGTATAAACAAGTCAGTGTTGGTATTAAGTTTTAGTTTGTACTGACTTCGTTAGTGCTTTTTATATAGCCTATAGTGAAAAGAGGCAAGTGTCTAGCTGAGTTGATGTATACCCCGTTAAGAATCACAGCTATACAGCCAAGGAGAACCCATAATGCATTACCTTTAAATAGGTGAGATGTCTGTTAGGTGCACAAGAAAAATGGCAACCCTTTGCAATTGTGATGGGGCATCCAAACTACTGGCAATGATTCTGATGGATAATGCAGCTGCAAGTTGAAGAATATTGCCCAATGCAGGATACACTCAGCTTTTACCTGTGAACAGATACCACCTATAGACAAAGCCTTTTTGCTCTTATGACAACAATATGCAGAATTGTATGCTGTAAGGGTATTGTGCATGGTGTCTTACTTTTGATATAAATGTATATGCCTGGTTGAAGTGAAGTGCACTGTCAGAGCACAAGTCTTAGTATGGAGGCTAAATAGAAACATTTAAAGCAGTGTTCGGTTTTGAAAAACGCTTTTGTGATCAGTTAGTTTTCAGAAGGTAAAGATCACCCCTGCACAGGCTTCTAAAAAGCAGTTTGAGTCGCGTGTAACAATATACCAAGAACCTGGGGCAGGAGAGAAAATCTTTCCATCTTGAAAAGAGCCTTTAAGGACACATTTTCTATAAAAACATTTTATGATTGAGTTGCAACTCGCATTCACCAAATTAATGCTCCAACACAAGAGATCAGCACAGTCAACAGTCCTCACTGAAACTTGCACATTTGATTTTAATGGTAAACAATTACATCTATGGCACTACAGTACGCTAAAGCACAATGGAACCAGACTTTTAAAAGGTGCTGATTACCTCATTAGTAAGACACAGACACATCAATAATGAAACAGCATTGGGCAAACTTTTGAACACCACGAGTGTCACGCTTCCCATCCATTCAGCAAAATCCTTACAAATGGCTTTCTGCCTTTGATAAGTGCACTCTGCCCTGTACCCTCAAGAAGATTTAAACCCACCTCACATGACATCAGTGATCACTGGAAAAAGCACCTTCTGAATGTACTCTTTGAAGGAGCTCACTATAGAAAGTTTTCCATGCTACTGTATGAGATTTATCACCATGCAATACTCTGAAGCAGGAGTGATGAAGTGGAAATTCCACTGTTTTGTTTTACACGAACTGCATTTCCAGCTATAGACACAATGTTAAGCAATGAACACCACCACAAAGACCACCTTTGCCTAGGCAAGTTTCGGTGAAAAATACAGGCCCAGTTCTTGAACTGCATAGAGCATTTGCCTGCAGAACACTATCACCAGCTGGGCATGCCTGGCAGTCAGACCAGCAGTAAGTAGAAAAGAAAGATTAGTTTTAAAATGTCATTTCCCCCCTCCCCACTCCAAAGACAGTAGATAAATATAGGATGTACATGTAAGATTAAAAATTTAATACTAAACCAGGTGTAGTATAGATTACTGGTTCAGTGCTCAGTTGCATTTTTTATTTATTTATTTTGTGACACTGACTAGAATACAGTGGATAAGCAAAGTTCTCCACCAGGAAGAGAAATACTTGTGTTGCCACAACAAATCGTTTATACTGTCCAGCTGTGTTTGCAGTGGGAGTAAGTTAAATTAGGAAAGGCTTTACAGTGTACTTGTCAGGGAGAAGCATGTGGCTGAGTTGCATCAGTAACTGCTTCAAGAACAAATTATAAAACAACGGCATTGTGTTTTGATGGCCATGTCCTAACCAGAAGATGATGTAGTCCATTGGCTAAGACAATTCAATTATGTTACATGGAAAATAGTATTGAGAGGAAAAAGTGTAAGAGGACAATACTTGGACAAAAATGCTGATGACTTAAGAGATGCAATCTCCTTTAAAATAAGGTAATAATGTTGATGAAGTTTACAAACTTAAGTTCCTAAAGACACCGAAAGGCACATTTACATCACTGGGTTGTTGAATTATACGCTCTAAATTCACTGAGTTCAACACACTGTCCAGCTCATTTCATGATTATTATTCTCAACACGCATATTATATTCAAGAGCAATCTAAATAGCACATAGACCTGGCTCAGGGGCCAGTAGTCTAAGATTCAATCCCCAAAATTGCATGCTGAATTGCCACCAGTTAGTGGGGAAAAACCAGAAATGACTTCTGCCAATTACCTTTTTTGTGTTTTTAAATGTGATAGCAGCTGTTGGTTTTGATGAGAACATAGGTAGACTCTAGCCGGAAAGGTCTGGAAACAGTAATTAATAAGCTGGTGGCTACAATTTGAAGCAATGAATAATCTATTTCAGCAACAACAAAAAAGACATCCTGGTATCATATCTGCCACTTAACATATCAAGTGATTGTCTCTACTAGGTCTAGGTCAATGTGGAGGTTACATATTGACACAATTTAGCAATACTGAACATTTCTGCAGTTTTATACAAAGTCAATTTCTTTTTAAATGACAGTGGCAAAGCTATCTAAGAAGAACCATTCAAACAGGTAATTAAAACTTTTTTTTTTTTTTTTTTTTTATTTTTTTCGCAGTTATGTCCAACTCGCCAGCTCCCCACTTCTCCCCATCAGGGCCACTGGTACTTAGTCAACTAATACTGAAATACATGCCACATCTGGCTGTTGTACACATTGTTTATAATGTATCCCTTCAAGAGAAAGGCAGCTGTTTTACTCAGTTAAACATAAACACACCTGTCAGTAAACTCTTGGGAATATGTCACCAGTAAGAGGGGCCTGGCTGGATAGTTGATTTGGCAGGCAGTAAGATCTAGCCTTAACAATAAGCTTCTGTGATTGGGGGGGGGGGGCGGGGGGCTAGTGAAAGGCAATAGGGAAATGGAGGAGGGAAGGCTGAGGTCAATATCATTCAGTTACGCTGGGCTCCTCTCTTCCCTGCCCATATAATCTAACTAAAGGAGATGGTAAAAACTAGGCCTTCTCAGCTGAAATTCTAGCTGCTAACACTGAATGTTCTCCATTAAGCTATTAAGAGGTTTCTTATAAACAGATAGCTTACATTTTACCTTTGGAAATAAATGCTTCCCTCCACTTTTCATCAAGAGACCATGAAAAATGCTGAACTATTTATTAAATACTGCACTTAGTGACCGTATGTGCTCAACTTACAGGGCACTGCTTTAGTTGCAAGATTTGCAGAAGTAATATCCCTGCACATAAATTTGAATACGTCTTCCTTATTATTTGGCGCCTGAGTCTGAATTCAGTATAGCAACATACCATGCCAAGTCTATCTCCAAACCCCATAGCAAACCTGTCTTTCAATCCTAGGCAGAGACTGCTGGTTTTTAATCAAGCTGGGTGGGGATGTGGGCAAACGGAAGTAATGTTGAGACAAAAACCTCTACTGTGTGAAGCCCCCACATTCAACACTCATTTTTGGAGATAAAAAGTACAGTGGCCCAATGCGCTGGAGTCCACTTGTCTCAAAAGCAAGTGCTTGCTATCAAATTTTAGGGTAAATGCTAAACTTGAGAAGTCACCCTAGCAATTCCATTTCAGTTTAAAAAAAAAAAAAAACCACCCAGTAAATTGAAATCCAAAGACAAGTATAAAGACGTATGTTATTAGGATAATAATTTAAATGTCTTTTTTGACAGGGAAAAGTAGAAATGAGAAACACTTGAATTTGCAGTACAAATACAACTGAATCAGCTATTTATTTACAAGGAGTCCTGAAAGACAGCAGCCTTGATATACACGGATAGCAGCAATTACCTGGTCTACTTAATGATGCCACATCTCATCTCTTCTGCAGCAAAGAGTGATTGTTCAGAGGTCACTGTTAAGTTTCTTGCACTGGGGCAAACAGTACGTGCAAGCAATTCCTTGATTTAAAAGTGATTCAATCTTATCTACATAACAGCTCTGAGAGCAGCATGAAGTTCTATTGCTCTTCATAATCAGGAACACTTTTCTCTTGCTTATAAAGAGGATACAAAGCTTCTCTGATGTAAATGTGCCTTTAGAAAGTGAGAACTGAAAACATGAATATAAAAGTCAAATAACTAAGTAGTTCATGAAACTATATATATAAAAATTGAGTTATCACAACTAAAGCAGCAAATCAGAATATCTGCTGAGGTTTTCTGGTAGAACTAAAAAAATTAGTTTGTGTCCAAGTTCAATAAGTCAAATGCTACCATTGACAGAACAAAACTAAAACCCACACGAGGAAGTTGAAAAGTGCACAATGAAATTAATAGTCTTGGATCAAGTATTTATGGAGAATTGGAAATGTTTGTCTGATGGACTTGATAAGTGAGGATTAGAAGGAGGTATTACAGTTTGTCAGATCCAGATTTGGCCTGTCGTTCCACATAGAAGAGGATGTAGGCCTTTGCCTTTACCACTGTCTCCTCATCAGTCAGAGTTACAGTACTGTCATTGAAATGGAACCAGCGACCCTCGTGAGTTGCGTATGCTGTGTAATGTCCAGAGCCAACACTGAAAACAACAAAACAAAGTGGGATCAACAAAAGGAAATACACCACCTCATTCTCTGTTGTACAAGACTACAAGAGGGCAAGCAGTAATCTACTAGATTCTACCAGAAGGCTTCACCCAAATTGCTGACAAAAAGAGGGGAAAGCTGGACAGCCTCCATAATTGTTAGCTTATTACCCAAAGGATTTAAGGGGTACGAAAGATATTCCATGCAACAGTATCTTTAATAGCGTAAAGATTGTATATTAATCACGTGCAGACATCTGCTTCCTTCTTAGAACTTCATAAAATGTACCTATCAAAGTTTTAGCATAATCTAACACCCACAGGCCCCATCCTCCAGTCTTTTCACAAGCAAAACTCCAACTGAACTTCAGTGGAAAGACAAAGATTAGGTCCATTAGCATTTAAGATAAATGTAATAGTCAGCCTACAAACAAAAATATAATTTGAGTTTTACCATATTCTGTCATTCAATTTTATGTTCAAAATTCAGGCCAACTAGTTCTAGGCTGAACCCTGCTTGAGTTACATGATTTCAGCCCAAGCACACAGGGAAAAGTGTAATTACAGGGAACACAAGTTGGAAACTAACTGAAGTTGTTTTTATACAGATTCAAGGTCTTGGATCCTTGAACATATAATTAAGAACTAGGAACCAGCCAAGTTTCATAACCCATGCTGCCTCAAGACAAGGCCATCTCATACTTGCATGACTATGGCTGCATCTTAGATACTGCATCTGGTTTATGCCCATCTAACTCCATTCCAACCATGCTCTGTTTACACTGATGTCCATTACAACTCTGTTTTCTTTCCTCTGAGCTTTGAAGCAGCCGCTATGTGGTAGTGCTAATGAAGGCTCCCTTTGAAAGTCACGCCATTTGATTTAGTACAACTTCACATTTGGACCACTCAACTTCCATAGTAAGCAACAAGGGCACCCTGCTAGAAAGAACATTTTCCAATACATTTTTGCTGATAACACCCTCAATTCAACTGAGCTAGCATAGCGAGTTCTAGTGGAAAGTGTGAGAAATCCCACTTTTAGACAACAGTGTCATTTCTTCTAAAGAATTGTCCTACTGTCCCTCAGTCTTGGGACTTAATTACACAAGCTCCCTGGAGGAGGAAAGTCACTATTCCTGACTCTCAGGATCCATTAGGGGCTGCAAACATATCTTTAATTCAAAATCTGACTATCATCCAACTCCACAGCACTCCTGTTGGCTCTCACTTTCAAGTTTCACTCCTGTGGGAGAGAACCGCTGACATACCTCCGCCAGTCTTAAGCCGGCATTGTTCTAGATGAGCACTTTCCCATCACATAAATGTGCAAGTGCTTTCAAGTTGAACAGACAAAGAGGAAACATTGAAATGTAGTTGTAAGTGGCAAAGTGAAATGTCAGTGTTTTCAGCTACAGGACCCCTCATTCAACTAGTCTAAATACTTTCCTGAATGACCTTTTCTTTTAATTTAAAAATAGCAAAGGGATTAGCTTCATTTTCAATAAAGCACCAGATTTCCAGCTGTCACTCAGGAGACAAGAGTGGAGATTCACAAGAAGAGTCCTCAGAGACTTTTACCAAAAATGTTAATTCTTCCAAGTCCCCACTGGAATAGAAAGCTGATTTTTGTTTGCATAGCTGCTAACAGAACTAATGTACATTAGGGGCAAAATCCTGACCCCAGTGAAGTGAATGACAGTTTACTCTTACTCTGCCTTCAGTAAGACCCCAGGGTTAGGCTTACTCGGTGTACTCACCCTGAACCATGATGTACAACAACAGCTGCAAGGTCGTATAGACAGCTTTCTGGGCCACTGTTCTCTGGCTGCAGTTCAAAGAAGAGAAAACAGCTTTTAAGAAGTTAACTAGCACCTTCTCAGTTCCATAACATCTGATGAAACAGAATACGTTTCCAGTGTGTACATCCATAAGAGTCTCTGTACCTCTAACAAGTAGCATTTCATGTCTAGGCCTCGTAGGGGAAATTCTACATATGTATCAACCTTGTTTCTCAGATATGCTGTCCAGTGAAATCGTTTCAAGTGTAAGCATAGCACCTATTGTATTAAACACACAAGACAGAGTTCATTAGGTTAAGTCTTTGATTATAGTTGTATATGTTTACTGGTCAAGTTATTAATTTCCTTTAAAGTTTCACCACATATTAATCTTTGACATTTGCACTAACCTTTGGTAATTTTTGAATCCAGAATTTTTTGGTGGACTTCTGCTTCTTTTTACATTTGTGGCACATATAGAGCTCTGTCTCGTCAAGTTCTTCCAAATCTGTAAAACTGCGAAGACAGTCTAGAAAGAAAAGCATTAAGAAGCACTAGTTAAAATTCTTCAGAGCTGTTAAAAGCCCACTTATAAAATAGAGCTTTTTAAACAGAGACTAAAGAATATGGAAAGTATAAAATATTTCTTGTAAATGTAAAAGTTAGCGTTTTGATCAAAAGAAAATAGAGTGAAAAAACCCAGCATTACTCAGAAGATCACCAAGTAGGAGGATTCAAAAAGTTTCAAATCCCACCACGGACTGAAGACAAGATCTACTACTCTTTATTAGCTCTGCACAGATTCATGTATCCAAGCAGCTGCAACAACATGTTATGTTGCTGTTTGTTGCATTGTGCTAAATTCCTTGGCCTTGAGTGAGCATGGATTTAAAAGTAATTCAAAACTAAAAATCTAGGTATCAGTCAAGCTTCCTTCTAACCTAGAGCAGGAATTGCTGTTAGATTGTCAGCAGAAACCAAATAGCTTTTCCATTACACCAGTAAGTTAGGGGAAAGTTGATCTAGATCTCAGATCCTTTGTCTTCGGGAATAGCATGGGTAGAAGAAGAGGAAACCCCTCCCATGTTAAACATTTCACAAACCACACTGTTTTCTTTATTGTATTCTTTAAATGAAGGTCCAAAGACAGGATTTCTGGTCCATCGGTATTTATACGGGCCCAAGCAGCAACATCTACCCCTGCTGCACTCAGGAAGCATTTTGCCAGGACTCCTTAAAGCACAGCTCTAACAAAAGCTGTGTGTGTATGAGAGATGAACTGGTGGTTTCTCTGGGCTCTTAGGGGGCATTTGATCTCTATCACCAAAATGGAAAGGGAAAAAAGCTCCCCCCCCAGCAATCTCTTCAAAAAAGAGAAGGACTGGATACGGAAGCTAATGTACCTACTAACCCTTAAAAATCATTGCTGGTGCTGTCCCTCTGCTGGAGTTAAATGGAGATGTTCAGGATTCGGGGCTTGTAATCCAGCGCTTTTATAATCCATTAATGTTTTGATTTCTTCTTCCTAAACTTATATCTTTGCTTTAGTGAAAATTCAATCTTAAACTGGATTCATGTAATTCTAAAAACAGCTTAATTTTGGGCTCTAACACTTAAGAAATAAGATCTCCCCCTCCCCCAAAGGCATTAATGTTCCAGATAAAGAACTGAGTGGATATGGTAGCAGTAATCACATTTACAAACATTCTGGGTGAAATCCATGTTCCAATGAAGTCAGTAGAAAATCTCCTACTTATTTCATTGGGGCCAAGATTTCACCACCAAGAATTCTTACCCCGTAATGTGCACATTGGTCCATTTTCTTGGTTCTTAGTACGTTTATTTCTGAACTGACTTGGAATATCTAGTGAAAGGTCTAGGAAAGAAAAAATACAATTGAATTTCTTGGAAGAAAATTAAAACTTAACATTTACTGAAGTCGTACTTTGTAAAATCTCAGTCCCATCCCATCATTTAGACACATGAAGATTCAGAGCTTTAACATGATAGTCAACACTTTGCAAGGCAAAGATACCTTACCTAGGAATGGATCAAACTTTCTAGATTCAGTCCCACATATTAAGCAGTTTACTTCATTTTGAAGAATGCCTCCAAATATAGCTGTGACAACAGTAGAGGCTCCATTTCTAAAGAAACCACCATGAGGGAAAGAAAATCATCAGAATTTTTGTTTTAGGCTGCATTTTAGCATGCAAAATACTTTTACAGCTTACAGCATGTCAAAAATCATCAGGCAGTTTGGCCAGGTAACAAACAAGGACTGAATTCATAAGTCCTTTCACTCATCACTAGATTCCCTGGAGCAAATGTTTAAGCAGAAATAATGCAGCAAAAATACTGGAGACACAAAAGGAATTGGAATCTACACTCTGTGCTGGTGCCTGTAACAAAACAGATCTTCAATGGAAAAACTAGATAAGCATCCCATATCTTTTAATAGCTATGTTTACATACAGTTCATTCTATCCAGAGCACATGATTTTAACATTATTATATAAGGATGCTATTTTTAAGAGCACTTTTCTATTTGACAGCTGTTTTAATAAACTAATCTCTCAAGATAGGTCAACTAGGGTGTATTTTTTCTTTGAATCTGCTTCCTACTTTTTATTGCAAATCTTTTAGGGTCCCCCCCCCAGCATTCTGCATTTCTCTGTTTTAGTCACCTCCAAAAAGAAACCTACATTGCAATGACATGCAATGACATTCTGTACAACATTCCTTTGTACTTCTGTAAGGCACTTTGGAAAATACTTCTGTAAGGCACTTATAATAATCTTTTTGTTTAAAAGCTGCATGCAGCAGAAGGAGAATCTTAGCTAGACTGACAGTTCAAACAGGTCAAAGCAGCACAGCCATATACATCACGAGACATGTTTCCATTATGTGGTTCTATGTGAAGAAACAAAAACAGCTTTTCTGGTAAGGGAAGGAAAAAATCCAGCCAATCAACTTGTGCTGGTCTGAAACGAAGTCTCAGGCCAACTGCCAGAAGCACTGCTTTCTCCTGATCTCACCCCAGAACACCATTACAGTGGTAGAGGTGGTGAGAAAGACAAAGGAGAATAAAAAAAAGTAGCAACTGGGGACACTGGCATTTTAAAAGCAATGTAAATTCCTTAACACGCCCACATTTTGGCATGTTTTTAATGCTTAATAAAAACCAAATATTTCAAAGTTATTAATATTACCTGAAACCAGAATAACTTGCTCATTTATATTGTCAGGTGTCCAATCACAGCACAGGGCTGCAGAAAACTTGGGCTGTGAGTGTACAAGCCACCTCCTCCTCTTCCAGATCTGATTCTTAAACTGATAATACTCCATATAAGGCAAGTTTATGGCACTATCTGTACCCTGGTCTCATTGGGGCAAATATTTTTTCACACAAAGTTTCCTTTTAAGTCCTATTGAGTATTTTTCAGGCTCAGATACCTGAGGACTACAAGATTTCAGTCAGATAAAACCAACCCTGCAACATTCTGTATTCCACTCTAAGAGGATTTTTAGATACAGTTGATTGTGGTGCATGTGTTTTGCATGAACCAAGAAACTTGATGACTATGTCATTTTATACTAACAAGCACACTCCTAGACCAGTAAACCCAGAGACTTGAGGTAAAGTAGCTATATTTACATAGTTAATTAAAAGTGTGTCATGGAACACTAGGCATACTGTATCCAAGCCTATGTGCTACTCACCTGCCCAGCTCAGATCTGTTTAACTTGCAATCGTTTTTCCTGCACAGATCAGGCCAGACATAACTCTCAGCTAATCCTAACATAAGGAGTCTGCACAGTGACCAAAATCCAGGCTGAACTGACTGTTAACATTCCTGCCTAAAGCAAAATAAATATTTCGGTCTCAGTGCTGTTTTCAATCTCACAGAGCACACATGGAAAAACACAACTCAGGAAGTGTCAATTTCCAGACCAAAAGATTTGAAAGGCACACAAAAATGCTTCAGTTTCAAAACAGGGAAGGATATGAAAACTGAAGAGAAATCTTACATCATTACCAAAGACAATTTAAAGCAGCAGCTATTTCAAGGGTCTCTTTTAGATGAGAGATAAATACAGAATATTGTACTGATGGGAAGAAATCCAGTTGTGTTAAATCTTGAATGTACTGCCACTTCCTGTTCCACTAATGGAAAATCCTGTTGCCCATTTATAATTAACATACAGTAGCGAAGAGACCCCAAATGTCCAGCTCACTCAGTCACTCTGTAATTTTGTTTAGCCTGAATTCAAGAAGACAGACAGACAGTTGTACACACAGGGAAAAAAATGGGATTGGTTTTATTTTTGAAAAACAATGAATCAATGTCAGATTCACAAGACGCCAGATAAAACTATTTTATTTATTTTGACCAATTCCCAGAACTATTATAAAAAAAATTAGATTCAAGACACACAACTAGATTTGCCAGAGGTCCCACAGTGTGGTGCTACTTTAGCTTACTTCTTTAAATATACAAAATAATGATACCATAGGGTACTTTAATACTCAGGGATACTTTATGGGTATGTCTACACTGCCAGGACTGCACAGATCAATGAAATAGGAATCAACTGAACAGGCAATGGAGACCCACTCAATCGATCCCAGAAGTGCTCTCTTGTCAACACAAAAATCCATACCCCTGGAAGAGTAAGGCTGCATCGACCAGAGGGCATTCCCCCGTCAACACAGCACAATGGAGACATTCTGGTAAGGGATCGTTAGTAAGCTGACGGGAGACACACAACCTGCAGTATGTAAAGTGTGTATCTCCCATCAGCGGCAGAAAGCAGTGTAGACCAGGGCTAGATCAAATCTTTGATCCACAAACTGAGACCCAGCATGACCGCAAGCTGTTGAAGGAATTAAAACAATATCTTACATGCAACATTTGTTGCTTGCAGAGAGACCTGAATTTTCTTGCAAAATTAACGAGCGGGAAACACCATTGAAGCCACCTTGGAGTTCCAAATGTAGATGGTCCAACAGGTAACGCATGAATTCATGGGCATCTTGTTGCTGATATCCCCTTAATACAAAAATATTCAGTGAATGTAGAGAATGCATCTTTATTACTGCCATATTGGCTCAAAGTAGTTCCAACATTCAAAGCAAAGAAATAGCGTGTTACTGAATATCTTACAGGATACACTTTTTCATGTGATTTCTATTACTTTGGCTTTACAATTTCCGAACATCTCTCTGCAAGTGTGGAGTGAACAGGCTAAGCAATTAGTTCAGATCAGACTAACATTTCAACATGGTCTCAAAAGACACAGCTTGTGTTACACACAAGTATGTGATTTGTAGAACTCTAAACATCTCATTCTTATCCGTTTTTTTCTTTAAAATGACTTTAGATTTAAAAGCAAATTTCTTTGTTTTGTTTTTTGAACAATATAAAGGTGTGCTTGACATCAAGCAATTAAAACATAAACTTGGTTCTGTGTTACAGGTACCATGTCAATTTGCCTCTTTTGAACTGTTTTGTTAAGGGATGGGCAGTAACTCACACTACTGTTCATCAAGGAGGGTTGGACCTTCATGACTAGCCCCGATTGCAGGGTGAGGCGAGCAACTGCTGACCAATGGGGAACCTGTGTGGTTATGGAGGATGTCACTGGTTAAGTTCAAGCACTTGGATTGGCCAGCTAACATGCAGCTACCTAAGGGAACAGTAGCAGGTGGAAGCAGTTCTTTTTTGATCCTCCCCTGCACAATCCCTCCCCATCGGGTTTATTGGTTATCAATCTGTCACTCCAGCTGTACAGGGTACTTTGTTGCACGGAAGATGAAGAAGGGATGTGGATTCGTACCCATTGGGGAGGCATAAGCATATCTGGACTTTGAAGTAACTGGGTGGTCTGAACTGAGGAGGTTTGTCATTTGAACAGTGGCATCAGTTTGATAAATGATGCAGAACATACTAGAATCTCCAACTGGGAAAACATGGTTTTACAATATACTTTTTTTGGCATTTAAGATAGTCAGTTTTTGGGCAACAGTTCTGGGCATATTTTCTTCAGCCACCAAAGCCAACATTTCTTTAACACTGTCAAATAGATTTCTTTTCTCAAGGACGGCCTGAGTGTTCTCCACAAGCCTCCTGCAGCACTTTGAAAGAACAGTGATGTTTCCCCATCCCCAGTTTGGGCTATGGAACAGGGTTTAGAACTGTATGGAAACTTCAACTTCAGCTCTGAATAATCTTGCAAGATTTGAGTGAAGAAATGTACCTGAGATGTAGTTCTTCGCACTACATTTGCCCTCAGAGCTTACTCTACTGAACATGGATGCTCCCTTTAAGTCTAGGAAGGTGTTGCTCACACAAGAAGCAATCAGAACTTCACTGCCAGCTATGCTGTGGGAAGGCTATAGCCATCAGGGGAGCAGGTTTTTACAAATTAATAGTAAGCTAAAGCAGTGGTTTTCAAACCCCAGGTTGGGACCCAGTACTGAGTCCCAGACCCTCAGGCACTGGGTCGTGGCATCCCTGGCTGCTGCCCCCAAAGCCTGGAATGCATTGCTCAAATATGCAATTGTTGGGTTGCGGGCAAAAATGATTTTTTTAAACTGGGTCCCAAGGAAAAAAGTTTGAAAACCACTAAGCTAAAAGATGTAACAATACAAGGAAAGTTAGAAGGAATCTGTAAGAAAGCATCACAGCACCTCCAACTTCCATGTAAACAACTTCTGTAGTTACCACAGAAATATTACGTGACTGCGTAGGAGAGGGGGTGGTTTCTACAGAAGGGGCAGTGTTTATGCAACACTCTCATAGCATGGAACACATCTTAGGGTTGGGGAACTTGTGGTTTAGTTGAGTGAGCACAGAACGCATAAGCTGACACATGCCTTATGCAGAATGCAGTCACTTCTCACCAATCTTCCTACAATATCTCAGCCAAGGCTGAAGTGAACATAAACCCTAAAACTTAAATAACCCTCCCTGCTTTGTCTCCAAACAAGAGCTATTTCTTCCAAACCAGCAGTTACAACAAGCATTACACATGGAAACTGTCTAGCTTTGCCACAACAGCAGAGCTGTGAAACAAAGAGAGGAATCTTCTGCTAGCATCCATGATAAACGAGGGTAGTTGTAACTGAGAACAGTCAGAGCTGACTATGGCTGTGGTGCACCAAGCTGAAGTCAGTCAACCGACTCCTAAGACTATCAGCTTGGTTCCTCCTCCAATTCTTTTCACATCATCTGTGGTACAATTAAGTGCCTTATCTAAATGCTTAGAATCATTATGGTTACAGTACAATAATTATTGTGCAACAACTATGCATGCAAGATGTAAGCAGAGGAAAGAAACCATCGACCAATTACTATGTCAGAATAATGTCTCCAAGGTCTTTAACCTACAGAGACTTGGATGTATTAAAACCAACATCGAGTAAAATGATTATTCCTCTAAAAATCTAAAGTTTCTAATAGGTATAGTTGCCCTGACTGGTATCTATCTTCATCAGGTCACTGGAGAGGGAATTGGGAATTAAAGAGATTATCTGGAAAAGGAGGAGATATTTGCAAGTTAACTTAGTAAAGATATTAAACATGAGATGCTCAATATTCAGAACACCTGAATGAGGTAGAATTCTTTCACCGCTTATGTGCTAAATATAAGAAAGACGGGTTTAAATGCAGAAAGAGTAGCTAGCAGTTACTGAGTTAATGAAGGAATTGCTTAGTTTAAAGCCAAAAGACAGATATTTTAAATGAAATGGGACATACACTTGATCTGAAATGTGATGTAATTTGATTTGCACGTTTTATTTTTATTTTCATTTTCCTTTATAATATAGCACTTTATAAAGGTTTGTATTCAATTCACACAAGTACAAATGTATTTGTGATATTAACTGAACAATCTAAGATAAAATGGCCAAAGTTCCTGTGGTGGAGAATACAGCTTCCCACATAGACCTCACTCATGTTTTGCAAGACACCAGATCCCAGTGCATTTAAACCAATTCAGTCCAGCCCATCCACATTCTCTTCCCCTTCGAAGTCACCAGGAAAAACTCCTCACAATTCACGTAGCATTCAAGAGGCAAAGTAAACATACTTCAACCCCCCAAGAGGCTATGGAGCTCTCACAGAATACAATAGACCTGCCATATTAGACTGCTCACAGACCAAGCCTTCCTAGGAAGGATACGGAATGCAGAGGCACGTTACCGTTTGCCATCATTCCATTACAGCTGTGCTCAACATATAAAATGCAGTTCTTAACCATGGGCTATATTCCCCATTCCCAGATGGATTTGGAGAGCTCTACACAGCAATATAAGCAATTTCCAGTTGCTTTCCACTACACTACACCTTTCTGGAAGGGAGATGGGGCCTGTGACGGCAAGCATGGGCAGAGTCAGCCAAAACTCCTTAAAGACAGAGATCCATAGAAAACTAAGCAAACAAACCTCAGCTCGAAGGCCACTCCATCACTCCACCTCACATAAGCACAAGCAGCAGAGCTGGCTTATAGCAGTCATAACATCAGGTCCAACCCTGTCCATTTATCCTAAGCCCACCCTGTATGTAATCCTTCTGAGCGGGCTAACACTGCACGGGAAAACTGGGGATTTTAACTAAGCATCAGTAACTTGCGCAGCATGATGCAACTCAACACAGAACATCTATTTCTCCCCACCATCCAAGGCTGCCACCCGTGCCCTGCTTCAGAGTCCCAGAAATGCAGAGGAAAATATTTGAGTGGCTGACTGCCTTTTCCTTGGGGCTCCCTGCATTATTTTGCTTTGCTCAACCGAGGGGCAGATGTGGCCAAAGGAAGGCAGACTGCATAAGTACTTTTCACTAAGGAAGTATTCCTAGACAGCTGGTGTTACCAGTGAGTAGCAAATTCTCTCTCTCCCCTGAGAGCCCCAAGTTCCCAGAAGAGGGCAGCACTTTATGTTAAAAGCCATAATAGAACCCACAGTGCTGAAAATTTGCTAAAGAACAGATTTCCCTGCTCAGTCGCACAAGAACCGTAGCGTAGGTTTTTTACTAATCATGGGGCAACCAGTCAAGGACATTAGAGAAGATGTTCTTATGCCTAGAATGTTTTGGCCATTGTTTGAAACCACTGGTATTAAACTTCCTTGATTCTCAAACACCAGTAAAACACATATTAGGCAGTGGGAAGAATGCAAAAAGATAGCTTTTATTGTCTGGGTTATTCAGCTAAGCATGTGCGTTCATAGCATTTTTTCAGCACTGCTGGAGATGTAACAGATAACAGAACATCTTAACTACCTGAGAACATGGAGCAACTTACCTTGATAAATCCTAACAGGTTTCAGTATTCCTTTGAAAGAGGTTCAGGGGCCAGGACAGGGAGACCTTGGAGAGGAATGATACTTTGATTTACTTGGGTAGCTCTTTTTTGACAGTGTGCGTAACACCCACAGACTCTTATAGCCCTTATTTAAAGTTACATTGGCAGTGGCTAGGATGTTTTGAGAATCAAGGAAGTTTTGCCCAGTATGTTTTATTTATGCCTATGGCAATTGTAAAAAATTTTTAAATCATTCCTATCATAGCCATAAGTTTGGGTTCTGTAAATTCCCTGCTCTTGGTGAGGAACTGCAGGATCTTGTTTCAGCTCTCCTGCCCCTAGAAGCAAGCCATTACTTGTCAGAATTACATACTACTCCCTGTGAGTGTTGGGAATAAGCAAGTATCAATGAAGGTAAGTCTCTACATCAAAATGAAGTCGCATTTGAAAGCCACATTTGTGAACATGGGGGAAGACTGCATGGAGTGTTTACCAGGAGCCAGGTTAGGGCACAGGTGGCATAAAGTTACAGTCAAGAACACTGCCCTTTGCCTTACAGAACTTACCTAAAATTTGGCATGATTTTCCAAACGACGTAAAATAAAGACTCTGGGCTAAATGCGGTTTGGCTCCCTTGCCATAAAGCACAAAGTGTCTTTCTAAACTCTTCAACCAATGAACTGGGGAGAGAAAGTAAAAATGAATTAGCATGGCGTCATGCTCGAATGCTGATCTTCAGCACTTCGGTGATATGAAAGACAAGGAATTTCCTTTGATGAAAATAGTTCACTTTGTAAATCACTCGGCTTTTCACAAAAAGGTGCAGTCTGTACCTAATCCACAAAATTGATGGGGATCAGAGGACAAACTAGCAATATCATGGAATTCATGTGTTAAGGATGTAAGTGGGACCGATTTCCTATCTAAGTTCTCGCTCATCTTTTTTATCCAAGTTCTTCCAGCTCATCATTTTGCAGCTCTAAAATTGTACCTGTATGTCTTGTGCGCACAGTTATTTATTTACATAGTCCCTTTATTCATCACGAAATTCCTCTTCAAAATGCAAGTTAGTTGCATAGTCTTTTTTTTTTTTTTTTTTTTTTTAACTGCTTCATCCAATCCAGTTTTAAATGACTCACGTGACAGGGCATCCACTACTTTCGTGGTGATTGCCAAAGTCTAATAGCCATTGCTACATATACCTTTATAGCCTAATTTCATTATTTTATTCCTTTATATTATTTTTAACTTCAGTTCCACCTCCCCTTACTTCAGCTCAAGGTGGGCATTTTACTCACATGAGTAGAAGGTGTTTAATAAAACCAAGCCCAGTACTGTCCATTCTGGTATTCTCCCAGATCTTTTGTCTCCTCTCTCACAACTCCACACAGTGTTTATCATTCTTGTTTAAGGCCCTTCAGCCAGTTCCATACTTCTGTGCTCATCAGAAAGAATTTTTTTTGAGTAAGATAAAGCAGCATGAGGTGATACCTAGTCCAGTTAATAGTTCCAGATATAAATATATTTTGCTTCACTCCAGCACTGTAATAGATACTAGTCTTCTCTTCTCACCCAAAAAGGACCGTACTCTACTTCTTTCAGTTTCTGGCGCTGCTTCTTGCAGTTCAGTGGTAACAGGAAATGTGTTAACTTACACGCTGTTGTCCCCTTGGCTCCTGGTATGGTAGGTTCGCCTGCCAGCTGTTTTCCCATTCCGCAACTCCACAGCTGGCAAATCTTTGAAGTAACAGCAAAACTGCTGAATGTTACTATAGGAAAAAGAAATGGAAGTGAGAAACATATAGGATAGCCGATAGAGAATAGGAAGGATTTGTGTGTGTTTGCACAGTGTTCTTTGGAGGTGCTCCTATAGCTTTTTGAACTAGTTCTTATGAATAACATGGAATAGCTCAAGTTTCCCATCAAGAGAACTAGTCAAGTTGCACCCAGTCTTGCAATATACTTATCTACTCATCACATGTACAGTGGGCACCACTAAACTGCGTTCCCCAGCCCACCTACCTGCAACAATTGTATCTTGTTCTCTGCTTTGATTAGGAGATAAAGGTTCCACAATTACTGAGTGTTGAGGAAGGGCCTGCTGCTGTTACACAGAAAATGGTGCACTTGTGGGGTGAAGGAAGGGTCACGAAGTGCTCCACGTTTCCACTAAGGTCACACATTTCAGAAGTTCAGCTCTCTGCCTGGCTGCGAGACATTTTCTGATCATGCATTTTAAGGAGATCCACTAGCACATGAACAGAGAGGGGAGCAAGAGAATGACGCAATGGGGACCATGCGTAGTTCATCCACAGGCCCCTGCTCCAAAGGCCTGGACAACAAGAGCCTGCAATTGGCTTTGGCTGTCTGGGCAGAGCTCCCATGGCACCAGGCTACTATAGCACCTACAAACCTCTTAGTGAGAAACCAGGTCCGGGAACTAGCCACTCAGAAATTGTTTTACCAGTATCACAGTGGTAACGGTCAGCTCCCCCTGGAGACACTGCATCCCTCAGAGCACAGACAGCCCCCTCCCCATGCTGATACCCTAACCCATCACCTCACCAACAAGGTGCATCAAGGGGTGTCCCACCACTCTTCAATCTGTCGCTAGACGGGCTTCCTCTGAACAATCACTTTGGAGAGATTCTCCCTCCTCCTGAAGGACAGAGCCCATAGCCTGTGCAGCCCCTCCCCCCTCCCCCCCCCCATTCCTGCAGTCTAGGCAGCCACAGCGTGGCACAGAAGTAACCAGCCTCTCTTGCCTAGCACTGCAGAACAGACACCACCAAGGGAAGCTGATTTGATGACTGCATCCAAAGTGTGATCGATACCTGAGAGACTGAAGGATTGCATTCATGAAACACGTGTTCCCCAGATTACGAAGGCCTGTGGCACAAAGGGCAGCGGTGCTCCCCTGGGAACCAGAAGAAAGAGTAAGTCAGCGGACACAGACAGCAATTTGCCCACCAAGCACACACCAGTTACGTGTGCAGCAGGGTATACTCAAACAGAACTAAGAACGGACTGGTAAAGCCAGTTGGGACCCAAGCCTATATCATGACCAGCTCACAGGAGAAAAGGTATTTTACTACACACATAGGTATTAAAGAGGCATCTTAATTTGACTGAAAAAAATTCACCCTTCTTGACCACCTAAATGAAGCCTCAGAGGACGGGGATCTTCACTGTTTTACTTGCTCTTTATAACAATCCACTGTTGCTGTCAGGAGGATTAGCAACAGCATCTGAGTTAGGTACCTAGTTACCAAAGCTGGGTGCCAGGCTCCCTAAAGCAATATTGAAAATCATCTGACCCTGAAAATGAGATCTAATTCCTTGAAACTACCCCTCTACTCCACTGCCATCATGTGGCAGGGTTTGCTTGTAGGACTCCTTATGAGACCGCAGCATTGGGCTGCTGGCTTTTTTGTTCTGAAGGAAAGAAAACTGCATTGGGGGGAAACTACTGAAATTAAACAGAGCATGCAAGATGCAGGAGCTGGGGACAGGAGGGAGCTGGCATGTCACACTGCCGGCCTACCAGCTCTTAACAGTTTAGCAGACTGCGACACATAGCCTAGTTAGATTTTCCCAAGTAATGGGGGTTTTGTAGCTATTTTTACTTCTAAATCCCTTCACTCTGGCTTTTGTTGCCAGTCAAATTTATCCATGACATATGAACGGTATGATGAACTTTTAACCTTACACTCTGCAAAATGCTAATATCCTAACACCAGGAGTTCAAGATCAACCATTAAAGACCAAGAGCAGTGTGCTTTCAAGTAGGGACAGTAGGAGTAAGCGCCTGTAATTATACTGTCCCCTGGACTGTGTCTTGATATTGCAAGAGAAATTAACACTACCACAAACAATGTTCAAAAGCAAGTCTCAAGGAAAGCCTAAAGAGCAAACAGCATCAGAATATTTTATAATCAGATAGAAAACTCAGCATTCATCCAATGCAGCACTGTAGCAGTTGAGTAATTGCAAGAAGCTAGTTTTAAAAAAGACATCGTTTCCAAAATATAAATAAACCACAATGCCTTAGTGTCCTTCCCCCATTCCATCTCTTGTTAGTAAACAAAGCATTACTGCAAACACCCCATGCACTGCATTTTCTAGATACTGATTCAATGTGCCAGCACTGAAAAGTGTATCAGCTGCCTTAGGCAACATTCAAGTATTAATAAAACAGAGAAAACAAAGATCATTCTAATGCTATGTGTCTAAAAGCAACCCTCCAAAAATCCCATATTCATCACTGTCATATAACTATATATTCTGTACCAAATATGCCTTGGGTGGTATTTTAAAAGCTCTGATCTGCTTAACATCCTGCTGGATTGAGTATCCCTGTATGTGAAGATATTAAATATTGCTGAAAATGCTACTAGAACGTGACATAAGGTAGGAAACCCACAAACACCAGGTAGTGTTGATGAATCTCCCTCATTTATTCAAGGAAAGAATCCACCAACAGAGATTGTTACAGGAAGCATGTAGGCAATGGACCTTGATTGACCAATGAGGATGACTTCCCAGATCACAAGCATTGATTGTTCCAGCAAGCTGGAACAAAATATAGAAGTGGAGTGGCATCATCACTTAGCGTCTCTTTTCTCCCAGCTCAGCATCTGAATCATGAAGACAAAGAACTCTGGACTGGGGCAGAGGTGGTCCCAGGCAGAGAAAGCAATCTCTGTGTGTGTACTGAAGACCTGCAGGCTGCTTGTACGATCTCTCAGGGTGAGACATTCAAATCTTGTTAGCATGTGGAATTTAAACCGAGTTCTTATTTTTATTTCTTTGGTAACTATTTCTAGTCTCTTTATGCTTATCACTTACTCTATTTGTCTGTTAATAAATGTATTTAATGTTTTATCTTAATCAGTGTGTTTTTGAGTGAAGTGTTTAGGAAGCTGCGATTCAGACTCTAAAATAAATACAAGCTCCATTCAGTTAGTATTTTCTATACAGTTTTCTCAATCTCTAGACATCAGCTGCAGTTTTAATTACTTCTGTTTTTCACTAGTTTTGTGTTTTCCAGGTGTTGGAAATCACTGATTCTGTAGACAAAAAAAAAAAAAAAAAAAAAAAAAAGGCTGTACTGCAAATGCTTCTAAGCCCTCCTGAGAAATGTTATCATCAGTTAAAGACTGACACTAACTAGACTTGCCTGTTTTGCAAGTAACTAGAACCACAGACGTGCCAAGACAATAACTCTTTGCCAGCTGCTTGACACCCTGGGCATGCACAGGGAGCCAGTTAGAATATGTCCACACTGCAATTAGACACTCATGACTGGCCTGTGCCAACTGGCTCAGGCGAAGTTTAACTGCAGCTGAAGCTCTGGGATCCTACCTGCTTTCAGGGTTCCACAGCCTGGGCTCCAGCCAAAGCCCAAATGTCTACACTTCAGTTAAACAGCCCCTGAACCAGAGCCCCATGAGCCAGCCACAGGCTTTAATTGCAGAACAGACATACCCTAGGAGAGCCACTGGACTGCTGTGCTCCCAGCTACCCCCCTCTCTACCTCCATGCATGCCCCTCTGGAAAATTCCTGCCATTCCAGGGAAGATTCAGTATGGCAAGGCAAGTTCAGCACCGGGGCATCAGCAGCTAAGAGAGTTACTACCTCAGATTCTATTCCTGTACCACATGCTTGTCCTACTTCTATTTTTTATACCTGCACCCCATAAAGCTGAGATAGGGCCGAAGTGACACCCTCCTCCAGCGCTCCCTAAGACTGAAGATAAAAGCGGTATGTCCTCTACCCAACATCTGGAGGCAGCTGGGTGAGTCATAGTTCCCTCCTCAGCCTCCCAGACAAAGAAATTAGTCAGGTGGGAGACAGGTAGGGATTTCGTCTCACAAATCCCAGAGAATGGAGATACATGGTTCGGGGGAATGTATGTCTGTAAGAGAACACATGAAATGGCCTACTGGTAACAACTGAGATGTTCTAACAAGTACATATGAAGTGGGAACAGCAGGCACGATGAGAAAAGAGATATAGGAAAACATTTTCAAAAGCACCTAAAGTCACTTCTGAAAAATGGAACTTAAGCCTTTTTGAAAATTTTACTCAAACTTTTGTTAAGAACATGAGAACGGCCATACTGAGTCAGATCAATGGCCCATCTAGCCCAGTACCCTGTCTTCCAACAGTGGCTGGTGCTAGATGCTTTCAAGGAATGAACAGAACAGAGCAATTAGAGAGTGATGAAGCCACCGTTATCCAGTTCTGACTTCTGGCAATCAGAGGTTTAGGGACACCCAAAGAATGGGGTGGGGCCCCTGACCATCTTGGCTAGTAGCCACTGTTGGACTATCCACTGTGAACTTCATACTCTTTTTCAAGCTAGTTTTACTTTTGGCCTTCATGATATACCCTGGAAATGAGCTCCACAGGTTGACTGTGTTACATGAACAAACACTTTCTTCTGTTTGTTTTAAATCTGCTGCCTATTAATTTGACTGGGGATCCCTGGTTCTTGTGTATGAGAAAAGGTAAATAACTCTTTCTTGTTCACTTTCTCTACACACTCATGGTTTTTATAGACCTCCATCATATCCGCCAAGTCTTCTCATCTAAGCTGACCAGACCCAGACTTTTAAATTTCTCATTCTATGGAAGCTGTTCTATACCTCTAATAATGTGTGTTGCCCTTTTCTGTAACTTTTCCAGTTCTAATGCATCTTTTTTGAGATGGGGCACCTAGAACTGCAAGCAGCATTCAAGCTGCGAGCATACCGTAAATTTAGAGAGTGCTTCTTTGATATTTTCTTTCTTATTATCTACTTGTCCCTTTCCTAACGGTTCCTGATGTATTGTTAAGGGTTTTGACTGCTGTTGCAAACTGAACAGATGTTTTCACAAAACTGTCCATGATCTCTTTCTTAAGTGGTTACAGCTAATTTAGACCCCACCATTTTGTATGTATAGTTGGGATTCCTCCCCGCCGCCTTTCCCATGAACATTGCTTTGCACTTATTATTAACACAATTTCCTCTGCCACTAAATTTCATCTGTGAGATTCCTTGGAACGCTTTGGACTTCACTGTTTTGAGTAATTCTGTATGGTCTACAAACTTTGCTATCTCACTGTTTACATCCTTTCCTTAATTTGCAATTATCTCCTTAACTAATAGGGAGCAGTGGTGCCCCCCCTTTGCCATCTTCTGCAACTGACAGTTTGGCTGCAATGCTCGTTTGCCAAAAAAACCTGCCTCTTACCCCCCTCTGCTGCTTTCAGCCCAATTGGCACTAGTTCTTTCCTAGCTAGTGATGCTGCCAAGCAACAGGGAAGCTCAAGCACAGGTTATAATCTGATTATATGAAGACACCAACAATTTTTGAAAAAGAAATGAGTCACCTCTCCAGCAGGGGAAGGCAGAGAGATACAATAAATACATGCCATTTAGAATTTGAAGCCAGATTATAACCACTTGAAAACTAGGTCAACATTAGGCCCTCAATAAAGTGACAAAGCCCCCAGAAGCACTAGAAGAGCTGTACTTACATTTACTTTTAGTAACTTGCTGTTCAGAGATGAATTTTCCAATAGTTTTCTTTTCCTATGTCTGTCTGCTGTAAAAGCTGAACTATAGTAAAAGAATAAATGAGTTAAAACATATTTACTAAAGTGGACAAAAATGAGTACACATTCATCTCAATGTCTAGTAACAGTTACATCTACAACAGATCAACATTCAATGGCAGAAAGGTCCTCCCCCTGGTTTCAACATATGCTTTTATAGAGGTACAATAAATACTTAACATTTGTCTTTAAATAGACTATTTCTTCCAGAGCACTGATTCAATACAAAAACTCTTCTCTTAATAGAGTCTAGTATCTGAATTATGTAATTAGATTTGCTACTCTGAAGCATGTCCTAATTACCAAGCAACTTCTGATCTGAAATAAACATTTTTTTTTAATCAAAAGGGATATTTTGCATTGAATTTCTCCAGTGGCACTTTGCGTCTTCAGAAGTCTCTCTCCAGAACTTTAGAAAAACACTTTAAAATAAGTATTAGTCTTCAGAGCCAACCAATTTAAGGTAGAAAACAACTTCACCACCACCACCACCACAAGGTATGCAATCTCTGCCTTCCTTCTCCTCCCAGCCAAACATTAACAACACTGTATCAAAAAGGTCCATTCTTAGAAAGTTATTGGGAGCCAGGTGTAATGCACTCAGGCCTTCATGTGGTTCTTTGTATTGTGATCTAGTGTGCCTAGATCCTCACCGCTGAGTGAAAAATACATCAGTGCTTGTCAAGACTGGGCGAAGTAAGTTCCTTGATAGAAATGAGCTTCTTAGGATAACAAGTTCTTCCAACAGTACTCCAGCACCAGCCAAGAGGAAAACATTTAAAAAACCCAAACCTTAGGATGTAGCATGCTATCGCAACATTCTTCAATATTTTCTTCACAGTTTTAAGTCTACAGTTTAAATGCTTTGGAACATGAAGACAATGCAATGGGTTTTCCCATTGGGACGTGGCTACTAGCCATACATTGGTCTTGACAGTGACAACCTTCACCACTTGAAAAACCAAGTGGCAGATTTTCTCTTCGGCCTTCCTAAATATTAAATACAGACCTCATCCACTTGTTGTACACTTCTTATCAACACAGCAAAAAATGGACTGGAAAACAATGAGTGGGAAGGTTCCCTAACCACACTCAAATGAGGCAGCAGCTGGCAGAGGAAAGGACACCCAGACTGGGATAATGCCAAACAGGGGAGTTTAATGCCAAAGTGACACAATTTGCATGTCTGTAGTTGAAGATTTTCCCAGATCACAGCCGTTTCCTAGTGGTGTTGGTATCTGAACTCTGGAGGCAGTCAAACAATATTTAAAGGACCTGTGTGTGCAAAGTATTTTGCAAAGTTTCCAAGCAAAATATTTAGGCCCTAATATTTTGCTCTCCAGAACTAGCTGCAATGTCTGCCTGATAAAAAGAGCTAGATAAGTCAGAGTAAAGCACTGCTCTTCTATGGATAAGTAAGCAATTATTATAAATTCATGAGCTTTCCTAATCTTTAGATGTTTGGAAACCAGGCCAAAGTTAACATCAGGGTATTTCCAGCTTTTATTTCCACTTAAAGATCTCTCCTCCAGGAACCAACTCTTAATTTTGGGAACCCATGCTTGCTCCTTGGCAAGACGTTACCCATCTTCTATGGAAGAGAAAAGAACAACTGGTGAAAGGGGAAGAAAGTTGCAGAGGGCAAGTCTGAAGGCCTCAGTCAGAGCATAGACAAAGCTGTCAGTTAATCACACTTCCATGAGTTTCAATGTAGAAGTCATCCAAACCCCTTAATTCTCATATCTCTTCTAGGTGATGAAAAGGCTTGTGCAAGGACAATGTTCCAAAAGAAAGAGCATTCAGATGAAATAATCTCAAAGTCCACCCACCACAGTGAGAAGAGTGGTAAGCAGGTTACTTACTTTTCCAAGTTCTGTAGGTGCTCCCTGACTTTCTGTACCAGGCCCAGCTTGGTATCATTGACTACAAAATCATCACAGCGATAACTGCAAGACAAACAATCAGTCAGCAGGTGGAAGGAGTTTCAGGGAAACCCGGCACTGAGGCATATCAGAACCTGAATATAGCAGACAGACTCATATGACTGTGGGGGCAAATACTGGAGGCAAGAGATATTTAGAGTAAGAGATGGAAGTATCTGAAACAAGGAGGCTAAACACTGAATTTAACCACCACAGAAATGATTTTCTATTTACAAGAGCTGCAGGCAGTTTCTTGCTCCTGTACTCTCTTTTCTCAACTGCAGTTCTAGGCCCAGACCTCATCAAACAGCTTGTAAAATTAAATCCGGGACTCCGACCAAATAGTGAAACTAAAAGCAACAAGTGGTTCTACTTCAGAACTCCATGGGCTCAAAATGCAAACATGCTCCACAGAACAGATCTTGGCATCAGAAACACTGGTTAAAAGAAATGCCATACGGCTCAGACAGAAACTAGAATGCATGCAGAACCGTCAGACAACATCTACAATTGTAGGTTACATCAGCACAAATCATGAGGTTGATTATGAATTATTGTTATTATACAGCAGTGCCATGAGCCTTATTGTGCAAGGTGCTGTACACACACAAGAGAGAAAGTGCCTGCCCTAAAAGCTTATGATCCAAATAGAAGGCAAAGCAGGGGATGGAGGTACAGGAAGTCTGAGGAAGAGCCGGGAGATCTTAGTTAAATTTCCAAGTCCCAGTCCAGTGCCTTAACCGCAAGCTCATCCGATTTTGTATGAAGTATTATTCTTGCAACAAGCTTGGTTTGTGGATGTGTTGTTCCAGTGGTGATGAGGAATGCAGAAATGTCTATACAATCAATCAAATGTTCAGAAGCTATCAGGAGAACCAGGAAAAGGGAGGGAGGCTACTATTAACAGAAACTAATATTTGTGTGTGTAAAGACAGAGGCAGATTCCCCACTGCCTTAATACAGCATGCAAACTGAGCATAAAATTCCAGCAAATCAAAAGGGCTGCACTTGATACCCCCTCTGGAGAAGCAAGATCACATAAATTACATGGTAGTGGAGAATCAGGCCCCAAGGCATTTGTAACACAGTCAGTGAATGCATGCTAACAGAGGATCCTTACACCATATAACAACTTCAACACGTTTCACAACAGTCTACACACATTTGTCCCCTGGGATGAAGCTCTTAATGACAGCAGATAGCTCATGCTGCTTTCCTAATTGAGCAGAGTCCACTATCAAAATCTACATACCTGGAGAAGCCGTATTTCACTCCCATGGAACAGCTAACTACTCTTTAAACCTGTAATTTCACATGCAATTCCCTATACCATCCATCCAAACAATTGCCAGATCCATTCTTCAGGCAGCTCAAGCTTTCCACATGCCCTCCCTTCCACCCGCAAATAATTCTTCATTGCAAGAGTCTGAGAAAATACAAGCTGTAAGCAGCCATGTTACAGCATGCAATGTTCACATCCACAGCTCCGACCTAGGTTCACAATAGTGAAGATGACAATGGTAGGAAATGGAGCTGCCTTGGAAGAGATCAAGAAAGGATTAACTAGAACCAGAGAGGAATCCAGCACTGATTAAGAGGGGAGGAGAATAGTCATTTCTATCTGCTGAGGCCTCGCCCAGGTTGTGCCTCACTCTTCTAAGCACTGTATAAACATGAAGAGACAGTCACGGCAAGAATTTTTACAGCGAATGCTTCAAATGTACTTGCACAGCTACCAGCTCCTATCTGAAGGGAGAGGGGGCCCTCAGGGATTGCTTGCAAAATATGCTCTACTCTGCGTCCATCTTGAGGTACAAGTAAACCCATGGTGCATATGGAGAGGGGCAGAGGAGGTGAAAACAAATTTCTGTCCCATGGACAAGCCTGTCTCAAGAGGATATACCTCGCTGCTTTCAGCCAAGCCTCCCAAATTCACCTCCCTCACAGGCACACACAACAAGGGAGATGAACCTCCCCCTCCATGGGCTTGCTGTGAAGCCGCTCAGCTGCATCCCCTTTGCTGCTTGTCGGGCCAGTGAGGATGTATGTAGGGAGGGGTGGCTGCAACATCCAGGATCTGAGAGAAACCCAGACTCCAACCTTGAAAAGCCCCAGCCATGTGGAGATTGAGCTGGGTTATATTCAGCCCCCAGCACCTCTCAGCAATGGAGGCAGTCAGTGGAGATGCAAATGCTACCTTGAGCCACTGGAATGCAGGGGCTTCACCTTCATGCTTCCCATGGGAGAACCAGTGCAGAGCCGGGGAAGACGCAGCAAGGTGCTCTCTCCCTGCCCTGTGAAGACCCTACAGACACACACTGAAAGGTTCTCGGGACACGTTACTATCGTACTAAATTAGACGAGACTACATGGTGGGATGACCAGATAGGAACTGTGAAAAATCAGGGGGAGGGGGACTGTGATCAGAGGTGCCTATACAAGACAGTGCCCCAAATATTGGGACTTTCCCAGTAACACTGGGACATGTGGTCACCCTACATATGGGCATATGCTAGAATACATCAGCAGGGTCTACATGGAGCCTTTAGAGTGCTCTACAGTTTACAAAGCCCTGTGGTGCAGTCACCCAATGCAGACAAGTCCTTAGTTACTGAATAAAAATGCACCCCTCATTTTATTCAACGCTAAAGAAAGAGCACCTTCTATATTTTGTATTTATTTTCTTGGACATATATACTTTCTGATCTCTAGCCATTTTGCTCCCTTTCCTTCTAGCAAAAAATGTGCTCCATTTTTTAAAAATGTGGGTACATAATCGCCAGCAGCTCAGGTTCCCCCCCCCATATTGTTTGAAATCAGAGTTTGTCAGTTAGTGAAACTATCTACATAAAACACAAAGAATTCACTGTATTCTCACTACGTGAATCTTTGAAATAGCTCACGAAAGGCAGCAATATCGCTAGCTTAATTCAGACATAATCTTGAAGATTATTGCTAGACTTAATTCAAACATAATCCACACAATAATTTAACAGAGGATTTCTGCAAATGCTGTATTCAAGAGAAGAAATTCACTCAAATCTCTTAAAATAACTAAAGATTTCCAAACACTAAAAATGGCCCAATCATCACTTCCAGGTATGAAATATACAGCCACAGAATGGCCATTGTCAATATAAGGAAACTGAGAAATAAATTTTCCCCATCTGTGTTACACTAGATCAGGGGTTCGCAAACTTTTTTGGTTGGGACCCCTTTGAAAATATTCAGGCTGTGATGAGCCCCCACCGCCCCCCCCCCCCCCCAAAAAAAGAAAGGAGCTTCCAGCATTGGACCCAAGAGTGCAGTAGAAACAGATTTTAAACATGATTTCTATGTTGATAATCTACAGTGCTTTTAGTTTAAAAAGTTTTAAAATAATTAGAGAGAGAGTGCTACCTAAATGCAAGGTAAATATTGACATGTTCTTTTAATTTGCGATCTTTAGGATTACCACAGATTGACCCTCATGCCACTTGGCATATTGCAGATGTGCAGTATGCTTTTAAACAAAGGTTGTACGGGATAAAGTCTGTAGTTCAGTGAGGGGGCTATAAATACTGTAATACTTCCTTACATGGTTTAGCATGGCATTTCCCCCTCTATATACATTCTATTTTTAGCTTATCAGCTCCAACTCTTAGGCCTACTCCCTCCTGGCCCCCGTGGCTGCTAAAAATGGCCTCAAGTCTGAAGGGTACTACTGCTCCATGGAATTGTTCGGTTTAATGTGGGACAATACAACTAAGTCACAGATCCTCAACATGCTTTATAAATCCCTGATGAAGTTCAGAGAGAGATACAGTTACAGTTAAGAATAATTAAAAGAAAAAAATTTCCTTAATTGCATTAACACTGTAAAGTCCTAAACTGAAAAATAAAAAACAACCCCCCTTCCCCAACTTCCTTTTCATCAGTAATGCTGCCTGCTTTTTAAATTCCACTCATGGTGACCATGACAGTTCAGACTTCAGTTTCACTCACTGGTTTTCATGTACTAGCATGATCCAGAGTTAGAGAGCAGCCATCACAGAGTAATGGGCAAATCCAAAATTTTAAGAAAGCTTTGCATTAATTTTTTTGTTTTGTTTCCTTTCATTCAATCTTCAATTTCATAAACCTTCATTTTTACAAAACCTAGGGGTGAGTCTTAATCAACACAGCCATATAGATCCCTTTAAGAGAGACAAGACTGAGAAGTCAGAAATTTGACCTACCAATTTGCATCTGGGATAACATACATGTGAGAAGCATATTACATAAATATATGAATAGGACTCTTTCTCCTTCTGTGCTAATCATCCCTATGAGTGTCAGAACACAGCAAACTGCTTTACAAGAATCCTCCTTCAGGAAATCTTACACTTCAGGAAGCAGGCTTCTTATAAATATTGTTTTACTACTAGCCTACAGGAAAACAGCAGAGCAGCATGACAAGGGAAAGCATTTTGTGCTAGTCTGGAAGCAAAATCTGTACTTCTTCTAAGCACATAGAGGCTGGTTAGAGCAAACTGAAAGGCCATTTAACTGCTATGAACTGAAACTCAGGAGTCTGCACTCCTCCTGAAACTCTCACACATCGCCAAAACAGCTGGCTACACTCTATCTGTTGCTTCACCAGTTAGCAGAATCTCAAGATACAAAAATCTAAATGTGGTTCTTGGTGAGCAAAGAAAGAATGAAATTATTTTCATGTATCTTTTTTAATGTATTTGAGAATGTATGCTTACACATCCTGCTCTATACATCCATGCATTTTTAAGAAAGTTTCTTTTTTAAAAGGCGGGTGGGAGGGTGAAAAGGGAGTCCAAGAAGGAAGAGCCATTCCCCTTTGACAGACTACTGTGAGACACCAGGGCCAGAGGGAAGCAGGAGAGTCCTCGAAGGCAGATATACAAGCCCCAGAATGATCCTAGCTTTGTTCCCTGCAAACTGAGCAGAGTGTGGTTCTGGCCAATTAGAGGCACCTGAGACCAATCAGGGGCCAGCTGATAAAAAGCCTGGCCCCAGCAAGAGTGTTGTGGGAGAAGCAGAGGAGTGTGGGAGGAAGGCCGAGGAAGTAGAATAGCTACGGAGAGAGGTAAAATGAGCACCAAGAGGGGGAAATAGCCTAGGGGAAGGAACTGTTGCCGGTGGCAGTATCAGCAGCATGCAGCTGCCTTTCCTAGGGCCCCTAGGCTGGAGCTCAGAGTAGAGGGAGGGCCTGAGCCCCTTCCCCCTCCTAATCTGTGCTGGCAGCGGAGTATTGACTGCCCAGAACCAGGGGCAGACAGGGCTTGCCTGGACCCCATAACAGGACGAAGCACAGGACCCACAGGAGCAGAGTGGACTGATTTACCACACTACTCTTACCCAGAAAGAGGGCTGAACATTACAGCAGAAAGTTACTGCTTTCTAATGCCCTAAACTGCAGACAGAGCAGACATTGGCTATAAGTGAAGATTAACATTCTATTTTATTTTTCAATACAAAAATTGAAAACAATCAGAATCTCTTAGAAAACAAAATCTTACACCCAAATATTTAAACGTAATGTTCCTTCTAAATATTTTTCCCTATTCTGCAGAATGTCAGATTTTTATGAAGTTTTTAATCTCTTAGGCAGCAAAGTTAGCCTCAGTTATGGCACTTCTGTTTCTGCAGAAAGCACAGTCCTGCCAGGGTGTAAACACTCCCCATCAAAAGCCGAGCCAAGAGTCAGGCTGTGAAAAGGCAAACATACACACCTAGGTTTAGTACTGAGCCTAACTACAGGAAGCTATTTGATCAAGTTTTGATTTACATCAAGATTGTATGGAAACAGAGCTCACCATAAGGTCAGTGCTAGGGCTTGACACCCTAGTAACAGTCCAGATGAAGAGGCTGTGTCACTCTTGCCCTGCAACCTGGGGAGTCTCAATGTTTTGCTGCTGTGGCTCCCTTACAAACAGCCAAACAACATGCAGGTCGCACTCTCAACACAGTGTCTGTGTCTAGCTGCAGCCTGCCAGCCTCTCTCCAGTCACACTGTTACTATTTGCAGGGTGATCCTAGTCCTCTAAAATGTGTTCTGCACTGTACAGCCCTTTCCTGGACAGTTCTGATATTTTTGATCCTCTCAGGGTCAACATCCAAACAGCTTTCTACTTTAAATGGAGATAATTTTGATTAAAGAATAAAACAAGTTTATTTAGCTGCAAAGAGACACGTTTTAAGTGAATGCAAGTATAAACCGTTAAAGTCAGAAATGGTTACAAGATAAAATGCTTCCTTAGTATAGTACTAAAATGTAAAACAGGCTTGGTTCAAGGTGAAATTCCTTACCCCATGTTTCCAGTAGCACTGCTGACCAAATTCTAAGGCCAGGAATTGCTCCCAAGTCCAAAGGCTGCTTCTTGGGTCTTTAGGTGTGAAAGAGAGAGATGGCTAGGGAGAGAGACCTTGGGGTGTTTTTGCCACTCACTTTTATAGTCCCCCTTTTCCTGAGGGTCACCCCTAAATAAAGTTTATTCCCACTGTGAAGACAGAGACAAGGAGTCTCATGGTGAAAGAGTTTCATGCTGTTTGCCAAGATGCAGAGCTGTTTGTTCCTGCCCCCGTTCCCCCCTTACCAAACAATGGCCACTTGATAGGCAAGTGCCCACCAACTCTGATGACACCTGGCTAGAGACATCAGCTTGTCCTTAAGTCTTTGAGAAACTGGTTTATTTGCTTGTCTGGTGAACATATTTCAGACCAAATTTCAGCTTATGTCTATATAAGGTCACAACATGCATTTGATTGTGACATTATTGACCAATGAGTTGTTGGTTTTTTGATACTGCACAAGGCATATTTCATACAAGATCATTACAGTAGTGTGTAGGGTGAAACTGTAGCTATGCATATCAGTGTCACAGACAGAAATGTTCAGGGGCTTTCTGAACTGAAGATGCAATTATGGATGATTATAATGTCTCCACTGTGTGTATGTATATGACACTTCCTAAGCGCTGAAAAGAGAATGGGCCCTCTGGTCAGCAGAAAGCTGCCTTGAATGAAAGCTCTCTTTACCACTCCACTTAGAGAAGGAAGACAGTCAAGTCCTCTTCCAAACGGCCAGGGAGCCTTCCCACACACAACTTTTCAGCTTCAAACATCAATGCACGCACTGTAGGAGGGAGACAACCCCTGGGTGCCCATGAATTTCAGAGTCTGAAATATTGTACTCAGAAGAAAGATCTCAGGATTTTATTTTGTTCTTCTGAAAGCTTGTGGCTGGCCACACTGTAATCAGTGCGGTCAGCATGGTATCTTGCAGATCTGCTGGACGTCGAAGAGATCCTGCATCCAGTACAGCGACTCTCAGTGCATCACTTCTAGTTCTGTACAAGCTGTACTCCGAATACTTGTGACCGATTCCTTTTCCTAATTTCTGTTGTAGAGCTCACAGCACACTGTAATTGGGCTAGACTGAGGCTGACATTATGCAGATTATCCTGCATTCCTGTCACTGTTTACTTCAGTCTGCTGCACGGTGGCAACCAATCCATAAAGCATACCAGTTCATGCAAATTGTCAGGTGGATTCCTGTTGTGATTAACTACTGCAGTATGATGCTTTTTCAAATGTTATCCATGTAGTCAAATTCCAAAGGGGTAGCCGTGTTAGTCTATCGTAGAAAGACAACAGAGTCCTGTGGCACTTTTAAAGACTAAGGCCTTGTACACACTGCAAAGTTATTGCGCGATAAAGCCCTTTATTGCGCAATAACTAGCAGAGCGTACACACACAGAAGCCTCTTATTGCGCGGCAAGAGCCCTCTTGCTGCGCAATATGTAAACCACCAAAACGAGCGTGGTAAGGCTTATCACGGAACAGTTGTTCCGTGATAGCTGCTGTGTGTACGCTTCTCGCGCAATAGGCAGCCTCCGGAAATGTCCCAGAGTGCCCAACCGGGCCACTCTGGGACATTGGAGCTGTCAAATCTCAATTTCACTGCTCCAGCTGAGCAGTGAAATTGACATCGGGATCGAGTGGGGGCAGAAGCTCCGCCGGAGCTTCTGCCCGAACCCGAACCCCTGGACTGAGCTGGGGGGCTGGCTGGGGTTTGAGCCAGCCCCCGAGCTCAGCCCAGGGATTCGGGTGTCAGCAGGCACCGCAGCGCTTAACCGCTGCGGCGCCTGCTCACACCCGAACCAGCTGGGGGATCGGGTGGCGGCAGCTCTGGTGGAGCGTCTGCCGCCACCCGAACCCCCGGACTGTGCTGCGGGAGCCGGCTCCAATCGGAGCCGTTGCTATTGGCGACTGCTGGGTAGCGTCGGTAGCGCAATGCACCAGGGGAGATGATACTGGGGACTCTGGGATAGGTACCCACAATCCCCTTTGCTTTCCTGGAGGACTGCGATCAGAAGCGGGGGGGCTTTGTTCCGTTCTAGCAAGCATGGTGTGTACGCGATCTCGCGCAACAACAGCCACGGGAGAATTATTGCGGAAGAGGATTATTGCGCGTTAAAAACGGTAGTGTGTACATAGCCTAACAGATTTATTTATCGCATGAGCTTGACTCTGTTGTCTTTTCAAATGTTAGTCAGAGGCTTTCTAAATATAGACTGTATAACGGGCATCACATTTCCACGACACTGTTCCTTTAGGTGAGCATACATTTAGGATTAGTGTTAGTGTGTGTTCTGGCCTCTATAGTCACTTCTGATGTCCACAGAAGACACCTACATTTGACCAGACACCGGTATTTTTTTCTGAATGCTAAAGGAAAACTCCAACGCTTTTTTGGTGAAAACAGAAGAATTCTGCTTCTGAAATGTGTTCAAAACATTCACTTCCTAGTGAATTATAGTGCAACATTAATTCCTCAGAGCAAAACATTTATAGTAAAATTCCAATCCATCTATAATATGACAATCTTATACTCAGTTTGCTGCAGAAGAAGCTTTGCATACCACTTTGTTTCTCTTTTACTGCTAATGCAAGTATCCTGGGACACTTCACTGAGCCCACGTTCATAAGTAGCGTGTAAATGTATTTCATTTTATTAAGGGACTACATAAAACACCACATCAACTACCTTTCTCATAAGGAGGGCTGTGCCACTTCCATAGTTCTATGTTTGGAGATCACATTATAAACTCACAATTTCCTTTGGCTGCTCTGAGCTTAAGGCTTTTTGTTTTTCACTTGGGAAAATTAAATATTTTTACAGCTTTACTCTGAGATTTCACAGCAACTTCACAGTGAGTTCAGATATACAATTCATAAAGTCCCCGCATATTTTGACAGATTACATAGACAATAAAAATAGTCCTGCACAGCAGTACCTGAAATATCTGTTTTCAAATCTGCTGGGCAAGTAACAGAAAATAGCCAGCCAACATTCCAAATATTACCCATATCAAATTCCTATCCAAAACTTTACTTTGGTGATGAGCAGCATACAGAATATGCAAGGCAAAGAAATCCACTGCAACAGGAAGATTGAGATGTTAACAGCGGAAGTCAGAAAATTTAGAGTTAATCTTCACAGAGCAGCCCCATCTCTGCTGCCTTGTGCGTATACAGTAGTGGCTGTCAATATCTTATCCCACTGAACCATGTGCCTCTCCATCTGGCAAAGAAATAAAAATATAAAGGGAAGCAAACTCCACCTAAGACTGTTTCAACTACAGTCTCCTATGTCTATCAATTCATATAAAGCATTTGGTATTGCTGCATGTATTACATAAGCCTTAACTCTTAATTTTCTGACTTGCACAAAACAATTTTTCTTGGCTCAGACCACTTAATACAGGTTTCGTTGAGGCCATTTAATATGGAACCACTCCTTACATGAAGACACAAAGCATCAGAGCACAGACTCTGGCTGAGCAGGTAAACAAAGATATCAAGTCACATGCCCAAAAGAGCATATTATTCAGAGAAAGAGATAGTCCCATTGAGTTATTAGAACATCAGATTCTGTTTAAATCCCATTCTGCCTCTCCCCTTGAATAATCACATATGTAGCAACAACGCTGAATCCTAGAAGAAAAAGCAATAGATGCTGTCAACATCACTCTGCATGGAGTAGAGGAGATGGTGAGCACTGATTTCACACCACTACTCCCAGCTTTTATGTCTGAAAAAGAAGTTTTGTACTCTGAACAGAGATTGGCACTACAGTTTCCTATTTATTATCTGCCCTCTATTGCATACATAGCCCATTTGCTCAGTTTACAGATCTATTGGTAGCAAAACAAACTCAGCCTGGGCTCTGTTCTGCCTCATAGCTCTATTAATAAAGATTCTGCCTTCTGAAGCTGATTGACAGTTTGATTCCCCACCAAAGTAGATTCTAGCCTCCTCTCTCCATAGCCATGTTGGCTGTGCAAAGCTTCCAACTAGTTTTTCCACCAGAAAGTTGGCAGATGAGCTAACACAAAGGCACAAACAGGAAGCAGATCTATTGGGCAAGAATTTGTCACTTTTACTTAATCACTAAGTCCTCTGATAAATCACATTGAACGCATCTGTAAATGTTTATTCTGTATAAGACTGGCTAGCTCTATGAGGAACTGAAATAAACAAACTTATTTGCATTTAAAAGGTATGGTCTTACCATACCCTTAAACATGAAAGGCTATACAAAAATTGCCACAGCTAAACAAATCCACATTATACGCATTGAAAAACCTCTTGTATGGTCATGTGTAACAGGAATCTAGCGTTAATTATAGATTATAAAATAAATCTCAAAGCAAAGAGAGCTTTCACATACTCCTATTTCAAACAGCCAAACGGGTTACAAAAATTTGCACATCTGAGTTTTTGTAGTTCCAAAAAGGTTTCGTCAGCGTCTGATGAATTGGGATTTTCTCCCATGAAAGCTAATGCGATAAATAAATCTTAGTCTTTAAAAGTGCCACAGGACTCCTTGTGAGTTTTTTATCGTAATTTCATGAACTGTCGTAGTGCAAATATTTACTTACCAATATGTACTGTAACTACTGCAATCCATACACACAGTATGCTGAACTTTCTCTTGCTTTTCTGTTTTCTTATGATTGGTTAAAGGAATTTGTGCATCTTCATAATGTTTCTTTGCATGTCCATTCACATATCTTAAAGAAAGAAGAGACCACAAAAAAACTCTTCAAAATTTTAAACAGTTATTTAACCAAAGCCTAAAGGAAAAGTCTAAAAGAAGTAATCCCAAATACAGCTCTTAAATATACAAATTACCTTTATGAAAAAAACAAGACTTTGCAATTATGAACACCGACTAAGATCCTTTTAAAATCTCTCCTCCTCTCTCCCCCCTCTAATACACACACACACATGAAACTGGCCTCTTTAAGCCAGCCCCCTGGATATGAGCCTCTTATGATCTGCCACATATTTATAACAGGAAAAGAATGTTAGCTCCCTTTGTCCACATCAAGACATAAGCATTTAGTTCATCCCTCTCCTCCCCGTAGCTTTGCTTTCTTTCCCTTCCAGTATTCACTATATCTGCAATTGCTTTAACTGAACACTAACTCTTGTACAAAAGCACATCCATTTTAAGCTTCACTGATCTGCGGACAGTGTTTTAAAATGAAAGCTCTTGCATTTTATTCTAAGCCCATGAATTTTGGAGACATTGGACCTGAAGTCATGTAACAAAATAGCAATTTAAAAGCCATTAGAGCCTTTCATTTATCAAAAGCATAACAGGTGAAAAGATGAGTATTTGCACTTCCTAAATTTGAGGTCTCCCCATAAATCTCAGTCAATGAAAAATACTCTTAATTTGGAAATGCAAGAAATACTTTTGTTGCATTGTTATTCTTCTCACCTTCCCAAATCTAGGTGACAGAAAAAATGTGACACGTCAATGAGGGTATGGGTGGCTCAATTTTCTCTTTTTGTATTTTAACCGTTACCTGAACAAAAGATGGTGCTGGTTCCCTACGTCCTAGAGATTTCCAGACCACAATGATGGTGCTTTCATGTGCAAACATGTTTAATTCCTGGGTTGACAGCAGTTTTAAGATCTAACACAAACTGAGTAAAAATTTAATTCAAAGCCTATTAATTGCATATAACAATGGTATGGTAACAGTAGAAAAAAATATGGAATGAGAAAAATATTCCAAGTTACTAATTTCAGCTTCGGATCATTCACACAATATGGTGGTTTCCCATCTCCCTCCTTCCAAGCTATTAACTTTTGAAATCTAGAAAAATCCAAGATTTTTTGTGCCGAAGCTTTTGATCTGAAATAAATTATTAAAGTAGTTAGCATATTCTTTCTACTATGTGAACAGACAGTTAAAGAAAACTGAAAAGAGAATTTACTAGTATTTGCAGAACGAGAAACTTTCTAACTGAGCTTAATAGTGGTTTTCAAGGATAAAAACCTGGCAAAGCATGTGGTAGAGCTCAGTTTAAATGTTTTGTTTCCCACAGTAATTGTCTGAATATGACGGCCAACCAGACTAACCTTAGACATGCACAGCTCACAGCACATTTACCAGCAAATTTCTACTTAGTCTTTTGAAGTGTGAATTATCAGCTAAACCACTACATGGAAATACACAGAAAGATGTGCATACAACAATGTATATCAAAATCAGATAAAGACACACCTGCACCAACTGGCGTAAATTTATACTAAGGAACCCTGACACACATTTAAGATCTTTTCAGTGTAAGCTAGATATGTGCTATCTCACAAAATAAGTTGGGCCAGATTTTGATTTAGAGAAAGCCAAGAAACACCTATTTGTTTTTAATCTTCTATAGCAGAAGCAGTTTTATTTCGGCTGAACCAACTAGTCAGTCAATGCATTAAACTCCTTGTGTAATGGCTTCAAATAGCATCCAAGGTCTTTATAAGAAAAATTTAGTTCCAGGGCTACCGAGTCTTAAACCGTAAACAGATCCCTTGACGCACCACATTGCCTGCTACTGCAACGTTAAGAAAATATTTGTGCTTTTAAATCAAAAGAAAAATACTTCAAAACGCAGGTATGGAAAGTAGAGGAGTGTTCAGCATGTGTATAAATCAGTGAAGTGCAATAGCTTCTTCCCCACCACATGCTAGTGTAGAGGGAGATTGTTTTAAAGAGAGCAAGAAGCAGGGGAAGGTGGTGAAAGGACTATAGGAAGGGAGGGTCAAGTAATCTCCATGTTAGATGTGCTGTACCTACCTTCCACAATGGACACTTGAACAAGTCAGACAGACCCAGGGACTTTTATTGGATCGGCACACTATTAAACAAAAAGAAAGTCAGATGAACTGGCTGTAATATTATAACTACAGACTCCATCTTGTGAGATGGAACTAGCTCTTCTGTCTCCACCTTGGCGGCATGGTTACGTGAAATAGCAAAACAGTTGCATACATTAAGCCAGGGGCCGGCAACCTTTGCTGTCCCCTGTGCCAGGCCTGCCCCCCCACACCTTCAGAAGGTGCCAGGGGTGGGGCCAAAAGGGGGCGGGGCCAGGGACGCTGTGTTGGCGGGGGCAGTGGGGTCCCCAGGCCAGGCCCCGAGCCAACCCTCGAGCCCCAGAACCAGGTCGAGCCGGCTCCAGAGCTGGGCCGCACCGGCCCCCGAGGCTCCCAGGCTGGGCTGCACCGGCCCCCGAGCCCCACGCTGGCCCCTCCCCCGCTGAGCCGGGCTGGCCAGGCCCCCGAGCTGGGTCACGCCAGCCCCAGAGCCCCACGCTGGCCCCCCAAGCCGGGTTGGCCAGGCCCCAAATCCGGGCTGGGCTGCGCCGGCCCCCGAGGCTCGCGCTGGGCCCTGAGCCAGCCCCCGGGCCTCTCTGAGCTGAGACCCAAGCTCCTGACCCGAGGCTCCCCCCACCACAGCCCTTACCTTGCTGTGAGTAGGAGTCCCGGGGACTGGAGCCTCCACCCGGGACAGGGCAGTGGGGAAACGCGGCCAGGGGGAGGGGACCTGGAGCCACAGCATGTGGCTCTTGTGGCCCCAGGCCATGCTGGGGGGCAGGGCCAGCAGGGGGAGCCTGAGCAGCGCTGCATGCCAGGGGTTGCCGACCCCTGCATTAAGCTATGGTAGGAACTGCAGGAGAGATGGCTGACACAGGCATATTAGCCTTCCTTCATTTTTAATTTCAGGCACAGGTCACACATTTACCTACTGTTCATAGTGCAAAGGATCACATTTTTGCTATCATTAGATCACTATTTGATTTCCAAATATAAGTTCCAAAACACTGGTGAACACTTAAAACATTTCTTTGGCTTTTATCCCCACAACCCGTAAGATTAGAAAAAACATCTATAGTCACTGTACTTGGTCATTATTTCATAAAACCTATTACAGAGAAACTACTTCAGAGAGTTTATTCTGCGAGGGCCTGCCACAATTCCATCAGGAGTAAACAGACTACCGTATACGCTCGCTTATAAGATGACCCACATATAAGCGAACCCTGGCTTTTAAAGCCCAAAATCCAGGAAAAATGCACCACCCGTGCATAAGCCGAGGGTCAAACTTTATTACAGAAGGCCCCTCCAGGGCCAATCCCCTTGGGGGGGGGGGGGGGGGGGGGGGGGGGGGGGGGGGGGGGGGGGGG
>ML685765.1:6097239-6157721 GCA_007922175.1 Pelusios castaneus
AAAGAAAGAAAGAAAGAAAGAAAGAAAGAAAGAAAGAAAGAAAGAAATTCTGCTTTAACAAAGGGAAGAGTAGCATTAATATTTAACCATCTCTATATAAATTTCATTCATTAGGATCTTCAGTTTCCAGAAAAAATTGTATTAGTGTTTTCAATGCATTCATATAAATCAGGGCCACATTTTCAGACTCTGAAGTAAAATGAAGCAGGCATAAGTGTACTCAGACCGCACTCAAAGTCTTTGCATTATAACAGCAGGAGCTGACAATATTTTAAGGGGTAGGCAATGGCCACTTTAGATTTGGAAAATAAAAATGTGAATGTTAATTGATAGTCATTGTGGATTAATATCCTGCAAAATGCTAGAAATCCCTCACATTTGGGTATTCTAGAAAAAACAAACAGCACATTCAAACCTCTGGCACACAGTGCACAGTTCTGTGTTATTCTACATTTGAATTGGGTCAAGAAAAAGCAAACCTCATTCCAGAATATGCCACACCCATCTTCCCCTGAAAAAGAATGGTTGTATTGGAAGTATTTGTACCACACCACCTAAAGAACCAACCTAGCAAATGGATGCACACAGATCCCTGTCTTCTATGCCCTTACCCCACTGAAATCAATAGGTTCTGCCTGGTCCTAGGTATCTACAGGCCCAAACCCAGTTTTAGGAAGCAGTCCTAAAGCAGTATAAGTATAGCTGCATACTGCTTGCAGAATTTTTCTAACCTGCAAAAATAATTCAGCATTGATATTTATGTAAAACTCAAAGAGGAAGTGTGCTGGGAGAGGAGGGAGAGGACTTTGCTTATTTCTGATGCATGAAGAAAGCCAGCAGAGGTTGGGGTGTTGGTTTGGTTTTTCCCTTGCTTATTACTTATATCATAAATTCAAGTCTCAGCTACCTACCCGCTGGACAACCAACGAACTAGGAAGAGATTTTGACAGATGCTATTTCAGGTGTCAATCCTGCAATAAGCATCATTACAGATGGACCCCTGCACCTTTACCAAGCCTTCTGCGTGCACCTAATCTATGATGTCATCTTCCTAGTTCTCCAAAAGGGCTCCTCTGAGTTCCCTGCAGGGTTGGGGCCAAAGTGAAATCTGACTGAAGGGATGTGATTTTGAATTAGGCTGTTGAAAATGTTATTAACACTGATTTGCAGGGGAAAGAAGAGAAGGAAAGAAGGCAAAGAAACATCTCAACCATCCAAGGACTATTCCTCCACGGACTCTAGTTTCTCAAAGGTTATCACTAATTGTACAAAATGAGTTAACTGTACTCTTAATGCCACATGCTCTTAAATGACAAAGAGCTTCAGTGAGACTAAATTGTAGTTTATGATGAGCCTCTGACTGGCTGAGACCTCACTTAAAATTACAGATGGTGAATGGGGTTTTCAGAACTACAGTAACCCTCCCACTCTCACCACAAACCTGTGAAAAGGTCGCGCACAGACTTGGTTCTTCTGCCATTTGCCTGAACAATCAAAAACAAAGCAAAGCCAGAAGAAGAGCTGGGGACATATTTTGTTTTTCAGCTGACTACACTCATGCCTTGCTTATTTTGCTAAAATAGACTAACAAGGCTACCCCTCTGGAACTCATGCAATATTTACACAGACACTAATACATGGCAGTCCATTTGCAGTATGTCCTGTTATTTAATACTTGTTGCTCTATATAAAAGTAATGCTTAGTTTAATGCAAGAACTTTCCTGGCTGGTCTAAGTCAACTGATTTACTACATAGGGAAAACATCAAACAGTGTCACAGAGCCGCCAAACAACTGCGGAATAAGAATTCAAAATAACATGATGGGAAATAAACACAACCCCCAAGAATAAATAAAATAAGGTATTTAAAGTTCTAGGAACACAGCAGCATTGAAACATGCACCCCAGAAAGAGTAGATTAATTTCTGCTATTTACAGTTCACTTCCTGAGTTGCACTCAACTGTGCTGGCTACAGCCCTGATATTGTGTGATTATGTAAGCAATAGAAAAACCTGGAAATAGAAAGATGCAGCAAGTTCATATTCTTTTTTAAACAGACTTTAGATGAGTAGAGTCTCAGGTAAGGGAAAAAAAACCCGTAATTACACTACAACGTCTAACTGAGGAAGTGGTTAAACAAAGAATACAGAACCAGGCCAAACATAAATCAGACACTACTAAAAATAGGACAGTCAATTCCGTTTTTTTGACAGAGGCTATGGAGAAAAAAGGTCACTTAAGCCTTACTAATATTACGCAAGGATGCTTCTTTAATAATGAATATAATGTTTAACAGATGCCTTATTTTTAGGCAACTCATTAGCTTTTCTACACAATAAAATAAGGCTTGGCTGGATATCTTAAATCAAAAAGTTCTGGTACTTGGTTACCCTTTGCACCCCACAAAACACCACATTTCTACCCTTAGCTGAAATTTACAGTGTTATACATTCCACTCATAGACTTTAAGGTCAGAAGGGACCAGTACAATCATATAGTCTGACCTCCTGCAAAATGCAGGCCTCAAAACCTCACCCACCCACTCAAACAATAGGCCACTAACCTATGACTGAGTTATTTACCTCCTTAAATCATGATTTAAGGACTTTAAGATACAGAGAATTCACCGGTAGGTGAGCCATGCCCCTGTGCTACAGAGGAAGGTGAAAAACCCTCAGAGCCCAAGCCAATTTGCCCTGGAGGAAGTTCCTTCCCGACCCCTAATATGGTGATCAGTTAAACCCTGAGCACATGGGCAAGTCTCAATAGCCAGTTACCCAAGAAACAATTCTCTGTAATAACTCAGAACCCACCCCATGTACCCTCTCTTCTTAGGCCACTTGTATATCCACCACCCGTAGCCAAAGATCAGTCAATTTCCAAAATAGGCTAATCATACCATCCGCTCCATAAATTTATCAAGCTCAGTTTTGAAAGCAGTTATGTTTTTTGCCCCTACAACTCCCCTTGGAAGGACATTCCAGAACTTTACTTCTCTAATTGTTAGAAACCTGCATCTAATTTCAAGTCTAAATTACTTGATGGACAGTTTATAACCATTTGTTCTGGTGTCCACATTGGTGCTGTACTCAAATAATTCCTCTCCCTCCCTGATATTAATCCCTCTGATGTATTTATAGAGAGCAATCATATCCCCCCTCAACCTTCTTTTGGTTAGGTTAAACAAGCCAAGCTTCTTGAGTCTCCTCTCGTAAGGCAGGTTTTCCACTCCACAGACCATCCTTGTAGCCCTTCTCTGCACCTGTTCCAATTTGAATTCATCCTTTTTAAACATGGGGGACCAGAACAGCATGCAATATTCCAGATGGAGTCTCATCAGTGCCTTAGAGAGCAGCACTAACACCTCCCTGTCTCTACTTGAAATCTCTCCTGATACATCCTAGAACCACATTAGCTTTTTTCATGGCCACATCACATTGGCGGCTCATAGTCATCCTATGATCAACTAGTACTCCCAGATCTTTCTCCTCCTCAGTCCGTTCCAACTGATGCATCCCCAACTTATAGGAAAAATTCTTATCATCTGTCCCTAAATGCATGCATGACCTTGCACTTCCCATTATTAAATTTCATCCTATTCCTGATACTCCAGCTTACAAGGTCATCACCAGAAGATAACTACCGCACTTTTATCCCCACCATTAATTCAACCTAACAACCTTATCAAATCTGATTTTATTTCTAAATCTCACATTTTGAATAATCAGTATCTTAGGGTTTTGTTGTTAAATTCCTATTAATGAAAACATTTATTTAAATATGAAGTTAACAATTCTTGAAAATAAAGAGTACATTCATTTTCAAAGAAATAAAAATTAAGCTTAGTAGGAAGACAAATATTATAGATTACAGAAGCACTCACCTAAAAAAGACACGAGTCAGACACAGACCAGTTTTAGAGAAGACCAAGGAAAACCAAAACAGATTGCACTGCAATTCTCAAGCTCCTACTCATCTCTTAAGAAGAGGAATCCTATGAATCCTCTAGCAGTCTGTGGCCACAGTGTATTGGGGAGGGATTTAAAAGCCTATTTACTGCCTACCACCCCCCACTATTCTGCCTATCCAGACACAAAGGAAGCCACAAAAACATTCTGAGTAACAAGAAACAGGAAGTTCCAAAGGGGTAGTTGTGTTAGTGTATTGCAGAAAAACAAACATTTTAAAGACTAACATTTATTTATCGCATGAGCTTTCGTGGGAGAAAATCCTACTTTGTCAGCTCATGCAATAAATAAATAAATCTGTTAGTCTTTAAAAGTCCCACAGGACTCTGTTTGTTTTTAAGAAACAGGAAGAGTTTCAAGAGTCCACTTGACTAAAATATGTTACTTGCCAATTGAAAGCAGAAAAGTAAAAATCCAGAGCTATCATTATCCATCTAAGGCCCAGATCCGTAGCTCTGATCTGCACAGAATCCCAACGCTGTAAATGTAGCTCAGCCCAGGCCCCATCTGTACAAACCTACTGTTGGTGCAGAGCCTCAGAGAGTACTGAGCTACTCTACAGCAGTGGTTTTCAAAGGATTTTTTCTCGTTTATGCCCATGATTCAACAGTTACATCTTTGAGTAATACCAGGCTTTTGGTGGCAGCACCAGGAGGCACTGCGACCCAGTACCTGATTGTCTGTGACGCAGTATCGGGTCCTGACCTGTGGCTTGAAAACCACTGCTCTACAGGAAAGGAAATCTCAGTATCAATATCCAATATTCTAGAAAGATTAGCCACCTCTGCAAAACCCTCATATTTAGATAAGTTTACCTGTAAGTATTTTGGCTATATCCAAATGGGTAAGGAATTTTTCAGAGAAATTTCAGAGTCATATTTGTGAAATCCAGATTTAATAGATGGTCTCAAAAGAGAAAAGTTTTAGAAAAGAGAACTGACTTTACAAAGTATTAAAGACTGCTTAGCAGTAAGTGTACTTAGCTAGAACATTTACCATAAATCAAACAAAGCAAAGCACCACTCCCCCGACTTACAAGCAAGGAAAATTATCATTAAAGACCACAAGGCTTACACTGCCCCATAATAAATTATCAATGCCAAGTATAAGTAATGCATATTCCATCAGCACACAACTACCTCTGCTCTGATGTATAATGAAAATATTTTCCCCTAGCAATCTCAGAACATAAACAAAACAAAAAACCCTTAGATGGTTTCCAAAGTTGAGGGGATTGGTCTTGGAAACCCCTAAAAGTATGCTTTGGGCAAGAGGTTGTTTTGTTTTTCTAAACATTTTTTGTACAGATGAATGATAAATGGGAAATGAAGTGTCAACAGATTACTAAAATTAAATGAGTTGTGCTGGCCAAGTTAACCATGGCTCCCAAGACCTGGGCTACCTTCACTCTAAATACTGGTAAAAAAGGCTAAAACTTCTTGAACTAAATGTCAAATCCAAGATTAGGCCCCTCACTTAGTTAACAGTACCTGGCTAATAGACCACACCACCTTTCAAATGAGTTGCTGAACCTTAACTAACCCATCTAAAAACAGACTAGTAATATTTTGCAATTAGCCACTGCCTTTCCACCATTTTGAATGGCTCAGGAAATGTCAGAGAGTTTTGTTAGCCTGACCTGATTATAATTAATTAGATGACTGTAAATAGATTGATTCTAATCTGCATGAGTCCCTCAGCTCAAGGTTGTGTTGGCACAAGCATCAGCAAGTCATCTATACTCTATAGGCCTCAGTCACCATCTTTGCTAAGCCTCCCTATCCACATTTCTTCCTACAAAAACGGCCTTTTCGAGATGCATACAGCACAAAGATTTTTAACCAGATCCTGGAATTTTCTTTCACTTTTCAGAAGTCCATGCTGGTGAATTTGGATATATAAAAGTATTCTTCGCTGCCACGTTCTTTCCCCAGACAACTTCTCTGACACAGAAGCACATCTGGTATCCAAATAATAGCAGCATCTTTAACATCTATTTCCTTCCTTGAAGACTGTCTCTTGCAAGAGCCAAGATTAAAAATCTGTTTCATATATTTGTGGTGCAATTTGATTTTGTTGAGCAGACTGAGGGAGTACAAACACTTCACAGAGAAGTAATTTCAAATTATATCAATTCCAAGTAATACTGTCTCAATATAATCCAGCGAGGCACAGTTCTAAATATTTGAAAACATAAGGATCTCTCTTTCAGGAATTTCCAGAGGGGTAGCCGTGTTAGTCTGTGTACAGCAAAAACAACGAGAGTCCTGTGGCACCTTATACACTAACAGATTTTCTTCGGCATAAGCTTTTGTGGGCTATAACCCAGTGCATCTGACGAAGTGGGTTATAGCCCACGAAAGCTTATGCCGAAGAAAATCTGTTAGTCTATGAGGTGCCACAGGGCTCTCGTTGTTTTTTCCTCTTTCAGGAGGAATTTTAGGAGGATTAGAAGAGGAAATTTATCAATATACAAATGTTGAAAGGTTACCAGAAGCTATACTTGAGCTGCAGGGACCCAAAGAAACAGTAGATTAAAAAGATCTACCCTGCTTTAAAATTTTATTTAAGCAACATTTAACTCAAACAAATCTAAGAACATTTTTGCAGAGAAGATTTCTCTTTTAATTTCAGAGTAAGCCTAGTAATTTGTAGGCAAACTAATTATCCAGCCAAAGTTCTAGGCCAGCAAAAACAGAATAATGGAACTTGGTCGCAACCCTAACCCCCAAAAGGAAAAAATCCCTAGGGGTACAGACTCTTAAATCCTAATTCAATGGTTCTCTGTGAGGGAATGAATGACGAGGGCTAGAATCGGGGTCTTAATATGGAGCAGGTTCTTTCTCTACATATTTTTTTTCCCTATTACTGAAGGAACAAAAGGAAAATTAAGAACTCTGCTCTCTTCTTATTATGAGCTATGGCAGAGACTAGTACTGATGGAGATGGAGATGAAAGGAGGAGGAGAAGGAGGTGAGCTGAGAAGGTTAAAGTCTGTGTGTGTGTGTGTGTGTGTGTGTGTGTGTGTGTGTGTGTGTGTGTGCGCGCGCGTGTGCGCGCGCGCGCTTTTACAGCATATTTATCTTGGCACTGCTTATTACAGTCCAAGATTGTAATGCCAAAAAACACAGCCGTGGCAGGATGCTGCTACCTACCCAAATGAACAGAAGACAGTGTGACTGATTCAGGTAAGGAAAAACATAACCAGTGGTCAGTCAGACCCAATAAAAAGAATTCATTGCATTTTGTAAGACAGCAAGCAAAATGCCATTTTATAGAGTTATTTTAATTGGGTAGAAAAAAAGTCTTGCGTTTCAGCATTTGGATTTCCATTCAAATCATATTTCAGTATGCCACAGTTATTTACCCAGCCTTGCTCACTCTTCTACTTTAAGTCCAACAGGCATGTGTAGGCACCACAACATATGGCTCTGAGCAACTCTGAGTTACAGCTTTTACTGCATCACAAGCTTCCATGCAAAAGGTAACAAGTTCCAAACACATATTTTTAGCTTTTGGAGGAAATACTGTTCTACAGGCAAAAGAACCCTTCAAGACTTAATAAAACCAACCATGTGTGTTATCTTACAAAATAGGTATTCAATGGATCGTGATCTGAAGTATGGGAGGTTTTAAGGATACTCAAAGTGCAGCAATTTCCCCTTACAAGTACAGGATCTCTATTTAAGCAGAGACAACCCTAGCTGTCCCAAGATTTTCTAGAGGAACATCTTGCAGTTTCTACATAGCACAAAGAATCAATTTGTCTTGTCCATGACAAAATAAGTTGTCAAGACACTTCAGTCTTGCACAGGTGTGCTTGGAAGTGTGCTGGGATAGGTGAGAGAGACATGGTTGGTTGGGGTTCCAAGTCTCTGTGAAAAGTTGATAGGAAAATACCACATCTGAGTTGTTGAGAACACTTTTTTAATGACATGATTTGCACAAATGCTGAGTGTGTGGCATGTCATATAAATTTAACTGGTTCTGGCTAGGATACTTTGCAGTCTTGCCAATGTCTCAAGTCCCAGCAGAAATTAAAATGCATGAAAAATGTGCGGAAACATTTAGCTTTAATTGGAAGTAGATGAAATCTGCAAATAATATTTCACGCAACTGATTGTGCTGATTATAAGTGATTTTCAGACTTTTTCTAAACAATTTCTGCCTTTCCTAGTGATTTATCACATCCCTTCCTTTTGTTTCCTTTCTCGAGACTCATTGACCAATTAAAGCAATTTTTTAAAAAATCTTTAAAACAGAACTTCCCTGAGGGTCTCCCACAATTCATTGTGTATCATCCATTTATTTAGACCGCAAGCTCCATAAAGCAAGGAGTGTGCTCCCTTCTAGCTCATCCAGCACAGAACACACTACCGGACTTCAAATAATCATCTGGGGGAATGGCTTGTTATATTTTAAAGGGCAGGATGTACCTTCCCCAATTTCTGAACTAAACTGCCACGTAGTTCGTGATGGTTAAAATTCTGAGTGTTATCTAGAAATGGGCAGTGACCCTTACTCTTGGATTTGGAGAAGAATTCAGATTTGGATTTGGCTCAATGTGCTCACGAGGACCACCTTTCATTGTTCTCATTTAGTTCACCATCTTCATCAATCAATAGACCTCCAAAGGAATCCTGACCATTAGCTTTAAAAGGAGCTGATTTAGGCCAATAGACCTCTTCAGCGGGGTGCACACCTTCCCCCAACCACCCTCACTCTCATTTTTCAAATGTCAGCTGTGCAGTGCAGATAGCATTGTTATATTAATGCACTACTCATGAGACTACTTAGAGATGCCTCCACATTCAGCTAACACTGCTATCAAGAAACTGTTTTGGGCAATTTAAAAATAAATACTCAACTCATGTCCATGAGTCAATGACACTTAGAAGGCCCTTGACTCCAGGTATCTGAAGCAGCCCAAACTTTAAGTCACTGCTTATATTAATGGCTCTCTCTCTAAGCTATTGCAGAAAATGTTGTTGTTACTGGCGGGTCTTATGACAGCCAAAGTATTCCTTCATTTACTCTCCTTTCAGCTAAGTCAGAATGGGGCAGATCATATATCTTTTGTGAGATAATTTTGAGCCATGTTAGAGGTCAGAGAACCCTTGCAATTTCCAGATGAAAAGGAGGGATGACAATTATCTGGCTAAATATTTTTCTCCAAACATAGGACAATAACAAAATAAAAAAAACGAATAAGGAAATCTCCTATTTATCCAATCTTAGAAGAACTCATTAAAAATGACTGATAAGTCCCTAGTAAGTCTTGGCAATATATGAAATAATATAGATAAAAACCATTTTCTTTTTGACTGGTAAGTTATCATTTAGCAGAAGAAGCAAAGAAAAAGAACCACTCTGCTAACAGAGTTCATTTTCTTAGGCAATGAAGATCAAAAATAGGTGGCAATGAGGAGTAAAAGTAGTTTTATTCTCTCATTTCATAGAATCATAGGGCTGGAAGGGACCTCATGAGGTCATCTAGTCCATCCCCCTGCTAAAAGCAGGACCACTCCCACTAAATCACCCCAGCCAGGGTTTTATCTAACCAGACGTTGAATATCTCCAAAGATGGAGATTATAGCACCTCCCTAGGTAACCCATTCCAATGCTTCACCACCCTCCTAGTGAGAAAGCTTTTCCTAATATCCAACCTCAACTTCCCTAGCTCTAACTTGAAACCATTGCTCCTTGTTCTGTCCTCTGTTACCATGGAGAACAGCCTAGCTCCCTCCTCTTTGGAGCACCCCTTCAAGTAGTTGAAGGTTGCTATCAAATCCCGCCTCAGTATTATCTTCTGTAGACTAAATAAGCCTAATTCCTTCAGTCTCTCCTCCTAAATCATGTGCCCCAGCCCCCTAATCATTTTTGTTGCCCTCCGCTGGACTCTTTCGAATTTGTCCACATCCTTTCTGTAGTGAGGAGCCCAAAACTGGACAGAGTATTCCAGATGCGGCTTCACCAGTGCTGAATAGAGGAGAATAATCACATCCCTCGATCTGCTGGCAACACTCCTACTGATGCAGCCCAACATGCCATTGGCCTTTTTGGCAACAAGAGCACACTGTTGGCTCATATCCAGCTTCCCATCCACCTTAACCCCCAGGTTCATCTTTGAATGAACAAAGACATCTATTACAATCTTACCTAAAACAACTGAGAACGATGGTAAATTGTACAGCAATTTTGCCATGGGCAAAGCTTCTTATAAAAGGGTTGTTAGAGTTCTTATGGAAAACAGATATATTACCACCCAAGACAAGATGACTTCTGTGGCTGTCATTCAAGGTGCTACAGTCACAAATGATGGCAGACAAAAAAAGAGTCTCTTGTGTACCACTGCAGAGATCATCTAACACTAACAAATAATTAAGATAGGCGGCCTGCATGGGAAACGTCACTCAGGCTACTAAACATGGACCAGAGTAGTTTCATGATCTGGAAATCCTGAGAAGGGACTGAAGAATTCAGTTAAAGAGAGTTACAAGCACTTTGTTTTTCCCATAATTGATAACCAGCTTACGTTTTTACTGCATTTTAAAATTTAGTGTACTAGTTATAAATGTTTCTTTATACACTTTTAAGGAATTAATACTGTACTTGATTCACCTACCCAAATAGTTTATTTGGGATTTTGTTACTGTTTTTAGATTTTACTAAAAAGTGTGACACAAGGGAGAGCACGGGCCTGAATAGAGCACCATTATAAATCTAGTCAGTTTCTCACAGGGTTCGACTCCCTCCCAACTCCTACCAAATGTAATAAATCAGTTGAGCACTGAGCAACAATCTCTTCCCATAAGTGTTACATGCACTTGCCTGACAAAGGAAAATCCATTCTAATCACTGAACTTCTTTCCTCAAAAAATAGCACATCTATCAATCAGACTTCTCCTTTCTGTATGATTAAAGTTTCATGTTTTCCAGCAGATTTTCCAATTAAACAGCTGCATTAAGAGATTAGTATATTTTCAGCTTTGGAAATGTTATATTTTTGTAGTTCTTTGAAGGGTAGATCTTAGTGCCATATGTCAGTCAACACCATGAAATGTCAGATCCAACTATAAGGGCTGGATTTCCATGTAAAGAATAAATATATTTTCCTTTACCACTCCCTCCATCTAACCATTGCTCTACACTAAAAAACAAACTCTCATGTAAAAGTGAAAGCTTTACCGAGTAACATATCTGATATTACCAAAGAAAGCAGCAGAACTACCACACCTTGGCTCCAGGAAATGCCAATCATAAAAGAACTCAAGCAAATTGCAGAGTTTTCCCACACTAAAGCATCCATGCAATGAGACAAAGAACAAACATCATTCCCACATTAAAGGAAACAACTGAAAACTTAACATTTCATTGTTCCATGGATTAATATCTCCAATGACACTCCTCCGCACCATTGCCCAGACACCATAAGGTGGGGAGGGGGCATCTTACTGTTAAAAATGAGCTTATTGCTATATATACACATTAACTGTGCTAGGGTTTGGGGTTTTTTCTGTTTGTTCTAATGCTTAACACAGCTGACTAAATATGTTTACAATTTATACAGAGAAGAATATAAATTAAAATGACAGCTACCATCAAAGGTCATCTGTTTGAAAAACTAGCAATAATTATGGTACATTACCAGACTGAATTTGGAGCAGCTTGGGCAGAGCAAACCTTCAAGGGGAAAGCTCTGAACAAACAATATCCAGGCACAGATGGTACTGAAGAAATAAGGCAAATGGCACAGATATTTATTTACATTAAGTCACCGTGCAGAGAATGGTATTGACTAGTACGTTCCTCTGGCACCATCCATCTAGGATATGCAAAAGTTCATTTATATTGTGTAGATTTATACGCAGGACTCACACTCCACTTTGATTCCCCACTCAGCCCAGCAGCTCCTTCAATCTACAAAGCACCGTGTTTGTCGTCTTTCAACCAGCCCTCAGTTCCTCCCTCCAAACCACATCACGAAAAGCAACAGAAGTGTTTTTAAAGTCAGATAAAGCGCCTTAGACTAAGCAGCTAAATCTCCACTTAACCTGCGAGGTTCACAGGCCCCTTTCTTCGCACACCCCCGGTGCACGGCCGTGCAAACAAAAGGGGCGAGGAGACCCCGACATTCCCCCGCAGAGTAGTGGGGGAGGGACAGTCTCATCCCGGCACATGGGCTGGGGCTGAGCCTGCCAGACACCCCCCCAGATAAAGACCTGGCGGAGGCAGGGAGCAGCCGGGGCGGCGAGGGCAAAGGGAGCGTGTGGGGAACACGCGACGCCCGGCCCCTCCCCCACAGTGGAGTAGCGGGTAAAGCCCCCCGGGGAGAGCCTGGAGCGGGCCCGTTGCGGGAGGTCCCACCCGCCCCGGCGGCAGCAAGGAACAAAGGGGGCCCCGGCGCCCCCCTCCCGAAGCCGGCCCGGCCTGCGCGGGGCTCATGGGGAGGCGACTCCCGGGCTCCCTCCCGAGGCCGGTCAGGCGGGCGCCGTCTAGGCCGCAGAGGCCGGGGCCTGCCGCGCGGGCCGCGCCGGGGACACTCACCGCTGCAGCACCAGGAGGAGGGCGAGCCCTGCGGGAACCGGGCCGAGTCGGGCGCGATGCAGACGCTGGACCCGAGGTGCGGGCACTCCATGGCGGCGGCGGGCGGCTCCTCACAACCGCTGCTCCCTGCTCACAACAGCCATCTTACGGCCAGCGCCGCGATCCGCCCGCCGGGCCTTCCGCGCCGCCCTCCCGTCCGAAATCCGCCCGCCGGGCCTTCCGTGCCGCCCTCCCGTCCGGAATCCGCCCGCCGGGCCTTCCGCGCCGCCCTCCCGTCCAGAATCCGCCCGCCGGGCCTTCCGCGCCGCCCACCCGCCCTCAATCCGGGCGGCGTTGCCCTCACGTCTGGAGAGTCCATTCGCCGGGCTTTCCCAGCAGCCGCGAGCTCGCCCATATGCACAGAGCGATCCGCCCCGGGTTTTGAGGCCACCGGCAGCTACTTAAGCCTCTCCTCCCTCCCCCACACAGAGGGGCGCAGCGCCGAGCACCCCGGCACTGGGAGCCATTACTAGGCCGGGAGGGGGAAGCAAACATCAGCACCGACCCTCTGCCCAGCCTCACATTTTGGGTGGGAGGGGGGGCTCTTCTAAGCTCCGCCCCATTCTCCTAAAGACAGGCGTGGTGTGTCTCAAACCTCGGGGTACTGAAGGGGGCTGATCCGGCTTCCCCAGAGCCAGGGGCCATTAACGGTTTGGGGGGGCGGCTAAGACAAGGTCATACGCCCTGGGGGCATCTGTTCACACCATGTCCAGCTGGAGCACCGATGGGCCTACTTCGCGGGGAGCAGGCAGGGGCTGTGGGGAGCCAGGTGGTGATTTCAGGGGGGCTGGTACAAGTTGTGATCTGTACCAGCTGGTCCCCAATTTGGCTTGTCGAGCATCAGCATAGTGCACGGCTATCTAGGGAGGTGGTAGAATCTCCATCTCTGGAGATTTTTAAGGCTCAGTTAGACAAAACCCTGGCTGGGGTGATTTAGAGGGAGTGGTCAGGCTTTTTAGCAGGGGGTTGGACTAGATGACCTCATGAGGTCCCTTCCAACCCTATGATTCTATGACAGAAGGGTCCCCACATCATCTAGTCTGACCTCCCATATAGCCCAGGCCACCAAGCCCACCTAGTGTCTGCACACTAGACCAAAATATTGCACCCCTGCTATACACCACACAAGAGTAGGCAGCACTGAGGTCCCACCATGCCCAAGCACACAGTGATAGGAAAATGATAATCCCAGCAAGTGTCCTGCCTGTCCGTGATGGAAAGGAAGGTGAAAAACCCTCCAGTTTTATGTCAATTAGGGTGAGCAGATGTCCCCATTTTGTAATGACAGTCCTGATATTTAAGGCTTTTTTTACGTAAACACCTATTACCCCACACCCTTGTCCCAATTTTTCACAGTTGCTGTCTGGTCACCTTCTGCCAACCTGAGCTGGGTGAAAATTCTTTCCCAATATACAGTGATCAGTTAGACCCTGATCGGTGAGCAAGAACCAGCCAGTCTAGCACCTGAGCAAGAGCATGGAGCCACCTCTTAGTCCTGGCCCCCCACCCCATGTCTCCCCCTGACCACTGCAGTGGCCATGTGAAAAGCTGATGCATGAGCTCTAGGCACATAAAACATGGACCATAAGGGAGTCCCAGAGCCATTGAGCTTAACCCCTGTCATCATAAGCAAACTGTCACAACTCACGTGTAAATTTGCTTAGCTCTCTCTCTTTTTCTTCCAACAGTAGTTTTGACAGGTCCTGAATATGAAACATACGCTTGTTTTGTAAGTGTTGTAATTTCACACATTAATAAGCTGGATCATGTTTTTAAAGCAATGGGGAAAAGGAAGTAGATGCCCTGACTTTGCAAGACCTGCACTGGTTATATGGTAAGGAGTTGTCACTAGCTCCTTGGATAGAGAGGGACGGAGCTGTCAAATCACTGACTGACAAGCCCAGGGAGATGGAGTTCAGCCTATATCAAGCTGAAGAGATCTCACAGTGAGCTAGGTGGTTGTACTAGATCCAAGGCTAACAAATTTCAGCTGGATGCTATACAGTGGTTGAGGGGTGGCTGGTGATGAAGCCAGGGAAGCTTTAAGGGAGAGAGTGAGGCACATCACAGAATGGAGGGATAGCTGAAGTAAATAATTTTTTTATATTATGGACAAAATTATATTTTTTTCTGCTCACTCTCTGAAATGGCTGAACTCATTTTGTTGAAGCTTTCCACAATATTCAGTCCCAAAATGTTCAGACCTGATGGTTATAGTTTGGCAAAGTTACAAGCCATTAAAAAGAGTCTTGGTGGCAGTACCTGTAATATTAATATTACCTGCCTGTAGAAATAGTCCCCTATCCAATATTAGATCTTACCTACTCCCTTGAGGGTTCACATCCCCTCAGCCCCCATATGTTTACTATAGCTCTGGACATTTCAAAGGAAAAATGAAGCAGGCCTAATGAAATTTGTGCATGGTAAGACAGAAGTTATTTGAGCCATCTCTTACTTATGATATTAAAGCCCACCGTGCATGCTTACTCTAAGAACTAGTCACAGGACTATGTCATGTTTGAGAAAAAAATGCAGTGTGTTAATTTACATTTAGCAATAATAGAATACTGCTTCTTCTGTACCTTCTGGGACTGCTCTATTGCTGCAAATATATTTGCCTTACACTTTAAAGAATAACAATTATTTCACTTAGGATATGTCTACACTTGTTAAGCTAAGTCGACTCTGTTAAATCTACTTAACAGAGCATTTACACTTTGTCGACTTAAATCGACCTTGTTAAGTCAACTTAACAGAGCCTGTAGTGTAGACATACCTGTCCACACTGGCTTTAAGTCGACTTAATAAGTCGACTTAAGTCGACCTAAAGAGTGGAAGTTATTAAGTCGACTTAAGGAAGCCCTTAAGTCGACTTAATAAACGCCCAGTGTGGACGCGGCATTCTGTAGGTCAACTTAAGCATCCTTAAGTTGATCTAAGTTGCAAGTGTAGACATACCCTTAGATTTTGTCTTCTTTAAATTCTCTTTCTCTATAATATAAAGGTCACCATTAAGTTATAAGAAATAGTGCAGGTAGGTTTGGTGGTGGCATTTCCACCAGACAATATAGAAGGCCATGCTTTAATGGCTCAGCAACCTGAAGGTTTCTATTGTGTCACTACAAATATGCTACAGAAAAAACCGCAGTGGAGTTTCTACAGTAACAGGTAACATTGAACATTGCAATAATGGGGGCAGTGGGATTTTTTTCCATCAGTGCAGATCAGAGGATTGCCTGTTGCATTTCACTACTTCTTCACTACTACTTTACTTGCATTCTTTTGCTCTCTCATTTTTGACTGTATTCTGTACAACACACGAACAACTGACACAGATACAACAGCTGACTTAAATATTACAGCACCACTGCATATTGTAGATGATTTTGGAACTAAAACCTCAGTAAATATTCTCTGAGGAGGAGTTCAGAAAGCATCTCATGTAGCATATCACTGACCTATAAGAAGTCTTGGGAGAACATTGTCTTGCTTTCCCAGACAAGTACTAATTGACAATGGAAGATGTGCATGAAGGGGAGAACAGACTCACTAAAGCACAAACAGTCCAGTTGCCCACAAGATCATGAACTATTTAGACTAAGCTCAGTGAAGTTATTCTTCATTCCCAGCTGCATAGCTAAGAGCAGGATTTAATTCAGAGATACAGAATTCTGAGTTAAGTGATGACCACTAGGGTTTATTACATATCATGGCCCCCAAAAGGGATGAGAACTCTCCCATACATTGGACCACTTTAATAGGATGTACAAATTCCAATATGCATTTTATAGGTTCTTTAGAAAAGTTATCACAAAGAGAGCAAGAGAGAGAAAGAAAAAGGAAGACTATACAGTGTACTGGTATGATTGAACTGCATACTTCCAGAAACAAAATGTTTTGGGGAGGGACAAAGTATAAACAGTATTTCATAACAAAAAGATATTATACAAATCAGGAAATTCACTGCATTAATACAAAGAATAAAGAAGGTTTCTCTTTCTAGTTAGCACATTTCCATGTTAGCCAGGGGTTTATTCTGTTTCTTTTCTCTGGTTGGAATTTTCTTCACTCTGGATGACGGAGAGGGAAAGAAAGAGAGAATAAATTAAGGCAACAGTTCCACTGTAGATGCATTCTTGTTTCCAAACAATGCATCTGTTTAACACTGTCCTCACCTTGTCACACTGTTTTACACAAGCCAATAGAAACGTTTACTGGGCCTATCCAGCTCCCCTTGAAATCAAGAAGGATTGTCATTAACTTTGATAGCAGCATGATTTGGCCTGCTTTGACTGGTATAACAACTATGCAGAGCTGGGAGTGTATGCCAGCAGCATACTGTCTCTCAAGGGTAAGGAGTCAGTTTGGAGATGTTTACAGTTAAAATAAAAACCCCGGGGATGAATGTGGGCTAAAGAGATAAAACTGCTTATTTTTCAGCTTCTTTATTTTATTTTGAAGCACCAAAACAAAGCGGATTAAGTCTGATTTGTTAAGCAAAGCAAGCATGCATGTGTGTCCTGGTATAAATTGAACAGGCTTTGCTTGAACTCTAGCAAGTCCTTGTTTCAAGAAATTTGCCTCATTTGTAGAAATACAGAAGAGCAAGAAATGCCACTGGGACTACCCCAATCCTATAGACTGTGGTAAGCCTAATGAATGAAAACTAAGATTTGCCAAGGTATTTAGGCTGCTAACATTCACTGAAATCAATGGAAGTTAGCAGCCTCAATACCTTTGGGGTTCTGAACCTAAGTGTCTCCTCTGGGTGGTCCAGTATTTAAACTCAGTTAATGCCGTACTCATTAAAAAAAATTCTAGCTGTCAACCTGATAATATAATAACTTGTTAGTCTTTAAAAGTGCCCCAAGACTCCTTTTTTGTTCTGCTGGACTAGACTAACATGACTACCCCTTTGGAACCTGATAATATAGTTGACCATTTTCTGAATGTTATCTCATCCAAATTATTTCATATGTAAACCACAAGGCAAGTTGGAAAGAGAACTGTTCAGTCATATGGAGATGTTAGGGGTAGATCCTTGACTGTTGTAAATTGCCATAGCTCTACTGAAGTACATTTATTATTTACTGAAGTCAATGATATCGTGATAATTCACACTAGGGGAGGATCTATAAGAACAGCCATTCCAGAAGAGTATCAACATTGGAACAAGGCCCAGTTAGGTCTAGTTCAGGTTTACAAACCCTAGGAAGATGACAAACTCTCCAGTTGCAATTTAACATGTCATTTGAAAGCTCATGCTAATGACAGCTTTCCTTATAGCTATCATTACCTTACGTGGAGGAAATTATTTCATCCCAGGCTTTCTTAAAGTATGAAAAACTTCTAGATCATATTTATTTTATAATACATGTGCAGGTCTCCCTGTGTGTGGAAACAGAGACTGAGATTGTGCTATACCCCACCTCCAAAGTGAAGGTGAATTTTTGGTTACCTTTAATCTCCTTGGAGAAAAGCCACTGGATTTACAATATCGCATAACCCCAATTTTCCCAAACATCTGTACTGAAAGGAATGCATAAGTCTTACACTTTCTGAAGGAAAATGACCAGTGCTGAGACCAAGATAACTGCTGCAGCACATCCCACAGTGATTCCAAGGACCGAGCCTGAAGGAAAATCAGTGCATGGTTAGCTGGAGAGAGTAGAAGTCTTGCATCTTTACATTTCATTTCACCAACAAGAGAGACAGAACAGATTAAGACTGAAAGTCTGAGAAAGCAGTCAGCTTGTGTTGTTTGTTTTCCACAGCTGTCTGTGCTCGGGTAACTTCAGGGCACAGCTGGTGCCACCACTCCATGAATGACTTCATCTTGTGTTACTTCTGCTGATGACAGAAGCAGCCCTACTATGTGCCATTCCTCCAATACATTGGATACAGTTTCCTTGCACATCAGGTGCCCTGTCTCACAGTAGCTAGACAGTACAAGAACTGTCACCTATCTATATGCCCCATGGAAAGGCAGGCCCGTGCTGAGCCATAAGCTCAAAATTGGGGCAGTTTTGGTATTAAACGTCAAGTGGCAACAAAGAAGTTATTCATGTTCTGGAACCTAGGGATGCAATTGGTCCCCTTCATTATTCTGGTGAAGGGGAACAACGCTACCACAGCATGCTTCCCTCCCTCTGGGAATCCACTCAGCCAGGACTGAGCATGGAGCCTCTGTGAAAGGGAGTCAAGTTAGGCAGCAGCAACAACATGCAGCATGTTCTCCTCCAGACCTGGTGGGTTTCTGATAGAGTAAGGACGTCACTGCTTCTGGAGAGGGGTCTAGTATGCAGATTATGGGGAAGAGAAGGGAGAGGATGACCCATGACTGCAAAGCTCTTATGGAAGGCTTGCTGCCATGTAGTAGAATGGACAACAGAGAGTAGGCCAGAGAGGAAGGAGGAGGACATGTAGGAGGGATGTTCCACTTTTACCACAGATCCTCAGGAGCCAGGAAATTTGCAGACTGTTCCTGCTCCCATTCCAGGAGGCTGTGAACTCCTCCCCTCAGAGAGAGAACATTTTGCTTTTTAGAGGTGTTCAGTTCCCTTTCTCCCCCACCCAGGTTTTACTTTAAGAAAGGAACAACAGAGCATCAAGTATTATCCAACAAGAAGCAAATCCCCCCCCCCCCCCCCCCCCCCTCTACAGCTGTGAAAGACACCCTAGCATTGGAAGCAGGAATGCGTGAGTGGTCTTAGCGAGTGGGCACCTATGGTAGGAGGTGGCGGGGGACCACATCAGGGGCCGGGAAGGCCCCAGCGATGCTGGCTACAGGGCAGCAGGGGCTGCATTGGGGCCAGGTACCCCAGCGGGAACTGCAGCAGGGCCAAGAGGGGCAGCATGGACCACATTGGGGCTGGGCACCCTACCGGGAGGTCGGTGGGGGCTGCAGTGGGGTCAGGCACCGCAGTGGAGACAGGAGGGGCGGCAAGGACTGCAGTGTGGTCAGGAGGGGTGGTGGGGACCGCAGTGGGGCTGGGCACCGCGGCAGGGGGTTGTGGGGGCTGTGGTGGGGCTGGGGCTTGGTGGGGGCCATGGTGGGTATGGGCTCCCTGGTGGGGGGGACAACAACAGGGTGCCGCAGTGGGCCTGGGCTCCTTGGCAGGGGCTGTGGCGGGGCCGGGGAGGCCCCAGCTGAGCTGGTGGTGGGGCCAGGACCTGGCAGGGGGGGTTGTAGCAGGGCCAGGGGGGCAAAAGTCAAGGATGGGGCCCCATGTGGTGTGGGGGGGCCCTGTCCTTGACTTCTGCCCTGGGCCCCAGAAATCCTTAAACCACCTCTGAGTACAATCACCCTATGTAGCACAACTGTTCTGCAGAGGGGCCCTGCTAGATCATGCCAGACAGCCACAAGGGTGGGGATCTGTCCTCTGTGGAGGACACTCAGCAGCTTGGGTAAGATATTCCTCTCTTCTTGCCAGGGGGCTGAGGTTTGCCCCTAAGCATAGCAGAATAGGTATCCTGCACCCTGAAAGAATGCTTCCCTTTGGAGTTTCTTAACTCCTCAACTCCTTTGAGAATGGTGCCCCTATCTCAGCTAGCCGTGATTCTGCCAGTTGTGCATGTTCCCAGGAAGTTCAGAGTCTGCTACTATGAAGCAGAAAATTGGAAGCATCAAAACAAAAGATCTGCATTAGAATATCCCTTAGTCCAGTGGTCAAGGCATTCACCTGAAGGTGACAGGTCCCCATTCAAAGCTCATCTCTCCTTCAGGGGGTTTGAACTAAGACATCCCCATCTTTCTGGCAGAGGGGGATTTGAACTCACTCTCAACCACTTAAAAGACTAACTATCTAACTTACCCCAGTTTGGGGAGCACCAGCAGAGCTAGCTAGCCTGCAGCCTGGTTTTAGAGCATATCTTTGAGAAGGATGGGGCTTAGTACACACCTTTCTGGTTAGCATCTCCCACTGGGTACCTGAGGCAACTCCTACTTTAGCATGCTGGCTTTGTGGTTCCCACTTTAAGGTGCTTAGCTCTTCCTATTCCGTGTATAGGGCACCTAGGCACCTCACTCAGGCTTTGTAGATTGCAGTGTTGTTTCTCCGATTGGCTAGGCACCTAAAAGTGTGACACTCAGTGCTGCAAGACCTACGTCCCTTCATGGAGCCAAGCAGTCAATTATTTTAAATGGCCTTTGTTCATTTAATAGGATGAAGTCTTAATATTTATGAATTTTAACCCATGTCTGTCCCTTCAATGTAATGTAATTTCAATTAAATCACTCCACGGACAAAGTAGGAATATAATAGGCAACCATTAGATCTTACTGGAATGACTGGTCACCACTGTAATTCATTACTTTTAGAATATAGGAATCCAAGTAATAACTGCTTTGGATAGCGCTGACTGGTGAAATATTATTAAATAAAAAGGTGTCATCTTACCTACATCAGGCCCTTCACCTTCCTCTTCTCTTCGTTCACACGCAGAACCTAAAGGCACATGCATTACCACACATAGGTGTTTTGCATTATGATAGTGAATTCAGTGTGGCCCCAGTTCAAGAAAGTAGTTTAAGCACATGCTTAACTTTACCTACTTGCTTATGTGCGTTGCTGAATCGAGAGTATTTATGAATAAAACCGAAAAGCTAAAGGAGTTTATTAGCTCGAAAGTAGCCAGACTGATAGTTGCTTATAGAGCAAACCCTAGTGGTTAAGGTAAGTTACAAATGATTGGCCATGTCTGATTCCCAGCAGCTGAGATAAGACAGCAAACACAAGTAAACTGCAAAAGGACAATTTTAATGAAACACACTGGGGGTTTGCTCATACTGCAACTCTTCATCTACTGAGAAATATCCATTGTTTAAACTTGGAGTGTTTGGAAGACAAGGGAACTGTTACAAGGGACTTGCCAGTGCAGGAATAAAATGTTGATAGCTGGGGAGAATTTGAAAAGAAAGATTAGGTGTACAGGATCTCTGGAATGCTGATGACAAGGAATTCAGACTAAAATTCTCCTTTATGCTTTTTTTTTTTAATACAAAGAATATAGATGAAACTTCTGTAATACATACCATTTGACTTAGAGCTGGATCCTACCATCCTTACTTGGGCTGTAAGGTAACACTTTGAAAGGAACAGTCTAATTAAAATTATGGCTAAAAAATATCCTGTGGGGGGCTATGCAGTAGGCTTGCACAGGGTTATGTCTCTTTAGAGTATGGCCCTAATAATCAGTACTGTAGCAGAACATCATCTCCTTAGCGTAGAAGAACACTACAAATACAGTAGTTAAAGACCTATGCATAGTGTTCTGCTGTAGAATATGGGCAGGCAGCTGCCAGGGACTTCAACGTGAGCCATCCACAAATATCTGAGCCCCTAACTTGGTAGCACTCTGCATATTCATAGTATTTATATGAAAAGAAGTAAGATACACGAAAGTCAGCTTCCACAGGTAACTTCAATGATAAAAGGAGCCACATCTCTCAAAATGAGGGCCATGCAGGAGCCAGGCGAACAAATGACATTTGGCACCAGAGAATGCTATGTATTTGCTAAGGCAGTTTCAAGACCAGCCCCCTGAGGTCAGTCCAAATGTCAGCTCTCTAACAGCAGAAGGAGACAGGATGCATGTCTCACATACAAAACAAATATTAGAAGAACATTTAAAATTGTAAAGTCAGGCATGCACACAAAAAAGTTAATTCTTTACTCAATGAATCAAGATTGTGTAGAGAATGATCCTGTTGTCTGTAAGACCACTGGTCTCATTGCAATAGAAATTAGAAGGCAGAGAGAGGACTGCAGGAAGAAAAAGGAGGGTCTCCTGGTTAAAGCAGTTGAATGCTGCTCTGGAGAAGTGGATTCTATCCATGCCTCTGGCACAGATTTCTGTGTGACGCTGAGCAGATCATGTAAACCAAAAGGTTTGATAGATGGTCGCTAAGTGTATTCTTTGACTTCTAAATGTCCAACTTGAGACACTTGGGGTCTGATTTGAAGAAGTGCCCAGTATGCCCATCTGCAACTTACGTCAATGGGAGCTGTGCCCTGAACTTATAAAGTGCTAAATATTTTGAAAAATCAGGCCCTGGACATCTCAAACTGAGCATCCAAAATTAGAAGACACTTGACAATTTTGGCCTTCATCTCTCTGTGCTTCAATTTCCCATCTTTACAATGGGAAGAATACCTTTCTACATCACAAGGGTATGTGTACTAGGTGAGTTTATTAATATTTGCAAAGGACTCAGATGTGATAAAAATGAGTGCCATAAAAAAGCCCATGAGGAAATTAATTCTTCATCTTAGGATACCATCCCACACGGCACTGAACAGACACCTGGCATGGATAATTTCAACCTAAACAGTTCAAGTTTGTCTAAATTATCAGCAACTGAAAACTGGGGTTTTTAATGGAATGTATTAGGCACCCTAACTTATAGGCTGTGCTAACCCCTCATCCAGCCTACAGCAATTTATATCTAATCAGGGCAGAGGATAATGGACATTTAGATGCCCACATCTCTATGTAAAAATACCACAGACAGCGCTATACATACCCTGAGCACACTTCTGGCAACATGTTGTCTCATTAGCAAATCTGTTTCCATTTCCTGCACAACCTCCATAAATGAAGGTCCTACACTTCTTCAGCGTGTGATCAAAGAACCACAGCAAGTAGGTCCCTTTACAGTGTCCGGTCTCCTTCTCCAAAAAGCAAACACGGTCTGTATGACGAACAAAAGGTTAAAATCAGAACACTGCAGATGAAGCAACTCTTTGATTCAGTCTAATCTGTTTCTTTTATTAGGCATCAGCTTAGCATCATAATTTAAAATACAGGATTTCACACACAAAACCTTTGAATTCAAAGTGATATGATCAATTTCTACTAACTTCTAACCAACATATAGAGTAAGAAAGCCCCCTAACTATAATGCCTTTCTCAGCCAATCTTTTCTCCAAATATCTGCATAAATAGAAGGGCTCTGTAGTGTCTCTCTGGAAGTGATCAAGTCTGGGCTCTGGTTGACTGGGTTTGTTATCAATCAAAAAGTCAGGGTTACCTATCACAGATATAGTAAGAGGATAGATATACAACAGATTTGATTAGTTTTATGGCAAGTGTATAATGGGGCAAAGTCTACTCAGTTAATCCATGAGTTCAATGAGGTTGCACAGGTAACCAAGGCCATAACTTAGTCCTGTTCGTTAGTAGGAACAAATTGTTCTGTGGTGTGGGACTTGAAACTTTCATTTACCAGCCCAGACCTCTTACATATAAACATCAGTGTGGAGTGGTGGATAGGACAGTGACCTAGGTACTACGAGATCTGGCTTCTGTTTCTCACTCTGCTCCACACCTGGTGTGGCCATCACCCAGCTGTAGGCAAATCATGTCACCTGGGTGTGTTTCCCCTTTGTTGTGCATTATTAGATATTTAAGCTCTCTGAAGCAAGAACTGTCTCATCTGTTTATATAGCAGGGCCCTGATCTCAGCTGAAACTATGAGGTGAAATTATGTAACAATGTATAGAAGGGATGTACTATTTTCCTTCAAATCAAACCAGCAGCATTGCATATTTTAGGAAAGAAAGGCGGAGAATTTTAAGTGACGCATCCCAATTTAGAATGTCTATCTCTAGTTAAGATTCAAAGTTTAATGGGCTTAGAGAATATTACACATGATTTCTGGGTGGCGTTGTGTAAGTAAGCTTTTTTGAATTATAAGAAGTCACAGCCCATTTCAAGCAAAGGGAAAAGCGTTCAGTAAAACACTGCTTGTGAGATCGTGTTCTTATTTTGTAATTTTAAATGATCTTTTTAAAGGAACTGATCCAAGGCTCTAGGCCGCTTAACACATCACTAATAGGGTGAAATTCTAGAAGCTTTTCTGTAATCGTTCAGCAGGAACTCAGCCAGTCAATCACCTATAGGAGCTCCTGACCCTCCCTTTATTGTTGTAGGACATGGGGTCTCAAACTGGGTCAGGACCCCTCCAGGGGTCCCGAGGTTATTATGGGGTGGTCATGAGATGTCAGTCCTCGCATGTGCTAGAGCTGTGGCTCTCAGCTCTGTGCGAGGCTGACAGCGAGAGCCCTTCAGAGCTGGGTGTCTGGAGAGCAGCAGCTGCTGGCCAGGTGCTCTGAAGGCAGTACCCCCCTCCCCCCCCAGCAGCAGTGTTGGAGTATGAGTGGCATGACATGAGGGAAGGTGGCAAGGCATGAGGGGGGCCATCACAGCCTGAAATATTTTCAAGGAGGGGCCCAGCAAAAAAAGTTTGAGACCCTCTGTTGTAGGAAGTATACACAGAGCCCTCCCCAGGGACCCCATCAAATAAATGCAGAGAACCCAGCATGTCACCAAATTCAGGCCATTTTGGACCAACAAGGAACCAAGTTTCCAAATCCTGGAGTCCTCACAGAGAGAGACCTGCCAGCTACTCCCTCTTTTATAAGAAGGGGGATCTCGCTGACTACAGCCATAGCAATATTTAGATTTAAGAAGACACTAGGTAAAGAGACAGCTGATGCCCCTCTGAGTAAATTATTTCAACCACACCTCCTTATGTGTATTTCGAGGGGGCACCCTGGCACAAGACAAGGTAATATCAAAGCCCAGAATTGATCCCCTTCATTTTCCCTCTGTAACTTGTAGCTGAATGAAACCATCTGAATTTCCACTCCAGTAGAGTTAAGGGTTTTCCTATAACACTCTGAGGTGGGACCTTTCCCTTCCAAGTGACCTCAGTGGTGCATTTTTCGCAGCATTACAATTGTAATAGACTAATCAGGATTCCCACAGTTGTAGAATACATACATAATCCTACAGTGAAAAAGGCTGTACATACTCTAACCTCAAATTCAAGCATGTATCTATGGTCTACAGAACAACTGTGTTCCTGTAAATGTGATACAAGAAACAGAATGGAAGATAATCTGATTCAAATTGCTTATTGTGGGCAGGATCTATAATTTGGATAATACAAATGGCCCGAGAAAGAGTGGGACTCAGCATTCTGCTGACATGTTCCAAGGCAGAGTTAGAACTATGGACCAGAGCCTCAACTGGTATAAACTAGTGTAGTTCCAGTTACTTCAGTGGAGCTGTATGCTGATTTATATCAGCTGAGGATCTATTTCTATTTGTTTATGTTAAACCATAGTGAAAGACCGTTTTCCTCTCCATCTTATTGGTGACTCACAGTGGCTAAAGGCCCAATGTGATGATGTGCCACTCTTCTAAGAAACATGACCTTTCCCATGGTTTATGTTTTGTCCAGCGTGACAGCTCTTTCCTGCCCTTGACAACACCTCAAAACTTTGAGACTACATAGCTGACTCTGTCCCTTCTGAGTCCACCTGCAAAATACAATTCCTAGACTGGATATTTGTATAAGCTACTTTGAGATCTTGGGTGACTGGTGATGTTAGCCCAGAGAATTGAATCCCCCCTCAGAGGCAAACGCATTAATTCTCATGCCTCTACAGCACAACCTGGATAAGGAAATAATATTTATTGTAGTACCTTTATACAAAAAACTCTTCAGAGCAAGCATATAAGTGGCAAGACAATGTCAAGAACTATAGTTGTGAAGAGGAGCAGAACAAACTTGTTTCAAACTTGAGCCGTGAAGGAGGGCAGAATTCAAAGGAGCTGATCCAGTAGAACACATTCTGGTAGCAGCAGTAGTTAAAGCTGCAGTGGAAATTAGCAATAGTGGAACATTGTGTAAAGAGCTTTGGGGGAAGAAATTAAATGCTGGACAGACATTCACAAACTCTCCCAGGGGCGTGGCCTACCTGGGTCAAAATTCCAGATTTTACAATTAATGACCCCAAGGATTTCAGTGGAAACCTTTTCAAACAAATAAAGCATTTCCATTGTCATTTTTCTACCCAAACCTTCCTTCATCCTCACTGTGATGCTGTAGCACAGTGCTGCAGAGTACAACCAAACGAGAAAGTGACTGTGTGTGAAATGAAGTTTGTGTAAAGAAAATAGAAAAGAGTAAAGAGCATACACAATCTGCACATTTTAAAGAAGTCTCCAGTTTTAATTACGTGCAATGTTATTTATAGCAGGTAAGGAATTCTTTTAAACTGAAAGTCCTCCTGTTTTGCAGCTTTAAATACCAGTCTAGTCAATTAGTAAACTGCCCACCTTCATCTGTGCAACAATGTGAGTGACAGCAGGATGAGATCCAGCAGCATTATTTCATTTAACCAGTCTTCAGGTTTCCTAACACTTATTGACTGCTTATGTTTTGTGATAGACTCTTCAAATGCAATCTTGCCAGTATAATGGTTGTGTAGTCATTCTTTTAACACTAGTAAGCACTCAGAAGTAATCATTATATCCTATCAGTAGTCAAAACAGAACATTTGGACAAATTAGAAAGAGTCCAGCGGAGGGCAACAAAAATGATTAGAGGGCTGGGGCACATGACTTATGAGGAGAGACTGAAGGAACTAGGCTTATTTAGTCTACAGAAGAGAAGACTGAGGGGAGATTTGATAGCAACCTTCAACTACTTGAAGGGTTGCTCCAAAGAGGAGGGAGCTAGGCTGTTCTCGAGGGTAACAGAGGACAGAACAAGGAGCAATGGTTTCAAATTACAGCTGGGGAGGTCAAGGTTGGATATTAGGAAAAACTTTCTCACTAGGAGGGTGGTGAAGCATTGGAATGGGCTATCTAGGGAGGTGGTAGAATCTTCATCTTTGGAGATTTTTAAGGCTCGGTTAGACAAAACTCTGGCTGGGATAATTTAGGGGGAGTGGTCCTGCTTTTTAGCAGGGGGTTGGACTAGATGACCTCGTGAGGTCCCTTCCAACCCTATGATTCTATGATTCTATGATTCTCACAAGCCTCCTGTGGAAGTGGAGCCCAGCGCTATGGATTTGATTGAAACAGTTGACATTCCTACTGGGTTGGAGTTAACCCAGTCAGTCAATCAGGGAACAAAACCATAGGGTTAATGTAAAGAAGCTCTTAAGTAATTTAGGAGCCCAAGTCCCATTTAAGCCTCATCTACACTTCAAAAGTAAGTTGACCTATGTGAGGGCAACTTACAGCCACCACATTAATTATTGTGGTGGCTGATGTCTACACTTCCCTCCTTGGTGCATCCTTCCACCGACCTGAGAAGGGCCGTGCTGGAACCTGAGAGGATTTCGATGTAAACCTCTGCTGACTTTTGTCAACAAAACTTTGTAATGTAGATCAGCCCTAACTTGGTTAGCTAACTACGTCAGATGGGACAAAACACAAAACACAACGTTCTTCACTGAAAATATCGACTATTCAAAATGTTTTCAAGTTTTAGGTTTTCCTCACTCCATTAATAGGTTATGAACAACTTTAAGTGAAATAGATTTGAGGACTTCATAGTCTATTTGCAAAATTCAGCTAATAAACAATGTGCTACAAATTATTTGCTTGTTGCTAATAAAGCATTTAGAGAGGTAGAACTAGGAAGAATGGGATGAAAATAAGAAAGGAGAAATTTAGGCTGAGTTTCGGGGGGGGGGGGGGGGAAGTGTCCTAATGTGGAAGAGATTGCTAGAGGAATTGGTGAATGAAACTTTATCCAATCTACTGATTTAAGTCCCAAGCTGAGCACTAGAAAACATCCTGCCAGGAACCATCCTGCAGTGGGAGCGAGATGGACAGGGTGAACTAACAGAGCTTTTCCAGCTCTAACTTCTGTTTGTACAGTACACAGCAGTAGAGGCATGGCAGCAATTTCAGTGTCTGTAAATTTTAACTGTACACAGACTGTATCATTTCCCCCCATATATTAAACAAGTATGTTTGTAGCCAAAATACTCAGCATGATATTTCTGCTGCACTGTTTGTTGTAAGCCCCAAAGTGTGTGCCTCTGTGCTGAACATACTCAACTTTAGCTTTGTTTAAAAACACCTCGCAGCCCACTGTTCCCTGAATATATCTGATCTTAGTGCCACTCAGCTCTGGTGGAGTAGTGAGCTACATGAACAAACAGGTTTTGATGGCTGAGACCACTTTCGTCCTGGGTCAGTATCTATTCCAAAGCTGTGATCAAGCATCACTGGACAAAGTGTCTCACCATTCACAGGGCCAGCACAAGGTCTATGCACCACATAAGGACAGACTGAAATGAGACTTGTACTGCCTAGTAATTGGGGGCATTTCACTCTGGGGTAGTTGTGAGAATCCTAATTCATATGTTCATGGACTTGTCCCTGGGACAGGCAAATGGAAGGTTTCCTGGGACTTGGTCTTGCAACATTCCTAGTTCCTTCTCCCCTACGGTGTACAAAGTAATTTTTGAGGCTCAGTTGTTCCCAGTGTTCAGCTGCACTCTGAATACAGAAGGCAGAACTAGCTCAAACGCCCCCATCCCATGCCTCTGCCTGTTTCTAGGACTGAACCAGGCCGTTTGAAAGTTTGTTACTAGGTTCCAGGTGGACCTGGAAGAAGAAATGGCAAAAGAGAGCGGGAGGAAGGGCAGTTCACAGGATTTTTCTCCTGCTCTGAAGTAGGAAACCATGGGTGTCTCCTGAGAAACTCAGTTCTTGATTAGTTTCCCAAAGTTCAGATAAGCACCAACAGGCATTTTTGGTTGCTTATATACATGGAAAACCCAAACTCTGAACTGACAATTTCCTAATGAGACTGAATTAGCCAATTTACAGGGCCTCAAAAGAGACCTTCTATGGCGTGCTAGAGAATGAGCCAACAACACCCCAAATCCACAGCTATGGACTCTGAGTTGCAGAGATGTACACAAGTCATTGTGTAAGCTTCTGCAATAAATAAATTTGTTAGTCTTTAGAAGTGCCAGAGGACTCCTTTTTTTGTTTTTCTGAAATAGACTAACACAACTTCCCCTCTGGAACAAGCCATGGTTTGCATCTGAATCAAAACTAAAAACAATGACCAAGACACCCAAATATAATTCTGGTAGTTACGGTGGTGAGATGTTGTCAGGGGAGAGGATCAGGAAATTATAATATTTAATACGATCTGAATTTTTAATGTTATGAAATACTTTAAAGGCTGGAATTTTGCTACTAGTACCTCAAGGAATGTAGCATTACCTTTTATAGAATGGAAATAACCTGAAAGTTTTTTTTTTTTTTTAAAAAGGTATTTTTATCAGTATTTTGCCATTTTATGTAATAAGGCATAAGGTCAAGAAGGGTTTCCTTTTCCCCCTCTAATGCATACAGGATGGGCAATATTCTGTTTGGCACCAGTTACATATTTGAGGTCCAATATCTCATAATCCTGCAGGGCTAAAAGATGAAGTTTTTATATGACTGTAAAGGGGAGAGCTTCAAACTGTCCAACAGGACATTCAGCAAGCATTTGCTTCTGGCCAGCTCTGAGGTACTAGACTCCAAATCATGCTCAGAGAAATGACCTTTAGGAAGATTTTAAATATGTACTGACTATAATTTCTCTCTTTCTGAACCCTACACAGTTAGACACAGGGTCAACGTTGAGGAAATCTCAGTGGCCAACAGGGACTCCCTTCTCCAGCTGGCTTAGAACACAAAGCATACATCATCTTGTTTCAGGAAATACACACTCAACTGTCAATTCCTGGCTTTGCTGTCGGGTCTCGCCTCCATTACAAGCAATGTAGGTTGGTATCCTACATCAGGGAAGGCATTCTAGCGACGCCAGTCTCAATATTAGGTCCAGGCTTTAAAAGTGAAGGACCTGACCTTTATCAATGTCCATAAAGCTCCAACTCCCAATTGGCCAACCTCCTCTCTTACCCATCTTCTCAGGTCCTTCAGTCTACAGTTCCAAATTTAACTCACATTGTTCTCACTGGCAATACCTTGATAATGCGGATGGAGTAACATTAGAGGAATGGGTGTCAATGGTCAATCTGCAGCTTCTGTATGATCTGAAGCAGCCACCACTTTACATAGCAATAGATGGGGCGCAGTGTCTTCTCCTGACCTTGGCTCTTCTACAATTGGAAGAAGCTATGCTGAGAATGGAAAAGTCAAAATAAAAGCCAATCTGACTTACCATCATCTGGATAGATTTGTTCGGCTAACGTAGAGCATCTCTTCATACACTGCCTGTCAGTGAAGAAGCGATTCTCATTCCCACCAGCACCTTTGTAAGCAAATGGTTTACAGCGATCTGTGGTTTTATCGTAGTAGAGTCGGATCCCGATCTTGTCTCCATATACCCCTTCATCCATTGGCTGATTACATACTGCTCCAGAAACACCAAGATGGAAAGCATGTTATTTATAGACTAAGGCTACCTGGCAATATTTACAATGACAAGAGGTGCCAGTTTATTCTGCTATAATTTCCCCATTTGCCATGATCCGATAATGTTCTTATTGCGATATACTGAAATGCCATTTTAAAGCGGTTGGCCCAATGCACTTGCTGAGGGCAACCTGGGGGAAAACTCCTTCCATGGTGTAGCCAATGCCCAAAGAGGTGTAGGGGGTGGGAGGAGGAAGAATCCCCTGTAGAGAGGCTGCAACAGCTGCACTGCCGACACATTCCCTTCTCTGGAGAAGTGAGGACCAGAATAGTTAAATTGTTTAAATCACTTTGGCTTGAAATTTCTAATGATAAAAATAATCTGAATACATTTTGTAAATGCATTCTGTCAAAAGATTTTTTAAAGAACAGACATCTGTCAGGCCTTCATACAAAAAAAAAGACACACTCAATTTCCCTTCTCCTCCATTTTTTCTGGTTGCCTTTAAGAGACTAGAAACTATGACAGTAGCTTCTTTCCTATTAAATTTTGAGAACCCAACTCTGTTAACAAAAAGCCGGAACCAAACCATCCTTTTGTATCTCACTCCAAAGCTGACAAAATACCCACAGCCTATGCTGTCTGGACCTCAGTTTGGTCTGAGGTTCTGCCCCAGTGGGACCTTTCTACATGCCCGACATTGGAGTGACCTATTTTAACCATCCGGTTGACGTAAAGCACAGGTTCTTATGTCATCAGTCTCAACCCAATCGATTAAGCCATGAATAAATTTGGAGTTGGATCAGGGTTAACAGCTATTTGTTTGGTTCCATTTTAAAATACACCTTTAGTTGAGAGGATGTGCAGCTGCCACCAGTGAATCACGCCAGACAACTTAAAGATGTTTTGGAAAAAGCAGTAGAATAGGGTTTTTTTGCAATCACACTCAGACTTTTGTAGTTCTTTGTTTTTGTTTTGCATTAAAGGAAGAGATGTACAGAAACAAATGAACGATATTTCCCTGTTCTTTTGGCATTTTTATTTGAGCATATAGGAAACTTAAAGCAGTCAAAGCACAAAGCATTCCACAGCAATGTAGCCCTTCCAGGAGAAGCCGACGCTCTTTGGGATCAGACTGTACCCATTCATTGCCTGGTGATGCTAGAGGGGAGACACAAGGGCTATGTCTACACTTACAAAAGCTAGTTCGAATTAGTTAATTCGATTGGATTAATTCGAACTGATTTTAGTTAGTTCGAATTAACTTAATTCGAACTAGCATGGCCCCACTAGAATGCTAGTTCGAACTAGCCATGGCCATGCAGGGCACTTGCTTAGTTCAGATTAGTCAGTTGCAGGAAGGTCAATCTGCCAATTAGTTCGAACTAAGCAGATAGTTCGAACTAACATGGCCACATTGGATTAGTTCGAACTAACTAGTTTGATTTAACCATTAATTTGAACTAAGCAATCGAATTTATTAGTTCGAATTAAGGAAGCCCGAACTAAAATTAGTTTGAATTAGTTAGTTCGAGCTAACTAATTCGAACTAATTTTAGTAAGTGTAGACATAGCCTTTGGTATTCATACCTTAATGTATACAAGTACAATCCTGCTCAACTCCAGGCCTGTAACTGGTCAGCTAGCCTGTTCCGCCGTCCTGGGAGCGTGGCCACACTGCTATTTTTAGCATGCTAATTTGAGCAGAACTAGGATGGGTAGATGTGTGCTAAGTCCTGCCACCAGGAAGGGAATTTATCGGCACCCCAGGCACCGCAGCACAGAAAGTACGGCTGGTTAAGATTTCTGCTGAACCAATTTTGACAGACATTTTCCTTTCCCATGGAAAACCAAAGGCTGCCTGTGGAAAACTGAAACCTTTCTATTTTTGGCCAGAATGTTTGGTCTTTCAACAAATAGTAAAAGTTTTCCAACCAGCTCTCACAGAAACGAATAAGAATGCCTGAACCGGCTCCAATGATTGTTTGTACTGTGGTATTAGCTACAGGCCAACCATGGCTGCATTGTGGCAGCCAGAGTAAGAGACCCTGCCCTGAATAGTTCATAATCTAAGTAAATGATGGCCCTAACATGTAGGAGGGTGCGTGGTAGGAGGATGGCAGACTACCAGGGGGAAAGTAGCCAATGGATCACAGTCATCTAGTTTCCATGTTCTGCCCTGATCAGTCAGGCTGCACAAACATACAAGCATTGTCATCCACGCCATGCCACCTATGAGTCCTTTCTAACATTGCACAACTGCTCTTTGAATCCCCCTTTCCTCACATCGGTGACTGACCTTCACAGGTGGAAAAACTTGCTAGCCAAATCCAGCGTGGATCCTTATACCACACTTGCCAACACGTTCTGTGGACAATTCTGCAAAGAATCCATGGCCTTAGGGGCAGGAAAGGGATTTGCAGGAGGGGGAGTCCACTGACAGGGGGCTTTGAAAGAGGCAGGAGAGAGTTTGCTGGTGTTAGGTGTGGTCCCTGGGTTAGAGAGAGACAGGAGGCTGGCACTGCTGTTTACAGCCTACGTAGGTTCCTGCTGTGTCCACGTATCCCCTCATCTCCCTGAAGAACTAGCAGTACGGGCTCAGCAAAACAGCTACTATCTTATGTACTGGGGGAAAGAGGCAGGGGAAGCCACTAACTAGAAGGCCAGCAGCCCGGGACACCTGTTCACAGTCCATTAGCTATGCTGCAATATTAGGGCAGGAGTGTAGTTCTTTATAAGGGCAGGGCATAAGAAGCCATGGGCTCTGTTCCCAGCTTTCCCTGCTTCCTTGCCCTGTGGTTTTGGGCAAATCATTTGGGCCAAGTTCCTCAAAGATATTCAGACTCCTAACTTCCACTGACGTTGTTATACTTTTAGGATATGGGACTTAATGTCTCTGCCTCCATTACCTATTTATAAAAAGGGATAGTAATTCTTTTCACCTGAAGATCTCCAGCTGCTTACATGTGGGGGCATATTTTTAGCCTTCCAGTGTAAGGGTCCAAACACTACAGTAACTCCACTCTAAGTGGGAAGGTTATAAAAATACAGTATTCTAAACTAAAGGAATTATTCAAGCTTGCTGCCTATGAGAATATTTCTCCTAGCCAGCTCCCTAGACTCTGCAAGCTACATGTTCCTGGAACATTTGATAGGAGTGAACCATTTTCAGATTTCAAAGAAGGATTATTTTGGAAGGGAGACAGTTTAGCTAAAAAAAGCTAGAGGGGTTATTGTAGCTATGTCCAAAAAAGACTCCATGTATTGTTTACTGAAGATAAGGTATCCGGGAATTTCATTCCAGACAAGAAACTGAGATGGAATCCCACAAGTAAAAGGATTTAATGGGAAGGGAAAAGTAATTGTGTCATCCCCCCTTCACCTCCACTCTTCTCTGCACACTCTCCAATAGACTTTCTTCAGAAAGAGCAGAAACAAGGTGCAGTCAACTTGGCCACATTTTCCAGAGCCTGGTCATATAAATGGCCACATTGTTCCAAGGGATGTATAATCAATGTGCCAAATTCTGTCCAAGCGCTTGATTCTGGTAAGTATTGAGCCTCATTTTCCAAGTCAACAGGCATTGACGGTGCTCGGCACTGAGCATCTTCCAGGATCAGACTTTAAGTGAACTGCAGAGCACATCACAGGGAAGCTGCATCTCCAACATGATCCACAGCCAAGCCGCTGAAGGATATTGGCAGATCTCGCAAATACATTTCACGGGAAAATCCCACACAGAACAACTGAGGTTGTTCATTGAATTCTTATCTCATCCCACAAAGTGTCAGAAGTCATTGGGCGTGGCCTCACAAGGAACCACAGATGAGCAGCCAACTGTATAGGGCTATCCATAAGGGAGACTTCCTTTCAGCCTTTTAGTGCTTTACATTAACAGAGAGATGCACTGCCCCCTCCACCACCTAAACCTGAGGTTACACCTAGCTCGAAAATGCTGTGGACTCAGGGAGGAGTTAGATGCTGAGCTACTTGGAGGTGTCAGGACTTAGGAGGCTTTGCACATCCGCCCCCGGCAGAAATTTAGTTGCCTGGAAGGTTGGGTGGGGTTTTGAGGATTTACATTTTAGAGTTAGGTGCCTAAAGTGACAATTAGGTACCTAAGTCCCTTTGTGGATCTAGCTTTTTTCTCACATTAGGAAGAGGACATTCTCAAGACCATTATTTCAAGCAGCCTACAATTTCTCAAAAGACAGATACTCCAAAATGGTTTGAGCCATGCTCCAATGATTAATCTTCATTGACTAGTTTGCCTGCCAGCAGTCAGGTGTATCATATCAGTTTTTAAGAGATGTGGTTAGTGGAAGGACCTTTATGTTATTTTCCATTGGCAGAGCCATTTGTGTCACTGACATGTTCAGCAGTTGTGAGTGCTAATGCTATTTTTGTATTAAGGATATTTATTCTTTGACTTCAGTAGGATAGCTCCTGTAAACAAAGATGAATTGCCTGAGACATGCTGCAGGATCAAACCCATGATCCGGCAGGAGGCTGGTGGGAGTGAACACAAGGTATTCAGCATGGTAAATTAGCTTCACCCTATGTGCAGCCATACTTAAGCAGACAGGGCTTTGTTTGGAACCTTTCCTTTCTATTTTCTGGATTTACTACTCTCCGCCGTATATGATTTCAGTGATTTTGTGTGTGTTCAATAACACATCTTAACACAGTCACTGTCTGTGCTATTGTTCATCATAAACAAATCTTTGACCCACAGAGGTGACAAAGGGCAAGTTTGACAAACAGCTCAGCTCTGAACACATGGCTTAGGCTTCTATTTGCTGCGGAGATCTGAACAGATTATGTATGTGTGACCAACTGATTATGTTTTTCCGAAGTTCCATTTATCTCTAGTTTACAACTGACATGAAGGGGCTGTCACAACATTTCCACAGACATTGCTGGATACTTCAAACAAGGCATTCTAAGGTTCCCCTCTGTTCAGACTCTTGTCTTCTTAAGCCTCTTACTCAAACTATTTCTTCTTGCTTCTCTTTCAACCTTTCTGAAGTGAACTCATTGACATTCTGGATTCCATTTAGATTGCAGAAAATTGACACAGTAAAGATAAGAGCTAATATCTAGCTAGGAAATTAAAAATGTGATTGTGCAGCAGCTGAATCTTGTGATCATGGCAGACGCCTATTCATTAATTCAAAAGTCTGCTGGTTTAATTTACTTAAAGGTCAGGGTGTACCAGCTATAAGTTGAGAACTGTTCTTTAGTCTCAGTGAAATGTCTGTTTCAAGTGACATTGTGTGTGGGAAAACCAGCACGAAACGGGTAAAGATGAGGTGCAAGAACATCTGCAAGTGCCTGGGCATTTCAAAGCAAATCCTATCTGGCAGTCAGCGTAGGACCTGCTATCAGCTCTGAGCAGTAGGCCAAGTGATAAGAAATTGTGGGCAATGAGTTCAGAATGCAATACTCTGTGTTTATCTCACACTTTCTACCTTCAAAAGTCTTCTGAAATGAACTGATTAACCTTTACATTTGTGAGAGGTAAGTGTTTTCTCTTTGTAATATGGGAACAACAAGGCAGAGAGGGTAAATAGCTTCCTTCAAGGGAGTTGGTATTAGAGCAGGATAAGAATGCAAAAGGTTCTGTTCCCCTGAAAGTTTCTTCTCTACAAAGCTTTACATCTGTCAAATCTTGGGGTGTTTTGGTAATATGAAAAACATTTTTCCTATATTTTTCCAGTTTCTACAAGCTTTGCTGCATGTCACTGTATCTCAGTTTCACTGATGCAAGGAGATTTGTTAAGAGCACAATATGAGGTAGGCACAAAGTATATCAGATACTCTCCATTGTCTTCAGAGTACTTCATAAACATTCATTAATCTTCACAAATGCCCTGTCAGATAGGTACCTCAAGTATTGCCCACACTGATATGGAGAACTCCATGCTGGAATAGTAGAACTTTTAGCTTAAAAATCTGCGTGGTGCCTTCAGGCCATGGCGCAGCAAGGACATCACGCTGAGGAAAAGCAAGCAGGCCACTCCATCTTTGCTTGAATTTCTGGTCTACTCCAAAGGCCAAAAACAGTTCTTGGGTTAAGTTGGAGCAACCTCAGCAGTGGTCTATCTCAGTGGCTCTCAATCAGAGGTACACATACTCCAGGGGGTATGCAGAGGTCTTCCAGAGGCTACATCAATTCATTTAAATATTTGCCTAGTTTTACAACAGGCTAGATAAATAACACTAGTGAAGTGAAGTACAAATTACAATTTCAAACAGATAATGTCTTGTTCTATATATGACTAAATACAATATTTATATTCTCATTGATTAACTAAATGGTAAAAAATGAGCAAGTAAGCAATTTTTTGAGTAATCGTCTGCTGTGACACTTTTGTATTTTTATGTTTGATTTTATAAGCAAGTAGTTTTTAAATAAGGTAAAACTTGAGGTATGCAAGACAAATCAGACTCCTGAAAGGGTTAGAGTCATCCAGAAAGGTTGAGAGCCACCACTTTAGCTTATGGTTGCCACCCAATAGCTACCTATTGGCTGCTTTGCAACCCAGAACCTCCAGAACAGTGAGGAGCAGGGAGACGTCTCCCCCCCCCCACACACTTCTAATGTGCCTCTAGGCATGTAAGCAGTCCTGCAATGGGGAAGTTTTCCCCAGCCCCATTGCACGAGTCTCCTCCTCAGAATAGAGAATGAACCACACAGATGTTATTCACATCATTTACTCTAGTACTGGGAGGCACTTAAGCCAAGATTCTCCAAGATACCTAGGACAGGTCTACACTGCCTGCCCTTTTTGGCAGCAGTTGAAATGAGATACGCAAATTACTAACATCTGTACCTCAGTTTGAATGGCTAACTCCCAGCTTGTCCACGTGCTGAGTCAAAGGGAGGGGGCCTCCTCTCAACTCAGGGCTACCCAGTTACTGGGATGGGGTTCTGGGACTGAACTTCCTAATTGGCTGAGCAGGTCTTCACAGACCCGAGCAGCTGATCAGGAAGTTTGTAGTGATGGTGGCAAATTTGCCACTGTCAGTGAAGACCTGCCCTTAGGCTCCCAGCTTCTGCTGATTTCAATGAGAGTTAGGGACCTAAATAGTTCTGAGGAGCTGGGCATCCGTTACCACTGTGGTTAGCACAGCACAAGAATCTACGCAGAATATGTCAGCACTCTGGCATGTAGGGTGGAAAGGGAAGCCTTGGGCCCTAAGGTTTCATGCTAAAGAAGCACATCATGCCCACAGCCTTATCATTTTGTTAACTGTACATCAACACTGAGATTATCTGAATAGTGTTGGTTAGGAAGGATAATGTTAAGCCTTAAATACCAGTACTCCATTTCTATTACATGTCCTCCAAACCACATGCAACTTGGCTATAGCTAGCTACATGAAAGCCAGCCACTTGCTCTGAGACTTCCTTAACTACATTTGAACTTCTGAGGCAGTCATACCCAGGGTTAGAAATAGTTCTGAATTGCTTGTAGTTATAACCGTTGTAAATATTGTGCTTAATCTGCATCTCTGAAGGGTGCTAACCTACTCTGAGCAACACAGTTTAGTCTACTACTCAAATTTAAGCTAAGCCTTTGGAACTTTTGGGACCTGAGCCTAAGGTGTTTGGCACTGATGCTATCCTGTAACGAGTTATAATCAGGCAATACAAGTCAACCGAAGCCTTCAGAAAAACACATCCAAACAAGCACAATGTATGCACTGTAAATGGATTTGAAATATGGCTGCATGAATTAATTAATCTGTAGACCAGTTATACTTTGTTGTAAATCTGATGTTACTCAATTGACTTCAATGAAGACAGGCATAGATGAAAGGAAATTAAGGTCCTAAATCTGAACCCTAAATTTCCATTATGAACCAGAGTGTTCACAGAACTATCTTTATAACATTATGTAACGTACTGTTAAAGCAGCAGCCTGGAAAACATCAGCTGTCCCACAGTATTGTATTTAGAACTAGTCAGTTTTAACTTCCCCAAGAGGTTATGACTATGTTGACGGGAGAAGTGCTCTCAGTAACACAGTGTTTTCTGTGTTTTCTACTGGGAATTAGGCCAGCATAACTGTGTCGCTCAGGGGTGTGGAAAATCCATACTGTGCGGAAATCAAGATTAACAGCAGCCTGACACGAAAACACGCACTTCACTCTGTAACTTCAGATAGGGTCACACGGGATGGGTGACTCGGATAAGGATGTAGACAAGTGGATAATTATTGCAGCTGAGGAGCAATGGGAGTATTTAAAACAATGAAATCAAACACAACATGCAGAACAATCCTACAGCAAGGAAGTAAAAGATGGCCTCGGATTAAATCTAGAGGACCTTTTTTTTAAAAAAAAAAAATTGGGCATGCATAACATAAAAGTATTGCTATTGTGCACACAAATCAGGGTCTAAGTCCCATCATTTGCTGTTTTGAATAAACATTTTGCACACCTAACACTTATATCTTCAAAACTGTAAATAAAGCTTCATCAAGCTACTGCCAGCAAGAAAACTACTGAAAATCTTAATTTGGCTGTATTTCTTGATAACCGTTAGACAGAAACACGCAAGCATAATTTAACATACAGACTTGTGACACTGACAGGAAGTTTGACTAGACCTTTTCCATTTCTCTTAAGAAGTTATGACATTAAGCCAGATGCATTACACAGGTTAGACAAATCTAGTATGGCAGAGAATATATTGCTCTTTTCTTCTTTCAGTTTGAGTTTTCTGAACATCAGAGACTGGTGATGTCTAATGTAGATGGGAACACTATAAGCTTCCTCACATATCAGTCCACCTCAATCATGACTTCCAACATGTCTGTTGTTCCAATACTGAGCCACTTAGACAGAGGCCACCAGGTGGACATGTGACAAATTGACTGGGAATCTTGTGATGCAGCAAGCATCTACTGAAACCACAAAACCTAACACTGACAACTGGCCTCCCTAGGTTAAAACATCCACCTTCCCAACAGCTGTTCCCACATATTGAGACATTGATTTATTGCTGTTTTGTACAAAGACCTGGGTTTTAAGACCACCACCAAATATCATGAGCCTCATGATAAAATTGTGAAAGCTTGCAACATTCAACATTCGACTAAACTCAGTGGAATGGACTAGGAGTTAGAGTGCTACAACCTACCCGTTTGCTGGCTATTACTCATTTGAGTTCATTTTAATTCTCTGGCAGCCATGGCCATCTAGCAGTTACATATATAATGCATGCTAAGACACCAGAACAGAACACTAACTAAAAGCCATGGTCGTTTTAAATACACTCACCTGGATTATGCACTTTTAGTCAAAACTTGAGAAGGCTCAAAGTATTTGAGGTACATTTAATATTTTGTAGGTGGCAGAAGTGGCTCCAATTCATGAGAGTACAATACTGAATTGGATAAGCAACATTAAGTATATTTTGAGTCATCTTTTCCTAAAACTGATCACAATTCATCTGAAAATACTTGGCACCCATCCCTAATCTAATATGAAATAGTCTGCTAAAATATTTAGCCATAAAATCTTATTTACTGGCGAGAATAATAATTCCTGGTATGTATGTAACAGTAGTTAAAGAGATGATCAAAGAATGTTTATACCAGTGAGCAAGAAGGTAGGAATCGTATTATGCTATGGATATTGCATAAAAAAATCTCAGAGGGCAGGTGACAAGTAACTTCTGTAAAGGGAATTTGAAGGAGGTGGGATGTAAGTTAGAGGTTGAGATTTGGCCAGGGCATTGAGTTTTTCAATCCCTCCCCTAGCAAAAAGCTCCATACCCATGCAGTCTATAATGACTAATGATCACCATGTCAGTGTTGTACATCACAGAAAATACAAAGGTTTGTGAAAGAAAGTAGCTTCTTACCTTCCGGACTTGCTGATATAAAGAAAACAAGGCAAGAACAAAATAAAACCACAATGAGCGCAATTCTACAGTTGGGCATTGTGCTTCTGGACCCACACTTGGAAAAGACATTATCTATTGTCCACACTGCTTATCTAAAAGTGCAAAGTTCTCTTCAAAGATAAATCTCTTTGCCAATCATGATGTAACATGCACTAATCATTAATAGCTGACTAGCTATTTTAAAGAACTCTTACGTTTCCTGATGCATTCCTTCTGGGAAATAAAATGGACAACCCTCTCTCCTCCCAGGTTGTTTGCTTTACTCTTCTACCCAGACACAAAGAACTTTTCTGGGAGAACCTTCATCCTGGTCTGTCATTCTGGTAAGGTGGCAAGAGTCTTAGGGTGCGTCTACACTTGTAAATTAAGTTGCCTTAAGCTTGGCTTAAGGCGACTTAATTTACTCTGCGTCTACACTACACTACACTTAATTTACTCTGCTTCTACACTACACTCTGCGTCTACACTACACTGCTTAAGTCGACTTAAGGAAAATTTAAGTCTACTTTACTAAACCTCATTTTAAGTCAACTTTCTGCTCAAATTGACTTTCTAAAGTCGACTTAAGCAAGTGTAGATGTGGAGTACCCCTAAGTCAATTTTAAGTTGACTTAGGGGACTCTAGGGCTTCCCCACTGCCCTCCCTGCCAGGGGGGCTGGCACAGGGAGAGCCTGGCACTCCCCCCCAAAGGGCAGGGCAGAGCCCTGCCCACCCTGCCCCTATGCCCTGCCAGGGTCCCTGTCCCCCTTTGCCCCATTATACCCAGGTACAATGGGGCAAAGGCTGAGCCCCCTGGCACTTGGCAAGGGGTGCCCCCCCCCGCCACCATGGACCTGTCCCAGGTCCACCTAGCCCCTACAAGTCGACCTAGGCATCCAGTGTGGACGCTTTAGGTCGACTTTGTAGGGTTCCCCCCTAAGTTGACTTAAAATTTAGGTGTGGACATGCTAAGTCGACTTAAAATCGAGTTTGTTAAGTCAACTTAGCTAAGTCGACCTAAATTAACACATAGCCTTAGTGACTGAAATATACCTTGCACCCGTGAGGAATGACCAATCACTTTCCCAGAACCTGAAGTGATGGTCACCCCTCATGCACTGACTGATAGGAATAACAGAAGTTACTGTTAAAGATTCATCCACTTCCAAAAGGACTATTGGTCCCTCAAGCTGCTGGGTCCTCCACTGGAAACCAAATGCAAGATTCAAATGGAATCTACTGGCATTCCTATCAGAAGTCAGTTTCATCTGTAAGTGCTCTTCGACCCCTTTGGAATGCTTCTGGTCTTCATTTGTAAGAAAGAGCCACTCCCAAATTGTATAGTGGTTTCTTGTATGGCTGCAAGATGCTAACCAACAGGATAAGCGTGGCACCAGCTGAAACTGAGACAGAGAAGGTTAGAAGACAGAAGACTCAGTTTGACCAGAGTAAATTACACATTTCCCAGGGACATCTATCTCTCACAACACGTGCCCCCCATGCTTCTCCCTTCCCTAGCTGGTTATGCCCATTGAACTCAATAGCATATGCCCATGTGTAATTGAGGGCAGAATTCAGCCCCTGAAGTTGAGAGATATTTGGAGCCAGGGCTTTGGCTTCCTCCTTCCTCTATTTAGTAGAGATATAGTCCCATACATTTGGGCTACTCTCTCATCTCTCATCCAGAGTATGGAGAGATTTAAATAGGGCCCACATCTACATTTGGTGCATAAGGAGCTAGTGCTTTCTGATACTTGGTTGAAAAGTGCAACAAGAATCCTAAATATTATTGCAACTCTGAATTCTATTGCTCTCACTGCTTTGTATGCCAGCCCAACTAAACTTGGTGCTTCCCTCAACAATACTGCAGTTGTTGAGCAGCAGGCGTAATCCAGCAGGAGAGGTATTTCTCCTACCTCAGTGTTAAAAGGAAGAACCTCTTGTGTTTACATGAAAAGGATATTAGATCTTGCTTCTGCCGATCCTTAATCACCTGTGAGAAGCGCCTGTAACCAGCACCACAGCCGGACTCATCAAGAGCATGGTTGTTAGGATGACCAGCAAACAGGTTTTCACCTGCCTGTGCACATTGTTCCAAGAAGAGAGCATTTCTACCACGAAAGGCAAAGGGTGCTTGCTGAAGTCTGCACCTAGAGGGTTAGCTCCTGAAGGATGCATCTGCTTCTCCTGTTAGGCGACAAAACATTTTGTCTCTTGCAATAGGGTGGATACGGTTCTTCCAAGGATATTAGGCAACAATTTCCTTTATTGCCTATTAATTCATAAATTAAGTTCCAGACAGGATGAGAAACATTAAGGAAATCAGTGTCAAGGCAGCAAGGAAATCACTCGACACACAAAAGTTCTCCACATGAAATGGGAACAGTCTAGTTTAACAATGGCCTGCCCCCTCTTGGACTCCATCCAAAGATGGAGAGAAGAAAAATGGAAGATTTGCACAAACTATTTCATCTTTAAAACTAAAGGTGCTGCAGCGGTGGGGACAATGGGCACTGGCCGTAGCCCTACACCAGAGTACATGTTCGGATATAGATAAAGGGTGAGAATAGGGGTGGTAGGACTCGGCCTAATCTCTCTGTTTATCCACTCAACAGAACTACCAGCGAACAGGGACAGCACAGTGACTTCTAGTGTACGCTGAAGAGAGACACCAGAGCCACATAAAGAAGCAGGTGAGAACTGAGAAACATGGGGAAAGCTGGAACTGAGGCTAGCACAGCACTCAGCCTCATCGCTGTTAGTCTCGTCTCAATGTCCACCAGTCTCACAAATTTGAAGAAGCAAACATCCTGTAGGACGCCACTAGATGTCACTATTATTTCAGATGCTTAATTAATTCCTTTTTTTGGTACCTTACAGAAAATCTGTTCCGTTGTTTGCTTTTGCCACTTATTAAATAAATGTATGCATTCAATAAAATTCTTTTATAGGAACTTATCCATGGAATTTTGATATTGCTCATATCAAAAGATTTGTTGCCTGTGTTTCAATCCAATTTCATTTTTAAAGTTAAAGACACATTTTTCAGTCAAGCCATTTCAAAATTTGCAAGATGCAAACGCTTACTGTCTTAAACAAGTCACCTAACACTCTTTAAAATCAGAATAACTCCTCCCCCCAACTCCATGCTGATGCCTCTTGTCTTTATCATGAGTGAGGTGGGCCATACATTTACCATGGGCACTGTGCTTGCAGGATGATTAAGGTACAAAATGAAAATCCAAGCCACCCAGCTTCCATTGAGATAAATGAAAAAGACTGCCACTGACAGCTGGGAGCTGTATAAGGCACTTAAGTTTCATTCCTGGAAATCTAGTTTGTCTAGCAGGGATCAGGAAAGAACCACATTAACAGAAGCAGGTTCTCAATACCCAGCCTTATTTCTTCAGGACTTTGACTGGGCTGGCTGTCATGGGACTGCACTTGGGCCTAAAAGAAAGCTCCAAAGTGGATCATTTGCTGTCAAGGGCTTTTATGAATACACTGTCCTAAGCCTAATGTTCTTACCAACTATTAAAATCATCTCTTTGACCAATGATCTGGCATTTTGGTGACCATTTTAATGCCCAGATCCCCAATTTAATTCCTTGCTAAAATGGATTTCTCACACACAGATCTGATTATTACTTTCTTAGGCTCATATGACAACTTTCCAGGCAGCTTTTGTGGGAGAAAATCTTCAAAGCATCTGATGAAGTGGGATTTTTCTCCCACAAAACCTCATGCGATAAATAAATTTGTTAGTCTTTAAAAGTGCCACAGGACTCCTTGGTTATGTCTACACTTGAAAAATTAAGTCGACTTTATAAAGTCCACTTAATAAGGTCGACTTTAAGTCGACTTAAAGTGGCTCTTATTAAGTCAAGTTAACAGAAGTGGACTTAACTTTTCAAGATGTGGTAGATGTGGTACCTTTTTAACCTTATTAAGTCGACTTAAAAAGGTCCACCTAGGCACTACTCCACATCTCCACTGGCTTAAGTTGACTTAATAAAGTCGACTTAAGCACTAGTTCGAATTAAAACAAGGTATTATTAATTCAAACTAACTTTTCCTTAATTCGATTTAAGGAGCAGCTTAAGTCGAATTAAGGAAAGCCCAGTATAGATGCGAGTAAATTAAGTCGACTTAAGCCTCCTTACGTTGACTTAATTTGTAAGTGTAGACGCACCCCTTGTTTTTTTACACAGGGGTTGTGACTATGGACTTTGGGGACAATCTTTAGCACTGTGCTCCATAACATGGGCCTACAGGACCATGGTGGGCATAAAGATGCAGAGAAGTTTTCTGAGACCCCTGCAGTCTGAAATAGCTGCGAGTGTGTGAGCCTCATATCAAATACTCTTCTCCCAATTGTCTCCCCCCAACCCTGGAATGATTTAGTTGGAGTTGGTCCTGCTTTGAGCAGTAGCAGCTGTAGCATATCACTGTATCCTCATGATTCTCAACATGTCCTGTCCCCTCACTGTGGTCAGTTCCTGGTAGCGTTGATGGGAAAATCCCCTCCCCATGGGCTGGACAGTTTGTTATGGGAATTTTCCAAATCCCCTGAATTATTAAGAGTCTGACCCACAGTTCCTTCCCTCAGCTCAGCCCTCTGGGATACAAATCCCAGGAAGTAATACCTGTTTGTTAAGCATTTACATCTCTACAGAAGGGCTTCTGAAGTGTCACGTTTCAATTCCTGAACTAAATGGCAAGGTCTAACACTCCTACAGCAGCACAGCTGAGCAGGGTTATCAAGGAGCTGGTCAATTTCATGAAGATGAACTTACCTGGGGGCAGGTTTCTGATGACATCATTTGTTTGGGGCTGAGCCTGCGGAGACGCTCTAAAAACCAGACCAAAAGAGAGAGAGAGGAAGAAAAGAGGCAATAGCTGATTAGTAGAAGCACTGTGTGCACTTTACTGTTAGCAAGCTGTCTTTGGAGGAGTTTCTTCAAGGAGTGAAGAAAAGCCTATGAACTACTGGGAGATTATAAATCTTTCCTTGAGATGTCAGCCAAGAGCTTCAACATGGTCACAGCTGCAGCTGTGTTCATTCTCTTCCTAAAGTCACAGCTCTCAGGGCAAGCACCGTTAAATGGTAAAGTCTTTCAGCTTTCTATTTTATGGCATTCCTAACCTGGCACATTTAAAATGGAGATTATTGGGCTCCCTCATTTGTGTTGTGCTAGCAGATTACTCGAACTAAGTGTTGGGTCATTTCTCAGGCCAGGTACCTTCCTGGGGAAGAGCGTGTGAGTTTGTGTTACAGACTCATTGCTTATTCAGTTTATGATCTCTGTGCTCCTCGGGGATGAAGGCAGAAAAGGGACTCTTCCTGAGTTAGTGGGAGCATTGTATACTCACCCCTGTAGTTTTAAGGAGGAAAACCCTGGTTCAAGTCACTGTGAAATGCCACCCCTGCAAACTAGACTTGATTTTTTGTTTTTAGAAAAAGATGCTGGGTGGCCTTCCCTCTCAGCTTTTGGCTGGAGTTACTTCTCATCCAGTCTGGAAAAATCCAGTGCTGTTATAGCAAATAAGTGACATTCTGGTGACACTCTCCTCCACGTCTGGCAGTTGCTGCTATGCTACACTCTAGCCTCATACTGATTTGTTTTTGCTAGGTAGAGTGCCATTTATGTTATTGAGCAGAATAGGGCTGACAGCAGCCTTGTCTACATGTGCAAATTTAGGATCCATGTTCCATTACTGCAGCTCTGCAGATGGTAACAACACTGAAAGTTGCGGTGTAGACAGGACATAGGCGATTTTGCCACCCTGTCATCCGTGACGTGCCTAATCTGATGGGAGTTAGATGGCACTGTGGTAAGTGCCCAAGACCTGTCTACACCAGTCTCTACTATTGCTACCACCAGTGAAGCTATAATAGTAGTGAATCACAGATCACTAGAACTGGACAGAGGATGGAAATTCCATTTCACAAAGGATTTTGAGATTTCAAAATCTGTTTTCATTCTGAAAACTTCAAAGTTCTCCACACAAAACATGCTGAAAAATATTCAGTCAGTCAATCAACATGTTTCATTTTGACTTTTTAAATTTTATATTCTCATATATAAAATATGAAAAACACTGAATGGAAAGTTTCAAAACAAACAAAAAAAGCAAACGTTTCATTCCAAAATGGATTTTTTTGACATTATTAGAACGTCATCTCCTGCCCTTTTTGTTCCAAAGGAAAATTTCCCAGAGCATTTAGATTTTGACAGAACTGCATTTTCTGAGGAAAAAATGGTTCCACTGAAGTTTTTTCAACCAGCTCTGTAGGTCAACTGTAGGTAAAGCCATGGCGGGAAATGGGACTTTTAACACCTGGTATTTCTCTGAATTAATCCCTGCAGCTGTGACTGATTTGACCATTGAGGGGAAAATCCCTCAGGCCAAGCCTAACTCAGCCAGTGGGTGTGCTAGCTAGTACAGTACCTGCTTGAATTACGCCACTCAAATCCTTTATTAGATTTATCAGACTGGTATCTGCAATAGTGTGGCCCCTATTCTTACCTTACAGAACATGTGCTATTTTCAGATATAAGGGAAAGAGGAGGCGAGAGCAAGGCCCCTGAAATAAGAGTTTGTTAATTCTGATACATGAGCTGCTACTTGCAGTCTGGCACTTTGCATCAGAAGAATGACTTCAAAAGGCTTTGAAAAGTCCAGTGCAAGGGAAATAAGGCCCCATATCACTGAAATGGAGTCTGAGGCCTAACCTTAAGTTGCTTTGAAAATCCCAGCCCGAATCAGTACACAAGAGCTAAGGACTTCTACTTTGCAGGGCCATACTAGTTCATTTTGATAATTTGAAATTGGGTCCCAGTATGCAGAGCTCTGCACCCTAACTGCACTTCAGGACACTGGAAAGTTAGACAAGAATCACTTATTATGCACATACATACTAATTGTCAGACTCTCATAATTTAGAGTCCTTTTCCAAATGAATCCCTAGATCTAAATACCTTGAAGTTTGGACAACTTGAGAGTTACATCAACTTGGAACCAATTCTGCTTCAGGTATGTCAGTCCTTCATGAGGACAAGTGACTCTAACTCCATGGCAAGCTCAACATTTTAAGAATATGAATAGGTTCCCATTAAAAAAAGCATTTGAACAGTTCCTAAGTGTGAAACATTTCTACCTCATGCCTGAATCACTCAAATCGAATTTTAGTCTGACCTGTCACCTCTGCTTTGAGAAGAAGCAAGAGAGATTTCATTGACAAGAAATGTGACAGTTTGCTTTGACTGTGCCTATCAGATCTGAACACCCACAGTACAGGGCTGCAAGTAATATCAAAGCTGTATTTGGTGTGATCTGTATCTGTCGACAGTGACAAACCATGGCCTAGCTTCAGGACTTTAGTCAATCCTGGTTAGTTATTTATACCCCCCAATTTTACTTCTGAATCCTTGTGTTTTGTTAGGGTATTTTTGTGTGTATATTCTGATGCTTAGGTTGATAGGCTAACAAAAGCCAACAATTATTTAAAATATGGTAGTGCTTCTTAACGGAGTTGACACATCTTGACGTTCCAGTGACTTGAAAAGATATTGGCCCAAATTCAATCCCTAGTGCAAAGAATTATTTTAAGAAACAATCAAATAACAGATATCAAGTCATGGTCTCAAACCTCATAGGAAGAGGCCTATATACCACCTCCTAACAAACCACAGTTATTTCCTAGAAGCTGCACATGGTGAATACCTAGAATGACTGTACAGAATGGACTTCCTGTCATCTCTCACTTTGGCAGCAGGCAATCAACATTTTGCTCACTACAGGTGTGCTTCAACCCTCCCAAACTATGCATGTGACCTTAAATGGCAACCACATGCCAGCCCATTTATGCTTCTCATTCTCACTGTACCAGCCAGAGAGAAGAGCTGATTTCTATGTGTTGACATTTGCCATGCCAAAAAATTTGATTTTAGAGAAGTAATAAAATAAAACTGAAAATTAAATAAAACAAAACCCATCCCCTGTTTAGCACTTTTCATCTGCAGCTCTCAAAGTGCTTTACAAAGGAGGGCAGTATGCGTTATCTCCATTTTATAGTTGGGAAAATTGAGGCACAGAGACGTGCCCAATTTCACCCTGCAGGCAAGTGGCAGAGCTTGGAATAGAATCCAGGTTTCCTGAGTCCCCACCAAGGGCTCTATCCAGCAGGAAACAGTGCCTCTGCTACGACTCAACTGACTAATGCATGCACGAGATCTGTGGAGAGGAGCACAGGGATAATTATTAATTGTGACTGACAGTACTTAGGTTCATTCTTTAATAATCTGTGAAAACTGATCTGCTTGTACAGGGCAAGTGAAATCAGAAGACAGTTAAGAATTGTAATATTCATAAGATGAGATTTTAAAATCTCAATTTGCTTTTTCCGACATTGTAAAGAATAAGGTCAATTTCACCTATTCATAGTTGTATTTGTTTTTTTTAAACAGGATCTAAGTGGTCTTACATTGGTAAGTAATTATTTTCATTCATACGCTGAAATTTAATTCTCTGTTTTGTACTTTCAAGGAGAACAGGCCAAATTCAACCTGGTGACACCACGCTGGAATCAGTGTAGTTATACCAATGTTCATAGAATCATCAGGCTGGAAGGGACCTCATAAGGTCATCTAATCCAACCCCCTGCTAAAAGCAGGACCACTCCCACTAACTCACCCCAGCCAGGGTTTTGTCTAACCGGACCTTAAATATCTCCAAAGACGGAGATTCTACTGCCTCCTAGGTAACCCATTCCAATCCTTCACACCCTCCTAGTGAGAAAGTTTTTCCTGATATCCAACCTCGACCTCCCCAGCTGTAATTTGAAACCATTGCTCCTTGTTCTGTCCTCTGTTACCACCAAGAACAGCCTAGCTCCCTCCTCTTTGGAGCACCCCTTCAAGTAGTTGAAGGTTGCTATCAAATCCCCCCTCAGTCTTTTCTCCTGTAGACTAAATAAGCCTCGTTCCTTCAGTCTCTCCTCCTAAGTCATGTGCCCCAGCCCCCTAATCATTTTTGTTGCCCTCCGCTGGACTCTTTCCAATTTGTCCACATCCTTTCTGTAGTGGGGAGCCCAAAACTGGACAGTATTCCAGATGCGGCCTGACCAGTGCCGAATAGAGGGGAATTATCACATCCCTTGAGTGTTGCTGGCAACACTCCTACTGATGCAGCCCAATATGCCATTGGCCTTTTTGGCAACAAAGGCACACTGTTGGCTCATACCCAGCTTCCCATCCACTTTAACCCCCAGGTCCTTTTCTACAGTGCTGCTACTTAGCTGATTGGTCCCCAGCCTGTAGCAGTGCGTGGGATTTTTCCTTCCTAAATGCAGGAGTTTGCACTTGTCTTTGTTGAACCTCATGAGGTTTCTTTTAGCCCAGTGTTCCAATTTATCTAAGTCTCCCTGGATCCTGTCCCTGCCCTCCAGCGTGTCTATCATTCCCCCCAGCTTGGTGTCATCTGTGAACTTACTAAGCATGTTGGATCAGGTCCATTGTCTAGCAACCTTCCATTTATGTGGCAGGGCTCAGCACTGCATTGGATTGCTTAGCAATATGAAGCAGCATCAGGCAGAGAGGGATCTGTGTTAACCTTCAAAATGACAAGAACTACAGCAGCATTAAGTCATGACTTGGAACTGCAGACGTTCCCTGGAGGTGTTTTCCCTATACTATTCAAAAGTTTCCCTATGGGGTTGTGGAAAACATCTTATTCTTCAGTCCAATACCTAACATATACTGGAGTAGAATTTCAAAGCTAAAGATATTTTTAAAATGTTATTAATCTAAAGACTTTTTTATTTTAGGGTAAAGGAGATATTATAAAATCAATTTGAAAGACTGGGATTAGAATAAGACTTTGATTTGTGATGAAATTTCATTTAAGTTCAACTGCAGGTAAAGCCTAGTTAAAACATTGCTTACTGGGGTGTATGGGAAACAACACTGACCCATGTGAAAGCCGTAAAGCATATCTTCCGTGTATTGGCACGAATCTCGCTGGAAGCCATCACCTCTCTCTATGCAATGTCAGACACTGAAATGAAGCCAGCAGCTAGAGAAAGGAAAACAATGACATTATACCCACACATGGTGACTGAAATGAGAATGCAGTTATAGGGGCAAGGGAAAAAACATGAGATCCATGAGCAATGCTAGAGTTAGTATCCGTGACCAAACTCACTGCTTGTTTAATGAACCAGTGTTGGACTGAATGCTGACGTGGCTACATCTGCAGTGACACTATAGCACAGGGCTGTAACACGGCATATTGCATTTGACAAAGCATTACTTTCCAGAACAAACTGTGAACCTGACAGAATGAGGTACAAAGGGGACCTGCTGTATTGTATACAGAATCCTTAAAGACAAAACTGTTCTACTCTCTGCATTACCTTATCCAACATGTAGCTCAACTGTGTTCTGTACAGTAATCCTGTTGACATCATTAAGAATGGTAAACAGCATGAGAGCCGAACACGTTCGTTTGTGTAGGAACCAGTGTGCTAAATGGATCACCCTTGGACTGGGATCCATTCCCAGCTCTGCCTCTGGTCTACTCTCTGACCTTTGGCAAGTAACTGTATCTTGAAGAGTTCCCCATCTGTAAAGTGGCCAGACACTGACCTGTCTCTTTATGGTGACTGGTTCCTGCAGGTGATGCTCGGAGGCAGCTATTGCTCTGACCCCTGTACCGGGCAGCAAAAGAACAGAGAGAAACTCCTGGTGCCTTCCTTCCTCTTTTGGCCCTACACAGAAGCCTGGCACAGTCTGGCCAAGGGAGCTGATGTGCTGAGAAACAATGTTCTTTTGTTACATACACAGAGGGTATGTTTCCATTGCAACTAAAAACCTGCAGCTGGCTCATGCCAGCGGACTTGGGCTTGGTCTAAAGGACTATTTAATTGCAATGAATATGTTCAGGCTCGGCCTGGAGCCTGGACTTTAAGATCCCGAGTAGTGGGAGGGCCCCAGAGCTCAGACTGCAGCTCCCCTGCTCTATCCCTGACAGCCCACATCTGCTGGGCTCTCCTTGGGTGCCTAACTGCAGTGTAGATATCCCTAGTCATTCTTCTGGCTTTAGCCCTACTGGGCTTCTGCAATGTCCAGCGTAATTCTGGATGGCCAGACCTATGAATCCCAGGAGTGCTCAGCTCTACACAGCATTGAGGTCTGAAGCTAGGGATAGACTGATATGAGCGATGAGTCTGTGATGCTGTCTGCTATGCAGATTAAGCCTTATTATCCCCAAACCATCTCACATTATGCTCACTCAACTCAGGACTACTTGCAGCACGTGAGAGCGTGCGACCAGGAGCAAGAAGTTGCACATTAGAACAGAAGGTAGTCTACAGGGCTGGTGGCCTACAGCAATCTGGGGTCCTAAAGATACTATGACAGGGAGAGCCCAAGGCCTCGCCCTTCACCAGCTGGAGTAGTGTGGCAGGGGTCTCTTCCCCTTGCAGAGAAGCAGAAACAGCAGTGAGGGCCTTCCTCTCCCCACAGTAACAGACCCTAATCTTTCTCTAGTAGCTAAGTTATGTTTTTGGGTAGGTGGTCCAGGATCACTGCACTCATCTCCCATACCCAGAGTCCTCTTCTACAGTATTTATCATAGGTAAGGAGCAGTACTTGTCCATGATCCTCCACTGCGATGCATAGGACAGCATGCTCGTCCTGAGTTACGATTTGGCTGCAGCTATTGCTATATTGATTACTCTTGTCATGTTTGAAGTTTTTTTTACAGCTCTGAGGGCTAGGAACTTACTATTTTGAAAATTCCAATTAAATTGTAATGTGAGGACCACAGGTACTGGGGCTCTCAGCGTGAGGCTCTCTATGCCTAAATCTGGCCCTCTCTGTCTTAAATTGCAACTTCTTACACTCTGCTGTCAGTTTTTTTTTCTTTCCCATGTCCTATCTTCCAGAATTCATTGAGAGTTACAGACACCCTTTATCAGTGGGCTAAAGTCAAGAGGTGATATACAAATGGGCCTGAATCCAAGCAAATTTAGGTCAATCACACGAGGCCTTCTGGGAGCTTTGTCCACACTACAGAATCTTACATTTGAACACAAGTGGGAGTATTAAGCGACAATGCTGAGCACAGCTTGTACTGTAAACCCTGGATAGCACTGAGAGCTCCCTGTCTTCAAACATAAGTTTTTTTTTTCTATAGACAAAAGCAATTTAAGTTTATGTTGAGGTGATCTGGAAGAAAGTGTACATTCAAATAGAGGCTCCCAAGATTTCTCTCTCAATCTGGCCCTTGTTCTGCAATATCCATGTCCCTCTGTTATGCCAGGGTTGAATCTGGCCCTCCAAAGGGATAGTCTGTTTCACAATAAATCTGTTACACCTGAATTAATTAAAAAATGCCTTAGAGCTTCGTTGCTTATCTGCTAAAGGGATCATAATTTCGTAACAAAGTGTGACAAAAGTTCAGCTCTTTCAGGTGATTTCTGGTGCACCAAAACAAGGAAACCACATGACAATATTCAGGGTTCCTGCAATGTCTGGAAAAACTGGTTATGGACAAGGAAATCAATAGATGAGTTGTGAGCTGAATCTGGAGTGGGGAAACAGACAAGAATCTCTGTAGTTTAATCCCCACTGGGTGTCATTCTCTTTGCTTTTTACTAGAAATGTGCACATCCACTCTGTCACTGATGTACCTAAAAACCTTAATAATTGGTGTATTTTACAAGATAAAAAATGACCTCCAATCTCAACTTCTGACCTTGGTGTGGAAGTTTCCACCTCCTGTTACTAATCCACAAAGTCACCCAATCCCTCCAAAAAAGTAGGTCTGAAAAAGTGTATTGCACTACAAGAAGTGGTTTCCAATGACTGAAGTTAGAGTTCCATTTTACTAATAATTAAAGATTATCCATTTGGCAATCACATGCATACCATAATCCTTTTGGTACAAGATATTAATGTCTTCTTGGAAACACAATACCTTAGCAAAGTGCAGTCAGAGTTTGGTCCATGTTTCTTGGTGTAAGACTGGGGCAACCCTTCCTCCCCTGTCACCACTCCACACAGAACTTTGGCCCCTGATCCAAGGATATTTCTTTTTATCCTGCCTGCTGGGCTCTGATTGACTTCCATCTGCTCCTAGCCCATCTAGCTGCTGGAGGACCGATTCTCATTGGTTCCACCTGCAACTGATCCTTAATGGCCTTTCTATTCAGCTCCTGGGAGACTAAATTTGGTGCTTTTTCAGGCAGTGTGTGCCAGTGTGGTGGGGTGTCTAGCATAAGCCAACAAATGCCTGGTACACCTTGTCAGTCATGAAACCTTCAGCTGCACTGGTGCTGGAAAACAGAGATCAAGTTTTGTAATGTACATGCCAGGGAGAACCCTGGAAGTTTTGTCTTAATAAAGACTACAGTATCAGACCCATGCCATCTGAAATGCATGAACAAGATAGAAAAGGCTGAATTCTACTCTGTTAGATGAAAAGAACTTGTGTTGAAGTGCAAGGGAAAACACTTGAGGACAGAATTGGTGTAGGTGCATTTATTGTCATACATTTGCAGGAAAGAGACAAACCAAAAAGATTTTGCAATACATTAGTCACTGTCAAATCTAACAGAAGTTAAAATACAGGTTTCATTTCTTGCAGTAAAGCTAAACAAAGACTTTCACATCATGTCTCAACTTCAAGAGACCAATTATTCTAATTTCCTGCTGAGCGGGATGATGTCTTCTAAGTGTGTGTATTCCCATAACCTAGTGCCAAAAGAAATAGTACATAGTTCAGATTTCTGTCCTGTGTTCTAATTAATGGGTCAGTTTTATGCTAAAATACAAGCAAGATGGATAGCAAGCACCTTCAATAAGTGCCAGGGTAACATTTATTAGATCTCAAGCCTCCTAAGAGACGTTAAATGCTGTTTAAGATGTTCCATGATCATCTAGGCAATAAAGAATCAAAGTGGTCTGCAGTCAAATGGAAGCTAAGGTAGAAGCTACTCCAGAAATAAGTAAGATGCAGTTAGATTATATATGTGGAAGACAGGGTCCCAGGATATTAAATCTTAATGACATCAGTATCTATCAATAATTTTTATATTCCTTAGTTTTCCTTTAACAATATTTGAACTAGTTTTGACATCAGTGAGCTGATCTAGGTTAAATTCTGGTGCTCACAGTTCAAGAAGGATGCTGGTAGATTGGTGAGGGATGAGATAGGAGCCATGAGAATGATTAAAGGACTGGAAAACATGCCTTTAGTGATAGACTCAAGGAACTCACTCCCTTTATCTTAACAAAGAGAAGATTAAGGGGTGACTTTGTCACAGTCTATAAATGCCTATGTGGGGAACAGAAATTTGATAATATAGGGCTCTTCCATTTATCAGACAGGTTTAGCAAGATTCAATGGATGGACACTAAAATGATTAAAATGAAACCATAATATTTTGGTAAAAATGTACTCTGTTAGGGCCTAAACTTGTTAACGTGTATGTAAGTGACTTTATTCACCCAAGAAGCCCTATTAGCTACGAAACTGCTGGATCAACATTTTAAACACTTCTTTGAAAAGTATCAGTGCAACTGCACAGTTAGAGCACACAATAAGGCAACTAAAATCAGTGCATATAATAGAATCGCCTTTCGGTAAGAGCTTCGGATGATTTGGAGAACTCTAGTAAAATATTCCAGGCCCTTGGATCCACTGCCTGAACACCTGCTTTGATCAAGGGTTTGTGTGTGTCCCTCTGCTGTGCTTTCCCCTTTCGCAACAATATTTTCCCAGACTCTGTAGTGTTGGAAGGAACAAAAGCTCCCCAGCCCTCTGTTACAAGTATTAGTCACTGGTACTTAATATGAGGAAGAGCTGTGGATACTGTCTGCAGTTTGCTCTCACATAGGGTTTTGTTTCAAAGAGGTAGCTGTGTTAGTCTATTGTAGAAAAACAACAGAGTCCTGTGGCTCTTCTAAAGACTAACAGATTTATTTATCACCTGAGCTTTCGTGGGAGAAAATCCCACTTCGTCAGGGTTTTGGGCCACTGGATCAACCCTGTACATTAGTACACTGACCATGTTCCTCCTTCACAGGATACAGTCACAGCTAGTCTGAAGAAGGTAGAGAACCCCTCACCAGGGTTCTCAACCACTTGGGCTAAAACACAGCAGGAACAAAAAGGGTCAGATCTGGACTTCCCTGCATCAGTGTAAGTCAGGAACAGCTGCTCTGAAGTCAGTGAAATCGCATCAGTAAAACCAGCACAAGCAAGAAAAAAGTTGGTCTCCCAGAATTTCTGCTACATTTTGATCCTTGAAAAGAGCTACAAATTAAGAGCTACAGAACTAAAACAAATAGCATTTAAAATCTTTGCCAAGTTGTATTGTTTCCGGCTCATATGGATGAACTCAGTTTAAGATGATTGCCCAAGGTGATTGAAGAGTAAAAATAGTCTCTGGATCAGTCACTGGGTGATTTAGAAGATAATTTGGGAATATGTTATAAAACAAATTAAATTTCACAAGAAACAACATTTCTCCTCACATTTTGTCTTTCAGACACTTTTTAAACAGGAGAAGATGTTAATTCACTGGAATTAACAAAGTCAAACAAGACTGGAGAAAAAATATGTTTTCCTATTTTTCCCCAATCCAGTATACATTTTCCTTGATTGCTCAAATGAAATAAGACACTGTGCATTTTCTTTGACAGCTTGTAACTATATACGCAACATGAGCATCAGCATGAGGCTGCAAAAGAGTGGTAGTAATTCACCCAGTCATGACTAACACCTTCTCATATAGCAAATACATTCATGTACTCTAACAAACTTGTCTTCATTTGTCATTTTCTGAGAGCTTCCTATAACTCTGCCATATACTGAAGCAATTTATATACTCTGGGTTTCAGTTCCTATAAAATCTATGAATCACTACATAATATACCAACGTTTCATGTGCAAGTTATTTGGCTTGTAATACATTTTTTAGTTTATTTCTATGGAAATGAATCATTTAAATATACATATCAAGTTGTCTGCAGGCTTTTCCTGTTTGAGGGTGGGGAGCACTAGATGCAAGTTCATGGATGTAGGGGCTAATAATATTAATGTATATTTACCATTAGGCTTAAATGAATTTGAGTCTGACAATATATAAAGCTTTTTTGCACCACAATTCTTAGTAATGATGGGTGAAACTCAAACAACTCAGTCAAGGAAGTTGCATGAACAGCTCTGGTTAGAGTAATTTGGCCCCCTTCCTTCCAGTGATAAACTCCCTTTCCCAGTTTCACACCTTCAAGCTAGCTCACCATTTTTAAATAGAGAAAAGGACAGATTCTGGTCTTAATTTTGGGTGAATATTCAGGGAAAACAGGGGAGTTCTTGTATTATTCAAACCAGTTGTTGCTAGTGTTTAGGGAAAGTACCAGTGAAGATGATAGCAAAGATTGATAAACCTGTTTCCTCTGTTAACATTCTCAGGTCCTGATGGAGAGAAAACTTGGCCCAAGAAGTATCCATATTGTGGAGGAGTATTCCAATCTCCAATAGATTTTCATAATGATATTCTCCAATATGATAGCACTCTCTTGCCCTTAGAGCTTGAAGGCTATAACGTGTCCTCAACTGACCAGTTTATGTTGACCAATAATGGTCACTCAGGTAAGGAAACAAAATGAGCAGCAAGATCTTTGAAATTTACTGGACTTCTGTTTCATTTGTTAATTACTACCATTATTGGTTAGGATGGACCAAGCCCTTGCCACAGAATACAAACAACTTAGATCATTATACAAAGAAACTTCTCATTATAAAACACACACCAATGTACCATAAACATAACTGTGGGACTTTAGATTAACTCATAGAATTGACCCTTACACTTTTGAAAAGCTTTTCTTATTAATTTGGTTTAAATATTCAGAAATAGGAACACACTTTGCAGCTTTGTTTCAAAAGAAGGGGAAAATCAGTAAAATCTGGGTAAGTGTCCCTTAATAGATCCTGTAATCAACCTGAGGTATAAAAGAAGTGGTTCAACTGAATTTAAGACAAAAATCAAGCAAACCTGAGAGTTTCATCAATACCTCTACTACTTGAATTAAGACAGAGAAATCCGTTTTAAGTGTGAGTCACAAAGGCACATGTAACCATTAGGACCAGTTTACACACATTGCCCTCCACCATAGCACGAAGGCACCAACAACAGGGATCAGAACAGAGATGAAGCAGTCTTCCAAAAAGCCAGAATATTTATTACAAGAACACAAAGTAGAATACCTATAAACCAGTTTCCCAATTTTTTTTCAGGAAACAAGTTAAAGACTTACAGATAAGAACAGCAGGAAGACACATTCTTCCCCAGTAGTGCCAAAACATAAAAAGAACTTTATAAAATACCTCAGATTTCACCCCTTCCCGGCATGCTGTGTTAAAAAGAGCTTGACAGGCAAGCCTCTCTTTTCTTACTGTTTCTGTGAGGTAAACCTGTCCTGTAGAATCACTGACAGCTGACTGGACCGTCACTCAATAAAACTGACTATCACTCAAATAAATTGCCCTGTTCTGTTCGCTCCCTGTGAAGCATGTGAGACTGTCCACTATTGGAAGACAGGATACTGGGCTAGATGGACTATTGGTCTGACTCAGTATAGCCATTCTCATGAGCCCATTCTTCAAGTCAGAACAAACCTTCTTGGGCATGACCCTCTGGTCTCTGTCTGCTTCCCAAAACCAAGTGGCTCTAGAGTCATAACAATAAAGGACTGGAGAGCTACTTTTCTGGAAACAATGCTCAAATGCAAACCCTAAATTGCTCTGAGTAATGAAAAATTCAGTCTGTTCTAGAGAACATCATTATAGCACCTGATGTTAGAGCCTCTTATGTCCTAGACCTACACAATAGCCTATTCAGCACTGGGGTCTCATATTAATTCTTATGTAAAATTAAACTGTTTCATAACTGTTTCCCCTAGGTACAATTTTCTATTTAAATTAGATTTAAAACACTGGAGCAGAAGGAAAAGCTGCTCAATACTAGCTGAATAATTCATGAGTTGGATTATGCTCCTTTCTAAGGGCTCCCAGGATATTTTCCTCTGGAAAAGGTTTGAAAAACTCTTGTTTTTCCCCAATTCCAAGGCATTCTGGGGACAAAACTTTAACCCTTTGAAAGTTACTTGAAAGTGAATTGCAAAGAAAGGGGCCCCCGTTAGCGTTCTTTATGATGTTCGGAAGTTGTCAAAGTTTAATGATAAAAAACCAAAAACCTCTGCAGTTTCTTTTCTACTTTTAATTCTACACAAGAAAGAACACAGCCTCTCCCTTCCTACTTTTTGCTGGAGGAAGTTAGGAACGTTAAAGGAGGCTGTAACCTGAGCTGCAGCATTCCCACCACTGAGCTGAAGAGAGAAGAATGATTTTTAAGGTTGGGAGCTGCAGCTTTTCTGGTCATCACTCTTCAGGTTCTTAACAAGGCTCTTTTTTCAGTAAGGAGAGGGAGACAAGAACCTAATGACAAATGTTACCAAAATACTTAATTGCATTTGAGGAAAATATTAGTTTATTAAGCCATCTGTATACATCACAAAAGAGCAGTAAAAGGCTCAAACTTTGTTTGGCTTTGGAGATCCCTTTAATAAATTTGGGATGAGTTGGCAGTATCCAGGGAAGGGAAAAAGTTGCAGTATTGATAGGGAAATAAAACATCTCCCATTCCATTCAAATTCCATTTAGTAATTCTATGACAATTTATGGGGAAATGTCCAAATTCTGTTGAATTGTCTATATTCCAAAAACAGCTTAAAAATACCGTCTTCCAAATATGCTGAATTCTGGGTTAAGAACCTGAATAGTTTATTCTGCTATTCTAATTCTCTGCATCCAATAAAGTTAGACACCCAAATTCTGTGCACCTCGTGTGTCAACACTGCAGTATCATCTTCTCCCATGCTTTTTGGTCTATTTGCAGTAAGAATGAGTCTGCTTCCTACAATGCACATCAGAAACCTCCCTTTCCAATACACTGCAGCTCAGCTTCATTTACATTGGGGAAACAGGAACAGGCCAGAAGGCTCGGAGCACACGATCAGTGGGAGGCATTTTGCAGCAGAGGTAAGATGATCTGAAATTACAGAAACCTACAGTTCCCACTATTTCAAAACTGAAATCTGTATAAACAATGGTTGAAGTATTCACCATTGGCATGTAAGTACATGCTGCCAAAGAATGCCAAAGGCAGCAAACCTATGCTTTCGATATTTGATATATCCTGTATCAGGGTAGTACATGATCCTCTGGATTGAGGCTGGGCTCAGGGGCTATGTCTACACTTGCACTTTTAAGTCGACTTTAACTAAGTTGACTTAAGTCGACTTAGTGTGTCTACACTGAAAATTAAAGTCGACTTAAAGGGGAACTTACAAAGTCGACCTACAGCATCCACACTTGATGCTCTAGGTCGACTTTGTGGGGCTAGGGGGACCTTGGGCAGGTCCATGGTAGCGGGGAGGGGCACCCCTTGTGTGCAATGGGGCAAAGGGGGACAGGGACCCTGGCAGGGCATGAGGGCAGGGTGTGATGCTGTCTGGATTTAGGGAAGCATTTATGATATTATTTTCTATTCATATATCCTAAATGCTCTATAATCCATAGGAGCTATGTCATGTTTGGTGTCAATAGAAAGGTAGTAATTTGCTGGGAATGATTATATAGTTTATGTCTAGGAATTCTATTTGGATTAGAAGCTAGTTTAGATAGGAATTTGGTGTTCTATCTGTACTTTAACTTGTGTGATTTTATGGAAATGTCTGAGAGGGGCGGGTGTGTCAAAC
>ML685765.1:6162721-6371247 GCA_007922175.1 Pelusios castaneus
AGGTTTAATAAAGTTGACTTAATTTTCATTAAGTCGACTTTATTTTCCTTAAGTCGACTTAAGCAAGCTGCTTAAGTCGACTTAAGGAAAGTGTAGTGTAGATGCAGGGTAAATTAAGTCGACTTAAGCAAGCTTAAGTTGACTTAATTTACCAGTGTAGACACAGCCAGGAAGTGGTAAGGCTTTGTCGCTATAGCATGATATGAGGAATCAGTTCTCGGTTCTAATTCCAGTACTGCTCTGTAACTATAAGCAAGCGGTTTACTCTCTCGGCACCTCAATATCCTCACAACAGGGATACTGATTACCTGCTACAAAGATGTTTTGTGAGGCTTAATCGCACTATTTTGACATGCTTTGTTACAGCTTTTCTATAGCTGCATCCATTGGACTAAGAATCATTTGGAAGTCTTTTCCACTTCTGCTTTTTCTGATCCTATGATTCAGATTAGGAATAGAGGTGATGTTGTTACTTCTCCCTCTTTGTAGCTCCATATTGTACATTATAACTCTGACAAATATCCTGATGTAACAACAGCAATAGACAAATCAGATGGGCTGGCAGTTTTGGCTGTTCTTATTGAGGTAAGATGCACGCCTTGTGCGTTTTTTATATTTAATAATGCCATAAATAACACATCTGAAAGCTTTAAAGTACAATGAGATGATTGAGTTTAACTTGGATTCCATCAATATTGGCGTGTCTGGATATAGGGTCTCCCCCTTCCACTCGACTTACATGGATACACAGATAGAGACAGACTCTGCCTTCAGTTGTTTCTGGGAACTGGGTGTATCATGCAGAAGAAAAGGTTTGGGGTATTCACTCACATTTTAAAACATCAAGCATATTCATATACTTTTGAATTTGCTTTCTACAGACTAAGGAGCAAGTGAATTTCTCACAAAGGCTAGTAGAAAGTGAAGATCAGGTTTGCACATCTGAATATTAAAGGCAGTTAGTGTGTGTAGCATGAACATTGTTTAAGACAGCAGGGGTCACTGAACGGGACAGGCCCCTGACACAGGTAATTTATGATAGAGGACAGAACAAGGAGCAATGGTTTCAAATTACACCTGGGGAGGTCAAGGTTGGATATTAGGAAAAAATTTCTCACTAGGAGGGTGGTGAAGCATTGGAATGGGTTACCTAGGGAGGTGGTAGAATCTCCATCTTTGGAGATTTTTAAGGCCTGGTTAGACAAAACCCTGGCTGGGGTGATTTAGTGGGACTGGTCCTGCTTTTTAGCAGGGGGTTGGACTAGATGACCTCGTGAGGTCCCTTCCAACCCTATTATTCTACGATTCTATGACTACGTGTGACCATCACCGCACAATTAGTCCTTCACAGGCACATGGTTCCTTTGTATCAATGACTCTGGTGGTGACAAAAGAAATTATGAGACAAGTAAATTCAGTGCCCCTTTCAACACAGCGCTGGGGACAGGTTTCCACCCATCGCCCAGACACAGAGACAATCAAACCAGTCAGAGATCTGATGGAACCTTGTGTAATTCTGCCAGGCAAACATATCCAATTACGTTGTGTAAGTGTGACCAAAAAAAGCTATATATAAACTTAACACTGAGCCAATGAACTCCACAGTAGAGCAGATTGGAAAATGTGTTTCCTCCTGAAGAAATTGCCAAAAATTGAAATCCCCAAAACTTTGTTTTCCATCAAAAAAGTGAAAATGTCCAAGGAATATAGACACTTCCGTGAAAGCTTTTATTTGAAAACCCAACTGTCAAAAGGCTTCTGTTTTTTCTACAAAAGGTTTGCTAAATGATGCTGCTTTAAAAATTAAATACGGCTATCTCCAAACTTAGCAATATTTACTTATTTTCATTTGAGACATATTTAGAAACATGGTGGATTTCAAAGTTGAACTTAGGACACAATTTTTTCTGGTTGCCAAATGAGTTGTTGAGAACCAGCTCCAAATTATTAATAAAACAGGCATTGATTAGAAGCTCCAGCACCACTGCTCCTGCCCTTCTAACAGTGTCATTCTTTATTTTCTGGGACTGTAAGCAGCAAGTTAAAGGTTTCTGCTGTCAACAAGAAGCCCAAAATATACTACCTGTGGCTATGTCTAGAAACCAATGAATGACCCAAGAAGCTGTCAGTGCAGAATTACCATGTACGGAGTACTCATAAGAAATAGGATAATATTTGTTTGCATAGTAGGCTAACCAGTAAAAGGCTACCTGTCTTTTCAAACATACACAGTAAAGCATGTTACAGAATAAATAATCTAGGCTTCATCTAAAACCTTCCAGGTGTGAAGTCTTCTGCTCCATATTGCTGTTCCTTAGGAAGTAACCAATCATGCCATCCCTGTGCACACAACGTTTCCAGTGAAGTAAATGAAAATTCTAGGTATATACACAAATTCAGCATGAGGACCTCCCCCTCCCCCTCCCAGATTACATTTTGTGAAAAACTCTGTGGCGTTTCAACTAATGAGAGCTGTGCAGCTATATGGCTTGGAAATTTATTCGACAATCAGATATTAATGGTTATGTACTTTAAGACTACTGTTAATCATAGATTCACGGAGTGTAAGGCCAGAAGAGACAATGAGAGCATCTAGTCCAGGAGTAGTCAAATTTTGGACCGCAGATGTCAGGCACTTTTGAACAGACCCCAAAACATTTTTATTTACTTATTATCATTATTGGTTTTTTTTAATTATTGTTTTCTCTAGAGTCTGGACCTCGACCAAGAAATTTGGACCTTGAGAAAAAATCATTGACTACCCCAACCTAATCTGACATGTTTATCAAAGGTCTTTCAATTTTACCCAGCTATCCAATAAGCATCATTGAACAGCTCAATGTAATTGACTCATACAATAATCATTAAACTGATTCAATACAAAATCTTTCTCCTTGAACACTTTAGTTACTTAAAATCTTAACTTTCCAATGTATTATATTGCAAACAACTGATAAGCTATAATTTTGACAATTTAATATTGTGTAGTGTAGTAAAGAAATCCCTGTCCCCAGGTTGTACCTTATTATTTTAGAGAGTGAGTAAGAATGTTCTGAAATGGTAAGGAAAGAAAGGACAGACTAAATAAAACAATCCCAAGGCACAGCCTTAAGTTCTACATCTGTCCATGTTATTGCGTCAGTATTGGAGTTATTGGAACATGGATGGAAGATGGAACTGTCAGTCAAGTGCTGAATATCTGTTGCCTAAAGAATTTAAGATTATGGACACAGAGCCCTGATTATTTGGACAGCTATTAACAATCTATTTGTTACAGGCAGGCCCATTAAATCCATCGTATGAAAAAATCTTCAATCATTTCCAGAATGTGAAATACAAAGGTGAGTGCTAGCGTATGCAAAAAATCAACCGTGGCTGAAGGTATCAGAACCTGATCATTGTTGGGATTCTATCATCCTGTTCCAAGAAACATTCAAGGAGGGCACGCCATGCTTTTGTGAAAACTGCTTCAGAATCGCTCCAAGTACAGTGCGTTCTTCTTAAGCAGATCATACAGCTAGCTTCACTTACCTGCATCGGTATCACATGTTCCTAACTGGGTCCCATTGCTTACATGTGCTACTACTTTGGTTTCTTGCCCCTTAATTTAGTATGCAGCTAGCTGATTTATGCAAATAACAATCAGCGGTGTGCTCACTCCCAGTAAGCAAATGGTCAGAACTCAAAGGATTTTTCTCCATAGCATGCAGTAAAATGCCAACAATGTTGATGAGATGTATAAAAACATGATGTTGACAAGAAAATCTTCAGTGTGTTGGCAAAACCACTCAAACCATTATGAATAGCAGAAAGAGCATTTCAAAACCCTGTCCTCTATACATAGTGATGAGATACAGCATCATGGGCTTCTTGCATAGGTTAGCAACTTGAATACATACTCAGGGTCCCTGGTGTGCTTGTACAGCCTGGTTCTGAAGCTATTTTTTAAATTAAATTAACTAAATTAAAGCTAGCACAACTACACCTACTCAAGTTGCAGTCACATCTCAGACTGCAGTGTAGACAAACCCTAGATGTCTAATGTTGGGTAGTTGCCTACATACTCTGCTCATAAAGGAATTCGGCCCAGTAGTCCCACAGGGGTGCGCATGAGCAGAGTGCACTGAATAGTGAAGAGAAACTTTCCTCATTAATCACAACCCTGGGTTGGTATCCAGGTACAACATGTCAAGCTTGTATAAGAACAAATTTAGAAGTGGTTTAATGGGCTATACTTCTATATTAAATTGGGGCTAGCATCTGCCAAAATATACTTTTTCTTTTTCCACTGAATAACTGCTGAAAAACAAATTTGCCTTACTGGGACTCACCTCTGCAGAGATATACTGCAAACCAGGGCAGTCCTGAAGTAAGTCACAATGATGCAAAGTAGATTAGCACTGACAGACTCATGTATTAAGAATACAAAAGTGACGTGGATTCTCTCTTTCAGACCAGGTAGCTCTAGTCCCAGGTTTTGATATCCAAGAACTGCTTCCTGACAGATTGGATGAGTATTATCGCTATGAAGGATCCCTGACCACTCCTCCATGTTATCCTAGTGTTCTTTGGACCGTTTTCCGACACCCTGTAAAAGTTTCACAAGAACAGGCAAGTTTAAATAAAAAAGATATTTTCTTATTTAGCCTGTCATTGTATCCTAAAGTCTGATTAATTTAAATGCTAATTAATTAATCTGTTTGGGGTTCCTTAAGGAATGCTAAATTTATATTCTCACTTCCTGGATTCCCAAATAGGAAGTTTTTTATAAAGTCCCATAAAACTAAAAGGTATGGTGACTAAAATTAATCCTTGGAGTGGGAAAAAAGGAATTTTTAAAATCTCTCTAATCTATCATACTTCTTTGCAATTGATAAGCAAAGGCCAAGGGACTGCAGACTGGATGGTTCTTTAATTCAGAATAAATGTTATGGTCCAAATTTTCAATCCCACCTTAACTGGATCTTTATTTTTGTGCCTACAACTTTGAGGATAAAAATAACTGTTGATATAGTATAACTAAGTATGTGATTACCTGTGAAAATCAGGTAGAGGATACCATAACTGTATCTTCAAAGAATCATAAGTGAAAAATTTAATCCATTGTTAAACAGGCACAAAGAGAGAGAGATTTGTAATTGAAATTTGTAGTCAATCTGTGTTCTTCCTTTGCTTCAGAACTTGATCTCTAGATGAAAGTATCTTTCACGAATTGCTAGTCCAATCCAACTTAACAGTAACACCCAGGTAGGAACAACCTCTAGCTTTGATTTTGGTTTCATAAAACCAGTGCCTAACTGGTGAAGGGTTATTTGGCAAAACCAAAGGTACCCTGGTTTTTACCCACCTCTAGTATTCTTGTGCATGTCTTAGAAATTAATTAATCGTTTCCCTTTTCAGGTGGTCAACTGATAATCTATCAGGAAAAGAATAGATAGATGTTCTAGACTGAGTTATATAACCCTCAAACACCAGCTTCTTCTGCCCACATTAGGTAGAATGAACCTAGCTAGTAACTTACAAATGTAAGAAATCCGAACTGTTTTATCTCAGAAATCTACGATCAAGTTAGCAGCTGCACTCTGTGTGGTGAAGGTTCATTTCTGTGCACCCTGCCACTTCCTTAACTTAGTTTGTTAAGATAGCCAGCGTACTAAGATGTTTTTTATTACTCGCTTCAGACTTGAACTGTTTGTGCCAATATTTCAACCACTCCTTCATGGAAGAAAGTTTTCTCAATAAGAATTCTTTTTTTCAAAGCTAGTCCTTTTATTAACTTAAAATCAGATCTACTCATTTGTTCTTACTCCACTCCAAGTCAGGCAGCAGAGGGGAGTGGGCTGTGTACTTTTTGGGGGATTCTGCATACACAAATATTTGTTTGCCATGTTTTGAGGTTTATGAAAAAATGAGTAGAGAATAAGCTGACAAATGTGCATCATGAAATAAGGACTTTCTCTCCCCCATCTAATTTTCCTAACAGCTAAGTATCAAAATTATTATGTTACTCTAATGTGAATTAAATTCAATACAGATATGGACATGGTGAACCAGCCTTTTAGACAACTGACTTGCATATCTAATTATATTTGGGCTCACACAGCATGCTATGTTGGTAGCTGCTGCATAACTGAACCCATCACCTTCACTTATCACTGTGCTGAAACATATCCTCAATGGATGGATTTGATCCTCAATGTAATTTCAGCATAAAATGTCTAAACATACCCACCTTGCTTTCTCAATACACCGGATACTGAATTGTGTACATTGTCCCCAGCTGTTGGCATTGGAAACAGCTCTATATTGCACACAAGCCAATGACCCGACGCCCCTGGAAATGGTTAATAACTTCAGACACGTTCAGGAATTTGATGAAAGGCTGGTTTCTGTCTCCTTCCATCAAGGTAAGTAAAATACATGCCTGTGTAAATAAATGATAAATATTTATTCACATGGACCTGGAATACTAAGTGCTCAACAGCATTGCTTTGGTTTCTTCAAGCACATAAAGATCAGCAGGAATTTTCACACAATACCACTTTCCCAAAGATTATTGGCTCCCTTTTTTTCTGCTTACAATTGGTTACATGAGAGTAAGATGTATGCAAAGTTCTATTTGTTGCCCAGTGGGATCAAGAGAGCAAATCCACTCAGCGATTGTCCTTTGATCTTGGAGAGTAAAGTAAATATGGGGGTGAGGAAAGTGTGTTGGGGTGCTTCAGCCTTTCTTCTCGTGTTCAATGAGGAAGAAGTTTTTAATATTATTTATGCCTAACAATTTTTCTTTTAGGTTCATTCTCTGTTTTAATGGCATTTTCACTTGCAGCACTTGAGGAGGGACAGTAGTTTAAGAACAGATGTGTCACCTCCCTACATTTTTGGTTAGAGTAGTAATATAATCTAGAATAGACCAGACTGAGGCTCCTGAGCCGAGTGGCTCTTAATGTATCTTCTGCAGCTCTTTGCAATACATAGTTAACCGATACTAATGGTGAAGCAAATGCAGTTTTACACTTAGCGTCTTTTACCCCAATTTATCAAACCATTTTACATCCCTCTGGTGGCATGTTCATTATCTCCAATTTACAAACAGGGAAATTGAAGCATAAGGAGATGAAGTGACTTTCCCAAAATTTTACAGTAAATCACTTACAGAGTGGGACAGAACCCAGGAGTCCTGACTCCCAGCCTTGTTTGAACCACTCGATAATACCCCGTCTCAGTCAATAATATACAATATTCCACAACTGCACTTCTACAAACATTGTAAATCTTGCAAGAATCTTGACTCTAACTCAGTTAACAGTTAACAATTAAAAAAACCAATGGGCATCTGCTTTTTCCCATCTTTATTAACAAAAGGGATTAAAATGTCCCAAACACAACAACCTCAAATCCTAAATCTTGGGGCCCAAGTACAAGAACCAAAACACACCCACACAAAGAAACCTAAATTAACAAAAACAGTTTTGTGGTGTTTGCCTGCAAAGAATTAAACTGAAGTTTACCCAGTTTTAAGTGCATAACTTTCAAAATGGCATCATTGTATAGTCAGAAAACCTCCAAATTCTATCCCACAGAGTGAGTTTCATTGAATAACAATGGGTTGGTGTAGAGGACACACCCTTCTACAGAACAGGTGGAACTATAAGTTTCCAGACAACTGGAAACATTTCAGTCTTTTTCTATAATGTCCTTCTTTCACTGGGCATTAGACTTAGGCCTTGTTTATACTGAAAATACTGTGTTAATCATCATGGATCGATGCAGTGGGCTCGATTGAGCAGCCAATGTAGACCTCTCAATAGATCCTGGAAGCTCTCTCCCGAGGATGCAGTAATTCTATCCCTCCAAGTGGAGTACCGCTGCATTGAAGGGAAAGCCCTTCAAGTCGATGCCGCCGACTGAAGACCCTGAGGTAAGTCAAAGTAATTAAGTCGACGGGAGATATGCATTCTGCAGCACGAGGATTGCATATCTCCTGTTGACTTAGCTCTGTAGTGTAGACCAGGCCTTTGATTGTAAAAATACTTAAATCCCAATTGGCCTGACAAGTCCCAAAAGCAAAAAAGGCCTGTTTCCCATTTAAGTCAATAGCGCTATCCTGGTTTCCAGGTGTGCAAAGTGCATTTTTCTGACATTTTGTTAGTTTATTTTGTTAGTTAATATTTTGTTAGTTAATTTTTAAATGCAACTTGTATGAAGAAATCATTGCATTACAGACCTTGTATTATCTCCAGTGATAACAGTGGGGCAAAAGATTTCAGTATATTTTCAGCCATACCCTAGCAACCTCTGGATTTGACGGACTGCCCTAAAAATCTAAGCATGTATTTATTCCATGGAGAGATCAAGTAGCTGAGCACCCAAATGCCCAATTACACATGCAAGTAGCTGTCTGCATACCCAAAAGAGAGATGATAATTTCTGCAGGCATAATCAATTGTATATACACATTTGGATGCCACAGCTGAAAATTTGGCACTTGATATTTTATGCTGTTATCTCAAGTTTTTTTCTCCCCAATTTTTTTCCTTCAAAGGCAGGTCAAATTCAATACCCTTTGTTTATTTTTTCTGACTATTACTTTTGTGTGTTCATAACAGGAAATCGCTGTAGCCCCTGACTTTCCTCATTTTTGAATGTGTGTGTCTTTAGGATGTTCTATGGTGGATCTAACGCATCATATCTATGTAGGAAGCTGAAATGAGATGCAGCTCTCTGCCAGTCACCACATGAAGAATACTCAGTCTTTCTTAATCCTCAGCATTCCCTCTCCTCACACTTGAGGTCTGGGAGAGCCGCTTAGCTCAGATTTCAACTTCCTCTGACAGATTAGACATTCTTTGATGTTCAGCTGGACACAGTTGTAATATTTGCCATCATAAGCTATTCTGCCTCTATAACTACTTCAAATGCTGTGCTCTAATAGGACAAGGGGTCTGAAATCTACAGACCAGTGCACTCTACTGTCTCGTGCTTTGTAGATTAGATGATTAGTAGTTCTCTGTGCCCATGGTTTAATATTACACAATCGGGTACAGTAGGAGTTTTATACATTTTCCCCCCCTGAAGCTCCCAGAATTAGCCATTGTGAAACACTGGATAACTGGCGTGTCTGTCTGCGATCCACTCCAAACCTCTGCTCTGGCTAACAGATGTACAAAGCTTTTAAGGAAGTAGTAGTTGAAATACTATTGACCATAAACCAAAGGGGTAGTTCAGCAAAACAAAAAAGGAGTCCTGTGGCCCTTTTAAAGACTAACTATTATGCAAAAAATAAAATTGTTAGTCTTTAAAAGGGCCACAGGACTCCTTTTTTGTTTTATTGACCATAACATTTCTCAGATAGCAGTGCTTTAAGTGACAGGCGATCTGCTGTATCTGTGTGAAAAGCCACATATTAAAAAATGTCTACAACACTAATACTCAACTAGCACCATTTACCAAGGAGAAATAAAAAGTTATGGGATAAATACCTGGTCTGTGTTTCTTTGACATTCATTTCCAGTGTAATCTTAGTGATTTACTTCTCACTTTTTCCCTCTCTCACATTTTGTCAAGATTCAGTACATGATGGACTGAGCAAGGGTATGTTGCTGGTTTACTAACAGCATATATACATAACAGTGATCTTTGTAATTCAGATTGATTGAGCTTCTCATTCTATGCAGTTTTCTATTTCTGTCGTAAAAGGACTTTTCAGTACCTTCTGTCTCTCTTTGCTGTAAGTCCTGTCCTACGGTTAACTGTAAATTATATTGAATTATAGTGCATGATTTAACTAACCTAAAGCAGTAAAACAATATGCTTTTCATCTATAAATCTCTATGTGTCTATGGTGTAAGTCTTGTTATTTCAGTTTAAGGGAACATAAGGCACAGAAGTGACTGTCCAAAAATCACATCCCGAGTCAGTGTCAAAGCCAGGAATAAAGTTTGGGATTCCTGGCTCCCATTCCAGCCAATCAACCACATTATTCAGCTCTTATTTATAAGCAACATTTGCTTTAAAGCCATTCTGAATATGTACCCCACAGCACATCCTGCTGTTCTCATATCAGGAAAGGTCTCTAAGCTTACAGAATTCATTGTCTAGGTTTAGTGATATTTTAATAGAAAACCCATTCATGGTCTTTTGCTGCAGCTAATTATAAATGTAATTGACTAGATCAATGAAGCAAAGTTTTCTAACACTAAAAAATCCTCATTTATTAGCAACATAACCTCTCAAACAACTTTTAGGCACATTCCACCTGCTCTAGTTTTAAGTCCTCCCTAACAAGTACAAGATCCCTCCAACGTATCACCCCACCCCACCCCAAAAAACCCAACCAGCATCATTAACCCTTTGTTCCTTTATGCCGTTTGAGAGCAGCATGATGCAGAGCTTTTTACAACCAACTCTCCCAGAAGCAGGAACAATTGCATTTTGGAAGATGGTGGGGAAGTGCATACGGATGTGTTTTTATCCAGGCAGCCACAGCAGAGCTAACCTTATTGGGCCCATCCATGAGACCAACTGCAGCAGGCCTACAGGGAAGCCTTTCGGACTTTCGAGAAGGGCAAGAATAGGGGCTGACCATAAAGGCCATGAGATGGGATTATTGTGCTGTTTTCCTGGAGCGCAGATGTCTATGAATGTTTGGTCCTTTGGCTCTTGGTTGCTGCTGATGAAACTCACCCCAATTATTTTATAAGCGTCAAGCTACAGAATCTGAACAAGTCAGCTCCAAAGTGCTTACAAACATGAGCTAATCACAATTTTTAAATTGTGTATATCAGGAATGAATCCTCAGCTTCTTTTAGCCCTTGCAGCAACACCTGAAAATAGTATTCACAATTAGAAAACACCAGCTGCAGCAAGTCTACATTCAGCTGTGCCCTTTGCTTATGGACAGAAAGCAGGAATTCGTTTGGCATCCTCTCTTATTTGGGCCTGAACTGAAAAGAGAGGTTAACTAACCGCAGGCATACAGAGCCCCAATCCTGCAAGCTGCTGCATGACTCTTGTACCAATCCAGTGCTCCCTGGGCCACTGGATGAGTACAGACATAGGCCTATGTGGATCTGACTGCAAGATGGGACTTCCTTGAGAAGTCTACCTAGTAAAGGAATAATTTTGCCATTTTACTTCCTTTAAGTGGCTTTGTACGTGACATAAATAGAACTGTAATGACCGGTCACAGGTCAGCTCCCTGTTTTGAAAGGAAAAGAAACTAAGTACCTGTTCATTTTTCTCCTGCTCCTAGGTGTTGTTCTTTCTGTTACGCTAGCCAGTAGTCTTGGAGTTATCATCATGCTTGCAGTAGTCTTCTGGTTGCTTAGGAAAAATAGGTAAGAGATTTTGCTGCCCTATATTTGTTGGTTGAAACAATAAATACATTGATTCTCCTCTGTGATTAGTGGACCCATTTCACAGACAATAGAGAAGAAATACTGATTCATGCTGATGTACCTGGATGGCGTTTGTGCTAACCTACCTATTCCTCTAACACTAACTCCTCCCGAGGTTCTCATGTTTTGGCCAAAATACCTCACTGATGCTCACATTAAACCCCCAAAGAACTGGAGTCCAGAAGTGAGGAAAAGCCTTGCAGCACGAGTCTATGGAGTGGGGACTGAAATACCTTCTGTCCAGCACAGCAGAGCTGCGGGGAGTAAAGGTTAGGGAATGATCTCCTCCAACTCTGCATTCTAACTGCGGTGAACAGTCTGACCAGATTATGTCCTCGCTCTCAGCATTTGCCAGGTCTCACCTCCCTCTATTTGTTCTTTCCCTGGTCCCATTTCTGTTGCTTAAAATTTAGCTCCTTTTAGCAGTTCTCTGAATCTGCTGCTGTGCATGTGCAGTTGGAAAGGAAGTCAGACTAGAGGAGAGTGGAGTTTTAGAATTAATCGCTGTCACAGGAATGGCTATGTCAATTAAGGGACAGAATCCTATACTGATATATACTGAGAACACTTGATAGCAATCAGTCTGGGTCAGTTCTGGAGGAGAGACAAAGGTTGCTTACTTCCCCTTCATCTGCTCAAAGCTTTTCCTTGTAATAAATACTAGTCTTGTCTTGTGTGATACATAAACTGTTATTCCCAGGGCTTTTTTCATGATGGTACTCGGGGGTACTGCGTAGCAGCACCTTTTTTTGCACAGCAAAGTGTCCCCGGTTCTTGCCGCTGCTGCCAGTAGCCCCAGGTCCCTGGCCAAGTATCAGTACCTATTTTTTCAGGAAAAAAGCACTGGTTATTCCTACGTATTTTTTTTACCGATTCTAGCAGCTGGTGCAAACTGAGAGAATCATCCCAAACCCTGTAAAAGAAAGTATTTTAAATAGTCATTGATGCTTTTCCTTCATAGCAGTGTTACTTTGCTAACGTAATTATTTTATTATAGTTGCAAAAAGGAAAGAGAAGACAATAAAAGAGTCATCTACAAGCCTGCCATTGACAAAGAGGATGACAACACCTCTAAAGTATGAATTCTTACCCTGCCACAAAAGTCTCTTTTCATTCATGACAGTGTGAGAAGTTTGCCTTGGACAACACATTTCTCATCTCCAGCCAGTTATAAGCCTCGGAGTCACCCTTAAACTAAAGCAGATAAAACACTCTGTGATATTCCTTGCTCTCCTATCAACCAAACTGGTGTTCTCCTAAACATGAACAGCAGTCACTGCGTGCATGTTTGTTACTGTGTCAAATATAACAAAATGTCACTGGCAGGAAGAAATGTCCAAAAATTACACACCTCTTAAAGTTTTTCTCAGACTACCCGAAGCAAACAATTCAATCTAATGCTTGTCTGTTTGTATAAATGCTTGGAAGGATGAAATCAGCTAGTATTCTGGTGACCTGAGAGCCAAATATCTCACTATACTATTAGAAATGTAGGCTTGAAAGGGACCTCGAGAAGTTCATGTTGACGGCCTTTAAAATGTATTAATTAATCAAAAACTTGAGTTTTCGGAGCTGTTCATGCAATGTATTTCCCACAAAACACTTAAGTCTAAAGACATTCATTAATCTGTTATCACTACTGCATGGGTGTGTCTATATCCACTTCCCCGCTAAAAATTAGCACGGGTGCTTCTCCAGCAATGGGAGCCCTAGAGCAGACAAAGTGCCGTTTAAGTTCTGTGTCTCCTAGATCTGCTCCATGGATGGTAATATTAGTGTTGATCAGTGAGTAGCATTTTAACCACATGGTCTGGAATATGATAGTTGCTAATTGCAGTGGACAGTCTATGTTAACACAACCATTGGTGGAGCTGCACCAGTGGGAAGTGATTAGGGGAAGATGTTAGTGTAGATATAACCAGGGCCCCTTGGGTTGCAGTGGGGTTTGAACCCAGAACCTCCAGTGTTAAAAGCATCCGTCTCGACTACTTGTGTAAAAGGTGCCTAAACTAGTTGCTGTACGAGACTCATTATATGTTATGTGTGCTAAAGGCTGATGAAAACTACTGTTCCATTGTGTGATTTACAATGATATAATCTAAACCCTTCCTCACATTTTATTGTGCTAATTATATTTAATAATGAAATTTCTACTTTTTATCAGTCTGTTTTCCATTATAATCATGAAGCTGATTCTTTTGATTGTATGTATTGACTAATACTGTGTATTATGAGACTGCATAGTAAATGGTTTTGATGAATTAGCTGTCTGCGTTTGGCAGTTTAATTAGAATTATCTTCTCAGATCTCATAAAACGAGTACAAAAAGTTTCATTGGCTCCAGCATTATTTCTAGTATGCATTTCCAAAAGTGTTCAACATGCACTAACTCTGCCTCCACTGAAGCCAATGAGAGATTTACCGTTGCTTCAGTGGCCACAAAATCAAGCTAATCACAATCTCCACGTAGAGGAAATTCCTCTGGGAGCTGTACTGTTGAAACGTTTGGTGGGGCATTCGAGTAACAGCTCAACAATTTGAAAGGCTCACATGACTCGCTGCCCAGGATGTCAGTCACAGTAGAAACAGGCCTGAAACAATCCACTGAACATTGGGGAAGTTCTCATCTGAACTTTGCAACATGGATCCATTTCCCTTCTGAGTGACTGAAACAAACGTTACTGTTGGTGTATATTATTGGAAAATAGCACTAGGAAGGATGACAGCCAGTAATACTGTAATTACAAAGAAGATAGTATGGTTGAACTTTCAAATAAAGCACATCGATATAAGATTATGCAGTGAATAGTCTGATTGGTATCATCCTCCTTCCACTTTTCCCAATTAATTCTTTCGTTGTGTCTTATCAGGTTAGAGTGTAAGATCCTTAGTTCACGAATTTTGTTTGACTGAAGCCCCCAAAGCTCTAAACTTTGTGGACTCAGGGATTCAGAGAATTTCCTGAGGGGCAGAAAGAAAGGTACAAAGGGAAGGGAGTTACGTTGAAGTCATAAAACTTCCAGTAAAGTCTGATTTAAAAACCCACTTGTCACTATTCTTTCTAATCACGCAAATAAACTTCTTGAGGCAACAGATCAGAATACTACAATGAATGGAGCTGGACCTGGGATTTTCTTGGCCCAATAAGCTGTCCTCCTGAAATTCTTTAGTGCTCATCAGGATTTGCTCTTTGAACTGTTAATTTCAAAGATGGGAATTTGCTCTTTGATCTACTTAATCCTATCCATCTGACAAAAGGACAACTAATTTCTTACAAAATCTTGCTCTGAGCGGCTCTCTCCTGCCATGACAGGGGGCAGTCGCACTTTTGTATGGAAGATGTTAATATCAGTGGCTATGTCTACACTATAAAAAGTTAGGTCAACTTTGTTAAGTCAACCTAAAATCGACCTTATTAGGTTGACTTAAAGTGGTTTCCCTTAACCCGGACTTAGTAGTTCGACCTCACTTCCCTTAGGTCGACCTAAGAAAGTGGACTTATGCATCCACACTGGGCTTTGGTTGACCTAAGGAAGGGTTAGGTCGACCTAACAAGGGTTAGTTCAAATATCCCGCAGTTCTTAGTAAGTGGACCTAAGCGTTCATTAGGTCGACTTAAGGAAGCCTCTTAAGTTGACCTAATAAAAGCCTAGTGTGGACAGGGGTAAAGTTAGGTCGACTTAAGCCTCCTTAAGTCGACCTAACTTGCCAATGTGGACATAACCGGTGAGATCAAAGTCATCAGTGTGGTAACAGCTGATTGCCTAAGATGGAGATATGCAACAATTAGGATCTTCAAAAGCACCTAAACAGGTTAGGGACCGAACTCTCCTTCAGTTCAATGGGAGTGAAGCATCTAACTTGTTTATGCACTTCTGACATCTTTGGGTACCTAAATGCCTTTGACAATCTGACCCAGGGTCCTACAAGCTTTTAGCATAATAGATTTCATCCTCTCCCACTGGATTTGTCATCACAGATTGGAAGGGGAAAGAAAAGAGTTTTCTTGCTATTCCAGCTCCCCATCAGTTTCTCAACTTTGAATGAACTAGTATAAATGAAAATATTGTCTGTACACCTGATAGCTAAACTGAAACCAAAAGTAATTAAGGCAAGCACTTTTCTGCACAACAGCAACTGAAATGCTTACATTAGGAAAAATTTAAATGTCACTATTCACTTCATTGTACAGACTGAAAATGATATTTAATGCAATACAAGACATTATGACAACGATAAAAGCTTGAGCTGACCTCAAACGTGGGAGATTTTTTTCCAGGAATCTATATATAAGTTAGAAAGTAGCATCCTTTAACGCATTAAGTTCAGTGATGAAGGCTTTTTTTAAAATTTAAATTATTTTAATAGATTATAGTAAATTTAATCTTATCATAAATTGTTATAATTTCCCATTTAATTTAAAACAGATTTAGTTGGATTAAAAAATATAAATTAAAAAATCTGATTTATATAAAATCCTTTTTTTAAAAAAAACTTTTTTAAAAATCATCAATATTTATCAATCCTCATATGGATGGCTGGAAGTCCCTGTCTTCCAGAATATTAACATTATCCCTAATTACTCTTGAAGTTAGCAGTCTGAGACACATCAGGGTTGTAATAGACCATGGAAATAATAAATAATGAACAACAACAATAATAAATTCCTGACGTCAAATAAAGGTTACAGCACATTCATAGGGCAATGTTGGGGCATCATAGAAACTGGAAGGGGCCATGAGAGGTCATCGAGTCCAGTCCCCTGCACTCATGGCAGGACCAAGTACCCTCTTCAACCATCTCTAACAGGTGCTTATCTAACCTGCTCTTAAAAACTTCTAATGACGGAGAATCCATAACCTTCCTAGGCAACTTATTCCAGTGGTTAATCACCCTGACAGTTAGGAATTTTTTCCTAATGTCCAACTTAAGCCTGCCTTGCCATAATTTAAGCCCATTGCTTCTTGGCCTACCATTGGCAGTTAAGGAAAACAATTTTTCTCCCTCCTCCTCGTGACAACCTTTTAGATACTTGAAAACTGTTACCGTGTCCCCTCTCAGTCTCCTCTTTTCCAGACTAAACAAACCTAGCTCTTTCCATCTTCATTCATAAGTCAAGTTGTTTCAGACCTTTAATCATTCTTGTTGCTCTTCTCTGGACTTTCTCCAATTTGTCCACATCTTTCCTGAAATGAGGTACCCAAAATTGGATACAATACTCCAGTTGAGGCCTAATCAGGGCAGAGTAAAGTGGAAGAATTATTTCTTGTCTCTTACTTACAATACTCCTGTTAATACATATCCCTGAATAATGTTTGCTTTTTTTGTAACAGTATTAAACTGTTGACTCATATTTAGCTTGTGGTCCACTATGACACCCAGACCCCTTTCTGCAATACTTCTTCCTAGGCAGTCATTGTCCATTTTGTATGTGTGGAATGGATTGTTCTTTCCTAAGTGGCGTTTTGCACTTGTCTTTATTGAATTTCATCCTATTTACCTCAGACCATTTCACCCATTTGTCCAAATCATTTTGAATTGTGATTCTATCCTCTAAAGCACTTGCAACCCCGCCCAGGTTGGTATCATCGGCAAACTTTATAAGTGTACTCTCTATGCCATCATCTAAATCATTAATGAAAATCTGTTACTACTGATATCACTACTGCACCCGTGCCATACAAAGGATCTTTCAGTTTCAAGAGCACACCCTCACTCCTCTAAATTCACTTATAAAGGTGCAACTACTCAGACGGTACAAACACGTAATTAGCTGACTGAAGCTTATTTGAGTTACTGAATCTAAAGCTTCAGCCCTCACTAATGCAGAAGGGCTCAAATCAGCAATAAACATTCAGCCATAACTCATTATTGACCAATTAAGTTCAAGTCACCTAATTTCCCTGGAGTCAAAATATTTATAGGTGTCTGACAAATCAGCAAATATAAAAGGCAAAATAATTATGAATCACCTCCTGAAGATTATTTAAAAAATAAATAACGTGTTTCTAGCAAATTTAGTTAGAATTTTATAAACTCAAATGAATATTTATATATCTAACATATTTTTGTCCAAAATTTCCATTAACATCCCAACTGGTGACTAAGAGTAAACCCAAAGTTTTCAGTCTAAAAGATGGATAAGCTGCAAAGAAAGAGCTAGGCTGTAATGAGAAAAGCATTCAGTCAAAGCAAAAATTGCTAATTAGAAATTTTAGTGCAGTTTAAGACACTCACAGAAACCAGGGTTACTGGAAATAATTCCAATCAATTCTCAAGTAAAGTGGATGCCAACAAAAGATGGTTGAAAAGACCATGTTGTATAAAGTTGGTTCATTTTGCAATTTGGAGAGAGCCTGACACTCCTATGACATCCAGGTTTATGTTCCACAAAGATTGACAGACAAAAGAACTTGTATTCAACCTCTGAGCAGAGTCGCATCTAAATCTGTTTAACAATACAATTCTGAATTTTATAATGAGTCGTGATCAAGCCATTGGCATCCCAGGTGATGAACACCAAACATTAAAAATGAATCCAGGGCAACTGATATACAAGAGCTCATGGCAACAGACCATCAGGGAAACAGGATGCAAAAGAACGTGGAACAAATCCAGAGAAATCAATATTTTGGTCCGTATGCATTTCATAAAGAGATTATGAAGATCAATGATTCATGCATCAGAAAACTGGTATAACATAATGTTAGAAATCTGAAATCAGAGAGCTGCTGTATTTCAGCACCAGAGCAGTTCTCTGACAATTAAAAAGGAGCAAATGTCAGGGTTAAAATAGAATGGAAACTTTAACGATAATGGCCAATATACAACCAGATTAACACAGGCCTCAGTATAAAATGGAGCAGGAAGAAATTTACTCCATAGGTCTTCTTCTGGCATATGGCTTCTGATGGCACAAATAATGAATCAGATGTTGGGTAATCGCTGTAGCCACTCTATCATGGCATTGTCAGCTGGAGACATCAAGCGCATCCACCCAAAATCAAGGTGATAATGAGCAACTCATAACCAGACACTCTTTGTTCTTGAGCTCCACAGGGGCAGAACACCAAGCTTAAGAAGTTCCAAGGGTAAAGATGCGACTTAAAAACCACCTGTGATAACGTCCTGTTGTAATGAAGAAGGATCTTTTGCTTTATATTGTTCGTAGGGACATGAGAGAGACAATCCAGAGACTGAGAATGCAGATATGTGCTGCCTCTCTGCTAAGAAATGCACCATCAATTTAATATGTAGTCCCACACCATCTGTTGCTACTGTTCCCTAGAACAGAGGAGGGCATGCTGCGGAGCACGGGAGCCTTTTATCTGGCCCTCTAGCTGGGCCTGGAAGGAGACTGGTGACCACTCCCCCTGCCAGCCCTCAACACCCCCCCACCACCACATGGGCCCAGCGGCACCCTGGCAGGAACACAGCAGCCACTCCTGCCTCCCAGTAACACCCCTTCCCCTACCCCTTGCCCCACTGCGTGCAGCAGTAGCCCATAGCTGGCCCAGAGCATGGCAGCCTCAAGTTGCTCCTCACACTTGCTGCCAGGAGAACAATGGCAGACAGGACCGAAAGGTTGAAGAATGCAGCTGTCGTACCAGCGATGATACAATGGGGCACAGTTAATAGCTGAGTCCAACTTGCTGCAGTGATGACTGGAACCCCATGCTGATGTAGGGTTCTCTTCAGCAGGTCCAATGATTAGGGCATTCGTAGATGTCCATGTAGTTCATGGCCCTTGAGTTGCTGGCAAGCCTGGGAAGGAGTGGGACCCCAGGCTGGGTTTTAGCACATATTCTCCATAGCTAATCTGCTCAGCTAGATTATACTGTATTTCACAAGCACATAAAGGCACGCAGGCAGGCAGGGTTTCCTGCTGCTGACAATTACATCCTTCAACTAGCAATAGTTCATTCTTGTAAAAAAAAAACCAGGTGATTAAAAAAAGCCTTCACCCAGGGAATATGTCTGCAGTAAACTAGACAATTACAATAAAGTCGACAAAGGAATTTACCTAAATCCCATATATGCTGAGAAGTGGAAAAGCCTTTACAGCATTCTGAGAGAGAAAGCTTCTTGATTTAATGGCAGTGTGGAAGCTTTTCTTACTATAGATGTGCTATTTTATTTCAAGAACTTGGTTTATTAATAAGCTACATATATTACCAGGGATAGGCTCATGCAGCTAGGACTAGAGGGGACCTGGACACTTGAGGTGTTAGTATCTGTCCTAAAATTTTATTTCAGAGACTGTGAAACAAACTAAGGAGGTTACATCAATAAGCCATCATCACAGTCATATAGCATCCCATTGTTAAGAACTAGGTGCTCTGATATTTTGTCATGAAATGCGAGAGAATGGGTGTTATGCAGGAGTAACCTTATAAGGCTTCTTCCCAACGCTATCCCATGCATGTTACTTACATTACAGTAGATATAATGACTTAGGATGTGGAAGACAAGTTTCCTCTTGAGTACACTTCTTTATAATGCCTTTTCTTAAGCACACAGTCCAAAGAAGGCCACATGGCTAATCAAGCTCTAGCAAGCCAATATACTTATTGAATGATGCCCACACAAGCCAAAAATATCACTTATATCACTCCCTTTTCCCATCCTCTCCCCACATCTCCTTTTATAAAACATCATTTAAATCCTAAAGGGGTAGCTGTGTTAGTCTAGGTCAGCAAAACAAACAAGGAGTCCTGCAGCATTTTTAAAGACTAACAAATTTATTTATCGCATGAGCTTTCGTGGGAGAAAATCCCACTTCGCCAGACGCTTTTAACATGGGGAACTTACAGAATGGGAAGAAATTAAATGCAGGGAAATGTATGACACAGGATCAGGTCAGGCTGTAAAATTCTGCAAATCAGAATAGGTGTTGGGATTCAAACACTGGGGAACAGCATATAGAGGAAGGTGAGGTCAAATCACCTGTTCTAACGAGAAAAAAATCCATAGTCCCTGTTTAAATTCCAATTCTGCAGTTTCTTTTGAAGCTGCGATTTGTTATTCATTTGGTTGAGCACCACTATTAACAGTCACAGCCGGGGAGATCAGGCTGGGGAAAAGGGGAGAACCGTGGACGGGGAAGATCAGGCTGGGGAAAAGGGGAGAGCCATGGCTGGGGAGATTGACCTGGTCTAGACAAGAGAACGCAAAACTCCATGTAGTTTGCAAACACATTAGCAACAGCTGTAATTGTAATATTGTGAGAAAGTCAATAACACCAACATTTTTAAATCTGATGTGATTTTCCCAGGACTTATGCAGCACAACAGAAAAGCTATTCACACAACTGATCAGATCAGCCACTCCCCCCCTACTACATATGAGAAATAAAGACAGCTTGACACGTTTTCCAGAAAAGGGTTTCAAATCCGTATTTTGGAAGAGGTAGGGAAGGGGAAGAAAGTTATATTCATAACCTGAAACACATTTATATCCTGAAGTAAAGTCAAAGGAAAAAAATGTGTTTTACACTTCAAAACTAGCTGAAAGAAAAGGTCCACAAAAGGACTTAGGCACCTATCTAACACTTTAGGCACCTCAAACAAACATTTAATTGCCACTGAGATCCCCAAAATGCCTGCTCAGCTGCTGTCTAACTCTATACCTGTCTACATTTCCACCATTGAAGACCGCCTAGGTACCTAAGTGTCTGCCAATGAGCACAGCTGCCTCAGTCTAGGTACTGACAGTCGGGACTGTCTTACCCCACAGCCCCAGCGAGAGTCACAAAGTGGGCTTTCCCCCACCTATCTTGCCAGGGACTGATCTAGAAGGCACATTCAGAGCACACCAAATCCCACACCAAAATGAGAAGGGGAGCCGCGGAGGAAGTACACCTTCCCTTATAAATTTTAGTCCAGTTGTTGGAGCATCCACCCAGGATGTGGGAGATCTAAATTCAATTCCCCACTCTGTCTCATGTGGGGAAGAGATTTGAACGTGGCCTCTCATCTCTTAGGAAGATGTCCTGGTCACTATGATATGAAGTATTCTAGGGTACTGCTTTCTCAGTCTCCTGTTAAAGCTGTTTCACTGCATATAAATAATTAAATAGTCATTGAAGAAGGGGGACTGGAATCTGGGTCTCCTTGTTTCCAGGTGACAAGTTCCAGAGGAGTAGCCGTGTTAGTCTGTGTACAACAAAGACAACGGGAGTCCTGTGGCACCTTGAAGACTAACAAATTTCTTAGGACATAATCTGATTCAGTGGGTTGGAGCTCATGAAAGCATAAGCCCAAAGAAATCTGTTAGTTTTTCAGGTGCCACAGGACTCTCGTTGTTTTTGTTTCCAGGTGAACATCCTAATCAGTGGCTCCCACACTCTTTGATCCAACTATTTTTAAATATCACATTTACTTCTTATAATTATTGCTGTATTTTTGCATTTCATTTAGTGTGAGCCATAAATATAGAGGGGCAAATACTGAAAGGTTTGTGTGACCAAACTGAAGAGGAATATTTAACTGCACATAACTATTTTGCTTTTATTTTATTTAGTTCTTTTTTTAAACACATAGCATACATTCCCTATGGTATTAGAAAATGTAAACTTTAGGCATAATCTACCTGCCAATGCCCCTTTAAAAGGAAGTCATTTTTAAATATTCTCCAAGTTTAACACTTTATAGAGGTGCTATGCAATTTGTACCATTAAAGGAAAATCAAACAAAACTTCTGGTAACAGTGTTAGTTCCCAACTTAGTCAAATAAACATACAATGACAGGTTTTGGATACTAGGTGTTTTAACTAAAATACAAGTAAAAACAAACACAATAATAAAACCCAAGCTGCACAAAGGTTTCTCGTGTTTTTCCTCCAGGCTCCACCAAAAAAAAGTATCAGCAATGTGACAGAAAGTCATACAGCGATGTGCTACTTTAGATGAAAACATTCAAATGCCTGCTGGAACAACACAGGCAGCTGGAGGATGTCAGGCAGTAAGTACCAGGTATCACACCACACTGAAATGTCGTTTTGTTACCATGAATGTTTGTTAACTGTGTAGAACATTATTTTTCTCCTGATAAACAAAAAGGTAGAGAAGAGGTGGCTTGAAAACATCAGGGAATCAATATGCCAACGAGGAAGTTGCATAATCAGATGAAGTGACAGTTTCCAAAGCATTAGAAACATCAGAGGTGTTCTTTTAGGAGCACACCATGCTTACAGTTTCCTTCCATGGAAGGCAACTCAAATGGGAATTAGCTAATGAAGAAAAACTGTTAGTTGTGTTTTGGACTTGAACCAGAGAGGAATAAAGCCTCCCTTACAGACTGTAGGAGGAGAACTGGAAAAGACCTTACACCAGGGGGATCCACTGCTTGGTTCATGTTATTGCACGCGCAGAAAACAAACTGATACAGGCACCAAGAGGGTTTATTCATGAATCTTTTGAGAGTGCCCACAATTGTCAGTGTTAGGTTCGTGGTTCGCACATGTGTGTTAATTTTCAAAATCTAATCGGATATTTTTACAGACTTTGGAGAAAATTTTATTTTAAAATATTACCTTTTGAATGTACTACTTCAAATGGAAAGGTACGAAAGAGTCCAGGTAGCCTAGTTTGCCTTGATTTTATGACACACTAAACCATGAATAAGAGAGTTATAGGATGGAGTACACAAAAATGAGTGTTCGATCCATTTTAAAATTACGAAAATCTGGTGATCCTGGCGCTCTGGATTCTAAATAGCTGTTTTAAACACACACAGAGAACTCCAACATATTAGATCACAGGGACACTACTTATATAGCACATAGCATATATTCTGATCTGCTTATGCTCTCAGGAGAAAGCGGGAAAATGGTTATATTTGGGAATAAAATACTCCGTTTGGTTTTTTAATTGATGTGGCATCTGATTTTCAGATTCCAAAGGGGCGGCCGTGTTGGTCTATTGCAGAAAAACAAACAGAGTCCTGTGGCACTTTTAAAGACTAACAGATTTATTTATCGCATGAGCTTTCGTGGGAGAAAATCCCACTTCGTCAGAGTAAGACTATTTACACTACTGCCTTCGTGTCACTCATGGGGGTGAATAAACCACCCCCCAAGTGACTAAGTTATACTGACATAAGCACATTCCTGGGCATGGTTTTTATGTCGATGGGAGAGCCCTCTCCCCTTGGCATAGAGCATCCTCATCAGACATTCTGCAGCAGTGCAGCTGAATCAGTATAACTGCAACATTTAAGCAGCTAGTTGGGAAAATGCTCATATTAAAAGAACATATGCACACATGTGCACCCTACTTTAAATAGAGCTATTGAGAAAAACTGTGTAGGGATTTCAGGTTTGGAACATCCTCTAAGGAGTGTAAGGTTGATTTAGAGCAAGCCATGATATAAAGTTTACATATAAAATTTTAACATAGAAGTTGAATATTTATCCTTTTGGGCCATCACTCTGCATAACCTTTACCACACAGAGCTGTTGCTGTCGTGTCTTAGAAGCAGAGAAAAGTAGGTTTTTGAGCCATTGCTCTCCCCAGTTCACTGGACTGGGGTCCTTATCAATGTGGTCAATAAACATAGAACTATCTAAGTTTAGAAACCAGGGGGTAACCAATTGAAAGAACAGAACTTTTGCAGTTGACACCAGCTGAGCATGTTCACAAGTTCTCAAGGGGAAAACCTCCAAACAAATCTATATGAAAAAACCTTGTCTTTTAATCAAAAAGTTCTTATAAATCTCACATTTCAAAAGTATAACCTAAAGTTAACAGTATCTGGTAAGGTTAAAATAGGTGCTCCCTCTGATTCAAAAGGAACATTTATAACGCATTGTTCTTCCCTGAATAAAATATTTGTATTTTTTAATCTGAGAAAAATTTGAACCCCCAGAAAGGAAATGGAGAGTTTAAATCTTAGCTTTTCTCTTCAAACAAAATTAGCAATTTTAAATTGCTATAAATTACATGAAACATTTGAAAACACAGTGAAGTGAGATTGCACCATCTAGTGACTGAATACTGCAAAATTAAATTGGGCAGTGTGGTTCCGAACATTTCAGTTCCTTCACAATAAGTAATGAATCTTAACAGTTTGATTAAAGTTTTAGCAACAAGAAATTTAGAAACACCTGTTATAAAAAATGAAAATTGGAAACTTAACATCAGTTGTGTATGATAATTTTTCCTTTTAAGCTATGTATTTATAGTTTACATTTCCTTTATGCTCTGTGGGTTTGTAATATACACCATATAAATGTATACATATCACAATAAAAAGTATCAAATGGCTGTTTTGAAGAGAAAGTCAAGGATAATTAAACTTTATTCACTACACATACACGCTTTTTTAAAGTGGCAACAATGCTTAATTAAAGTGTTATGGGTAGTTTAATAGTAACACTACCCAATACACAACTTTCACACAGTCTTTGCAAAAAGTGTGTATAATTTGGAAACACCTTCTCTCAACAAACATGTAAAGGTTCTAAAATGATGGGTTTTTCTATACAATCAATGCAAACACATGCAGTGTTCTTAAATGTGCCAGGATCTAAACTGACTTTTTACATTTATGGATTCACCTTTCTACCATTTTCCCCAAGTTATTTGACCGGCTTTTACCACGCATGCAGAATATTCAGAAACAATCAAATTGGGTCATATTTTGTGTGCTTTTTCTGTGGTCTTTCAACAATGGACCTACAACCAGCAGAGATCAGTAGAGCATTTTTTTAAAATCTTTTGTGGCTCTTCTCCTTCTGTTCTAGTGTCTTAAGAAAAATGACTGAACAACAGAAACCAACACCTATCATATAAAGGGACCGAACCACTTACTTCTCAACAAGATATCATGCTATGTGTAAGGGAATTTCAAGTAAGTATTTTACCCTTTATAAATCTTTATACAAAGAAAGGGAGAAGGAATAAGGCAATGTATTGAAATGAAGACTAATTATTTTAACATTTTCATGAACATTTTTCTGCCTTCTGTGTGTTTAATAAACACAGAGAACAATTACTTGCTCTATGATGTTCAACAAATGAAGCCAAGTCTGTGGTGATTCAAATTAATATTAATAATGAGGCAGTAAGAAAATCAACTATTAAGGGCAACTTAAAATTTGTGACATCTGATAAAACCTATTGTACCTTTCCTCCTGTCCTCTCCTCCACCACCAAAATTACTTACAAATGAGTGATAACATTTCTTTAAAAATTGATGGGAGAACATTATAATAGTCCAACAGTTTTTCTCTGATTCTCAGCTATTCATGCCACTATGGACAACTGATGCTTCTGTATCAGGGCCAGGAGTGAATCCCTTTCTGACAATTACAGACAAGTTGCTTTGTTTGTGGTGGAGGGATCAAAAGTCATTAGGGAAAATACTAGATGCATCAGATGGTATTGCTGCGAAGCAGAATGGTATTTGGCCCTAACCAGAGGCAAGGACCTAGCCAGACCCCTGAGAAGCTGAGAGAAAAGGCACAAGCTAATAAATCAACAAGAATGGACCCAGGTGTGGACAGTAATTACCAACAGTTGCAGAACAAAAGGATAACGATGAATTAGCTAAAATCCCAGCCAGTCAATGGAATGCTTCTTGAATTTGCATGTCCTCCTTGCACGGGACCAACACTAATCTTCTCTGTATCATTCCAATTTTATATACGAGCTACCAAAGCGAGCCAGTCAGTGCTGCAGTCAAACACTACCATTTTCCCTACCAATTTTGTACTGTTTCAATTGGCTACACTATTTATCTCTATCAGACTCTAGCCTACACCAAAACAGAGAATTTATTTTTCTCTACCCAAGTCTAGAAGTGAGCATATATTTAAACCGTCTGGTCTGAAGTATGGTCTTTTCATTTTTATTTCATTTTAATTCCAGATGAAAGGTCTGCCTACAAGAGGGCCAGCTTCAATGAATGTACGCTGTTTGCATCCAGTAAAAGAAAGAATTCCCTAATCACTTTCTTTTGAAAAGACCACGAATAACTCTCATCAAAGCATCTATGCTTTTCAGAACATGACTTGTTGGAAATCTCCCTCACTCTTGTTCTATTCTTGTGCAATAATTAAAGATTAAAATTTTCATATTACCAGGGTTATTATTTATGCAAGACCCTGGTTATCTGATTTATGTATCAACTGTAACATAAACACCCAAAGTGCCCAGCAATCCTCATTCAGAAAAATATATTTTCCTTAACCTGCCATTCATTACCTAAAGAGGTACTCTAATTTTTCAATGACCAGGATCAGAATGACAAATGTATCTGACTTCAAAGATGCAGTAACATAAGCCCTAATTTGAATTAGTCTTTGTAGACTTTCATGTACTGGAGGTATATACTTAAAGGAAAAGACCAGTGAATAGTTACAGTAGTGTCCATAAATACAATTATTTAAATTTTTTATAATTTGATGTCATTACAAATTTCTATTGTATTACACTGACATTTCTCTTTAAATTAAACAAACTTCCTTCCATGTCAAGAAAATAGAATATTTTTTAAAAAACTTAAATTACACTAAAATTTAAATATTTACAACAAGGTTTATGTTGCAGAAAAATAATTCACCTCCTGTTTTCAATATCAGATGTTTACCAATGTGAGATTCATTTCCAATGAATTGGAGGCAGGGGCCCTGCATGTCTAGAGACAAAACTAATCAATTATTCTTAATAAACCTGCATTCTTAATTAATTCTGTGCTTCATGAGCCAAAAATTAATGCAACTGTTTAGTGACTATTACGTTCTCAAATGTAAACTAAGATTCACACAAATATCTCACAGTACTGTTAAAGCCCTGAAATGGGATGTCTAACAATTATATACAGTTTTCCATGGGCCACTTGTGCCTGGAAGCGTTAGGCACTTTTCAGAAAAAAATGACTGACTAAATTCAGTCTTTACTCACCCTTGAGTCCTCACAAACAATTTACAAGCCACACTCCCATGCACAGATTACCTACCAGAAGACAAGAAGTACGGAGGTGAATCTCCAAAAATAGCCACTGTGCCTGGTTCCAAAGAGTCAGTCAGGATATTCACAAGAGAAAACATTCCACTCATGATCCCAAAGCCCAGGTCAGACACGCCACAGAGAAAACACATAAACATACAAGAGGCTTATTACAACCTTCTTTAGAAATGTTCACATTACCTGTGGGTGGAAAGACTTTAAAAATAAAGTCATATTCAAAGACTAAAAAATTTTTTAAGAATCTCTTCATTTCACTCCTACATTCAATTTTTATAGGAAATCCACTCGTTCTTTGGTTGTGATGGTGCAGAATAATAATACTTAGAACTTCTTATATAAGACTTTACATCTTCAACACTCACAATTCTGCTGTAAAGTGAACAAATATAATTATCCCCAGTGCCTCAAGATGGAAGTGGGGGAGAGGGAGGTTAATTGATTTTTCAGATCACAGAGAGTCCATGTCAGAGCTAGAATCTGAACTCATGTATTGCCTCTGACAATAGTTCACTCATGATCCCATTGCAGTTTTATTAGAATGCACAAAAATAAAATGGGCTTGGAGCCTGAAGCACCATCTCACTCCAGAAGGTAAGAGGAATGTCATGCGATCAGGGTTGAGGTATGCTGGCTGGGTTACGTGGGCACTGGTATTGCCTCTATTGTATAAGCTATTTTCTGTAGAGACAGAACTTCATTTTCCAGAGATGTTAACATGACATCTTTCACAAGTACTATTTTGCTTTTTAAAAAGAATAATATATTTTTCTGCAGACTTTAGAGACTGAACTTTATTGAAAGAAATATAAAGATTTAACAACGATTCATTATAACGTACTATCACAGTTTTGCTGTGTCTGGTATTTCAGCACAATGCTGGTCATCTTCACACAAGTGAACTGAGCACCAAAAAAGGAGATCTTGAGAAACAGCCATCGTCTCTAGTAGATTAACTACAGAGCTGGGAACCTAGAATTCCTGAATTCTAAGCCTCATTCTCACAGTAAATGTCTATATGATCACTGGCAAGTTTTTTTTAAAAAGTCAATTTTCCCATTTATGTGGGGATGAAAATACTTACCGATCTCCTGGAGTATATGTAAGGATTAATTAGTCAATGGTTGTAAAATGGCTTTTAGAATTTGAGAAAATAAATCTTAGTAATTACAGTGCTTTTCATTAACTTCCTTTTGATAACAGCAAAATTATTTGGATACTTTTTGCCTTACGTAAACAGAACATCTATATAATAAGCTCTTTTTACTTTCCTGTTGGAGACTATAAGACTTTGTGAAACCAATAAATCGAGTAGGAAATAAACATGCAGTCTGTTTGCAAAAAATTAGTCTTTTCAAGAGCTATAACATTTTACAAATAATTTTTTCTAACTTGACTTTGAGGGGTACATGTTAAATATTTGTGACTGGATTTCAACTTACCATAGGACAACTGTCTGATACGATGGGCATAGCTTCCTCCTGGCTTATACTCATTAAGCTTTTCTGAAATAAATATAATATTTTAAGTAATATTTTGAACATCAATACATTCTAATTTTCAACTTTGCTACTTCAGACTAGTCAGGTCTGATTTTTAAACATCTAAATGAAACAAAAAAGACATTTAAATAATTACATGCAAAGGCTACCTCAGGCTCCAGAGGGGTGGAGCTTTCCAAAGAAAAGGTCATCAGAATTTTTCAGCATGGCAAAACAACTTATTTTCTCCTACCTTCATTCTTGGAAATGGCCGAACTTTTCCAAATAAACAAATAAAATTCAGCCTGAAGCAGACATCCAGCCTGGAAATTTTTATACCATGTGGTTAAAGATGGGCAAAGTTATATTCAACTGAAACCAGGATATTTTAATAAGAAGTGTTGGGCAGGCTTCATAATAAGGGCTATACCAGCCCCACCGATAATATTTTAGCCCTGGGTAAACAGACCAAAAAAAACCTAAGCCAGCTCAGTGGGATTTCTGCTGGTGGGTTTTAAATCACACATTCCTGGCCCTGGCAGGTATTAGCTCCGACAGTAGTCCTGGTCCTGACCCTGCAAAGGGTTATTCATGTGCATGAATAATTTAAACGGGATTGCTCACAGTGTAGATAGCTAAACACACCCGTAACTCTTTGTAGGATCAGTGCCCATGTCTGCACGTACCGAAATGTTAAAACCTACAATTTATGTACCTTAGAAAACTTTGTCCAATGTAATAAGAACTTGGAAAGTTGTGTTAGAACTTGATACAGAGTTTACATCAATTATTTTGATGCCAGCAACAACAACAACAAAAATTTCTTCGGGTTTACCTACCTACATTCCTTGGTCTCTGACAGAAAATTTAGTAGGTGGATGTTAGGCCCATCTATACGGCCAGGAAAATTCAGCAACAGCTGACAGAATTACATAAGCTACTCAGCTAGGCTTTCTAACACCACTTCAGTGCAGCATTTTCACTGCGCTGCACTACTCGAGAAGATGGTTTTACTAAATCAATTTCCAAGTCAACTTAGCAGGTCTTAACTAAGACCATGTCTTTACTGAAAAGGCTGTGTCGACGCAGCGGATCGAGTGAATGGCCAGCGTAGACCTGCTCAGTTGATCCCAGAAGCTCTCTCCCATCAATGAAGTAACTTCATCCCTCTAAGCGGAGTAACACTGTGTCTAACGGAGAGCCTTTCAAGTCGATACAACCGAGTGAAGACCCGGAGGTAAGTCAAAGTAACTAAGTCAACAGGAGATATGCATTCTGTGGCATGCAGATCGTGTCTCTCCCGCCGCCTTAGCCCCATTGCGTAAATCAGGCCAAAGTCGAGCCAGAAAGATTGATTGGATGGTGGCAAAGGCGTGGCCTCTGTTTCAATCTGAGTTATGGGGACACTGCTGCTAAAAGCTATTTTTGCTGACATTTATTTCCTACCATAGCCAAGGCACTTGGGAATGGCTTCTAGATCTGGTTTTAACCTTGTCTTTTGGGAGTAAATTTGTGGCATCACAGGACTTTTTGCCATTTATAGAGGTCCAGAGAACACCTGGAATTCACCCAATTTAGAATTACAACTGCATGGAGGGGCCTCGCTCTCATTCTCCAGTGCTAGCCCATGTCCTGTTGTCTGGTTCATATAAACATGACTAGAGGCTTCGCTGGAGAATGTGCTCCTTTAATAAGGGCTAAGCCTCTATTGCTGCCCACACCTGAATGGGGCTAGGGTCCCCCGTATGCCCACAACAGGAGTGGGGGGCTCATGCTCCAGGACCAGGCTGCTAATGGGGGTGGTGCCAGACATTTGGGGAGAAATGTCTGCTGCATCTCTCCACGTCAGAGGAGTTGGAGACTCAGGTCTGGAGGCTTCTTATGCCAGGAGTTGGGAAGAGGGCAGGGTTCATGCCCCAGAAGAAGGGGCCCTCCCGCCAAGGGGGAAAAGAGGCTTTTGCCCAGGGAGGGCTGGGACTCCTCCCTGCCTCTGCACAGGGTCGCTTGCTCCTCCTCAAGCCTGGCCCGCAGGCCTGGGATGGAGGAGGGCATAGCAGTCGGCGATAAAGCTGCACCCAATAAACATAGCCACGGGCATGGCAGAGGACCCAGGTCACAGCCCAGACTGTGACCCATCCACAGGCCACTGCCACCCTCCGTTGGGCCAGACACAAACCAGCCCCTGCTCCTCTCGCCCCACCACATCCTGAACCCTGCCACCACTTCCCGCACTGTCTGGCTGAGGCTGGCGGCTCCTCAGAGCAGCACATGCCCCGGTGCTACCATCGCCCTGGGGGAAATGGGACACGGAATGGAGAGAGACATTCATCAGGGGCTTAGGGAGGACTGAGGGCTTGATCCAGGCATCCCCTTCTGTAAACATTTATGCACAATGAATAAGATGACAACTCTTTTTTTTTTTTTTAGAAGATATGTCATCTCACAGGGATCTAGGACCTCGCACTGCAGGACTTTAACCATCAATACATTGCACAACCTGTTACATGTTTGTTAGAGCTAACGTCACATATTCACACTGAGGTGTTCTGTACCCATCTGTAACATCCATGGACTGTAGCTCCAGTGACAGGACATTAATGATCTAAACTGGAAGCAACTGTAAAGAGCAAAGAACCAGGTACAGGGCAAACTGGCTAAGTGGAAATCATTACAAACTTTGTGCTACAAATGAAAAAGCACTTATGGTCACATTATGAAGTTGTCTTCAACTTCCAAAGCTATCAAGGATGCCAAAGTACTCCATGCAGGTCAGCTAAAAGACACCCCCAAATTAAGGGAAGAGAAATTCTTTCCTCTGCTGGAAGGAATGCTTCTCCAGCTACAGACCCTATAGGAACAAGCTTGGGCGGCATCCCTCTTTCATACCAAGTTTTCCTATTTTACCAATTTGGTTGGGTACCATTCCTCCCACTGAAACGACAAGCCTATAGCAAGAGACGGCATATCCAAAAGGCAGAATATTCAGCCTCTTCTTTTAAAAGTTTGGAGGAGACTTAAGGGGCAAGATTGTCTTTAATACTTGAGATCAGAGATCTGCGGCATGAGGAATTTAACCTGTATTAACACATTTTGTAGAGAAATAGGTGGTAGAGAAGAGAGTAGTTTGAACTTTGTTGTGGGTTCACTTAAATTAGAACAATGGCATCTTTGTTCTCGACTAAAACCTTGGAAAAACTGAACCAGGTACAGTGAAAGATAATAAATATACCCATCATCTAGCTTTTAAATAAAAGGAGCTCCTGACTTAAATAAGTGGCAGTTCAATTTGGGAAGAGGAAGGTAACAACTTTTTCTTTTCCATTTAGGCACAGGGGTGAACACATTATTGTAAAAATGCCAGCAGACACAAACACATAGCTGTAGTCTTTGGAAAAAAAAGACCTGATGGTTTATGAAAGTTTAATTAATGTAGCACTTGGGAAAAGGTGCCCACTTGGCAGCTCTGGAGCTTGACATGAGGTAGTGAACAAGCAGGAATGAATGTCCTTCCACACTGCTAGTGTTAAAGCTAAGTTAGAGAAGCCACTTAATTTAGACCATATCTCCATTGGTAAAGTTTTCCTAGACATTCAAGTCATTCTTAAAAGATCCAGCTGACTTGATTTCAACATTATTTGAAATTTGGGAATTGTTCCCCTGTATATTAGGGGTTCCCAGTTGTGCCCATTTTGTAATGTGGATACGCCGCAACTGGGTAAACTTAAAATCATTTCACCTAAGCCACTGAATAGTCAGATAGTAGAAATACCACCAGCAAAGAGTTTAAAAGTCAAGTGGGGGAAGTAATCAGCCATTACTGAATGTTCACAGAATTCTTTTACATTCAGCTGGAATGTGATCTCCTTGTGCTGACTTACAGAGGAAGATATAATACAGCAAATTCAAGAGAATTCACGTCAGCTCCCTCCCGTTTTGGCAAAAAAATAATGGTTTCTCTCTCTCGTGTTTCTTTAAGTGACCAGAGTAGCCATACGCTTTGCAACTAAAGAACCAACTAGAAAAGAAAGACGGTTGCTTACCTGTAACTGGGATTCAGTAAGTCACAGAAGCATACTATGTGATTCTACATTTATTATGCTTGCAGGCATTCCAGTGTGTGTACATTCATCTGACAGTTTAACACTGATACATGCTCCACTGAGAATATGCCAAATGTCTTTTTTAGACACAGAAAATTAGTGTGTAGTGTATACGGGCATTTATCAAACCAAAACCAACCTGCGCTCGCCCGGCCGCCTGCGATAAACAAATCTGTTCGTCTTTAAAAGTGCCGCAGGACTCTGTTGTCTTTCTACTATAGACTAACACGGCTACCCCTTTGGAATTTAAGCACTGCATATGAGATTCCTAATTATTTTAGAGTTCCTAAATTACAGAGGCAAAAACAGGGGAGGGGTACAAAAATCAGGTTATCTGGTTATAAAACTAGAGAGTTTTCACGTAAGTGATTCTTTTGGGGCAATACGAAACCTTAAAGTTAAATATTTTACCCAAATAAAGATAAGCTTACATGAATTTTAATAAGCACTGTTACTTTAAATGAAGGGTAAAGTTTCTCCCCTCCACCTCCTATTGAGACTAGAATCACTGAATATACACAAATTTAAGATTATGATATGGGGGGGCAGGGGAGAGCAATTTACTAATACATCTCCAAGGCTTGAGACAAAGGACTCAATTATTAGATGTGCTGAGTATCCAAAACGAATTCAAATCCGGAGGAGTTGCAAGTTGTCGGCACATCTGAAAACCAGGCCTTAAGTCTGCAGTTCTCCAACAGGGTCCTTAGGTCCCTAGTGAGCCACAAAAAGTAACAGTGAGAATGAGCAATAGGGACAAGGAGGTGATGGTCCAGGACAGAAGTGCTTATGACTTAGTTCTCAGAATGAAGAGCGTGGCTATCTTCTTGTGCTGAGATATGCCAAGGGGCCGTGTGAAAGGAAGATTTTTAGCAACTGCGTAGGCACTAGTTGCATTCAGTGGTAAAAAGATGTAGTAGTGATATGTATTAGCATTATGTGCAAGTGAGCATCAAACTGGGAGGCAAAAAGTTTAGATAAGTGGGTGTGTTTGATGCCATTGGCAGCACCTGAATTCAGTCAAGGTTCTAAGTTAGAGTCCAGAAATAACGGGGATAGTCTTCTGGGGAAGATAGTTTTAAAATAAAGATACTAGGTAAGTGTTGAGACCAGATGTGTCTCTTTTTTCCATTTTGATGCAATGGTGTCTACCCTTTTCCAAATACATCAAATAGCTTTGACAAAGATAACTATCTGAATTGCCAAGTTCAATACTGTTATTAATATATCTGCTAGCAATTACTTTTGCCAGACTCCTCAATACTCATTCAGCTCTTGAAGAAGCCTGGGCAGTCCAAATACTTGATGGATCAGTCAACAACACCAGTGCCTCAGCTTGCTGAAGTCTATTGGAAAAAACAAACTCCCCACCACCACCATGTGCATAAATTTCTTTAATCACAGGATATTCGAGATTGACTAGATGACCCAATACTTCCCACTTCTCCCTCACCCCTTTTGCCTCTGGAAATGCCAGAGTACATCCCATTTTACATTTACTAGCATTTGTCTAGTCTTGATTTCAGCACTTTGGAAGAGTATTTCCACTCCTTAACTCATAACTTTAAGATACTCAAGTATTCCCTCCTAGGAACTATTTTACTATTTCCGCTTATTCTGATGCAGAAGAAATTAGTATAGGGACAGAAGGTGTTGCAGGAGCTACTCCCAAAATAGTCAAGTTCAGAAGCAAATCAAGCTATTCAGGAAGTTTATTGAAGTTAATAAATGAAACCTCAGGCATGGGTTAAACTGGTCCCTTTCCAATGTAACCATGTGTTACAGAGTGGGAATACAACCTACATAAGACCGATTACATGGAGTTACTTCATAGAAGAAACTCTGAATACTTTTCATTATGTAACTTTATTTGAGATGCACATTGTTGTAAAAAAGTTCACATGGAATAATAAAACCATTCTTTTTTTTTTTTTAAACAGTATCAGTACACAATTAGTGATTAAGTTTACAAGTTAACATGACAACTCCACTTTATCTGCAGGAATTTTTCACATTACACCTTTGGAGCAGAGACAAAATGTGCTTAAACACACATATGGTAGAACAATTCTATTTGAAAACTAAGCATTTTCTTTAGGGCCATGCTTTTTAGTCTGAATTTAGTAAATGTATATTGCATTAAAATAATTATAATCCCAAGTAAAAGTGTAATTTGCAAAATATATGTTTATAAGGCCATAGGAATGCACTAACATGTTTACATTCACTGGAAACAAAGAGAAAGTGGTAACTCCTGTCTCTACATGGCATGTTGAAATAGAAGGTATATTAATGAGATTCATGTAGCACGAACAGTTCAAGGGTGCAGAAGAGGGAAGAAGCCAATATCTGCAATAACAGTTATCCTTAAACTTTAATCTTGCAAATGTCATTTCATTATGTAATCATACGAAATATGCATTTCTACGAATTATCAACACATTTATACATTTTATATGCTATTGGTGTATCTTCCAAGTTGTTAGCTCTCAAGAGTTCCTCACAGAAAATACATGTATTTCAAAAGTAAATCCATTTCCCCTTCACTTTTGGCTTGTGAAAGTAATAGACTAGATTTCATTTGACAAACAAAAGAGGAAATACACTTGACAGGAAATAACCCCATTTATAAAACTGCACTTTTCAAACACTTTGACTAGTACTATAGAAACCCCCAAATTCAAAAAAGGTAAATTTCATTACATTTAATATGTGATTTTGAAATTTTAACATTCATTCCACTTAAATGTAATAATTAAACTTAAATCAAGTATTTTATGTCTACTCAACAAGAACAAAGCATTTTATGTGCTTGGTTTGCCGATCACAGGATTGACAGCTCTAGCTAAGCAGCATGAAGAGCATGTTTTCAGGTTCTATTTTCTCACCATTTAGAAAGAGCCAGAATGCACTGCACAGAGGGGGAAGGAAGATGAGTGCAGGGGTAGGCAGGGGAGAGGGAGACTGCAAAAACTTCAACAGCAAGTAGGAGCTATTCCTAAAAAGCCCGAAGAAATGCCTGCCTTTCTTTAAAACCTAATTGAGGTCTTTAGAGCCAGGCAGGTTGCGCATTTACTGCTTTGTACACGGAAGAGTTGGATCACTTGTTTTAATGGATATTAGAACATTAATTAGCTGAGGCATAGTTAAAGAATCCTTCAAAATTTAGATTATAGTCTTGAGTAAAGTTAGAGACTGCACAAATCATATTGGTATTAGAAAAGTCTGCAGCACCCAGGAACTGACGCTCCGACGTAACAGTTTACCATTTATCTGCCTGCCTAAAGCAAAATATAGCTAGAAAAAGTTCCCAGTGAAACACTGTTAATCAGCTCATTTACATGCTAAAATACAGCACATTTTTCAATGTCTGATAACAGACTGAATGAGTAAAGAGATCTAAATTGCCCATTACCAAAAGTTAGTACACTGATAAAGTACGGCCCCTTGACCACTTAATACTGCTGGAAAAAAAGTCTGTTTTACCTTATCCATAAGACCATTATGTTTTCACATGAAACTGGAATTCTTCAGTTTCAGCAAGGACAAAATTATCTGTTACTAAGTCCCTCTACAAATAGAAAAAGATGAACATTATATGAATTATATGAATTATTTACTGCATTATTTTATCATGCATAAGTGAATTTCCTATGGTCTTACCTCAAAATGTATGTACAGTTTAGCATAGCTCAATGTAAGAAAATAGCAAGGATTTCTTTTTTTTTTTTTTTTTTTAAATACAACAGAGCAGATACCCCAATTTGCTGCTGCTTCAAGAAGCACTTTCTAGACTCTCACTTACAGGCTCTTTCAAAAGGAAGTTCACAGAGACTAATCTTGTTTGTACATAGAACCAAACAGAAAGAGGACAGAAGAAATACAACACAAGCAAAGCACTCTGTAAAAATTGCCAGCCACGAAACATGTCAGTTTTGGTTTGCAGACAACCCCTGAGATAAAAATCAAAGTGTCACAACACCAAGTAAGTCAGAGGTAAGTTACTGGAAATGAACATTCATAGTTGGAGTCTTAACAATTGCTATATAAAAAGCGCTTTGTTACTGTGCAGAAAACTTAACTGCATTAGCCTGTTCCAGAAAAATGGAAAGCATAGGCCAGAGCGGCTAGGGTTGTTTTTTGTTTTGAACTTTCTTGCCACCTTAAAAATTTTGCTGCCCTTTCTAGTTCAATAAGAACAGAAGATTGTGATTCACAGTCTAGTTACAATGATCACTTTAATTGTAATTAAGTACAAGTTTGGGGAGAACGTGTAAAAAGCACTTAAAACTTTGGAGGAACAGATGAAACTTCAAGTCCATCCAGGACAAAGTCCTTTTTGGATTCACTGTCGATGGGCCGCTGAATTAGCTTGAAAATATTTGAGATAGAGCCCAAGATGACCAATTCGATATCTGACATCCCAAACTGAAGCAGAGTTAAACTGTGGATTGGTTGTTACCACAAAGTTAAGTGACTGTAGTGATGCACAAGCAGACGTCACAAACTTAGCAGCTTGCCAACAAGACAGTTTGCAATCTGCCCCTTATAACCAAAGTGCTAGATGCTGTTAAGTTTGTAATTAAAGCTAGCAATGGTCCAAGTTTGGCACAACAAACTAAAGCACCAGTTTTAAAATCACTCATGGAGAGAGATCTTTGAAAAACAAACAAGCAAGTGACAAAATATACAGACAGTTGCAGGTGTTCAGAGGAGTGAGAAAGGCAATTAAGTTTCAGCTTGATTCCTTGGCATCTAAATTTTGCTGCACCAGTTTCCAATGATAAACTCCTATAATTGCCTGAACAGACTGAAGACTTTACACATTCAGTATCAGGTGCATAGCATTGCATTATAAGCTATGGTGTTCACTTTCTTTACTGATGGTATGCAAGAACTACAGTGACTACACAGGAGGCTAATTTGTGCATGCCTTTGCCATCAAGGTTTAGAGATGTGATGGGAACATCCTCACAGCATCACTGTAAGTCACCCTTAGGGGCTGCACTTACACTTCATACTCTGAAGAACAGAATCCAAAGAACTCCATACCCTCAGCCGTTTAGCTACCAATTAAGTGGTAGCTAGGATGCCTACCTGTGCTATGTTGAAGATTTCAATTCAAGTGTCGTCAGAAACAAGAACAAAAAACAAAGCAGCAGATGAGTTGGACTAACGGGGAAACTAGGTGAAAAATGAATGATCTAAGGAAGCATTCAACACATGAGACAAGAATGATGTTGACTTAGCATATAGCTCTGGTCAAAAAAGATTCTCTTAAGTTTGGTAAAAACAACAGAAAAACACCCTACATTCAGAAAAGAAGCAATAGCTTCTGTATGAACAGATTTGTGTATTTGTGAGACAAACTGAATAAAAACCTATGCAAGTTCTTAAATGTCAATTTGTTTTAATAATCCCTATCACCTTGAATATGTCGACATGAGCACACGTGTACAGCAAAGACTATTGGAGATGTGATTTAATCTATTCCTTCTGGTTTTCTTTCTAAAATAAATTTGTAAAAAAAAATGCACAAATCTGTTAAAGAATTTACTTACAGGACAATTAACCATGCAAATACAAGAGTTAGATTGCACTGTAACAGGCAATAAATGGCTAATATGGATGTGCAAAGTTGAAAGAAAGGTAGCAGCTTTTGCAACAGGCATTAAAACAGAAAGAAATTAAGATAATTAAGTCCTGCATTTGTGGTGTCTCCACTTCATTGCTTCCACATTTGAGAAAAAGGAGCCTGACAGGTTGATGGGCTTAGTGAGCAAAATCCACTCGGTATTTTGTTTAACGCAGTCAATGTTCATTGAAGCTCTCAGCAGCAGCTTGGTGGTACTATTTCTGAGGGTTTGTGACCCTGTGCTTTCAAAGAAGCAGAAAAGGTTCTTCTAAGTACGCTGCAGTCTATCATAATGAGTTCATCAAAGTAGCGTGCATCGAAAGAAGCTGCTCTTCTTCGATCGATTTTCCGTTATTTTCACCGGCCCACCAGCTCCTGGTGAACTGTTGTCATTCTGAAAGGAAAAATCAAAACGACTATGTTATGAATGGGAAAAAGCGACCATAGCATTGCCCCCTTCTCCTCCACTCCCCTGCCCCCAATGCATAAATGGAATTTGGGATTCAACTGTTTTTATTAAGCAGACGGACAGTTTTACTGGTTAACTGACAGTTAAATTAGGCAAAAATCATGGAACACTCATGGTACTAAAAACAAACAAAATGATAACAACCACAAAGCCATGGCAGGGGGTGGAAGCTAAAAAGGGTACACTTCACGGAGGTCAGAGATCATCATTACAGGGCACTAAAAATCATAGTTTCCATGACAATGTCTGATTCTAGGAGGGCATAAGGTTTCCACAAGAATCCTGTGCTTCATCCACATGGTTTTGGTATGGTGAGAGAGAGAAAGAGAGAGGTTAGGGAGGATTGCCACAAACTTTGTAATCTGACAGGGCAGCAGCACCCCATTTCCTCTCGAGTCTTTGTAACAGAAAGAATGAATGTAGAGTGCTACGATGCATGCACACAAGGGGATAAAGTGGAGCCTTAACCCTGGCATCTCTCACTTGCGGAAAATTACTGTGAAGTTTTGATGTTCTCTTCATAGTTTTGTAGAGAACTTAATCACAAGTGCTGAACAGTAAGACAACATTGCCTGGCAGCATCTGTAATCACAAATCTATGCAGAGACATTTTCTTTTGTCAATACAAAGTTGCTAGTTAGATGCCATAAAAACAGTGGGTTTCCCAGGAAGTATAAAACTGAAGGGTTTCAAACATTGGCCTTGTAACGGCCTGCACCATGCATAGAAGTAAAACCTATTGCAAAGATAAAGGTACAAACCATTTTTCTGTTGAGCTTTGTCATTATATCCCGTGCAAGTGTGAAGAATGCCTGGAACCAAGGAGAAGGGAACATCAGAGAAACTAGATAGAGTGGTAACACATTTAGTAACTGGTCTACAAAATATGCACCATTAAAAATTACATCAAAGGCACCAAGTGTGTGATGGATACTTTCTCATATGGGAATAGTCATGTTTTATAATTTGGTGTTTAAGTCAAACAAGCAGCACATCACATTGCATCAAGCTCTGTCGTGTTAGAATTTAGCCTTTAAGGAGCACTGTTCAATATGAAAAGCTCAAGAGTTAGCTTAGAACAGAAAATGCAAGGCTCCCTTTCCTTTTGTCCATGCAAATGCCTTGCACATGAGATCCCAGCCAATCCAGCGCCTACTCTCACACCCCAAACCACTTTGGCTAGTTTGTGTCATGCGATAGTCGACAGCTGTGATAATCACACAGGGATACAAGTTGAATGATAGCTAGAGCTGTGTTTTAAGGCAAGAGAAATCCTTGTAAGGGGCTGGATAGAACTTGAATTCTCAGGGACCAAAAGTGAAGTAGAATTTTAGGGGAGGGCTTTGACATGGAGACAAGATTCTCAAGGGAAGGAATAGAAGTGAGTATGTGTCTGCGGTGGGGAGGGGATGGGAGCATCCATTGATAAAGGGGAGAAAAATGACAATAGCACAAACTGAGATCCATATGTGATTCACTTAACAGAATTAAGTATTAGCTTCTAGAAGTTAAGCAGTTGGTAGAAATAAGATTTAAGCATTATGTCTGCATCTCACATGTCTAGGCCAGCTATGTAATAAAGATGAGGGGGAAAAAATAAAAATGCTAAACGTTATCCTGACAACTAGCTTGGACCTCTGGCTCTAGGTGCCAATGCATTCCCTGCGTTTAATTATGCAAGATGGGTATAATGATGAAATTGCGGAATATCCCTGACAATTAATAAGCAAAAAACCACAGTGGGTGAACAGTTGGTATATATGGGATCTGCTTTTATTTTAAGTCAGTTTCTTACTATCCATTTAATATTAATGTCACTTTTACTTTCCTGATTCTGCAGTCCATTACAAACAGAAAAAACACTGTTATAGGGATAACTTTAAGAAAGTTAAATACCATCTCCAAAGCAGGACAATGAAAACAGAAACCCATTCTAGCTATAAATTAAGTACAGTGCCCCACAGATTTCTCAATTTACAAAATGACTTTCAATGATATATCAGATGAGCTCTTTCTAATGCTCATATTCATTTCCATTACTTCAAGTTACTATACAACACAACTGTGAACTTAATCTTACTGAGACTCAAGAGGAGCACACCCTTTTAATATACTCTGGAAAGATCTTAGCACACAGTGGCCTTCTGAAGACAGCATTTAGCAGCTATCCTGCCTCTCATGTGATTTATCATCGACCAATATTAGTCCTGGGTGTGGGGGGGGGGGCACCCCACCACATGACAAAGACTGCTGTATGTCATGACTACTGTCTAGTCATAACAGATCTGTACATTTAAGCCACCTTGAATGGATTGATTGCTTAGTCCTCCCTAAAGAAAGCACCCAGTAACTGTTCTTGGAGTCCTTACCATTTTCCTCTTTCAGCCATTTTAAGATAAGTTATTTTGTGTGGGTACAGATAAACACTGTTGTGTGGGATTCTCTGCTCAATCAGCGGTGACAGACTCAAGCTTCATTTCCTTCTTCTCTTCTAGTAAAGGTCTGAGGAATCAGTGGTGGTGAGGGTTACTCAGTGAGGTCACCTCATAGCTCTATTTGCAGCAAAATATATTGTCACCCTATAGGGCAAGCCATCACAATTTAAAGTAGAAAAACCTACAGCAAGTCAAGATACATGAGGCCTGGCCTATTTTGAGCTACTCTTTCAGCCTAGTGAACCGACCAGGTGCCAGCCAAGATATGTTTGGTCCTCTCTGGCAAGTGGTAGGGAGAATAATAGTGTGTATCCAGTAGTAACCTGAAATCTATCTCTAGGACAGAGAAAATGCTAATGTACTGTAGTAGCACCTAGAGTCCAGAATCTCACTGCACTAGGCACTGTACAAACATATGCATAATTTAAGTATCTAGACACCTTTTGGTTATTAGTAAGTGTAGGACTACTCTATTTGTAACATTAATAAAACGTCACGGTTAACACCCATCTACAAATGTATCAATACAACCAGAAGACATCTGGTGTTTGGATGCTACAGAACATAGCTGAAGAAAGCACAAATGGCAGCACATGGAGACATAGCAGCAAAGTGGCCAATCCCGAGTTACATATTAGCTCAGAAAAGCTAATAGATATACTAGAACAACACACAAAGTTTTATGAAGGAAGACAAATATAATTCCAATCTTACCTCTTCCACGTTTATGCTGGATTTTGCACTTGTCTCCAGAAACTTGATTCCGTAATCTATTGCTAACTGGAAGACAGGTTTTATAAAGTTTTGGTATTTATAAGCTAAATTTGCATAGTGACAAGACGTTTTAGGTCAGCTAATATGGAGCAGTGGCAGTCATTTTATTAAGGGTGCCACCAAGTTTCTATCATAAGAGCAAATTTACCTTCTTTCCACTGGAAAAGTGTTAACATTACCCTTTCACTGAAGAACTGCAAGCATTAATGGAGAACGAAAGCAGGAGTTGCTATAGAAGTCTGCATGGTTCCTACAGACTTTGAGAGGCTAACTAAGGATTTTCTGAACATAATGGACCAGACCCTCTGCTCGTGTAAACTGATGTAACTGCACTAAGTTGTATCCCAATTACGGAAAGTTACTAGAGGGCAGATCCTGGTGTAAATCTGTACCTTTTTTGAATAACTGTATGGAAATCACTTGAAGGCTATAGGATTTTTCTTATAGCTAGCAAGAGTTCAATTAGGAAAAGGTCTTAGCAGTCAGACATATGTAGGTGTAGATAATCCTGCCAGTGACCCCCTAGAGCAGGGGTCTCAAACTCAAATCACCACGAGGGCCACATGGGGACTAGGATATTGGCCTGAGGGCCACATCACTGAAACCTCTTCATACAAGAGTTTTTAAAACCCTGAAGGGCCACCAGTTTGTTTAATTAAAATTAAATTAAAAATTAATTCATTTAATTCAAAATGATTGCAAATAAAATTAATTGGGTTTAATTGAATTTTAATCAATTTTAATTGAAATTTAATTTTTAGAAAGGTTTTTAAAAAACCTTTTTAAAAGCTTTAATTAAAATTAAATTTTTAAAGTTTTTTTTAAAAGAAAGAAGGAAGAGAAAAAAAAGAAAGAAGGAAGGAAACAAGAAAAAAAGCTGCATGCAAACCCCAACCCAGCGCCCCCATGGGAACCCTCCTCACACCCCCAGGCTCCCCTCCTGAGCCCTGACCTGGCCCCAGGCGCACTCTGCTCACCTGGCTCACCGTGCTCCCCCACCGCTGCAGGCTGGGGCTCAGGCTGGTGAATGGCACATCTGCGTGGCTCCAGTCCCACTCTCAGGCAGCGGTTGGCTCCTCCCCACTGACTGCCCGGCAGCTCCCGAGGCCACTGGGCGGGGAGGGGCAGGGGGCGTGGGTGGCCTGGAAACACTGCGGACAGCACTGAGCTCAGCTCAGCACCAGCAGGAGGACCCCAGGTGGGAGGCAGGCGGCCACAGCCCAGCTGCCGGCTCCCAGCTGGCAGCACGCGGGCCACTTGAGAAGCCAGCCAGGGGTTGGGAACCCATGAATTCTGGCTCTTGTCATGGGCCACTCGTGTTTGAGACCCCTACCCTAGAGCCAGTATCATGCTGTGGGTTGTGTATACAATACTTTCATGTGTGCAGCCTTACTTAAGGATCCTTACAGGGTTCTGGAATGTCAGAGCAACTAACTTGACTCTTAATATGTCTACTTTAAAACATTAATAATTCCCCATTGCAAGTCTTTTCAGAGACTGCTCAACTGTAATACACACAAATTACAACCTGATTATTATCCTTTTTAAGTTTCCTAGAAAGGAAAAAATTGTTTTATCATAGGGAAAGCCAACCTTTAGAATGCTTCAACTGAAACAAGAGTATTCCAGCTCAACTAGAGTCCATATATTAGGTACCATCTTAAAAAAAGGTTGACATCCTATGATGTGTAGAAAATTCTAAAGCATAAAGGACTCATTTAAGACTCATTTTGTTTGGTATCGCAAAAAGCAAAGTAACACACCTCATTAGGAATAGTAGATCACAGAAATCATTAGACCTTCATTAAGAATTTAGTAGTCCAAAAAATTTACCTTCTCTCCTTTTTCTTTTGAGACTTGTCTCTTTTCGTTCATATCACATTTATTTCCCAGGATCATTCTTTCCACATCTGAAGAGGCATGCTGAAGGGAAAAATAAGCTCTTGTAAAATCAGCATAGAGTTAATTAAAGATAAATCTTCACCTGTCAGAAACAGAGTGTCTCAGACAAAATAAAACCCTAATATAATGGGATGAATGTGAAAGAAGAATCAGCTTTTGGAAAGGATTAAAGTAGAAATTAATAAAGTACTTAATACTTAGTAAGTAATACTTGAAGTAGTTTGCTTAATTGTGAACATATAGGGAATCAACATGGTTGGCCTGTTTGTCTTCTAAATCCCATAGAATCAAAAACTGGAAGAGACCATGAGAGGTCATCAAGTCCAATCTCCTGCACTCATGGCAGGGCCAAGTACCCTCTTAAACCATCTCTGACAGGTGCTTATCTAACTAGCTCTTAAAAACTTCTAATGATGGAGATTCCACAACCTGCCTAGGTAACTTACTCCAGTCGTTAATCACCCTGACAGTTAGGAATTTCTTCCTAACGACCAACCTAAACCTCCCTTGCAGTAATTTAAGTCCATTGTTGCTTGCCCTATCATCGGCGGTTAAGGAGAACAATTGTTCTCCCTCCTCCTAGTGACAACCTTTTAGGTACTTGAAAACTGTTATGTCCCCTCTCAGTCTCCTCTTTTCCAGATTAAACAAACCTAGCTCTTTCAATCTTCCCTCATAAGTCAAGAGTTCCAGACCTCTAATCATTTGTGTTGCTCTTCTCTGGACTTTCTCCAATTTGTGCACATCTTTCCTGAAATGAGGTGCCCAGAACCGAACATAATACTTCAGTTGAGACCTAAGCGTGGAGTAGAGCGGAAGAATTACTTCTCGTGTCTTACTTACAATACTCCTGTTAAAACATCCCAGAATGGTGTTTGCTTTGTTTTGCAACAGCGTTACACTCTTGACCCATATTTAGCTTGTGGTCCTCTATGACACCCAGATCCCTTTCTGCATTACTCTTTCCTAAGCAGTCATTGCCCATTTTGTGTGCGCGCAATGGATTGTTCTTTCCTAAGTGGAGTATTTTGCACTTGTCTTTATTGATTTTTATTCTGTTTACCTCAGACCATTTCACCAGTTTGTCCAAATCGTTTTGAATTGTGATCCTATCCTGCAAAGCACATGCAACCCCTCCCAGCTTGGTATCATCATCGAACTTTATAAGTGTACTCTCTATGCCATCATCTAAATCACTGATGAAAACATTGAACAGAACCAGACCCAGAACCAATCCCTGCAGTAGCCCGCTTGTTATGCCCTTCCAGCATGACTGAACCGTTGATAACTACTCTCTGGGAATAGTTATCCAACCAGTTTTGCACCCATCTTGTAGTAGATCCATCCAAGTTGTACTTCCCAGTTTGTTAATGAGACTGTTTCAAAAGTCTTACTGAAGTCTAGACATACCACATCTACTGCTTCCCCTTTAGCCACAAGGCTTGTTATCTCGTCACAGAAACCTATCAGGTTGGTTTGACACAATTTGTTCTCGACAAATCCATGCTGACTAACACTTAACATCTTATTCTCTTCTAGGTGTTTGCTAATTGATTCCTTAATGATTTGCTCTATTATTTTTCCTGGTACAGAAGTTAAACTGACTGGTCTACAATTCCCTGGGTTGTCCTTATTTCCCTTTTTTATAGATGAGCATTATATTTGCTCTTTTTCAGTCCTCTGGGACCTCTCCAGTCTTCCACGATTTTTCAAAGATAATTGCCAATGGCTCAGATATTTCCTGAGTCAGTTCCTTGAAAGTGATTTAAAACAAAACTGATGTTTACTAACTTGCAAAGTGGTCACGGACTGCCTGATTAGTCAAGAATAGAAGCACATTGACCTAGAATGGAAGGCTTTTCTAACCCTTGTCACTAATGACCATGATGGGATATCAGAAGTCCCATTAGGATAGTCCTTTCTTTCCAAGGCCCAAAAGCCAACTGGTAACCAGAGAATAGTGGTAGCTTTCTTTTTTTGAGAGCAGGTAACTGAAATTTCTGTGTCCACTAAATTGAGCCTCATTTTGTTTGGATCTAATGCTCAGGGTTTCCTATTGGCAGTGCTAACAAAATTGATTTCAGATTCAAATATGGTCTTCTCCCCCTACCCCCCAAAATCTTTACTTTATCAAATAACTTGCACGATGAGAGAAAATTCACACACAACTGAAGTTTAAGGTAAGACCAAAGGCTAAATTTGGACAACCAGGTCTTGAGTATACACAAGCAGGTAAATCTACACGTAACACTACCAGAATAGTAAAAGGCATAACTCAGCTTCACCAAGAGACACTGAAAATAGTTGTTCTCATCTCATTAGCTTAGCCATACTCCAGAGCAAAGGTTAAGATACTCATTTTAAGCAAGCAGTTTTGAAATCCTTGCTCTGCATGATCACTTTTGAATGAAAACCTGTAACTTTTCTCTTTCCAGCCCATGGTAAACCAGAAAGCCATCCTACACTCAAGAACCACTATTCAGGTGTACATCCATTCTAACTTGGCTACAAGTATACAACCTTCCACTGAAAGAAAGTTGCTAGAACCTTGGCCATTGCTTTGGAAAAAAATCAGAAAATATTAACAGATACAGTTTATTTCCCCAACCACCTACCTCTTCTATATTCCTTATCCAGTTTTTAATGTTGTCAAAAGACTTATCATTTGTGATGTCATATACCAGCATAATTCCCTGTGGGGAAAAACAAAGCAAAACAAAAAAAAACAGGTTCCACTCTTAGTAGTAGTTTAGATTTGAAGTACATTGCTCATTTGTGGTTACAACTCCTAAAAAGTCAATAAGCTACATATATCTTCATAATTAACAGCCCTTTCGAAGGCTTTATATGTTCTCACTCAAATTTTGAATGGTCTTGACCCAATAAATATCCATCACCACCTACTGATTTTAAACATTGGGTGCTCTTAAAATTAAGTTGAAATTAGCCAAATTACGATCAGCAAGAATTTGTAAATTTATAACAAAAAGGCAGCAAGCAGTCTCTTATTAGAAAGGTTGTGATCATCACAACATAATCATGGCCTGATGTTCTGTTTGTCTTAAGAAAGCCATGTTTACAACATGTATTTTAATGTTCATTATGCAACACACACCGCCGCAAAGGGCCTAGGAACAGCTTTTGTAGGATTCTGCTTGCCTGGGGAAAGTTGCTCTACTTCACAGATGAGTAATTTTACAGCAAAGTTGATGCTGAATGTTGTCAAGCTGGTTTTTGCTCTTCCACAGCTGTGTGTATGCACATGCATCTCCTTATAGCATGGTGACAGTTAAATACCACTTCATCAAATGCAACAGTTAGTCTTTAAGGTGCCACAGGACGTCCGTTGTTTTTGCTATATACAGACTAACATGGCTACCCTCTGGAACTCATGGTATGTTGTGAATAGCTTTGTCACACATAGCGTATCACCATGTAAGGAACTATTTAGAAGTCAAATAACTGACTAACTAGAGCAGTAGACATAGCTTATATACTTTATCACATCTGACTCTAGCTGCTGCACGACTCATAGCAGGAAAACCAACTCAGTCAAATTCACTTTTAATATTAGCAGATAAATCACCCATCCTGCTCTCACTTGAAACTAGGAAAATGTGTTTGTATAAAAACAAGTTGTGATGCTGTCCAGATTTAGGGGACCATTTATGATACTATTTCTTATTAATATTTCATAATTGCAATAATCCATAGGAACTATGCTGTGTTTGGTACCAATAGAAAGGTTGTAATTTGCTGGGAATGATTATATGGTTTATGTGTAGTAATTGCATCTGTATTAGAAGTTAGGAATATGTTTACTATATCTGTATTTCAACCTGTGTGATTCTGGGAAACTCCCCAGACTGGATGTCTTCAGCCATTATCTCCTTAATGGCACATTAAGGAAGCTCCCAGGTACAATGGGCCCAGAGAGAAACCTCTTGAGCCACTAGGACTTGATCATGCGACAACTCCATTTAGATTTGCAAAAGCTCCACACAGCATGGGGAAAGCCAGATGTGATAAAAGACAGCTGCCTCAACTTCATGTCTCCATCCTGCCTTCGGCCTCCAGTCTACAACCAACACCCATGTCTGGAACTATTCATCTGCGACTGGACAAAGGACTGAGGTCCACTCAGGTGCTGGGTGTCAACCAGAGAAACCGATTGTGCCTGCAAACTGCTTTACATGGACTCTAAATCATTTGTATGTATGTGATGCACTTTGACCCTTTAACATCTCTCATTTTGTTTCTTTTTATATTAAACCTTTATTTGTAGTTACTCAAGGATTGGCTATCAGTGTGATATTTGCAGTAAGAACCAAACCTATATCGTTCTGTGTGATGAGACTAGCCCTTTGGGGTCAGGAGAACCTATTTCTTTAAGGGACCATGCGGCTAGGTGGGAGCCAGAGAAGATGGAGTGCAATAAAGGGGGCTGTTTCTATTTTGGCATGCTTCTTGGTAACTAATTATGTCTCGAAAGTTCCGGAGAGGTAGCTGTGTTAGTCTGTGTACAGCAAAAACAACAAGAGTCCTGTGGCACCTTATAGACTAACAGATTTCTTTGGGCATAAGTTTTCATGGGCTCTAAGCTACTTCATCAGATGCACACACTAACAAATTCCATGCCTATGAAAGCTTATGCCCAAAGAAATTTGTTAGTCTATAAGGTGCCACAGGACTCTTGTTGTTTAAACTAATTATGATGATTTGTGTCACACTACAACAGACAGCATATACTCACCATGGCTCCTCTGTAGTATGCTGTTGTGATTGTACGGAATCTCTCCTGACCTGCTGTATCCCTAGAATTTGGTGAAAACAGACACTGTTTGGTTTATTATTTTCAATTTTGTTTTCACTACTTTCATTACCTTTTTGTTTTTTATGAATTCTGAATGTGTTGATATTCCTGGATATTATGAAAAGTACCCTTTAGAGGTTAAATAAGTATGGCCTTCTCTTTTGCCCTCAAAGCCAGCATACTAAGATTGATATTTATGGAGACATCATAAAAGGAGAAATCACATTTTCAGTTAAGAAACTGACACAGCATCAGTTAACCCAGACTCAGTACTGCATGGTTCAAGTTACAGTAACAAGCAAATGTAATTCTTCTGAGGCAGTTTCTATGAATTTTAGCCCTGTGTTAAACAGAAAGGTATATGTCCCAAAAAGTGATTAAAAGCAGTTAAAACACAAGACATTTTAATGAAAATTCAGCATTAGGACCAACCACCATGGCACATCGGCCAGTAAAGTATCTTGGATGCTTCTTCAAGCAGTTTGGCCAGATGAAGACAAGACCAGGTTTAAATAGTGAGATCAAGAAGTGTATGAGTGTCAATTGCCTCCAGAGAGCTGAATCCCAGATGTCTGGGGAAGTCTGATAGCTGATTTCTCAACACTGTATAGGTATGGATAACAGTTGGAAACCAACAGATACACAAAAGTTTAGATATTTAGTAATGATGATGTTTGCTTATATGCAAACAGTAAGCCAGTGACACTCAGATCTCAGGAGTTCTGGAGCCAAATTAGTGAGCAATGTTACCCCAAAACAGCCATAGCAGATTCAATTCATTGTTTCATTTACACATTATAATATATACATTATTCTCACAAAGTTGAAAACTCAGTTAATATAGTAAAGGCATCCTGATGGGTTAATGTGAAAAAACAGATTTAATTATCATGCACTGCAAAGAGCCACAGGTGACACATTCAAGAGACTCAGGTGACACTTGTGGTTCAAGAGCTTCAGTCTCAGCATCACTATGTTAAACCAAAAGAACTCATTCCAACCCACACCTCCCAGTGCAAGTCAGCAAGCACCTAGGAAGCTTTTCACTTAATGTTGTAGCATTTAGCAGAGATCATCTGCGAGAAGTCAGATAGGGCATGTGGACAACTCCCTGGGAGGGCAGGACATTGTGGACCTTCGTCCTTCCTTCCCCCCAACCCAAGATGTTTGGACAATCTTCATTGCAGTCTGACTCCAGGCACCAATAATACATCAAGTTTGAGTTAAAAAGCTAGCAGCTCTCACTGCTTAGTCTAGGATTGTGCAGTTAGGATCTCTCTCTGCCCCTGGACTAGTTAAAAATAAATGTCAAAGGCTTTTACAACTTCTTATTTGATCAGGAGCTGCCAGTCATGACTAAAGACAACTGAGTGAATGTGTTCACAATCACAAATGTCACAACAGCCTTTGCTCCCAGAACAAGGCGGCAGACAGCTTCTGTCCTAGAGCTTACCACAAGTTTTACACCTTCTCCATCACAAGTCTGTCCTGTTTATGGGATCACACTGTGCTGCCCACGAGTAACTTAGTTTTATTTACGTTGCTTTGCAATACTTACCATATTTGTAGCTTAATTTTCTTTCCATCTAGTTCTATTGTTCGGATTTTAAAATCAATTCCTGGCAGAGAGAAACAAAAGTTTAATGACAAAAGGACCCGGACAGTTTGTGATTGATAGTTCTCAATTAAAAGTAAGGGTCATGTTGGGCAAACAGTAAAGATTCTGAGGTTGTTGCTCTCAATCAAATTACTCTGTGCAATTTGTACAGAAAACCAGACACTGAAGTCAATGGAGATATGCTAGTGTACAGCATTTCCTCCCAAGATACTTCTACTTATTTATACTGTGGGACCAAAGCTTGCAGAATTAGTCACTAATTTTGCGTGCCCAATTAGAGAGACAGGCCCAACTATCTGAAGTTCTAACTACTGCAAGGTTAACTAAAGTCAATGGGAGTCCTCGGTGCTCAGCACCTGTGAGAAATTCGTTCTTACAGCACCTCAAACTGGCCTTCCAATTTCAGTGACTACTTTTGAAAGTTTGGGCTTATTTCACTCTAATCAGAAGCTGCAGTACAGGAGGAAGGCACTTCATAGCTACAAGAGTAACACTTTCCTGTTTATTTGCAGACTAGCTGTATAGGCTTGTCACAGAATGAGGCATACTACAGTAGATTCTGGGTATAAAAAAAAAAAAAAAAAAAAAAAACTAAGAGCACCCAAGGCTCACTTTTCAAAATTTTACCACAAGTCTTGCTTTTGAGCTTAAGTCACAACTCCACAAATGTAGTACGAAAATGCCACATGTGAGCTCTGTAATTGTGCAAATAAAAATAAGTTGCACGTACTATGGGTAAAAGTGGCAGTACTGCCTATCTGACTTCAAGTCTGATAATGTGATCACAAAAATAACAGATTTAAGAGTTAAGGGCATAATTTCCAAATTAACTAGTAATTTGGGCATCTTGGTTTTTGTATATTACACTTGGTAGCTTGACTTTTCTGATAACACCAGCCACCCATCATTTTAAGTCAGATCCCTTTTAAGTGTCTTCCTACAGTCCCTACATTACCAAGTCCATTTAAAAAAACATGGCCCAATTTTTTTCCCAAATCAATTACCCTTATATTTAATCACAGTCAATGATCCCGGTGGATTTTCCTCTCAGATACATCTGACAATAGCCATTTAATAACTACATTTAGTGAGGAAAATGCTGTTTCTAGCACCAAGGGCTTTTATACACAAAAACAGGAAGATATAGGAGTTTTTAAAATTGGAATTGAGTTTGAAAATGAAGAAATGCATGAGTCACTTGAACTTTAGCCTAGTCTATATGGGGGGAAGAGGAGGAGGTAGTTGACTGAACCTCGCAGGGCACTCGTTACTGATTTTCATGCCCTATAGGGGTTCTACCCAGGATAACTATAACAGAAATGAGGAAAGAGACACATTTTCAGTTAACATTTGACAGCTCTTTCTGTCCAGCACCCTGGATGATAGCTTTTATAATCAAGTTTTCCAGTTCACTGGAGAGGTGTGTGTTGATAACAACAGAGGAGAATAACTTGCTCAAGATATGAAAGGCTTTAAAAAAAAAAAAAAAAAAAAAAAAAAAAAAAAATCCAAAGTTTCTACATTTGGAAACATTCTAAGTAAGCTTGGCTGCTATTGCATGGCCTTCAGCTGCTGGAATTTAAGTTTTGAGTTTTAGCAAAAACATTAGACAATGCAACATTCACTTCTCTTCTTAAAAATTATATAATGAATGAACACAATTTTAAAAAGCTCCTTAATTGTCATTTCTAGGTCTGAAGTTTTAATGCTAAATTATAACTACCATGCCCCCCCTGCCTTCCCCCCGGCCAAAAGTTCTGAAACTAGAGTGAGTTAAATTCATTAGTTCACGATGTGCAAGAAACCAAGACCATATCAACAAAAGCTGCAGTTTAAAATGTTCCAACTTAAGCCTCAGAAAGGGCAGGTTTTCCTGATGAACGGGGCATATGTCATGCATTCAAACTAAGCACCAATCCACCCTTCTGAGCACTGGCTATTCTTTTGTGGTTAATATTTTCCCACGTACCGTGAAAAGATTTACACAACCATAATCAGACCTACGCTAAAATTCAGAATTTCTTGGCAGAAAACAGTTCTATAAAATCTAAAGCAACAAATGGTGGGGGAGCAGGGAAAACCATGTTAAATGAATATTCACTGCAAGTGAAAAATTTAAGAACCTAAAATCAAGAAACAGGTAAAAAAAACCCATGAGCTTCACAGTTATCATTAAAAGTACAAAAAAAAAAATATAAAAAATGATTGCAGCATTCTACATTAAGTCAACTAGACACTGACATTTCTTTTGTTTCTTCACTACAGTAACAGGAAGTGGTGAGCTGCACCCATCTAGTGCAGATCTAGTGACGTGCTACCATTTCCTGCTGAATACACTGCATGGCTAAGCATGTGCAGTACTTTGCTTACTGAAATTGGATTATGGCATAACAGTCAAGATGCTAACAAATTTCATAGATTAACAAACCAACTGGTAAAAAGCTATTTTTATTTCAGTAACATAGCAGATTTCGCTCTTCATACACAACCCTCCCTCCCCCAAAAAACAAAAAGAAACCACCACACTTAACCACATGTAAAGGTTTCCTTCCCTTGGAAATAAAAAAAACTTCTTTGGAGGATTCTCTACCTTTTTTTAAACTGGAACCAGAGATAAAACAAAGCAGTGTTGCAACTGCATGGAACACAACTGTTACACAGCTCTAAAATACCGTATGTAATGTTACACGGCCTTGAAGGAAAAACATACTTGGATATACACATGCTGCCGGATGATCCTAGGCAAGTTTTTGCCTCCAGGCTTATGTTTCCTCTCGTGTCAAATAGGGATACTGATCTTTGGAAGGTGCTTTGAGATGGACAGATGAAGAACGCTATCAGAATGAGACCTGTCAACTTTTTCTGTAGAAGAGGGTATTTATGACAGGAATTTCAAGCATCCTGTTGCACTGGCCAACCAAAAATTAACTAGAAAAAAATCCAACACCCCTGGACAAACAGAAGCCTTTCAGATTTGAAGTAGAAAAGAGTGAGGATTGATATTACTATTGGACTTTATGCTATCATAATTACTCCAAGCACTGGATCAGAGAAACAGAGCTATTGACCCACTGGGCCTGAGTTCTACTGGAGGTTTCAGATAACGTGGCAACATCCCTCTTTTTGGGGGGGGCAATTGTACAAGATTTGGGGGCATGGCTGACTTCCATAACACCATCTTCCCTACTAAACCACAAACACATTCCCAATCTGCACCTTTCAACCACAATGGTGTGGATGGAATTGAGCGAGGCATGCTGGAGACTATGAGCATTAGAGACTTGTGGACATAATGGATGTGTGGGTTAGGAGACTTACAGAATGTCTTGTGCTCTTTAGTAGATACCATGAGATTCACAGATTCTCTTTAGGTTTTTGGACATGAATAAGTTGGGATGGTCACATATCCTGTCTGGCAAGCCCTATTAGGAGGATGTAGATATAAATCTAAGACTTCAGCCCCCTCTCCCACACAATATCTCAGCAAAAAATCAGGTACACTAGGGATTTAAAGCAGCCTAATGTTTCCCAGCACAACTGATTGCATAGTATCAGAAATCAGCATACAACCTCTTCTCACCCGTGCTAGAGATTCCCAGAAAGAATTTGAACTAGATTTTCATTTCTAAAGTAATAGGTAAACACGCACTGAAATGGAAAGTCAACTACTTCGCCCTTCATTTGCACTGTTGAAATAATACTGGAGAAAGAATCAGAAAGAGGGCCATTTATCCCTGCTGCAATCAAAAAGATTGAATCCTGAATTTTTACAAGTAAGAAGGTCACATCTCAGGTCTGAATATACATAGAACATTGGAATTTTGTAGCCAGTTGAAGATCAGGTCACCTTAGCTGCAAAACTCAAGTTTCAAACCAAAAAGTAGCTTACTGTAACCTGTACAATAGGTAACCAGAACAGAAAAATACATAGGGGTTTTATGCAAGGAGAGAGGAAGGAGTGCATCAATGGCACACTGGACTTCAGCCTCCATCGGTCTTCCTTGCTGAAGGCAGAGAAATCCTAAAGATTAAAAATTATTTCATTTTCATTGCAGGACAGCACACAAAAAATCACATGTATATTAAAAAATAAAAGAGGCCAAGCTGAAGATTGCTGTTCTTTTAGTGCATCATACAGCACTCTGCATCTGTGACACTAAAAATCAGTGCTGGTTACAGAATTCAGGACAGCATCTCCCAACCCACCCACCCTATTCAAAAACTGGGAAGGGGCCATATGTCAATGGAGGTTAGAGTAATAAGCATGATGTAATGAGCATTTTTAGTCTGATCCAAGAATCTTCCTTCACCTACATTAGAAGACTCTTCAGTGACTTGTAAACTTTCCCCACCTGCAGAAGACAGTATCTAAGCAGATCTAAGAAAATTACCAAGATGATAAGTAATAAAACATCCTGATGGAAAACAGGTATCAAGCCAGTCAGCCTTGAGAACTTATTTCATTATATGTATGACTTACATATTGGAACTGCTCTATAACGCTGATTAAAGAAACCCCTTAATCAACTATGTAAGTTTCCAATGTGAACTCTGCATTGATAGAACCTCTTGGGTAGCTTTAAAAAGGGCAGGCAAAGAGAGACCAACACCTGGATTTCTGCCATGTTTTGATTCTTCATATTTTATGGAGGCAGCCTCTTCCCAGAGAGTTTTGCTAGTATTTCTCTCTCTCTCTCTCTCTCTCTCTCTCTCTCTCCTGCCCTCTTTTCCTCTAATTGTCTCATTTATATAACTTTATGAAATTTAAGGAAATGAGATCCAATCCCCATGAATTAAGAGCAGATATAATACTTGAGCACTTATTTAACTGTAATACCCAACAAACAGTGGGCAGAAACGTGTTAAAGGCCAAACAACTCCACTGATTAACTACTGGTTGAGAAAGATCTTCCTTGAAGGACCTCAAATAGAGGGAAGCTATCAAAAACACAGAAAAAGGAAGACTAATATTTCTATAGTTAAAACCTTCAATTTTCATGCTGAAGAAGCATTTCAGGCCTTCTTACTCCATCAAAGAAGTTGTGCAATGCTTGAAATAGGGCTTGGGCAGTGACACAAAAACAGTCAGCCTCAATGCAACTCTTTCTATTCAATAAATCAATCTGAGGGGAATCTAGTTTTTAATAGACATGTTGGAAGGCTTTGTATTAGCTTGTCATTACTATTAAATGAAAAGGTAATTCTGAATGCTAGTTAAATCTCATTCTCGGGAGAATTTAACCCCTTAAATGACTGACTAAGGCAAAGTCTTATTTCACTTGATATTGCAGATGGACCATCAAGTACCTTAGATCAGGTCTAAACCACATGTTTACCAGTACCATAATGTTGATTGGGGTGTGATTCTTATGAAGCTTCTACATCAACAAAAGCCCTACTGAAGATACAGTTCCTGCCCCAGCATCAAAATGCTTGTACCACTACAGCTTATTTCACTCAGGGAATGAGTATAAGCTGCAGATACCCTGGCAACCTCAGCTGGTGGAGCTATGCTAGCAAACCTTTTAGAGGTTAAACGCTGCCTTAGATTTGTTTGCAGCAAGAGAAACTGAGAGCCCAGTCCTCAACTAATCAAAAATATAGAAATCCAATTTTACGCACCCTCTCCAGCAAATTCACAGGGGAGGAATATGCAACATTTGGGATTTTACATTTGCATGAACCAAAGTTAACTATCTAGCAGCTCATGATAATATTTCACACAGTTCACCATTAGCATCACAGCAGCTGGAGCCTATCCCATGAAAACACATCAGACTTCAGTATGCCCCTAATTCAAGTTGATTTAATCGTTAGTTTCTTAGTTATACAAATCTACAAAAGGCAGGTTTACACTGCCTGGCCTTTTCAGCAGCAGTTGAATGGAGACACACAAGTTACTTAAAATAACTCGTGTATTTGTGTTCAACTTTCCTACTCCCGGGACGGCCACTGCATTGAGTTGAAGGGAGGCCCTTTCTTTTGACTCAGCAATACCCCAGTTGCCAGGGTAATATTCAGGGATTGACTTCACAGACACAATCAGGAAGTCTGAACTGACACCAGTGAATTTGTCGCTGTCAGTGAAGACTAGCCCAGAGTTTCCACGTTTAGTGATCACATGTTTACTGTTTGGTGCAATCTTTATGGAAAGTTAGGATTGTTAGGAAATTCACCTACCAGTGATGCAGGGAAACTTCACCCATTTGTTGTGGCATATGCTGACCTACACACTACATAGTACAAATAACCACAATACTTCCCTTTTCCAGCAGTGGGATTGTGTCCAGTAAACACCGAGCACCCAATGTGTTGAAGACTTAAAAACCCAAGATTAACTTCTTGGCAAGTTGATCCAACAAAAAGAAATGTCCATGTAAGTGCCAACTATCTGCATGGAAGTAGTGAGGAACCACTACTGATTAGATTAAATTGATTTGCTGGTTAAATAGTCAAGACTCAAGTACTGCATTGCATTTCCTTCTAGTATACAGAGGCTAAGTCTACACTGATGGTGGCAAATTCTCCGCCATCAGTTCGATCTTTCCGAATTGATTGAGCAGCCGGTGAAGACCCCTCAATCAATCTGCAATAAGACTCTAAGTTCACCCCCTGAAGAAGAGTAGCGCTGAGTCGAAGGGACAGCATTTCCCTTTGACTCAGCACAGTGCAGACTCGGAGGTAAGTGGGTGTTAGAGAGTCGAAGGGAGATACGCAAGTTATTTTACGTAGTTTGCGTATCTCCCTTCGACTGCTGCTGAAAACGGCAGGAAGTGTAGACCAAATCAGAGAGACCAAAGGGCTAACTATGTAGAGTTCTGCAAATCCATGGATATCGATGGATTGGCACGGCTCAGAATAGTCATACCCACTGACCATTTTTTCAGGTCACAAACGGATGCAGATCCAAATTTTCTGTCTAAAGCCCTGCAAGAAAGCGGATATCCAGAGATTATCTGTGGAGCTGTTTTACAGATTGTGGATCAGAGGAAGACAATTTTGGTATCTACACCATGCTCTGTGAATATGACATAGCTATTTACAGACAGCTATTTCCAGGTAGCTATTTACAAGCTGCCTGGTCAAGAGAAATAGCAGCCTTGGACAGAGATAGCCCATAACATATTTAGAATTAGAGCATATGCCAGGATGGAATTTTATTTATTTCTGGATGAGGATCTCAACTGCATAAGCACAATACAGGCAAGGTTGTGGAAAGGAAAGGGAAGTTAAGTATCTACCAAGTCCAGTCATTAACTGTTTGCCATGACCTGCTGGTACATAAGGGTACAGCTTTTAGGAATGGTCCTGTGAACTGCAGCAGCAGTCAAGTAGCTGGTATAACTCAATATATTGCTGTTACATAACAGGCATCATAGAACATTTAAAGTGGATATCATGGCTAGAAACTCAGTTATGAATTTTCCTTTGGGATGTCCACAGATTTACACTGTGCAGGGTTAGTGCTGGATTAAATACAGTTCTCTATATCTCATGTATAACTAACAGAAGTTAGTTATGAACTTTATATAATATTTTTCTCCAAGTAAAGTCTTTAGATCTTTGTGTAGGTTATGTACATATAAATGCAACCATGGCCTTTTAAAGATGCAGTTTGACAATTCTATTAGGATTCTTGTTAGATAGTAAATATTAATGGATGAATTAATAGAAGAAGACACACACCAGAAAAAACAAGAGAATTTTTCAGTAGAAATTTCCCCAGTCTGAAGCGCAGCAATGCTGCAGTGTTTACTATCAGAGACTATGGACTGCTACAAAATGGGAAATTATAAGAGGAGGAGAGAGTCTCAAAATAGAAACTTCCTTCCCTCTTTAAGGGATGTGACAGCACTACCCACACAGCAGCCTTCAAGCTAACATTGTTTCACTTCTCTGGTCCTCTCCAGTGTGTCTTGTCTTTGTATAGGCCTATCCTTAAGTGGGTGGTGGTGGTGGTGGGTGGTTTTTTGTTTTTTTTAAAAGGGCAAGGCTGAGGGAGCAGAGGAAGACAAACCTCACTATCTTCGTTTCTTACTGTGTCGGCCCTTTTTGACTGGAAGACAGCGTAAGTGGTTTTTTAAAGCAACTGTACAATCTCCTGAATGTACAAGACTTCCTTACCCTTTATATCCTTGCCAAAGAGTCTCATCTTTTTTGAATTAGGTGTGGTAAAGTCATGCCAGACAGCTACAGAAGAATACTTGAGGGGAAGTATGTCAGCACTAGAATGCCGAAAGCCCTTTTTCTGGAAGGCAGGGAAGAGGTAGCTGCAGGGAAATTAGAGGCATCTGAGTGTAATCAAGGGCTACTCCAGGCCTAATAAAACCACACCTCTGCTAGGACCAAGGAAGGGGAGAGAGAGAGGCCCCAGGAGGCTTGTCGCACCAACCCCAGCAGCAGTTTTTCACCAGAATAGGAATTAGTGATCCTCTAGAGAAGGGGAACAGCAAAGAGGAAAAGCCTAAGGACCAGCTTGGGAGAAGAGCTAATCTGACTCTGACCTTCATCAGGGTGAGACCTCTACAACCACAGCTCTACTAAAAGAACCGCCTAATGCTAGTCCTCTGGAGAGGGACCCTGAGCACTTTAGGCTGACCAAAACACCGTTCCCAGTGGGATGCCCGTGGGCCTGGACTGGGACCCTGAGCACTTTAGGCTGACCAAAACACCATTCCCAGTGGGATGCCCGTGGGCCTGGACTGGGACCCTGAGCACTTTGGGCTGACCAAAACACCATTCCCAGTGGGATGCCCGTGGGCCTGGACTAAGGCCCTCCTCAAGCACACTAGTGGAATGGCATTGAGGGGAGAAGACAAAAAGGACTCATCCAGGGTGGGGCAGATCTACCACAGGCCCATCACGCCAGAGGGAGCAGCCATTATCTGGCACAAGCAGAGAGTCGCTTTGCTACATAGGATACAAATGAAGGCTTCAGCAAGAATTTGGGCTCTAGTGGTTACACTTCCTTTCAACTTTGGAAGTTTTCACTTAATATTAAACTTAAAGTATCTGCAGGTTTTTTAAGTCAGCAAATTTTTATTGGGAGAAAAAACATACTGTAATTAGAATAGCTGTCTTGTGTTTGTTTGCTTGTCTCCTGTAAGCAGACAGAGTGAAATTTACCAAAAAAAACCCAAAAAACAAAACGAAACAAAACTTAGAGCTCTTCAGAAGTGCAAGATGCTTAGCTTACTTTATGGGCCTGCTCAGAAACAGAGCAGGCAATGTGAGAAAAACTCCATGCATATTCAAACCCAGCACCTTCAAAGTTTCCACTCCCAGTTTTTGTATGGCTCCAAGTTACAAATGAAGTTTATGCCACTACTTGCAGTACAATACTGGCAATGTAAAATGAAAACTTTTAAAGCTTGTTCTAAGCTTTGGGCCTGCCTCAAGGAGAAGCAAAGAGCTACCCAGCCTAACCTACTTAAATAAACTTGTTAAAACGTCTTATTTTAAAAGGCCATTCACTACTGTAGCCTCTGAATACTATAAATCTGCCAATCTAAACCTGTAAGGGTATTAGCTGGGAAGAAGGAAGAGCAACTTGAGGGTCTACCAAAGCTAGAGCCCTCTGGCACTGGAGAGAGACTGAGGATACATGCTCACTACAGGTTCTGCCTTTTGGTGATAAGCAGCAATTGTTAGATGTGCACACAAAATCAGCACTATTTAGCAGTAATACAAGTGATACCTTTGACTTTTTAAAAAAATCTAAACTATGTTCATAATACAGTTATGTTTTTGCTCTGTCTTAAGTGTGCCGGTTTGAATTCTGCAAGACTACAAGTTTATAGCACACTTCAAGATATCACTAAAGTACGAATCTCAGAACAAATTGCTGCCAGTGACATTTGCTTTTAATTGATACTTTGAAGAGTTGAAAGTAAGCAATGCAAAACCCTAAGCAGATTCTAATTTATATGCCTCATTCAGTGCATGAACGTTAATCATGTACAGGTGTATCTGCACACAATTATATGCACATACAGGCCTTTTGGGAGAAAGCTGAGAAGTTCTAATACCTTCCGATCAGATTCCAAGCACCAGACAGTTGTCAGAGAGCAACACAATACATTCAAGAAACTAGTTATTTGCTACCTGCACCCCTCACAACATTTCTAAAAGATGAGGATGTCTGCTTCATTCCCTTCAGGAGAAATCTGGAAGCAGAGTTCTTGTCTGCTCCAATCTATAGTCTCTCAAACAGATATATGTATTACTCCTAGTTTTGATAAATTCCTAGAAACACCAGCTAAATTGTATTAAAAAGAAAGTTTTATGGAACATCTTAATTTTCCCTATTAGCAGACACAAGATATACTAGGCCTGTACAATCAAGATGACACCTCACCAAAATTGCCTTTACCATAGGTCCTCCCAACAAGATTTTGGGTAATGAGATGGCATGTTAAAAAGTTACCGCATGGGGTGCATCATCAGAGTATACCAGTGAGGGTGGAGTGAACTTGCAACATCTGAGTCACACAGTGTCAAATGCAAAAGAACAAAGTCTAATCATCTTGAACTTTAACATTTGGATTTACTCCCAGACAACATCTGTAAGACATTTGAGAGACAAATGCAACCATTTATGCAGCCTTTTGCAAGTTAGAGATGCATGTTTTTGGTGGGTTTTTTTCTTTTGTTTTAAAGGAAAATAGTTGTTAGTTCTGGACTCTGAGGACGACTCAGCAAAATACTCTTCAAATGACAAGCAACACTTGACTCAGCCAAGAGCAACTCCTTCCCTTCATCTCATTTCTAGAGTGGGCAGCAAGAAAGTCAGTACAAAAAAAACCTTTTCCCACATGATGATATGTGGAGCAGCTACCACTAGCCAGCTCAAAAGAGTGCCGATTTCAAAGAGCCCTAATCACTGTCATGGTTTAACCCCTGTGCAAAGAAGATTTTCATGGAGATAGGTTCAGTCACATTTGTCTCATCTTGCAAGATACTATAAAATCCTCAGCTTCATGGAGAATAGGGTTAAAGGTGGAGTATTAGGAGATAAAAAGCAGATATAGTTAAGGGTAATTTAGATAAGATGATGAAGAATGCAAACCTACTATGTGTATGCATAACATGAAAAGATTTCCTTCTCGTAAGTACTTGAAACGCCTTAACCAGATCAGCCCAATGCTCACAACCGAGTAAAGCTAGCTGCAGCTTCCTCCAGTACTTGTCTCCTCTGCTAAGAGAGGCCACCCTACTTTGGTCTGAAGGGAAGAAGGCATCTATTGTCAATGAACAGAATAACCAATATAGGTAGTGACATATGGCAGGGGAGATCCTAGTTCTGTGACGATCGTTTAGGCTTAACACAAAATAAATATACTTGGAAATGGTTACGTGGTTCATATATCAGTGATCTATAGCGTAAATAGGTCAGTATACCAGGATTTCAAATCAAGTGTTCAGTTGTCTGGCTCATGGTTCATCAATAATCCAGTCATGACCACCGCCAAAAGGAGTGCACGTAGCAAGTGCTCGACTATGAGGAACAGTAGAACCCTCCACAGAACCAAATTCAATTTCCAAACCAGCAGAATAGTCAATGGAGCCTCTCAAACAGTGTTTCTGCAACAAGCAGAGCGAACACCCCATACCTGAGTGACCTTCACAGTAAAAAATTTGAACACTGAAAGCAGACAGTCCCTTTTAAATTGCATACTGAAATGGCAGAGCTTTAATTTGGCTGCAACACTATTTGAAGGAGGCATAGTTTGCTAACCACTTCAGCAACAATTTGTTAAACCACCCTACACCAAGATATGTTAAAAAAACATGAACAGAATAGACATTTCATATGAAAAATGAGGTTTATGACCTCTGAACAATTCCCCATAGTGTGTGTGCAACCCAGATGCTGCAACATTATGCATTAAGAAAGGAAGAGCAGCTAGTCTGCTTTTTCTGTCTATTTTCATGAGCAAAATAGACCAAGCAAACTGCAACTGGGGAATTCAACTCAGCTTGAAATGTTTATGTTGTAATAATCTAAGAAAACATAAGGAACATAAGTGATTGCTTGTTTCAGATGCATTATTTTTGCTCAATATCTCTTGAAAATAGAATTGCTAATCATCATTTAGAGAAATAGTCCCTACAAATTCAACATGCAATGTTTATAAGTCACAGGAAAGTCAACCAGCTTGCTTCAAACAGTTAATGTATTGTTCAGAGAGAATCATGCTTGCAAGCGACCTCCTCTCATTAAAATGTATGAAGATTCCACTGTGAGACTTGCGTAAGCAGAATGGCATGCACCAAATTAAATGTGCGTTCAACATAGGACATTGATGTTGCAGTTTAGTTTGGTAGAAAATAACTTCTGCTTTTGACAAACTTTTTGAATCAAGGATTTAACCACATCCTTGGGGCACGATAGCAAGAACTAGCTTTCTGCACCGGAATGGCATGTAACAGACCCTCCACCACCAGCTACCTTGAGACTCTTTCCCCCTAAGCTGCAGTCAGGATCATTTTAGGCAAATGCTCACGTAGAATTGTTTTGAAGCACTTTTTGGTAACAGACCTGCTTGGAAGCCAAGTCCATTCGTCCTATTCCCCATTCCCCTTCCCCCCCAAGAAATAAAGTGACTCATTTTAAAAGTACACAATAAAAATAATTTTAAACCCCTGTTTCTTTGCTTCTGTAATGAACACTGTTTCTCACTATTACAATCTAAAATTAATTCTTCACCTTTTTATTTTTAAATTCAGTTGGGAGGCTGAAAACAGGAGAATGTTTCATTTTTGTCTAAGCAATTTCACTTCTGGATCTCATGTTCTCCTACCAAGTTATAATATTTGCAAACACTGTGCAGGGGAATGTTTAGAGACTGTTTCCATGGGAACATCAGTTTCATGGAAACAATCTTGTGTCTATTTGGCCCTGGGGGGGATTTTTATTTTTTAAAATAACTCACTGAAGCAGGTAGATGAGGGCAATATAAAGAGAAACCCTCCAGCATTTCTATAGGCTTCGCTGATGTTATAAGGTATGTAAAACTGAGGGCATGAAAACCTTATTTTTCCCTCATCTATAATAATCCATAGTTGTAAGGGTGCAGTTGCTGGAGCACTTGTCTAAGTTTGAAAACATATACGGTCACATAAGAAATCATATGAGTATATCCGTTACAAGAGGAGGAATTTAAAGGCTTGCAGGTGTTCCATTCATAGCTGTGATTAGTACACACCAAAAGTTTTGAGAGCTTTTAATAAGACGAAATGCTACCTGGAAAGAGGCCAAAGGTTCTTCAAGTTTAGTAATATCACAAGCCTAATTAAAGTGATTCTGGAACACCACGGATGGTGCAACAAAACGGATAAATGTGAAATTACAAGGGCAAGAGAGACATCCACAGTTTGAAGCCAGCTAATATGTGAATATGTTCAGAGGAATCATCATCCCTTTGATGTCTCAGGATCACATTGAACAAGCTCTTGTTCTAGTTTATCGCCATAAAATGAGAATGATCATCAGTAGGGCTTGGAAAAAAAAAAAAAAAATGTACCTGGCAACTGTAACCTACGGACAAAACCTACAAGCAGGGTGAAAGATAACAGGCCTCTTGAAGTTTAAAGGAATAAACCCGTTTGAAAATGTATTGCATCTAAATACAGTACTTAATTAGCTCTAACAGCCTTTTTAAGAAGTGTGGCTCCATCTTCCTCTACATCTCCAAGGGCTGCACAATTCACTGGAAACTTTAGCTTAACTCTGTGCTCATCAGTGTCCTGCTAGGGCATACAGACGTACCATTCGTGTAACAAAGCAAAGCCACACAACCTAGCTGCTGGGAAACATCAGGATTGACCTTAGGGATGATAGATGAAATCCTGTACTACCAGACTCAATGGAAGTTTAGTCTGACTTCAATGGGGCCAGAGTTTCACCACCCTTAATCTATTTGTTTGTCTTATTAAAAGCTCTCAGAACTTCATTTAATTAGTGTGAGAATATTACAGCCACTCCACCAACCCCTTTTAGCAGCTGAGAGGAAGATGACATTTTCTAATCCCTGCTAGCACTGGATACACTTAGGCTATGTACACACGATCAGATTAAAGCGCAACAAGGCAATCGCGCTACAAAACTCACGTGACCTTTATTGCGGGACAACGCGTACACACGTTGCTCCCTGCAACGCAACAAAATTACACGCATTATCGCGGTTGAGCGCAATGACTTCTGGGCACCTATCCCATCGTTCCATTTTCCCTGAATCGGCGCTATGAATCATGGGATGAAGGAAAGGAACGCAAAGCGCCATGGGTAAACTCTCAGTTTCCCATGGTGCTTTGTGTTCCCCTAGCGTCTTCCTCGTTGCCAATAGCAACTCGCGCCTATTTTCAACATTGCAGTGACGCAACGCACCACTTGCAATCAATCGCTACAGCGACAGCATGGATCCTGCTATGATCTCCATTGTCGCCTTCAACATTCTGAATACATCTCGGCTTGTTGCTCAGTACGCAATGAGCTCCGAGTCAGATGAGGACACCGAGGAGCAGGGGCTGATCGATGCCATGCAGAGCAACAGCACCGCGTTGCTCAGCTCCTTCACCGATCATCTGCACACGGTGCAACGCCGTTTCTGGTCGCGAGAGACGAGCACCGAGTGGTGGGATCGCATTGTTATGCAGCTGTGGGATGACGAGCAGTGGGTACAGAACTTTCGAATGCGGAAAGCAACCTTTCTGGAACTGTGCTCAGAGTTGGCCCCTGCCCTGCGACGGAAAGACACCAACATGAGGTCAGCCCTAACTGTGGAGAAGCGTGTTGCGATTGCTGTATGGAAGATGGCGACTCCCGACTGCTATCGGTCCGTTGCAAACCAGTTTGGAGTCGGGAGGACCACCGTCGGATTAGCCCTCTCACAAGTGTGCCAAGCCATCAATCGCATCCTGCTACGGAGGACAGTGACATTGGGCAATGTTCGAGAGATTGTGGACGGCTTTGCTGCCATGGGATTCCCTAACTGCGGGGGAGCCATAGATGGCACACACATCCCTATTTTGGCTCCAGACCATCTCGCGACGGAGTACATAAACAGGAAGGGCTACTTCTCCATGGTGCTGCAAGCACTCGTGGATCACAAGGGTCGTTTCACGGACATCAATGCTGGGTGGTCGGGAAAGGTGCATGATGCCCGCATTTTCAGGAACACTGGTCTGTACCGGAAGCTGCAAGGGGGCACCTTTTTCCCTGATCAAAAAATAACAGTGGGGGAGGTGGAGATGCCCACAGTCATCCTCGGAGACCCAGCATACCCACTGATGCCATGGCTCATGAAACCCTACACTGGGAACCTTGATCGCAGCAAGGAGCGGTTCAATTACCGATTGAGCCGCTGCAGAATGACTGTGGAGTGTGCCTTCGGCCGTTTAAAAGGGCGCTGGCGCTGTTTGTATGGGAGGCTGGACTTGGCGGAGGACCAGATCCCTGCCGTGATTGCGTCATGTTGTGTCCTCCATAACATTTGTGAAAGTAGGGGAGAAAAGTTTTCCCCTACGTGGGCTACGGAGGCACAGCGCCTCGAGGAAGCATTCGAGCAGCCAGCCACTAGGAGTATTAGGGTGGCACAAGGAGAAGCTGCTCGCATAAGGGAGGCACTCAGGGAGCATTTCAATGATGCCCTTCCCTAGTTCAGTTCCATGACGCATGAGGTGCACCTTAGGATCATTTCAATAATGTGTATAAATAAATGCATTCTTCAAAGTATTTGTTACTGTTTTTATTGAAACCTGAATGATGGGGGTGGGGTTACAGGTTGGTGTAGCTCCGGGTCTCGTAAAAGTAGCTTGGGGGGGGGGGGCTGGATGTTGTCCTGTACCGGGGTGGAGGGTGGCCTTCAAAGAAATGCTTTGAGGGACTGCGGTGTGTGGGAGGCATACACGGCTGAACTGTCTGGAGTGGAGCCCGGACATTTATCGCCTGGGACTGCAAAGCTATCATGTTCTTTAGCAGTTCTGTTTGCTCCTTCATGACGCTTATCAGTTCGTCCCTGTGTTTCTGCCTCCTCTGCTGGGATTCCTCTCTCCAGGCTCTATTCTCCCTTGCGGATTCTTGTGTTGCTTTCAGCAGGTCATTAAACATATCCTCCCTGTTTCTTCGAGAACGCCGCCTAATGTTTCTCATTCGGTCAGCTGGGGTAGACACCGGCCTTGTGAAGCTCAATTCTAATACAAAAATAACAATATAGACATTGTTAACACATAGCATAGATAGCCAATGTAACCTTCCAGTAGCACATTCCACTGGAAGGTACAGGGCGGTCAACACACTACGCTGCGCTGAAGCAGACAAGGTACATTCTAATAGACGGCTTACCGGGGGCTAAGAATCGGAAGAGGGCACACAGATGGAACCCAATATCCCTCTCCTCAGAGTGCCCCTTCCATCTAGAATACATCTCCTACATGCCGCCGGTAGCAGGCCGGGACCGTATGCTGCTGCACTGTGTGCTGCCATGGTTCCCAGGGCTGTGCTTTGCAGCTGGAGAGGCAGAGTGTCCGTCTTTGGGAGCGCAGACACAAACGCTCTCCCATCTAACCTGAGTATTAGGCTCTGGAGGTACATCGAGGAAACCTTTTCTGACCTAAATGCAGATGATTATTTTACAATCACTGCTTGTATTGATGCCCTGCTAATGAATGCAGAGTAAATAGCGTGCAGAGCGGGGACCCGCAAGCACCCCCACCCCAGACAATGATATTTTAGCAGGAGCAGAGCTGAATGAAGGAGAAACTTACCTGAACCCCCCTCTGCCGCCTCAGAGAACAAGCTGCAGTTCAAGCCTTGGGTGGACGTCTCAGCGGGGCTGCTGAAGAGCTCCTGGCTACACGCGGTTGCGCTTTCCTCCGTGTCATCCTCCATCTCCTCCTCCTCCTCCTCCTCAACAACGTCCTCATCCTGCTCGGCTCTGGCAATCACCGGACGAGGAGGGGCTGAAGTGTCCACGGGACTTTTGGCAGTGGTTGTGGGGTCCCCGCTGAGGATGGCTTCTATTTCCTTATAGTACCTGCATGTTGCAGGCGCTGATCCGGAACGGCGGTTTCCCTCCTTCGCTCGGTGATAGGTAATTCTGAGCTCCTTCACCTTTGATCTGCACTGCACTGTGTCTCTATCATGCCCTCTCTCTGACATGGCCCGAGAAATTATGCCAAATGTGTCATAATTCCTCCTGCTGCCGCGTAGCTGCGCCTGCACGGCGGACTCTCCCCAGATGCTGATCAGGTCCAGCACCTCTGCCGTGCTCCAAAGGGGTGCGCGTCTTCCACGGCGGGCCGCCATTGCTACTGATGATCGGAGCACAAACACACTCCACGAGGAAGAGAGCAGGAAGTGAAAGAGACTTGAAATTTGAAAATCCCGGGAATAAGTTCGGGGCAGGGCGGGGACAGTTTCGTCACGGCCACAGAGCGGGTGGGGGGAAGACCAGAGAGGACGACTTGGGAATGCTGGGACAGTTCCGGACTCCAGTCAATGCGCGGTAAGCGTACACACGAGCTCAAACGCGCAATATATGATCCGCAACAGCTGTTACCACTCTCGTCGGAGTGGTTGTTGGATTGCGCGACAACAAGGCACTTAACGCGCAAGAGCCCTGTTGCACGTGTGTACGCCGTTGTTGCTATCGCGCGGTAATGAGCTTTAATGCGCGATAATCTGATCGTGTGTACAAGGCCTTAGTTCTTGCAAGAGGTTTATGCAAAGTGTCTCTGCTATTTTACCACCCCTCCCCCACTGCCCTCCATGTTTTGGTACTGATCCTAATGATCATCAAATTCCTTTCTCTTTACCTTGCTCAAGCCACAGCAATGTATTCCCAATAACATTAGTTAGAAACATAAGGATGGACATACTAGGTGAGACTAACGGTCCAGTTAGCCCACCATCCTATCTTCTGACTGTGGCCAGTGCCAGCTGCTTTCAGTGAGGGTGAACAAAACAGGACAGTTTATCAAGTGATCCATCCCGTCATCCAGTTTTACCTTCTAGCAATCAGAGGCTAAGGAACATCCAGGGCATGGGGCTGCATCCCTGACCATCTGAGCTAATAACTATTAATGGACCTATCCAATTCTTTTTAACCCAGTCATACTTTTGGCCTTCACAACATTCCCTGGCAATTGAGTTCCAGATGTTGACATTGTGCTGCATGAAGGGAGTACTTCCCTTACATTTGTTTTAAGCCTACTGCCTACTAATTTCACTGGGTGATACCTGGTTGGTGTATTACACGAACGGTTAAATAACATTTCCTTATTCTCATTCTCCAAACCAGTAATGATTTTATAGACTTCCATCATATCCCCTCTTCATTATTCTCTTTACTGAGCAAAACAGTCCAAGTCTTTTTAATCTCTTCTCAAACAGAAGCTTTTGCATACCCCTAGTAGTTTTTGTTGCCAGTTTGTGTACTTTTTCAAATTCTGATATATTTTTGAGATGGAGTGACTAGGACTGGATGTGGGTGTACTATGTATTTATATACTGGCACTACGATATTTTCTGTTTTATCTATCCTAACATTCTATTAGCTTTTTTGCTTGCTGATGCATATTGAGCAACTAATCCCAGTCATTTTATATTCTGCTGTTGCAGCTTTGGAGTTCAGGCAAGAGAAACAAAGGAGCTATCTTTACAACTATGAGAGGTTTTTTAATTAAGATCTGATTGTATAGAATTTGACAGCTGTTCGTGAAAACCTTGTTGCCTAAATGGCCTATAGGAAGCTCTCTGTTGCTAGAAAGGACTAAGGAAAAAACACACACACACACACTAGGACAAGAGATCCCCTATTGCATCCTGTAAATAGAAGAATGAACTCCTTCCATGGTGAGAATTTTAGCTTTTTGATTTTGAATTCAAGGTCAAGATGATAAAATGCATGCTGCTCAACAAAATATTCACACACATGCTTTACACTGATGTAACTCCACAGAAATAACGGCGTTACTCCCAATTTGCCTGAAAATGAGGTGAGAACTCATCTTTGCAAACAGGGTAATTTAATCAAATGTTTTGAAGAGGAAAGTTTAAAGTAACAATTTGTCTTTGGAGGCTTTAACAGGAGATTTTAGATGTTTGCATAATCAATGTTAATTTGTACTGCAGTCTCCAAGATTAAAATCAAACAATGTCACCTTAAACCCAGCATATATTCTTCACCATGTGAACCGTAGCGTGGACTTCAGCCAAATTTTTAAAAAGAAAGCCAGATCAAGACAACTAATTTATCAGCTGTACGCTGTCTTTTTGCAGAACTGTTATTTTCAACTCTTATTAAAACAGGAACAAGATTGTTAAAGAGCCTAGATAATAAGTCACTTTTAAACATGCCTTACAATACGTTCCTCACAGCATATGCTAACGAACTATGAGTTTCACATTTGTTCCTAAACTCATTAAGTGCTAATCTATTCTTAAACAAAAACTGTTCATTCAGAGCAAGCTACCAATACTGCTTCAGTCTTCCCCTCTGTCAGTCCAATAATCAGGCAACACATAACCAAGACAGCTCCATCTGCCAGTTAAAAATGGGGATGAAACAGACATCTGTCATATTGTTTTAGGGTAACAGGCAAAGACAAAGCAGCAATGGCATTTTTAATACAAGTCAAGCAATTTCTCTCAAAATTGATTTGCTCTTATTATAGAGCAGAAAGGGAAAATAGTGTTATTTTAATAATAAAAAAATGGATTGAAACTCAAGATGTTCTACAGGATACATTAATCAATAGAGGGAACATTAAAAGATTAAATGAGAATATTCTATGCACCTCAACATGTTTATTCACCAATAACATATCCAGAAAATTTCTCTTGACCAAAAGAACCCACCCCAATAACAAAATGCCATCTTTCCTGCTGACTCGCCTCACATTGGTCTCTGCAAACTCATCCTGAATCCTCCTCCTGCTGCACATTTGCCTATTGACACCTCTGCAATATTATCTGTTCCTCTCAAGAAACCTTCACCTCCACACACCTTGACCAGTCCTCAGGATTCCTGCATACATAGCCCACTAATACAAAGCAGCACCTCCTCATTGCCCCTTCAGACACATCCTGTGGCTCCTTCATCTCAGAATCCTTAGTTTTGAAGAGAATGTGCAAGTTCTTGCCACTAACCCAACTCCTGAGTATCTTCTCTCTGTTCATCTATTACTGTCTCCATTGCTCCCTTCCATCATCACACCCACAAGGATCTATCCAGCTATATCTCCTCCTGCCACTGGGAATAACCCAATCGGATTTTTTCTATTCATCAAGGCTTCAGCACTCACTCCTTTTAGCCTATGACAATTCACGCTCTTTTTACATAACTCTCCTTCACTACCTCGTACCAGAATATTCAGTCTTGTTTAATTTAACAATAAAGTGTGTTGAAATAGTTTCTATTAAATGTTATTACAGAAGCTCTGTAAATTGAGGCAATTCATTCCAACAATCAGATACAATACAGTCCAGATGACTTTTGCCAGATGTTGATATCTTGGATAAAAATGTAAAAGTGACAAACATTACTTTGCAATCAGTAATCACTATAGGCCAAGAGAAAGATGACCTATTATTCTCATGGAAATCCAGTTATATAAAAGAGGGAAAGGAAACCAGAGAAATCTAAAGAATAAACCTTCAAATTCTAAATAAAAACTGATCCTATTTTGCCAGCCAGCACTACTTAAACAATAAGGTAGACAGTTGCAGACTACTAGACTCTTATTCAATCCTGTACACAAGTAAATTATGTAATAGGACTGTGTGTACAGTACAGCCCAAACTGTAGAATCAGTAACTAGTGACCCCAGCAAAGTACATATTCCATACTTTGGATAAATTCCTATGAAAGCCGACCAAAGATAACTTAAGTTGCTTTACACTGAGTTGCTGCGCTGAGCAAACTTGCTCCATTTATTTGATTGAGTTGAGTTTTACTTCCCTTTTCGTTTTGTATAAAACCAAGAGTTTCCACTCAAGGCAGCAGCAGTGACAAGTCCATATGTTAACAATGAGTTCCCCTGCAGAAAAAGGATCAAGATGTATACACAGAAGAGTGGAGTCCTATCAATGATTAAAGTAACTGAGAAAGAGGGACCTCTTTCTAAGAGGGAAGATGACAAAAAGGTAGTAAAGTACATTACATAAAGAGAGAGCATGAACACAGTCGTAGTGGGGGCTACATATCAGAGGCACTAGTTCAAGCCTCCAAGCAACCACCTGTATTCAGCACAAAAAGCATGTTCCCTCCTCTCCTCCCCCCACAACACAGCAGGGGAAAGAGTTGGGAGCCCATCAACAGCGCACCTTCAGCCTTGAAAGGCCTACACAAGAACTATGAGGATACAAGCATGGATCCTCAATGATGAGTCAAATCTATAATTGGTATTAAAGTGATTGACCAATTACCATATTCCCCACCCTTTCCCCAGCTATTTAAAAAGAAAAAATCAAAACAGAATAACTTGGTGACTGAAATTGCTAAGTGACAATGGAGGTCATGATCGGGAAACACTAGAAACCACCAGAGAAATGTCTTACAACAACGCGAGGCAGACCTATCTTGCTATGACACAGAGAAGGCAAAATTCCATAGCTAGAAATGGGTCAAGGGCTGAAAAGGAAAATTTAAAGAGCAACACAATCCAATCAAAACCAAATAATCCACAAGCACCTCAACAATTCCTCCCGCACACACAGTGGAGCCTAGCATAGGTCTAATTCATACAGTAAAAAGAAAATCATCTATTGAAAGGATATCATGTTAGATCTAAAATATTAATCCAGTCCCAGCCTTGTCAGTACTTAAACAGAGTACAGTATGTCTACACTCCAAGTAGAGGCGGGGCAAGGGAGAGCTACGTGATTCCCAGCTCAAGGTGACATATTTGCGCTAGTTTGTAGGCATACATTCAGGGAAGCTAGCACGCCACCCACCAATTGGTCAGGCAGCTACATTCTATTTTTAGTGCATTAGCCTGATGAGAATTAGCAAAAGTGTGTTTCCTTGAGCTGGAACTCTCAATCCCAGCTCACAGTGTAGACATACCCCATTTCTCCCAAGGGTGCCACGAAGCACTGCTAGGTGGTGCTCCAAATCATCGTAGATTTCATGCACAACACGATGCTAGGGAACAGTCTGTTGTTGAAAATGGCTTCTTCCGGAGGTCGTGTAAAGCCAGCATTCTGACAGCTTGTTGGACAAGTAGATCTATTGCAACTAAGTCAGAACGTATGCCCTGGTGTCTAAGGGAAACTTAAGGTCCTGGAGTTACATTTTACTTGATTTACTCCAATTTGGACACAGCATTGTGTTGCTCCATTCTTGAGATAGCTGCATTTTATTTATGGAAGAAATAATTCAATGTACTATACGTAGCACTCTGGGGTCCTTCAGGATAGCGAACACTACATATTTAGGATGCATTATTTAGCATTATAGAACTGATCAAGTCTGAGCAGACTCCAAACTTATGAGAGGACACCATCCATGTAAGCCAAAGTCTGGATGTTCTAAACAAAGCAAGCAAGCAAAAAACCCACACAAATATACTTTAGTCTTAGAGCACTGCCCTACAACCGAGATTAGAGAAAGACTGGGAAAAATGGAGCACTCTCTTCATTCGTCAGCACTTTGCACATAGTTTCACTGTTTCCCCTATAGTAACACAGTTTCCCTTTCCTAAAGCAATTACAAAAATAGGAAAATGTGTTTGCAAATCCCTCAAGAACACAGACTGCTGGGGAGACATGGAAAGATGTTAAAACTACCAGTAACTTTTTCATATTGACTTGACTTAAAGTAGGCATCCTTTTAAAGTCAAAATAAAAGGGAGAGGGAAGGGAGAAAAAAGTAACACAAAGCTGATGTGGGCAAGATGGACAAAGGTAGTGTTGTACGTACAAAGCAGACCAATGAAACTGTACTTAAGTATTAAGGAGCTAAGCTATGAAGTATCATAACCAGGAAAAGTTGAGAGAGAGAATGTGAACATGAATTCATTTACTTTACCCAGTTCTTTCTATAACTCTAACCATAGAAATATATGTTCAGCATCTAAGAGGTTCATGGTTTTTTTTGGAGAAAGTTGTATTGTTCGTTAATTACATCTTTATTACCAAAATTTCTTATTCAACTGAAAACAGTGAAAAAAGCCTTTTAAAAAGCCACTAATCAAACCCTTATTAGTAAACAAGGTTGATGAGATTACATTCTGAAAACAGCTACACTTACGAAGAACCTTAAAAATCTAACCATTATGCTTTGTTTGAATTCCCCCCCCACCCCAAGTTTACCAAATCTATTCTCAAATCTAGACTTCCCCACAGAACTCTTGGGAATCTAATCTGGACTATCTATCTAGTCCTCAATTGAAAGGGTAGCATTTTAGTCTTTAACAGAGACATCTTCTCCTGCAAATGTTGGTAGTTAATTAGTCCCAACACAAAAATATTATTCAGAATATTTAAAACTAAACACTTTCTATCTTAGTCAGAATTTACTTCCTCTGTATCCAGGACCTCATAACACAAGCAGTCCATCAAGTCTTCAGGGTAACAAAACATGAATTATTAGAATGGAAGACCATCTTTAACAGCCTTCTTTAATGATAAAATACAAGGAGCACAAATCTTGTTTCTCCACTCAAGATCACCATTACTTAAGTCTTCAAAAGAAAAATAGTCTCTCTTTCTAATGAGCATAGACTTCACACTGCTAACAATGTGCACATATTATTTAGGCTTCAGTCATAAAGATATTATGCATATCTTTGCTTTCATCAAGTAGTATCACTTATATGAATAAAGTTAAGCCTGAAATTAAGCATTTGGAAAATTGTGATATAAACCTAATATCTCAGCAATAACACATTTACCTCTAAGACAGTAAAGGTCCTATAAAAATTCTCTTTGTTCAATTCAAAATTGACAACATGAGAATATCTAATACAATATACTAAAATATCAGACAACTAAGTTTTGCATATCTCATTACTTTTTTGGGGCACTACTGATGCAAATGTCTCTGTTCTTTAAAGAAAAGAAAAAAGAAAGACTGCTTTGTGAAGTTTACTTGATTACATAAAAAACACTAATTTTAATCCCAAAAAGGTTAGTCTAAATCTCAAAAACTCACCAAACACATTCATATGTACTCCGCTTTTATGGAACTGAAGTCTAAGGCAATGAAATCAGCCAATGAAGTTAACAAGCCTGTGATCTGTGCCTACTAATTGCCAGAGTTACTTAGTCACTGCAATCAAGTAGATTTAAAAAAAAAAAACAAAAAAACAACAACTTGAGCAATACTCAGTTTAAGTCTTCTTCCATTTACTGATAATTTATGTATGCCCATCACAAAGAATTCAGTGAGCTACAAGGAAACAGTTATGAGGACAGCTCCTGAAGAGCCTAGAAAAAGCCTCTCCCCTAATCCATTAGCCTCATTCTGGATTTCGTTTTCAGTTTGTTCTTGGGTCAATATTTTAAAGAATATTTCTAAAACATCCTAATTCATTAAAGTGTTTTCATTACCAGGAGAGCAATATGCTTCAGAGAGTTTGTACAACTTAAAAACAGCCAACTGTTGAGAGTTTCAAATCACATGAAAACATTGGAAAAAGAACAAGTATTAGTGAAATTGCTTTGAAGAAATACTGTAAAAGGTTTATTGAGACAGCTGGTACCTATTCATTTTCCTGCAGGACCGAAATACAACAGTGCAATATTTACCCACTATTGTCTCCTGGCCTCCACTGTCAGTAACCCCGTTACAGAATTTAATCCCTTTGCTGTTGTGTGTGTGCAGCACCGAGCACAATCGAGCACTGGTCCGTGGCGCGGGGGCTCCTCGGCTGCCGTACTACAAATGACACGGCTTCATTTACACGGCTTAACCAGAAAGCACAGCCAAGCTCCGTGTTTTGAGCAGACTCCCAGTCACAGGCTGAGCCGAGAGCACCTCCCTACCGCCTTGTCAAGTTGCTAAGCAAGGGGGAAGGCACAGGGCGGCCGGGAAGCCGGAGCTAGACAAGGCAACGCGCGGCCACACTTCGCAGGGAGAACGCGAACCGCAGCCACCAGCCGGCTCCGCGGCGGCGGCCCGGGAGGTGCTGAGCGCCAAGAAACCCGGGGGCGGGGAGGGAAGATGTTTCCCTGCTCCTCTCACGACCGCCCCCGACGGACGGGCAGAGCGCCCCGCAGCCACAACCTTCCCACAGCGTCTCCCCGCAGGGGCGGGACGCCGTGGGAAGGGGACGGCCCGAGTAGCAGGAGCCGAAAGAAGTGCCTCCCCCCACGGCACCTCCTCGCCCGCCTGACCCGCGGTGAAGCCAGACCCAAAGGAACTCCCCCCCCCCCCGCAGCACCCGCCGCCGCCCCGCGAGACCCCGCTCGAAAAGGAAGAGCAGCGAGGCTGAGGCGCCTCGTCACCGCCCTGTCCGGCCCCACCTCTCCCCACACCGGCCCCGCCCGAAGGGTGCCTAGGCAGCTCGTGCCCCTTTTCGCCCCCCCCGGGAAGTACCCGCGCCGCGTTTCCCACCCGACCCGGCCCCGCACCGATGGTGGAGATGAAGGTGGTGTTGAAGGCGTCCTCGCTGAAGCGGAACAGCAGGCAGGTCTTGCCCACTCCCGAGTCGCCGATCAACAGCAACTTGAAGAGATAGTCGTAGGTCTTCGCCATCTTCGCTCGGCCGAGGCTGTGGCTTACCGGGAGCTGCTGGAGGGGGCAGGGGGGAAACTCCACCGCCGCTCCCCACCCACAACAATGACGCGCCAAAGCCGCCATCCAATCACCGCAGGCGACGCCCCTTAGCTAATCACTATGCGCCGGAAGTGCGCATGGAGACGATGGCTCCTGGGAGTTGTAGTCTTAGGCCAGCCTCGGCCTGCACGAAGGGAGGCGTTTCCTGCGTGCAGCGTGGGGGGCGCGGCCAGGTAGTCCGGGCACTCGAGTTACGGGGGGAGGGTCTTGCAATGAGGCGCCTGGCGGCAAAGGCTGCGGCGGATAGAGCCCCGGTGATAGAGGGAGCCTGGGGCTGGGTGTGCTGGGCAGAGAAAGCGCCCTGCAATTTAACGTCGCCTAACTCATTAACTGACGTAGTTGTAATGAATGTTTAGACACAGCTGCCAGGGGACACTGCCGAGACTCAGCTTGAAACACCTGCCCCCTAGGATTCAGAGGCAGTCACTTTGCCAGGTCGCTCCACTTCTCCAGTCGTTGAGCTTCCCTTGACTGGAGTGTTTCCTGCCAACACACCCAATCAGGCCGGGCCACAGAACCCCAGCAGTCTTGTTTATCTTATCTGGCGGGGTAATAACCTTGGTGGAAGTTCATGGATTAGTTGGCAACTGGAAAGACAAGAAGCCATCCCTCTTTTCATAGAATACGTGTAACACAGAGTGTGGTCGTGACCCTGTGCTGCAAGTGTTCCAGAGAAGCACCTAAAGAACAGGAGGAGTTCAATCTTCCTGACCATTCAACTCTTAATCTCCCTACTAAACCTTGTAGCTAAGGTTTTCCCAGGAATGTGTATCCCTTACCATTTGATGCATGATAGCTCTCAGCAATATATTTCACGTGGACACAAAACACTGGCCGGTGGTAATAACAGTGGATCTTTGAATGACATGTGATGCAACACTGCAAACAGATGAAATAAACACATCATGCGAAAGGCTTTATTTACATCCAGTGGCAGAAGTGAGCCAGTTGCAGACTTTGTGGTTTGGTGAATATTTAGATACATACATTTATTTATAGAACCTAGGCTTCATTTTATAAAGCATAGTTGATTTGGTTGTTAAAAATTACCTCCACATAGACTAATAATTCTGCACCAATTATCAAATTTTATTTTAATAATACACATTCTGATAGAGGAGCACCTGAATATCTGCTCTGTCACTACAGTTCCATTATATACGTGCATCACACTAGCTGCGCACACACCTAAACAGTACAACAATACTGCATTCAATAGCTGTGCATATATTTGTGTAGAGCAATAGTTTCACAAACTGCCTGTATATAAACTTTAAGAAATACTTCACCAGCTACTTGTTTGTATCTGTATATAAGAATTCTCCACAAACAGTGTTTTTAATGTGATGCTAAAGTTTCAGGCACAAATTGGTGTTTTGGGTGTGTATTATCTTTATAAATGTTAATTTTTAAAAAAATTAGAAACCCAGGAAATGCAGAGTAGAAGTTTCACTTCTCAGATGAGGCATCCCATAGAGATGCTAACATGTAAAGTATCAAAATTGCAAACCAAGAACTTTGGATTTATCAGTCATTTCATATACCTACCTGTCTCTGATACCACAGATAAGCATGATGACTTGTCAGCAACTAACCTTGGTTCTTTTCAGGGAAGTGTTCTGATTACACAACCTGGGGATATGAGGTTTGTACATGGTGATACATAAGCCCAGGGTTTAATAACACTTGGAAAATAGGCTACCACCTGGAATCATGGAGCCTCATCCTATGAGGTACTGGGGTAAATTTTGCATCCAGAATGACTGCCACTTGGAAATTTAAATATCTATATTCAATTTGTGAGCATAATCAGGTATTTAGATGTTCAAGTGATGGAAGCTGCACCCACAAATAAATGAAAGAATTTACTTCAGTTATATGCATATAAAATGTTGCAAGCTGCAAAAAGAGATCTGGTGAAAATGGATTTAATTTTGGCACCATGTTTCACTTAGCCATCTTAAATGGTGATATATCTGTGTAAAGTAAGACAAAAAGATTGTAACATATTTTTTTCCTTAAGTCTTTTAAGTATCTTTAAGAAATAAGTATTTTCTTCCTTGATTTAAACCTATAATGTGCTGGAGTGAGTCAGTATCATTATTAATTTCTGCAGTGCACAAGATGACACAGGGTTCTATCAAAATAAAGAAAACTATAAAAACAACTGAAAGCAATAAAGCTTTAATTTAGTTTTAAAAACTGTAACAAAGTGAGCCCTATGAATAGAACCGGGGAACTGTACAATTGTAAATCACTGGGACAGATTGTGCTTTCCCATAGGGAAACCTACAGAAAATAGTCTTGGGGTGTTAACTCCAAATTATTCAGTTAAGGATTGCCCACTTCCCCTCTTCTTCTGGAGAAAAGTCTGGCCTTAAAAACCCCAGGTTTCCCTTCCAACCCCCTGTGAGTTCTCCCTCACTTTCCTTGAACAATGGCTCCGGTGGGGGTCACCCAACAAAGCATCAGTGCCTGGCACCCTTCTTAAAGGAAATTCTTCTCAATAGTTAAGCTGTACTAACCTTACCCAATATTGGTGGTACATTGTGGGGATGATGTGCAACCATGACCCCTCATCGCATACAGATTCTCAAGCTATTTGGGGGTGGGTGGGTGTTCAGGAACGTCAGGGGAGAGGATGGGACTTATCCTCTCTCGCTGGTAGTCTGTGTGACAAGTGTCCCAACTGCACCTGGACTGAAGGGCTAGGACCAGGCCAGTTCACAGATGGACATGAGGACAAGCTATCTGACCTCCTGATTTTGAACTAAGGAAGGAACTTGAGAAGCATTGCATTAAAAGTTCAGTCATACATAGGTAAGTCACCTTACATCATGGTCAGCAAACAATTATAATCACTTTGGAATTCAACTATAATAAGAACATAAGAACATAAGAAAGGCCGTACTGGGTCAGACCAGAGGTCCATCTAGCCCAGTATCTGTCTACCGACAGTGGCCAGTGCCCAGGTGCCCCAGAGGGAGTGAACCTAACAGGCAATGATCAAGTGATCACTCTCCTGCCATCCGTCTCCATCCTCTGATAAACAGAGGCTAGGGACACCATTCTTAACCCCTTTCTGGCTAATAGCCATTTATGGACTTAGCCCCCATGAACTTATCCAGTTCCCTTTTAAATATTGTTATAGTCCCAGCCTTCACAACCTCCTCAGGTAAGGAGTTCCACAAGTTGACTGTGCGTTGTGTGAAGAAGAACTTCCTTTTATTTGTTTTGAACCTGCTACCTATCAGTTTCATTTGGTGACCCCTGGTTCTTGTATTATGGGAGTATTTAAACAACTTTTCCTTGTCCACTTTTTCCACATCAATCATAATTTTATATACTTCTATCATGTCCCCCCTCAGTCTCCTCTTTTCCAAGCTGAAGAGGCCCAGCCTTTTCAATCGTTCCTCATACGAGGCACTCTCCAAACCCCTAATCATTTTAGTTGCCCTTTTCTGAACCTTTTCTAGTGCTAGAATATCTTTTTTGAGATGAGGAGACCACATCTGTACACAGTATTCGAGATGTGGGCGTACCATGGATTTATATAAGGGCAATAATACATTTGCAGTCTTATTTTCTATCCCCTTTTTAATGATCCCTAACATCCTGTTTGCTTTTTTGACCGCCTCCGCACACTGTACGGACATCTTCAGAGAACTATCCACAATGACTCCAAGATCTTTTTCTTGACTCGTTGTAGCCAAATTAGCCCCCATCATATTATAGGTATAGTTGGGGTTATTTTTTCCAATGTGCATTACTTTACACTTATCCACATTAAATTTCATTTGCCATTTGGATGCCCAATCACTTAGTTTTGTGAGATCTTTTTGAAGTTCTTCACAATCTGCTTTGGTCTTGACTATCTTGAGTAGTTTAGTATCGTCTGCAAGCTTAGCTACCTCACTATTTACCCCTTTCTCCAGATCATTTATGAATAAATTGAATAGGACTGGTCCTAGGACCGACCCTTGGGGAACACCACTAGCTACCCTTTTCCAATCTGAGAATTTACCATTTACTCCTACCCTTTGTTCCCTGTCTTTTAACCAGTTCTCAATCCATGAAAGGACCTTCCCTTTTATCCCATGACAACTTAACTTACATAACAGCCTTTGGTGAGGGACCTTGTCAAATGCTTTCTGGAAATCTAATGGGGAACCAACACAGGTGCCTTAAAACAGGGCCAAAACATTCTATTAATTGGCCACTTATTAGAATATGGACTGCTACATTTGAACAAAATATAATCAGGAGCAGCCACAAACAACGAAATAGATGAATAAGAAGACCTGAAGAAACAAATGCAATGAGCTATGATTCCAAACTTTTCTTGTTAAATGAAGTGCTCAGCATGGTGATATTCCTGATGTGGGAGCAAGATGTACTACTTACAAACTATAAACACAAACCAAATGACAAATCTGATTTCAAACTCTCTACAAGTTGGAAATCTGATTCAACAAGAACTTGGAACTAACTAGTCAAATTTCTAGTTTACAATAGTAGGATTGAAATATTATGTGACCTCCACAATTGGATATCCTCCTGTCAGCAATTTGAGCAGAAATCTCAGTGTTTGATTGACGAACATCTCAGGGAGATATGGGTATCATCTGCAGAGCAAAGGCAATGGGGCAAACAAGACTTTTTTCTCACACTCATAATATTCAGCATTATTCAAACTGGGGTTCTGGAAAATGGTTGCTTAGTTTCTTTCCTTCTACATCAATGGTAGTGGGGCTGTGGTGTTAGTAAAATGAGCTGTTAGGCTATATATGATAAGATTTAAGATTATAAATGATGACAACCTAATCCAGCACTGAAGCAATTCAACTGAATAAATTAATTATTTCAGTTTAGCATGAGCCATCAGATTGAGGAAACTATTAATGAAAAACTAATCACAGAAACATTTTACATTGATTTTATTTTCTGAGGCCTGAGTGACTACATAGCCTAATTAAGGCCAATTTTTAAAATTACATCATCATTTTAGTTCAGCAAGAGAGAGTCATCAAAGCACTTATAGAACAGAGAAGTTTTCATATGTCTCTAGAGCAACACGTTTGTGTTCACCATCTGCTACTCAAGTAGTTTTATAGAAAAATAATGCAAATCACTTTCCTCTTTAAGTACCGTGGTGCTCTGCAATACAGTACTCAGCTCTGAATAGGAAACGTGCCAGTTTGCTAGACTAGCAAATATGCTTAATGAACCACCAACTTAAAAATTACCTTAAAAACAAGATGTGAAAACTCACTGATATGTGTATTTTGCTACCTTTGTTTAATATGTAAAAACTGCCATTGTACAAACTGCATACTGCATAAAGCTATTTAACTGTGTTTGAAAAGACATTGTCAAGACCGTTAGGCCTTAATTACCATGATGTTTGCCCCCCTTCCTCCAAAAAATTCCACACTTTCAAATCCAATATTTGCTATAGTACTTAATTTAAAAAAAAAAATTTGCTGTGCATCACATGATAGACAAATGTGAGCAATGATAGAAAAATGTATTTGTTTGACAAATATTTCTATCTACTAATGGGGGACTTTTGTTAGTTTTGTTTTTAGAGAGGGTGGGAAATAGAAAGAAGTTAATACTGTGTGTTGTATTTGTGTTACCATCATCTAAAGCAGGCTTGTCCAACCTGTGGCTCGTGGGCTGGAGTCTGACCCGCCGAGGGCTTTCATCCAGCCTGTGGAGTGCTGCCGCAGGACCCTGGGAGCTGGAGCAGCTGGAGGCCTTTTAAATCTCCCACCCTGCTCCAATCTGCAGTGCGGGAGTGGCCTGGCTGGACAGCTGTCTTCAGAGGCGTGACTCAGCCCCTTTTGGGGGGCGGGGCAGTGAAGGGATCGGGGAGTTCCCATGTCGTGCGGCCACAGAAAGGGAGCCCCAGCAGGGAAAGGGGAGAGGAAGGGGCTGCCACCGGTGCGTGTGGGGATAAGGAAGGAAGAAAGGGTTGAGGAGAGCGAAGGAATCGCTGCACACAGGGAAAAGCTGGGAAGGAGCTGTGCGGGGACAGGGAAGGGGGTTTGGGGACTTGGGAGAGAAAAGGAGCCACGTAGCGAAAGTGAAGGGGGTAGGTTGGGGAGAGGACCTGCCGTGTGCAGGGACACGGAAGGGGGGGTTAAGGAAGGAGCCTGCCCGGAGAAAAAGTAGGGGAAAGAAGCCTGGGCGAGGGGAGCCCGTGTGGAGTAAGTGGAGGGAGGGTATGGGGAGCAGAGCATGCAGGGAGCAGGGAAGGGAAGAGAGGGGAGAGGAGCTCGCCTGAGGTAAGGGGGGGAAGAGGGTGAGCCCAAACAGCACAGGCCCAGAAAAGGGTTGGGAAGCTGGAGAAGGGGAGCCCTCGGGGAAGGGTCAGAGACCCCACACAGCACAGGACCAGGGAGGGGTCGGGTAGCCCACAGGGAAGGGAAGCCTGTACTGTGTGGGTTGGCGAAGGGGTTGGGGAGCCCAAGTGGCACGGGGCAGGAAGAAGGGTTCAGGGAGCAAGCAAGTGTTGGGGCAGGAAGGGAACTAGGCTGCACTTTCCTTTCCCTACCCCACCATGCTCCCTTGCCTCCCCACCTCTGGCCTCCCCTGAAATGCTGCCCACTGCCACCAACACGACCATCCCTTGCCCTCAGCTTGACCTACCACCCCCAGCCCTCCCTTGCAGTGCCTGCCCTGCTTCCCATGTTTTTCCCTGTCATTCCACATGGCCACCCTTGTCCTCCCCTGCCCTACAATGCTCCCTTGCCATCTCACCCCTGCCCATACCACCCATGCCCTGCCCTGCTCCCCACACTCCCCTCTACCACCCCATATAGTTATCCCTGACTTCCCTCAACCTGCCATGCTCCCCTGGCACCCCCCCCCCCCCCAATCAGCTCTGCCCTGCCCTATCCCTGCCTCCCATGCTTTCCCCTGCCTCCACGGCCTCCCCATGCCCTCCCTTGCCTGCCACACTCTCCTACCATCTGGACACACTGATGTTTCCTGAGAAATAATGAGAGCCCTTTACAAGTTTTTATAAAATATGGTTTAATTAACAAGTGAAAATTTGTGGTGTACAGTTGTGCAAGTGACGCATATAACAATTACTATAGTGATGGGTATTATTTCAGAATTGTATTTAGGTGTGAAATGTAAGTTTCTGGTTTTACTGAACCAAACTGAATTTGTAAACCGGTGTTTCATTTTTACTGTTTACATTTTATGAATAGTAAGATTGATTTCTATTGTGTCTTCGCTATTCAAAATTTGCTCACCAGCCCTCCCAGTGAGAGAAAAGTTACAATATGGCCCCTCACCCAAAAATGTTGCACACCCATGTTAGATCAATGCTAACTCTGGTGTGCTGTTAAATCAATTTAGTTAAATCAGTGTTAATTTTGCATGGATTGCTTAAAATTTCCTTGTCAACTTAAGCTAAATGAATATAAACCAATTTAAAATCCATTTAAGAAAGTCCACACAGTTCCCACTTAAAATCAGTCAGAGTAAAAATAGATTTTTCTTAAACTGCTTCAACTTGTAATACAGATAGGACCCCAGAACAACATTGTCTCCTGTCAAAGAGGCCATTTAAGTGAATTTCAGTATTAATTTAATGGAAATCTGTCAGTGTAGGTATACCTGTATAAATTTCCCTCTTCTAAACAATTACATATTAAATTATTATTATTTTGGTGAATTCATTTAATGATTAGTGAATCTGTATCTCCTTCCAGGGGCTTGTCCACACAAAAAAATTAGGTAGGCCTATGGCTACCGGAGTAATTCAATCAGCTGTTGGTGTCAGCAGTAGCCTTTTTCTGCTAGTGACATGCATCTTCAACAGAAGCACTTGCATGGACTGAAGTGGGACATAGTGGGGCACTGACAGCCACAGAGAGCTCACAGCTGGAGCTCCTGCACCAGACCCCAGAACAACAGCCTGAACCCTGAGCCCCAGGGGCTCAACTTCACAGCACAGAGCTCACAGGAAATGAAATTGACATTGTCAGTTTCACAACTGTCTGTGGCTGGGGGTGGCTCATAGCAGGAGCTGACACTGAAGATTGGAGTCTCCAGCTGTGAGCCAGACACCTAGCTGACTGCCACCAGGGGCAGCTGTGTGGGCCAAATACACAGCATTCTTGTCAATTTCACAGCTCCAGCTGTGAGCCCAGCCCTGCTGCTCTGAACCAGAGGCAGTAGAAACTAAAAAGAATGACAATCTACAGCCTAAGTAACGCAATGTATGGACAATGTGTTGCTCTAACTACACCAGCATACACCTTTTGTGGAGGCTACTTACTTTGGCAGATGCAGTTTCCTAACATAGGCACTGACATAATTAGGCCAAGATAAGCTGCTTTACATTGACCTAACTCTGTAATATAGACTAAGTTTAGGAAAAACAATATTGTAATCTGTGTTTAACATCAAGAAGATGCCACAAAATCCAATATGTTTAGAGAGATTCAGCTTCAGTTGCTAGACAGCAAGACATTTTCAGTCATATTTTTCTAAACGTAACTGCTATTATACTGGCCTTATATTTCCAGTCCACCTTCAGGAACCTTTCAATAGTTATTCTTTTACACAGTTGATGTTTGACATCTTTCATTTCCTCTTCTTATTCTGTAACAAAATAAACCTGTATTTTATTTGGTTGAATTTGAGTCAGAGTTGCAGTCTTTGCTCCTGGGGTAGGCGGGTGCCCAGAATGGAGACATTGTAAGCACTTATCTAACAGTGGCAGGCACTGTCACACTTTCATAAAGTATTCAGCCAGCACTATTAAATGAAGCATCAAATAAATCCAAAATGGAGAACCAGATCAACCATGTTTCTGACTGAAAATACCTCCTGCTTTTGGCTCATGCATCTGAGCCACTCTTTCCTTAAAAACCTCCATTTGTAATGAAAATTCTGACTAAAAATCTTTGTAAGGCACTAGAGTGTCCTTGCAGGATTAAAATAAGGGAATGGTAGTGTAAGAGGGGAAAAGGAGAGTAATATTTCAAACATTTTGTCATTTCTTTGCTGCGGTCTGTATAATGATGGTATTGTCTTGGCCAAAGGATTTTATAATCCTCCTCCAGGAACAGAACTAACTGGTTTATTATGTTTTTATTTTCAACCTCCAGTTAAACAGGATACATTTGAAGGTAAAAAACTGGAAGAGAGAGGGAAGTTACAAAGCAAGAATTGGAGTCAGCTGGTTTGCACTGATAACTCATAGGACAGCATACAGAGCAAAGTATTAGGGGAGTCTTTTCAGATTAAAGCACTTACAATGCTGTTTGTATTATAAGTGCTTTAATCTAAAAATTATAATTTTTTAAATGACCCTAGCATCAACCCATCAGATCATTAAGGGACATTGGCAGCGTAATATTTTGTCATATCATAATTTGTGTGCTCTGAAGAAGAAACTGTTGAGTGGAATACCTATATAATGGCCTGAAACACTACAGGGTCCTGGCGCGCTTCCTGCAGAATAATGTGAAGGGTTTTTTGGTAGAAGAGAGATTTTGAGTAAGGCTCTAATTTTTTATACCGTAGCAGAATTGTAGCTGCCATCACACCTTTGGCTATGCCTACACTGGCAGTTTAAGTCGACTTAAACAAAGCCGTGTCCACACTAACCCTTCTTTAGATCAACCTAAGCCCAGTGTGGACGTTTAAGTCCACTTTGTTTAGTCGACGTAAAGGCACTTAGGTCGACTTAACAAAGTGGACTTAGTTCACATCCACGGACAGCACCTTCTTAAGTCGACTTAATAAGGTCAATTTTAAGCCAACTTAAAATCGACCTTATTAAGTCAATTTAACAAAGTCAACCTAACTTTTTGTAGTGTAAACATAGCCTTTGAGATTAGCATCTATTTGAAAGACGAGCAGTAGTGAAAAATCATTCTTCATTTATCCCCTCACATCAGAAACCCTAAAACACTGAAAAAAGAGAAGAGAATTCAACTCCTTGCTTTAGGACAGAGTTTAACCTCTTACAGGGAAAGTATAACCCTTTGAACTCTAGCAATTAAACAAAAGAAAACATTTCAAGGTGAACTAAAGCAAATCTTTCAAATCCAAACAATGTTCTTTGCTAGACTGCAACAAATGCGAGGAGAGTAATAAACTATAGGATACAGTGTATTAAACTGAACCATAGTCTTGATGATAAACTATAATACTACTAATAAAGTTCTTGCTGCTGTTATAAAAGTAGTATTTCAATGACAGTGCATGTGGCATTCCCCTCAGTTCTGTTAAACTATTTTAAACACTTTCCTTTTAAACATCTTTTGCTAAGAGTGGCATTCACTTATTCACTTTGATGTGCTTCTTAAGACACTGGAAATTAGGGACAGGTATACTGAAAAGACAGATTGACATGCCATGACAACTCTTCAAAAAGAAGTGGACTGTGTGGACATTCTACTTTTCTTGAAGACTTTTTGTACTAGGTAGCTTATGTAAGATTTATTTGTGCCACTTCCTGGACTTTTAGTGAATTACACTTTTACATCCTGCACTAGTTTGTTCCAATCAAATCCTGCAGTATACATTAATTAAATTATTTGTTATCCAAGTTGGTAGTTACTCTTTTTTCGTATATCCATTAAAGAAATTCCTTAGTTACCTTTTCATTCCAGCTGTCAGCTACATCTCACTCCTCATGGGTCTGGTTTTATTTTTTTAGCAATAACATATATGACTAATAAATTTTTTTAAAGTATTTTTATTCTTAACTGAGATGAGAAATCTTCAAGAAACAGTTCAGTACTGCCTGAAGCAGTACACATAATTCAGTGGATAACACCCTTTTCTGAGTCATATTTTAATCAGTACCCAGCATATTCTTCAATCTCATCTTCGCTGTTAAAAAAAAAAAGTATTATTTTAATCTCAAAATAATTAACTTGTGACCATCCAGAGGTAATAACACAATGAAGACAAGACGCTTTCATTTCACTATGAGGTAAACTGGGTGAAGTCAACCCCAACTGGGGGCACATCACTGACCTCTCCTAATTTACCTTTTCTAGCACTGAAGACTAGAATTTAGGGAGCACTGTGCTGCTAGAGGTGCCATCTGTGGTATGACTGTAAAATGGAGATCTTAACCACTCTTGCTCTTTAGATATCAAGATGCTTTGTAAAAAAGCATTTTTTTTAACATCTGTGCCCTGCTGATAGTCTACTTTGAACAACTATATTCTGAATATCTAAAATTTCCTCTGTGATTTCAAATTAAGAGTATTCTTCCTCATTTTCAGTGCCATGACGTACATGAAAAACTTCAGCTGCCAAGAGTCACTTATTGTAAGGGACATCCCTTATTTTTCCATCTCTGATCAACAAGATCAGGCATTACTAAGTGCTGCACAAAGCAGCAAAAATACCCCTGGTGAATTTAGATGAGTACCACTTATTATTAATAATAATAATGGTGATGATCATATCAGGAAAGATACAGCACGGGTGTTAAAAATCTTTTAAAATACAAGTTCATAAGAGAAAAAGAATAAGCAAAAATGTCTTTCCTGGAAAGCAAACATCACAGTCTCCAACATTTAGGCCTAACGTCTTTTTGTTTCAGGTTTTCTTGGGCATGCTATAAAGGTACCAAATAGAATATCACTATTCTCCTTTCAGTCCTGTACGTCGCTACATTTTGTGTTCATAGAGAACACTCTGATTCCTCCAATGTTCAGAGACTCACACAATAGATTTCTCATCCGTCCTTTATTACAGGCTTGGTGTAGTGGAGACAGTTACCCCCGTGGGGAAGCTAGATACTGGACCCTACAGGCAGGCCCCTTGTTTCTGTGCGGAAGACCAGAACTGAGATGCCCCGTGGGCTGCCCTGGTCACCACTCTGGTCTCGGCAGAGGCCGCCACCAGACTGGAGACGAGTGCAGCGCGCGGCCTCCAGCCGCCTCAGGAATGGCTGCCCAACGGCGGGCCAGCACCCCCAGCCGGAGCACTGGCGCGGGTCGGCTAAGAGTAGGAAGGCGAGTATGAGGCCGCGGGCCCTGCCCCTGGGGGCTCCGAGCAGGGCGGCCGCGGTGGGACCAGGGATTGTGCCCACCTCTGTCGGGCAGTTGCAAGAGGGCTCGGGCCGGGATCCAGGACACATAACGGTGGACACAGACAGCCCATACCCACCGCAGAGACAGGACTCAGGCAGGGGAGAAAAGGCCCCTCCCCGCCGGCCGGAGCTCCTGGACTGGGCCAGGCCATGGGAGAGATGAGTATCACCGACCGCCCCCTGCTCCCGAACCGAACCCACCCCGCTGCGTGGCCTTCTTGCGTCGGAAGCGGAAGTCGGATGACGAGCCGCTCCCTGATTGGCTGCCGTAGCCCGACACGACAGGACTGTCTGTTGCGTCGGAGGGTAGCTCGGAGGCAACATGCCTGTGAGTTGTTTACATTGTTAGGAGCCTGGGCTCCGTCTTGACGGGAGGGGTGGGCCTCAGGCCGCGGCTGGGAGGGTTGGTCGCCCCCTCCTCAGCACCGTGTATGGGAGCCAGTCAGCGCCGGGGGGGGGGCGGGGCTGCCATGCGAGTCGCTCACGGGGAGCGCTCCCCTCGTGCTTCGAGGAGAAAGGGAATTATCCTCCCGGCGCGCTGTGGAGTGGGCGCACCGAACCCACGTGACCCTAACGGTCGCGTGGGAGGGAGTAACCGTCTCGTGACACCCGTGCGGGCGGGGGGTGAGGACGTCAGCATGGCGCGCTCGGTGCCCGTTTGCTCGCGGGAGATTGAGGGCGCCTCTTACAAGGGGCCGCGCGCGGCCAATCACCGGGCTTTTCATGGTAGAGCCGCTGTGCGCCCGGTGCCTGCATCTGCCCGGTGCCTGCTCCTTCTCACTTTCGCTGTCTCTGCCCGGCCCGCTCGTTGATGCTGCAGCTGATCTATCCTGCTATAGTGGAGCCAGAGTTTGGCCATTCAAGGGGAGCAGGATTGGGCCCCCTCTAGGCCTCCCTGACAAATTCCTGCTGTTGGAGGGCGCTTGTTTGCGCTTTGGTAGGGATCTTTTCTTAATTGGAGTAATCGCCTGAATTGCAGGCTGCAGGGCTATAAAACAATTCAAGGAGAACAGTGTCACATGGTATTGGACTTGGCATATGGGATTCTCGCCAGCTACTTGGGAGTAGCTCACTGGCCTAAATCTTAGGAGTTTTCTTTAATCAACAACCAGTTCTAATATGCATGGCTCTAGCTCCTTTGTTTCATGACTCCAGGGATTCCTGTTTTGTTTTTGTAGAAATGTCTCTTCCAGCAACACATTTATCCATTCCAGTGATGGCAGCCTGCCTCCTTCACACTAATTTTAGGAACCAAGATAGGTTGTGGAACTGGAAATCCCTCTCAAACAGTTAAACTATCTGGAAATCATTGCCCATTTTCTTCATTTCACTAGTCACATCTGATTTTTTTTCAGTCCAGAGTGGTGAATTGTGAGACATTGCACTGGGAAGAATGATGTAGTAGTGCCTATCCTAATGTACATGTTCTATAACATTACAGTAAGTGTCCAAAGGTAAATTGATATTGCAGCTGATTCTAACACACAAATGCTTATAGATGTTGTGGTTTAGTTTGAATGCACTGGGGGATTTGTGACTTAACATGCATATACTAACTAGGAACAAAACAGCATCATAAAGTCTCCCATCCAACTGGACTGAGCAGTGTTTACCATCCAATACTTCCATGACATCCCCTTTTTTGCTATTAAATCTAGTTGGATAGAGACTTAGTGCATCCGTCTCTGGAGGAGGAAAAGAGAAAGCACAAAAAGAAACGTCTGGTGCAGAGTCCAAATTCCTATTTTATGGATGTAAAGTGTCCAGGTAAATATTTGAGATTTACACTTTCATTATGTATGTCAATAATGAAACCTATGTGCAGTGAAGACTGATAATGAAAGGTTCATGAAATATAATCATTTCCAACTGTGGTGTAAACATGTACTGTAAAAAGGAAAATGGGTGAACTTTCAGTGCTCTAGTAAAGAGTTTTCCCAGACTGCGTTTGCTTGATTTTTGTATTAGAAATATCAGGATTTCACTTTGTTTTTGCCAGAGAACTGACCTGGGAGCTCTCTTACCCTTCAGGGCCTTAGATTTTTCTCCCCAGTGTAGATTAAAAGTTTGAGTGACATGAATGGTTTGTTTTTTTAAAAAGGTCACACATGACTGACTTGTAAACAGTGAACACAATAGTCCCTTCCCTTCTCCTCAGTTAGCTGCTAGGATCTCATCTTCCTGGGAAGTCATAATTACTCTGGATTTCTACACAACAATCCTCCACCAGAAGCAGGGAGGTTCAAAATTGATAGCTAACATAAAGACCAAGTGGAAAAAGCCTGGGCTAGGTGGAAAAACACATACCAGGCCCTTATTACATTATAAAGAATGTACAAGGAACCATTTTCTCCTCTCCATGTTGCCACTAAGAAACAGACTGACATTCAATTGAAGTGAAGGTGGTGTACTAGATAGGGCTTTTCTGCACACATTTTGTATCACTTTAACTACATCTGTTTAGAAACAGTTATACAGCTAACCAGCACAGCTGCTTATGTGGACTTAGTTATGTTATAATTTATATTTATTACTTTCTTACTAAGATCTGTGTAAAAATGTACATGACATTTTTTTACATTTCAGTTAAACTAGCTTGGAACTATTAGATTCACTTTTATTAGATGAGATACAGTGATAAATGTCAAGGAGTAGAAGTTCCTGCTATGTTTCTTTCAGACTTTAAAGTTGAAGTTCATATAGCCCTCAAGTAGGGATCATTTTAACAAACACTAAGCAGTGACATTTACTCAAATGTGAGAGGAGTGGTCCTGAAGCTGATTTCTAATGTCATATGATAGTTGATCACTCTTATGGTTAGAGATGCAAAAGACCTCCTGGAGCATGCACTCTATTTTCATTAAAACCAAGCTAAAAGCCACATGAGACTACAGGGGGAAATCATTTTCATGTTAAATGTCTAGACTGATTTCTGCAGTTCAGAGTCTTGACTGAGTCCCTCACAAAAAGAAGAGATCACTCAGTAACTATTCTCAGCACTATATGGCTGTAGGCATCAGCATCATGCCTGTAATTCCAGGTACAAGAATAACCAAACTACCTATTTGCAACTGTCTTCTTTCAAGACACCTTCTCCTCTCTGCTCCCAGTATGTCTCCACAGCCCAAGTAAAATTCCCCCACCTCCCCCCCGACCTCCAGAAAACACAGGGTATTCACCTTGCAGATGGTCATAAGAAAGGGGAAATGCATTCATTGAGATTGCAAAGGTTCACTTGAATCACCTGTGGGTCACAGTAACACTTGTAATACCAGGCAAGATTGGGATTCAAAGAAGTATTGAACAGTCTTTATCCATCTATCCATTGTGCATCGCAAGCCCAGAACATTTTACTATATTAAAGAGGTTTTACGCCCCTTGGAAGAGTGTACTGCAAGTCAGAACAGCAGTTATGTGATAGGATTTATGAGAAAGTGCTTGCATTGAAAGCAAGGACATTTCTCTGGGTAAGAGAGGAGGCGACTACCCTCACCAGTGAATACTCAGTTGACCTCTGCTTGGGGTCATTGGTCTACCAAATACTAAACACAATCTGTTCTAATACCAGCTCCTTTGTCAGGGAGGCTCCAAAGACTATCAGCATCCCCTTTGTAGCAGAGAGGTCTGTTACTGATGCCTTCCAGTTTGCTTTATCAGTCTGCACAGTAGGTGACACCGCTGGCCCCAAGCAACATCTGTGCTGACTGACACCTATTCCTGTAGTATGTGTATCTACTATACAGTTTGTCTCACAGCTAAGACCTCCTCACCCCAAGAGAAACCCTGCCTCTTCAATCCCTGCTCCACAATAGTTTCCACATCAGTTTCTTCCTGAATGGTTTTCCTGAATTATTGGTAAAGTGTAAGCTTTTTGAGCATCTGTGGTATTTTATTGTACATGTAATATGCAATATAGATACTTTACAACATTTTAGTAGTGAAATATTAATTGGTATGGCAGCTAATTGTAACGAATTACCTAATTTCAAACAAATGAGTCATCCTCATTGGGTCTCATTTAAAATGCCCTTTTGCTAGCTCAGCTGTTTAACCCATGTGGAAAGATCTGGGGAGCAGATGGGAGTTTTCTAGAATTGTAGTGCTGAGAGTTCTGTTGTCCAGCTAACAATCACAGGGCTGCTGGAGCAAGTTGTGGGGAAGGTCTGGAACCAGATCAGTGCACTTTCACATATCCAGTTGGTCTCCAAAGGGAGAGCAGCAATCTGAACCACTGTACCAGCATTGCTGAGAAATTGAGTTGTATGAACCTCAGTGTCTGCTCACTGTCTAAGGTTAGATTGATTACGTAACATCTTTCCCTGTGCTCTGAAAGAGTCAAGGACATTGGTAAACTTCAGGTGTTGCTGGAACCAATTGTGCCAGGCTGGATGTTGGTTGGTAAGATTAGCTGCATGAAGAGATGGCTTCTTCAGCATTAGCTGGATTGTTTGTTTCAGGGTGGATGTTTGCAAAAGGCCTAGACCAGTGGTTTTCAGACTTAGGGTTGGGACCCAGTACTGGATTGCAGCCCATGCTGCTGCTGCCAAGAGTGGAATTGATAAATTTTTGTAGGGGATGGTATGATGGGACGGCTTAGTTTGGTAATTGACTGATCTTCGACTACTGGTGGTGGATATGCCAGTGGCCTAAGAAGGGAGGGTAGAAGAGGTGGGTTCTGAGTTATTACAGAGAATTCTTTCTTGGTGACTGGCTGGTGAGACTTGCCCACGTGCTCAGGATTTAACTGATTGCCATATTTGGGGTCGGGAAGGAATTTTCCCCCACAACAGATTGGCTAGGGCTCTGGGGGTTTTTCACCTTCCTCTGTAGCATTGGGAATGGCTCACTTGCTGGTGGATTCTCTGTATCTTAGTCATTAAATCATGATTTGAGAACTTTAATAACTCAGTCATTGGTAAGAGACTTATTGCAGGAGTGGGTGGGTGAGGGTTTGTGGCCTGCATTGTGCAGGAGATCAGACTAGATGATCATACTGGTACCTTCTTGACCTTAGAGTCTATGAATGCATTGCTCAAAGATCCAAAGGGGTAGCCGTGTTAGCCTATTCTAGAAAGACAACAGAGTCCTGTGGCACTTTTAAAGACTAACAGATTTATTTATTGATAAATAAATCTGTTAGTCTTTAAAAGTGCCACAGGACTCTGTTGTCTTGCTCAAAGATGTAATTGTTGGGTTGCGGGCATAAATGATTTTTTTTCAATTGGGTCCTGAGGAAAGAAGTTTGAAAACCACTGGCCTAGACAATCCTATTGGAAGGTCCGGGGTGGGAGAGGGTTGGCTGGCTTCTGGCTTCCAACAGTGAGGAAAGTGCATGTGCAGGCTCACCCTTCACCTTCAGTGCCTTGATTATTTCTTATGTAAAAAGGCTGAATTCTGGGTGAGGTGGAAGGTGTTTAATCGATCTTACTTATGACCCTCAGTTTTTAGATATACCTGAGAGATTATCCTGCATTTGGTTATCATCTGCAAAATAGGATGATGCTTCCTCTGCTGGGCTCTGGAGTTGAGTGGAAGCATTACAGGTTAGCACTCTGCAGTGATTATATGGGCATCTTTGTTTAGCAGTGTGGCAAGTGAAGCAACACTGTTATGCTTGTAACTGTCAGCCACACTTGGGCAGCGGGCAGATTATCTGGTCATAAATTGACTAATTCTTCTCCTTAAGAAAAGAAACAGCCACTGACCTCAATTCTGTCAAGAGACTCAGGGCAAAAGGTGAAGGCAGGATAGTAGGAAGATCACAACACAGCCTCGCTGGAACTAGAACCAGCAAACAGTTTGATTTTCACTATTCTCTCGAGATTAAGACACGGTGCTTCCACAGTTTTTAGATAGACTCTGTAATGTGTTAAGTCCTAGATGCAAAAGGACGCTTTATCTCACTTGTACAGAAATCCCAAGTGTAATGAAACATTCCAGCATTTGTTAAACTGCTGTCGGAGAATCCTCCAAGTAAGATATGAACTCCAGTCCACTTCCTCCATTGAGCTGCTGCAACTGTGTTACTAGATTTAACAGGCATGTTGAGGTGAAGAAAATAGCATACTGTTTTAGATGAAATTCTCCAAGGAAGAATCTTAGTTTTTTCCTGATGTTTGGGTTGCTAACAGCATTTAGAGAGAAGAATCTTGAACAGCCACAAAATTACCCTATCTCACAACTATAGTTATTCTGTGAATTCTTTCAGGAGCTTATTGAAGCTATCATTCTGATTTAACCATTTCAAATTCAGGACAAGAGTCTCCTCTTATCTTCCCAGGGACAACAGACTGACTGCCACTGAATAGCTTTTTTGAACACTGGGAAAAGTTCATGAATGTGTTGCTAGAGCTAACTGTGGAAATTAGGTTTCAGTCTCCTGTCAGAGTTACAAGACAAGTGCTACCTCAGCTTTGTAGATATGGTCTTGTGCACAATATCAACTATTAAATTGAAAGATGGACCTTTTTCTAAAGCAGTTTTAATTAAAAATAGTCAATTTTGGATGCATAAAGTTATTTAACATGAATAAATGTGCCAGAATAGAGTAACATGCTCTTATTTTTGACTTGACAATGTACAATAAAATAAATCCATTCTTGCCACCACTGTTCACTCACACTGTAAATAAAACTTGGCCATTATGGAAGTGAATTAACTATATAAAACTATAAACACTACATAACACTTGATTATACTTTTTCAGAAATTATATATCATTTTTCAATTTTAATAACCCTGTTTAATTTACTGTAGTGTTTTTCTAAAAACAAAATTAGCTGGAGAGACTTAAATTACTAAACATATTAATCTGATGCTCTGTATGATGTCTGTGTAAAGCAGAAAAATAATTTCAATGCAAATAAAACCAGTTTTGGCAATGAGAGGCAAAGCCTGTTGTTCAGGTGACACATAATGAGAGGCCTTTAGCCTTACTTTTGTTAATCTCCCATTATTGCAGATGCGTTGCTCGTACCACAGATAGGGATACTAAACTAAACCTAGCTCTTGGCCTTTTAGATCAGTCATATCTAATCTAATCTGGTTCAGATAGAGTCATAATAGTGAGCGATTAACTTGATAGTATAGACAAGGCTTGAGAGGCTTGATTCAATAAAAGTTATCTTAGAGTAACTTGTATTGTTGTAAGCAATGCTCAGCTGCTAACAACAAGTGCTTTTAAATTTGTCTAGTATCGTGTAGTTGCCAGCTTTTTGTTGGAGGAAGGCTGTTAGTCAAATAGATACCGTCTTTGCTCTGTCTCTTTAAAAATTTAACCTGGATCTCTGTAATGAAGTCTACAAATATTCTCTTTTAGGATGCTACAAGATCACCACAGTTTTCAGCCATGCTCAGACAGTGGTTCTGTGCGTTGGGTGCTCAACTGTGTTGTGCCAGCCTACAGGAGGAAAGGCCAGGCTTACAGAAGGTAAGGGAGTATGGTGCATTATCAAGCTAATTTTATTGATTTTGAAGGCTATCCATTAATATACTTGCAAAGTGCTAAAAATTGTATTTTCTCTATGGTTAAAAACCAAAGACTGAAAATGAATAACATTTTTCCAATCCCTTATAGCGTACGTGGGTGTGTGTTTCAGAAGTGTTGATTTCTGGTGAATTGGGAGCAGGATTGCAAGCTAATCTGCAGCTTATTCTTTCGTATTATAGAAGGGCTGTGCAACTATACCAGTATTTATTAAACATAAATTAAACACTCCCAACATGCTTTAATGATTCCCTGTATTTTGAGTTATAAATTCCTTTTAGATTAATAGGAATGGAAAGCATGTGGCTAAAGCTCACAGTGCGATTCATTTACTTCTCAGCCCAAAGGTTAAGGTCCCTTGATCGCACATTCACTGTTAACAATGCTGTGGGGTACTGCTGTCAGATTAAAACAGTCTCTGCTTACCCTTCTCCTCCCCACTCCCCATCGGATCAGCCAGATTCCTTGACTCACGTTCATTGTGAATAAAATTCTTGTCCAATTATAGTTCAGCAAATAATGGCTGCACTGTTTGCATAGATAACGACTGTAGCAATGAGGTAAACACTGGTGCTATTTAAGGGCAGCAAAATGCTTAGGATATGAAAAGTGGTATAAAAACCCCATGGTTATATATTTGATCTCATTTCAGGGGAAAAAAGTGTGCATACAAAGCCAATTTCTGGGTTATACTTTTCAGTGGTAAACAAGCCAACAACTATGAATATAGAGGTGTTAAAACAGTAGTGCTGCATAGATGTACATTCTCAGAAGAGTTCACAGAAGGATAGGGTGCCTGAAATAAGGATACTGGCAGATGAAGCACAGCACATCCCACCATTACCAGAGAAATAACTGTAATTTAGGGTGTTTGCCACTGGAGGAGGAAGCAGGAGTTCTGCCTTTAAAAAGAGGCAAAGTTTTCGGGGACGTGGTCAAAGTCCCCTCGTTGCAAATTGAGATACAAAAACATAACTATGGTATGATGGCCCATATTTTTCACTTGAACATCTAGTATTGAAAAAGTAAATTAAACCTTTTATTCATATAAATTAAGCTACAGAAATGCCCAGGGCAATAGGGTGTTCTCATGATTGTTTCCTATAACAGCATAAGGACTACCCCCATTTGATAGTCTTTTTTGTGGTTTATTTACAGGTTGCTCATTTAGAAGAAAGCAACACTGAATGTTACCTTTGCCATCATGACTCACATAATATGCTCCTGGACGCCTTATCTGTTAAAAAACGTCGGTTAATCTTACAAGTTAGTTGTTTGATTTTGTAAGCAACACCAGCAGTTATCTGATGGTCTTTTTATTTTTGTTTTTCCAATAAAAGGTCTTAATGTGCAGATTTTTCCTGAAAGTCTATAGGTAATTGAGCTCTATTTTTATAGCTTTTTATTACTGTATTCTGAACGGGTGATGTCATTTCATACACGAATCAGAACCTACGACTTGCTGCACCCTTTGTTTTGTCAATTAGAAACTGCCCCATTGTCACTGCTACATCAGCTATAGAAATGAAGGGCAAGTAGCAGTGCACGTACCGATGGAGCGTGCTGGAGGAATACATTTCCTGTATTTAAGCATTAAGGTATTTTTGCCACTGTTGTGAGATATGGGGTTAAAACTGCTAGATGGGTTTATAAAATAACTTCAACCCAGGGGTATCAGCATTGCTACAGCTATATAAACTTACTGTAGGAGACATTGATAGCCTCCCTCATATCCTGTTTCTCATGTATAAACTAGCCAAGTATTGAGTGATGGATTATTTTGCAAAGCATGGCTCTTTTCCTCCCTTGCTGCTTCCATTCTAATTCCGGTAAGCAGCTGTTGACATTCTTGATTTGAGGAAAACTAAACAGCATTCTGTATGCTTCGGGGATATGGCATACGAACAAATACCCATTAGGTAGCAAACTATTAGAGAGCTATGAATGGCATCAAGTCTCAAGAAATGGCTAAAATTCAATTAAAATTAGGTCCATGCAGTGGCAGGATTAATCTAGAAAATAAACTATATTGATATGATCTGTGTTGTCTCTTCTAAATTGCAGTGACATACATGACCATGGTTTAGCATTTTCAGTTAAGTTCTGAAAAGATATTATGCCTAACACTTAACCAGCTCACCCGAGTAAGAAAAAAAAAATTCTTTTAAAGGATTGCATGTCTTTGTAAATTGCCTTGGAATACTCCCAGAATTGACATTTCAATTATTTCTTTACATGATTAGCCAGGTAGACAATGTATTCTTAAATCTATATCTCAAGAATAATTGTATAGTAATGTCTTGGGTTATATGTAAACAATCTTTTTTCAAAATTGCATGAGTTAAGGACGGTAGAACCTCAGAATTATAAGCCAACCACACACCCCATTTGGAATCAGAAGTATGCAATCAGGCAGCAGCAGAGACAAAATAAGCAATTACAGTACAGTATTATGTTAAATGTAAAATACTGAAAAATCAGGAAAGTTTTAAAAAAGATTTGACAAGGTAAAACTGTTTCAGTACTAGATGCATTTAAAATAAGATGGTTAAAAGCAGCATTTTTCTTTTGCATAGTAAAGTTTCAAGGCTGTAAAAAAACTAATGTTCAGTTGTAAATTTTGAAAGAATAACTGTAATGTTTTGTTCAGTTACAAACAACCTCGATTCCTGATGTATTTGTAACTGCGGTTCTACTGTATGTTTTATCATTTGACTGTCAAATTTTTCTTCTTTCCCAATTTGAACTATATTCTTTTGTGGTAAAAGCACGATGTCAGCTTCAAATCAATAAAAATAATGCTTGATACTCTATACCCATGAGTTTGTGAGAGATGTTTTACTGCACTTTAAAAAAAGCAAGAATTAATTCTTAGTCCATCTCTTCAATTAAAATAATCCTTGGTATACATGTGGGGTTTTTTAAATGTGCAAAAAGTGGCTTATGTCAGTTGATATATCAAATTGTTATCTAGTGATCAACTAACTTTAAACCGTATTAAGATTTCATGACAAACAGGAAAATTTGAGAGCAAAATAATACAAGTCAAATTTGATGTATGACTCAAATTGCCCTAGGTTAGCTAAGTATTGCCCACAGACTGTTAGAAATGACAGTGTGGCAAGTAAGATATTATAGAACCTGTAAAAGCAACAGTAGATGCTACTGTGCCCAGGGCACTCAATTTTTGCTAGATCTGAGCACCAACTGAAACCAGGGTTTGATACTCAATCTGCTGCATTGACAGGACCCCTTCCACACACAAGATCTTAAGAAAACCTGGAATAATTAAGCACTGGCAACCAGAATAGCTCAATGATCCATCTTGTCACATTCTGTTTAATCTTAGCTGATGGCAGTAGCTTAAATGAGGTGTAACTTCCTGTAATGCTTCTATACAGGGAAATTACATCTACCAGTGATTATGACTTACCTTCAAGCAAAGAGGACTGATTGCTTTTTATTTTCTTAAAACAAGTAAGCAATCACTGGCAACAAGGGGTAAGTATGTTCTTTTTGGATACAGAAACAGTTGCAATTGCTTCATATGCTCTGGTAAAATTATGTTCTCACTAGAAGCTTTCATTGCCAGAAGAATTTTCAAATTTACTTCTTGCCATGAGTCTTGCTTTCATACCCATTTCAAATATCTACACTGTGGAGTTTCCTATCCATGCTGTGGTAGTCTTAGCAACATGCTTGGGAATTTACTTGTTACATTAGATCTTTATCTGATACAGTGCAATAGTCAGTGAGTTTGTTGTCCCCCTCCCCACAACCAAGAAAACCCTTACTTTTAAGAACCATTAGACAAAGATCACTATTTCCAGGGTATTTATATGACAAAGAAAAATATCAAGTTACAACACGTTAAAGTAGAAGTATCTCCTTTCAGTGTTTCTGCATTTCATGGCTTGTATTCTGTAGTCTGTTCATGAGCCCTGCAGGAACTAAGCAACCCAGGGAAAACAAACTCATTCTGTTTATGAAGCAGTACTGATTTCTGCCATGGCACATTTATTAAGTCATTAGATACTCAAGATTATGGAAGTGTTCCAATTATAAATGCTTTGAAGTTTACAGACAATCTTCATTGTTTTTATACTGAAGATCTTTTTCTATCCATGTTAAAGATTTAGGTTAAAAACTACAATTGATTTTGTGACAATAAATAAAGGTCCTAACGCTCCTGGCTACTCCTCAGCTTCCATCAGCCTTTTTTCCCCCACAACATCTGGTGATTTAAAAAAACAAATCAACCAGTTTTAAAACACTGTCTTGGCCTAATATGATGTAAAAATGCAGTTTTGATTAACCATGAAAAAAACATACAAGCATATGAAGCCAACTCATTTAGCACAAATAAAATCGTTTATTAAAAGGAGTTATTGTTTAAGGCATAAAATAAAGTACAGTCGCAAAAGCACTAATCAGGCAACTTATATTTAATCTGGAATCTCTGTAAAGTAAAGCACTGACAATTCTCCTAAATATCACTTATCAAGTAAAATAAAATACATTTCCTGGTTTGTCGTATCTCAGACAAACTACAAAATAGGAGAAATGTGAAAACAGCAACATGGCAAAAGTCAAGTCTGAGTGGCAACAAACCAACCACCTCAGTTACTGCCTGTAGCATCATCGTACCCCTTGAGGTACAGATGCTGAGGCTCCAGCGTCAGTGTCGGGTTCCTTCTGGAATAATATTTTCTGTTTCAGATTTTGACTAAGGGTGGGGACATGCTCCAGCCCCAAACCAGATATAATTTGGGGGTGAAGATGTAGAAGAAACAATAAGGTAGTAGGACATCTTTTATAACAATTATTAGACAACAGAATAATCTGCCAAAAAGAGGAATGTATTTGCCTATATTGACGATTTCCAGGCAAAACTAGACTGACAAGTAAAGGGAACTCTGAAAGAATGTCGGTTATTTTAAATTGAAAGGGACAACTAAATACTAAGCAGAATTCATTTAGCTAATTTTCTTTAGTGTCTCTCTAGAAAGAGGAAGAGAAGAGAACCTTCCCAGCCATTATGGAGCACTCTTAGGTGCAGATCCAATTCCATAAAGCATGTGCCTCTACAATGATGAGATAAGACTCCCTTTGGAAAGCTCTTAACATCACGTCTTGCTCATCCAGAGGGGATTACTGCTGAGCACAGCTCCCTGCACAGCATATCTTCTAAATTGGGAAATGAGAGATACTTTGGGTATGATGATCTTGCTCCTCTTCAAGACAATGAGAATTTTGATATTGACCCCACAGAACATTTGAATACTGATCCAATGCAAAAGTATGAAGGAATAACACTGGGCCACCAGCCGGTTGGCTTCATGCATTCTATTTTGTGCCCAGTCAAAATAGAAAAGCAGCCCTCTAAAAGATGAAAGATCATCTTAACTCACCATGCTAGGTTCATCCTTTTCTGATTTTGAACAGGAACTTGAAAGTTACAACTCTGCTAAAAATGTGCTTCAGATGAAATCTAGTGTACACCCTCAGCCTTGGCACAACTTCAGTTTCATTTTAGGAGGGTTTTGTTTGGGTTTGGGGGGAGAGGAGGAGAAAAATACAAAGTTTGAATTCAGTGTTTTCTTAAAAAACAAAAATGCTTTTTAAAGTGACTGTTCCAAAATACAGGTGAATACAATTCTGGCCAGCATGAATGTGAAAAACAATGTGGCAATAAAGGAAGTCAGTCTTACATGTTCTGACGATGGTTTTATTACATTTAAGGAAACTATTTGCTAATACAAAAAATGTCTTTAAAATGAGTAAATATCACCCTCTTCTTGGTAACAGCCAATAATAAATAATATTTATTGATCATGACTGGTCAATATCTTGGCTTGTATGAAAAAATATTGCTACCACAGTGGCGATTTTCAAAATAACTGTGTTCTTAGAATAACTTTTATTCCTTTTCCATAAATTAGCAATTATATGGCTACTTCCCTGAGCAAACACTTCCAAGTGCACAAAAATGTAGGACTCCTTAAAAAAAAGTCATATAGGTTAATTTCTTTACAATCAGATACATTCTCTCAGAACTGCATATTCCTAGCAGTCTTGGAGCTCACACTTACCCCTTAAATTTATTCCTATTTCAATAGTATAGTACAATTATTCAGACCTTCACTGCTGTATTTTAATCAAAGTATCACACCAATTTGTCTTTATCAAATTCCTTTGCAATCATTAAGGCAGTGGTGTTGAGGGAAACTGACTGCATATTACAGATAATGTTGACAACTACTCCTCTAGGTGGTGTCACTAACCCACTGTTTATAATCTCAGAATCCAACTCTTCAGGAAGAATAAGCAGGACACTGCTTGCACCCACTGCTCCACCAGTATGGGAGATGTAGTGTCGCTGCTGTCTGCAAAAACCATATTCCTGCTGCTTCTCCACAACCACCCAACCCATTGCATATTTCCCATCCTTGTCCCACGATACCTCAGTGTTCGGCACTGGGGTCCACATCATTGTAACAGTGTCTGCTTTGAGGAAGCCAGGAAGAAGTTTGTTTGCACAGTTTTTAAACTGTCCAACTTGATAACTGTACAGCAAGGCATTTCCAAATTTCAGAAGGTCACCCACAGAAGAAAGAAAGCCACCCCCGGCCCACTTGTAGGAGTTGTCCACATAAGGTGCGTTTACGAGCCGTCCTTTTTTGTTGCAAACATAACACCTAGAATTAAACAAGAAAGTTTTAGTTGTTGCCCAAAAATAATGGGAAAAAAAAATCATCTTTTAAATTGCTAGGTTCTAATAAAAGCAAACAGCGATGAGACAGCACACACTCAAGGTATTGCCCAGTTGAGTCCAATTCTAATACCAGGAGTTGGAATTACCATGAACTAGGTACTAATATGACACTCTGGATTTCTGGTGCCATGGAGATTTCAGATATCAGAATTCAGGATACAAAAACATGCCAAACGTGCCCACCTTCCACAAGCACAGAAAACCCTAAATGCAGTGGTGCATCATTTTGCAGCCCAGGCAGAAAACAGCAGAGAGGTCATGCATGCTATATGACTCTGTAGGGCAATGTAGAAGATTGGTTAGGGGAAGGATAAAGGATGTAGTTTGTAGTTCTGTGGCCACTAGATCACTAAATACACATTTGTGTACACAAAGGCAGTAAATGCACACTCATGGTAAATGCAGCTAAAAGTGGATCTCAGGACTTACGTCTAAATCTGGTTTGTCCAACCTGCGGCCCACAGGCCAGCATCTGGCCTGCCAGAGGCTGGAATCTGGCCCGCAGGGTGCAGTTTGGGGCAGCCAGGGAGGCTGCAGCGGGGGGGAGCGGTGAGATCCTGGGCAGACCCAAGGAGGCGGCAGCAGAGGCCGCGGGGGATGAAGGAGGAGCAGCGAGACCCTGATGGGGCTGCAGATCTGGGGTCTCAGTGGGACAGCCAGGAAGGTGGTGGCAGAGGCCATTTTGTGGAGGGGGGGCAGTGAGACCCGAGTGGGCCCCGGCAGGACTGCAGACCTGGGGGCCCAGTGGGGTAGCTGGGGAGGCAGTGATGGTGGCCGCAGAGAAGGGGTTGCCAGAATCACGGCTAGGGTCTGGTGCGGCTGCAGGTGGCCCAGTGGGGCAGCGTGGGGGGCTGGTGAGGTCGCAAAGGACCCTGGTAGGGCAGCAGCGGCAAGGACTGCAGGGCCCTGGTGGGGAAAAGGGAAGGCCCGGTGTGGGGGGAGGGTCAAAGAGGCGGCAGTGGGGGCCGGGGGATTAAGCATATGGGGCGACAGGCCCAGGGGGAGCAGCGGGACCAGGGAAGGGGGCTAGGGAGGCCCATGGGCTGGGAAAAAAGGAGAGACCCCCACAGGGTCCCATGCCCACATTCCCCTGCCACCCCACCCCCTCCCCAGTCCCCACCATTCCCCCCACCCCACCTTCTTGTCACCCCACCCCTCTCCAGCCCCTACCACCCCACCACTGCTCTGCCACCCCCCCGCGCTCTCCTCACACCCCCCATGTAGACACCCCCACCTTCCCCCGCTCCCCACACTCTCTCTACCCCCATTCTCTTGCCACCCAACACACCCACCTCTGCCACGCCTTCCCACCACATTTCCCCCAAAAAACCCAAAGGCAAGCCACTCTAGATCAGTGTTTCTCAGGCAGTGTTCCACGCAACACTGGGGCTCTGCCAACATAAAGCAACTGTTCCATGACCCACGCCAGCCCCTCTCCATTGGTGGGGAGGAGCAATTTAAAATGCCCCACCGCAGTAAAGCTTCCAGGCACATGGCAGCGGATAGAAATGCATGCCAGGATGCTTTGCTGCGGCTGCAGCATTTTAAATCTCTGGCCACTGTTACCAGCTTTTCTGAGACCATTTTCATCAGGTGTTCCACGTAAAGTAATTAATACCGTTAGGTGTTCCCTGGTCCACTAAAGGTTGAGAAAAACTGCTCTAGAGAACCAAATTGAGCCCACAAACCACTGTTTATTCTTTGACTGCTCAAATCTCACCAACAGTCAGATCGATTTCTACACCCCATCCACCCAAAACCTGCCCACCAACCCACCCTCCAAGTGAGAAAAGAACCACAGTGTGGCCCCCCACTCAAAAAGGTTGGACATCACCAGTTTACTAAATAGTCCGACACAGTAGATGCTATTTGTCCCCATAAGCATGTGTTTTGTAAGAGACAAAAGGAGAGAGTATGAACACCAGCATGCTCCATATACTGCAAACTCTCTTTAGGAATGCATTTAAAATGACTAAAACCTAAGTTCCAGTGATCTTCAGGGAGAGTCTGACATCCACAAAAGCAAGTCACACCAAACAAAGCAGAATTCTTTTTCTAACCAAATGTATCATACATAGGCTTAGCAACGCTGATAGACACGTGTCATTGACCTGCCTGAGTCTGGTGATGTTCTGCAAAGTGAGTTGGCATAATTCCAGTAATCCAATGAATACTGGACTCATGCTGACCTGTCTGGGCCTCACATGTCACCAGATAAATCAAAAGCCTCAGGGACTTAAAGAAGAAGAGCAGTCAGAATTAGCCTCTGACCAAGCTTGGCTTCGTGGACTAAGGTAGGGTGAAGAAAAGATCCTTCTCCCAGAAGTGCTATCTGATAGCAGCCAGGCCGTATCATCTGGCTTGCTGATCCCTGACTGGCTTCTGCCTGCTCCCAGCCCTTCTAGCTGCTAGAGGACTACATCTTGCTAGTTTTGTCAGCAGCTGATCTTGGGAGTCCTTTCTAAACAGCTGATGGTTGAAATTCATTCCCCTTTTTTCGTAAAGCGTCACTTCCTGGGGCAGGTCATACCAAGGTAGTGGGGTCTCCAGCAGCAAGTAGCAAATGCCTGGTCACGCCATCGCATAAAGTTATATATATTAAAAGAAACTCCTGAGCAGCACCAGCCAGAAAGTTAGCCCACAGCAAACAGAAGCAGTTGCAGCACTGGCATTCAGCCACAGAGGAGTTCACCTGACAGCTTGCTGCCGTTTTTACTCTAGAGATTCCCTTTTCTGTGCTAAATGGCTGCTTGCTCCCACCCTCCAGCATGCTTCCCTCACAATTTCTAGACCTGGCTCTCTCCACCTGCTTTTCATGCTTCCCTTATCCCCTCCCATCAATTTCCCCCTCCCTTCCTTTGCATTTCAATTTAACTGATCAAACAAAACCCCAACCAAATATTTAAAGAAACCCCAACCTTCACCCCCCCACACCCATTTCAAAAAATCATGAAACTAATATGTTTCCAAACCATCCCCGTTCACACGTCCCTTTATATTCCTTTCCCTAATGATTTTTCAGTTCTGTCTATTTAGGCACCATCTCTCTAGGTCACTGGTTCCCAACCTTTTCAGTAATACAGCATACTTCAATGAGACAAACAATTGCACAGCACACCCACTTTTTTCAGCTGAATTGATTGCTCATAAACGTCACATTTTCTTATATTTACTAAGGTTGTGGTCTTACTAGAGAGGTTTACAACATAGTACATACATCAAGCTAAAGAAGGATCAAATGCATTAATCCACTGGAAAAAATACACATCACCTTTGTTTAGAACGTTCACATTTTAGAATCAAAAGACCGATACCTCACTTTTAATGTGATGATTAATTTTCATGAGTTTTAGGACTTGTAATTTTGGTTAGATAGCATATTGTTTAAGATGAAACAATGTTTGTTTTACATTGATTTTCATTACCATTGTACAAAATTTCATGGCACCCTTGGACAGTTCTCACAACACACTGGTTGAAAACCACTGCACTAGACAATGACTTTGGAAATCACCACTGAGAAGTACAAACTGGGATGAACTATCTGCAACAGTGGAAAAAAGCTACTGCTGAATTGTGTCTCAATGAAATAAATAACTATTTGATTGGATTATTTTACAATATATATGAGAGGTGTACAGTGACTACCTAGGAAATGAGCTAAGAACTGATCTCAACTTTACCACTGATTTATTATAACTGCTCTAACTTTTCCTATCTACAATGGTGATGACAAATACTTACCTCCCAGAAGTATTACTGTCAATGGTTTACTTCAGTGATATTGAATTAGATCATAAATACTATGAGATCAGCCACATGATGGCAGTGTTTTATAGTTTGAGAGAGAACACTACGCTTTACATTCCAAAGGGGTAGCCGTGTTAGTCTATCGTAGAAAGACAACAGAGTCTTGTGGCACTTTTAAAGACTAACAGATTTATTAATCGCATGAGCTTTCGTGGGATTTTCTCCCACGAAAGCTCATGCGATTAATAAATCTGTTAGTCTTTAAAAGTGCCACAAGACTCTGTTGACTATGCTTTACAGTTTTGCTTCCAATGATGATTTGAATAAGGGGCTCTGAATTTTGTCTACCATTGAACAGACACTGGGACAAATCACAATACCCTAATTTCTCTTCTCCCCAACAATATTTATTTCAGTTTATGAAAGGTTTAAAAAGAAGCTTAAAACATACCATTTATGAAAACTTAAGCAACTAATTCCACAACACTATAAGAACTCAACTCCATATAAACCAGGGGAGTCCAACCTTTTTGGGTGAGGGGCCACACTGCAATTCTTTTCTTACTCAAGGGGCCGGTGAGGAAATTTTGTGTAGTTAAGGCATAGAAATTGATCTTACTATTAACAGAATTTAAAATGCATAGAATTCTCCAATCTTCTCCTTTGCAAAAAACACATCTATCCTTAAAGAACTGAGATGTGTCTTTTATCCCCTTTATGCATAGTTGTACATATTGAAACACTTGTTCCTTCATTAATCTTACAGACAACAGTTAGCAATTCATGGTTTTGTTGCTGACTTTATATTTGATGCTTCTCTTAAAACCACAGCTCCTTGAATCACGATTACATGAGACAGTTTCCATTTAAAAACAGAGAGAGTTTCCAACCCTTCTGGCTGCAAAGAAATGCTTGAATGCACAAACCCTAAAAGCCACAAAAATCCATGAGGCAAATAAAAAGTAGGCCCAAATTTATTTTTTTTTAAAAATCTCATGGTTTTTGAAGGCCTGACTCAAACACCTGGGGTTTGAAATATAACAGTTGGGGACTTTCTTATTTTACTTTTTTTATCCAACCTAATACACCTGGATGTTGATAATGATAACCCATTACCTCATGGAAATAATCTGTTGCCTGTAACACTCAGGGCAAGAGTACATCTGATTAACTCATTAATAAATGGTTAAGCAGTGACATAACTTCATATCAAAACATGAATCATGAATATGTGGGAATGGTGTCATGATCATTCAATCTTTGGACTGAGCAAAATTAATTCAAACAAAGCTATGAAGACTAGGATCCCTTTTAGACACATTTTGAAAATATATTTTCTTTAAAACATTCTAAACTATGACTAATGTAGCAGAGATCACTTATTACAACTCAGAATACTGCACTTTAAAAAAAAAGTTAACAGAGTTGGGATTATTCTCCTGAGTCTAAAAAGTAAACTTCAGCCTTAATGAATATTTTTAGCAGTTCACTAGAATTTATATACGCTCTACACAGATTTGAACTTTCTAGCTGCAGGACTATTCAGCTGTTGAGGATGCGTCAGCTAAACAAGAAAATATAAGTCTTTTCAATTATACGTTGATTGCTGGAAGTATAAATAGATGTGTACATAAATGGAGGTGAGACAAAGTGCTTAAAATTTAAGGGCCCAACTGTACCCCTTAATTCATCTATGCAATATTGTTGTAGCCAGGAGATTAGAGAGACAAGATGGGTGAAATAATCTCTCTTCCTGGACCGCTTTCTGTTGGTGAGAGAGAGAAGCTTGCAAGCTACACAGAGCTCCTCTTCAGGTCTGGGGAAGACGCTCAGGCCTGATGTAACACTACAGAAGTAGTTCGATGCAAGACAGCTTACAGCAACCTAAACCTGTAAATATCTACATCCATATAATCACCTCCGTGCTAGATGGTGGCATGTTGCACAGTGGTACCTACTTGCCCAGCGCGTATTGCTTTCTGAATTGATGCAAGTGCTGCTAGTGAAGATGCATCCTGGCGACAGAAGGAGCATAGCGTGGACATGAAACACTCAATTTAGTCACTGCAGCAGCTGTATGTTGACACAACTTGGGTCAAATTAATTTTGGATATATCCATGCTACCACTTATATCAGCAATTTTTATGTCGGTCAGAGCTGTGAACGTTCTACCTTCGAGCAACATAAGTTACACATGAGCGCTGGTGTGGGCAGCTTTTTGTCCTGTAACTACAAGGATGTCCCTTAGAATACATGTTAATTACTGATGCTAAACTGTGTTTGATCTTGTATTTAGCTGTGACGTTCTGAATACCTTTCCCAGATAGTCTAAAGAAGAGCTCTGTGTAGCTCAAAAGCTTCTCTCTGTCACCAGCAGAAGCTGGTCCATTAAAAGATACTAGCTTACTCATGTTGTCAGAAACCAAATACCAGTACTTACGGCAAGACATCTCTCTTGGGAGGAAGAAGGGGATATCACTCCTGAAGAAAGGAATTGGACTTGCAGCTCTGGAGACTCCAATCTCCTACACTATTCCATCAAGATACCTCAATCCTGATATGGGGGGACACTTTGTTCTATTTACTTGTTAGCGCTAAGATTTCATCTAGACAGCTTAGCATTTTTACTTGAATTGCGTCTGACTTTGGGTTTCAGTACTCAGTGAAATAGTCTTGGTTTCTAAATAATGGAATGACAACTCAGAGCACAGCCTGCTCACCAAGTGATTCTCATGACTGGTGAGATCACTTTCAAAATGTTTTTCGTGCTTTTTGGAAAAAGCCTTAAATAACCAGGCAGCCAGGAAAAAGATTATGAAAACACAAGAAATAGAAAACGAGAGAACAATAATAAAGCTCCTAAAATGAAATTAAAAGAGGAAGAGAAAAAGTGCAAGGGAAAGAAACAAAGATGGAAAGAAGTTTGGGAAGACATTTTTAGTTATTTAACTTTCACTTCGAATAATTGAACGTGGTAACTTGGAAGTGAAAACAGTTGTGCAGATGAAGTAATTTCCAGCAAAGCTGGGAACACAGGCAAGAAGGAACAAATGTAAGTATTGCCTTTTCACAGTTTAAGTGGAAAAATGAAGGCCACATCTTGACATAAAAAAGTTTCTAAGTAAAGACAGAGGCTTGTAAGTTGCCTAACATTTCCATTTTAGTACATGGGTATGTTACAGCTTCCGTGGTTTTATCTAGCTTAAGTAGTTCCTATACTTTTGAGGTCAGCTGAATAAAATGGTTGGGAAAGTTCTGGTTTAACTTTTGAATACAGCTGGAGTGGTATTGATCAGATCCAAGACTGAAACCAAAATTACCAGGGTAGAAAGGAGGAGATGGTTAGCTTGCCTTCACCGAACCCTCCCCAGAATACTAGCTATGCACACTCTTACCTTCTGCTTTGTCAGCTCAAAAACTGAAGTCTCATCCCTAACAGCTCCAAATCTACTAAAACCAAAAGCCTATCGTGCCGGTTGCTAAGCAACTTCTCAGTGTGTTCAACTGGAGTTGCACCATGCTCAGCAACTGGCCAGGTCAGTCCATTATGACAACATTCGTGATAATCTGCAATTCAATGAGCAGCTGCTATTTGCCACTACAATTCTGAAAACCAGTGGTTTTTTAACTTTTTTCCTCAGGACCCAGTTGAAAAAAATCATTTATGCCCACAACCCAACAATTACATCTTTGAGCAATGCCTTCCAGTCTTGCGGCAGCAGCAGCATCGGGTGCTGCAATCCAGCATCTGAGGGTGTGCGACCATAGTTTGAAAATCACTGTTTTAGGAGGACTTGCTTTATATTTTGCTGCACTTTGAGATCTGATGAAAGTTACTTAAAACAAGAAAAATAAATGAGTTTCCCAAGAACAGATAAACTGGGCATGCAATGTGACCAATTTTCTTAACAGGTTATTTTCATCCCCTCCATCAAAGGAATGAAATATGTTAAAACAATAATCTAATCTTCATAAACTGAGCAATGGGAGCATTGCGATACACAAACAAACGTTCTAGCTAAACATAGTACTACCAGGTAACGTGATTATGATAGGTCTCGACAAATCCCAGGTTGCCATGGTGACCAGAGTTTGTAGTCTGATGCTTAGCTCTGCCGGGGAAATGCAGCAGAGGAGCACCCTCTGGCACGCTAAAAATAAAATTGCAGGCACCTTTACTACATGGTCTGTGAAATCGGCGGCATTTCGGTGGTGAGGCAGCTAGGTGCCTTCCTTTGAAGCTGGATGCCTAGTTGCTCACCAATTCTGTCAACCCCTGGATCATGGTTATTAGCTATATTATTTTATCACTGTCTGCAACTTGCTGTAATGTGCATTTGGAAAGAGGCTGCAGAATTCAGATCACAATATTTATATTTAAAAAACCTAACATCTGAAGCAGAAATACCAACTCAGTAATACATTTAGAATCATAAAAGGTTAGGATTGGAAAGCACCTCAGAATGTCATCTAGTGGAACCCCTTGCTCAAAGCAGGGCCAACTGCAACTAAATCATCCCAGCCAGGCTTTTGTCAAGGCAGGCCTCAAAAACCTTTAAGGATGAAGATCCCACTGCTTCACCACCCTCCTAGTGAAAAAGTTTTTCCTACTATCCAGTCTAGACTTTCCCCACTGCAACTTGAGACCATTGCTTCTTGTTCAGTCATCTGCCACCACTGAGAACAGCCTATCTCCTTCCTACCTAGAAGCCCCCGTCAGGTAGTTGAAGGCTGCTATCAAACTCCCCCTCACTCTTCTCCTTTGCACACTAACCAAGTCCAGTTCTGTCAGCTTCTCCTCATACATGTTCCCCAGTACCCCTAATCATTTTTGTCACCCCCCACTGGACTCTCTCCAATTTGTCCACATCCTTCCTGTAGTGGGGTGCCCAAAACGGGACACAATACTCCATATTGCTAGTGCTGAATAGAGGGGAATAATCACTCCCCGTGATTTGCTGGCAATGCACCTATTAATGCAGCCCAACATGCCATTAGTTTTCTTGGCAACAAGCGCACACTGTAACCCCCAGAACCACCAGGTCCTTTTCTGCAGATCTGCAGCATAGCCAGCTTACGCTGAAAAAACTGAGTTGATCCTTTCAGATCGACACAGCAGGATCAATTGAGTGGGCAGTGTAGACCCGCTCAATTGATCCCGAAAGCGCTCTCTGGTCAAATCAGTAACTTCACCCCTCCAAATGGAGTAAGGCTGCATCGACTGGAGGGTGCTTCAAGTTGATGTAGCCAAGTGAAGATGGCAAGGTATAAGTAGGAGTAACTAAGTCGGTGGGAGATACACATTCCGTGGCACGAAGAACGCACATCTCCCATTGACTTAGCATACAGAGGCCATGTCTACACCACGGGGTTCTTTCTACTTTCCAGTGTAGTTACTGTTCCTCCCCCCGTTCCGTTTAGTGTCCTCTGTAAACCTGCTGAGGGTGCAATCCACCCCATCATACAAATCATTAATGAAAATGTTGAACAAAACCGGCCCACAACCAACCCCTGAGGCACTCCCCTCGATACCAACTGCTAACTAGACATCAAACCATTGATCACTATCCATTGAGCCTAACGATCTAGCCAGCTTTCTATGCATCTTATAGTCCATTCATCTAACCCATACTTCTTTAACTTGCTGCCAAGAACACTGTGGGAGACTATATCAAAAGCTTTGCTAAAGTCAAGGTATTACGTCCACCACTTTCCCCACATCCATAGAGCCAGTTATCTCACCACAGAAGGCAATCAAGTTGGTCAAGCGTGACTTCCCTTGGTAAATTCAAATTTTTACACATTTGAATCCAAGAATGTAATAAACTTTTATAAATCTTGAATTTGAATTACATATCTTTTCATAGAGTACTATTCCACTGCTTTAGAGTTAAAAAAATTAATGGAGAATAAATATCTAAATTAAGAACACAAAGTATTTTTTCTAACAGAGAAAATCTGAAAGCTGTGTATCAAACTCAGATCACCAGGAGGTTTTCCCATAATCTGCTTATGTGATTCAGTTATAATTCTCTTCCTGTGCCAAAATTTAACAGCTGAGTCAACAAATCTCAAGTTCAGAGTTTGTGGATGATTTTTGAGGCTAAGTAACTTAGTAAAATAAGATTGGGGAGGGAAACAGCAAGAACCCCTTAAATACAAACACTCATAACCGTTACACAAATCCTTCCTTAAAGTTCATAAAAGCTGCCAAAATGGCAAACTATTAAAGATTCTTTTAGATACAAGGGTCTAATTTATAAATAACTATGAACTATTATAGGAAGATTATACTATCAATGTTCTATGAAACACTTTGGAGGTAATCATAGAAGCACACTGTGACGTCTACATACTTTACAATTAAATCCCCTCGTTTATTTTTTTGCAGTTTAAGCAATACTGCAACAGTCATATGGGGACTTTTGAAAACATATTTTAACTCATGGAATCAATATAAAACCATTATTCCAGCTATATGATTAAGAGGGTTGTGTTTTGTTTTGTTTTTTTTAACAAACCATTTAATCTTTAAAATAGCTTTAAAAACGTATTTCAATTAACCTTTGCTGGTACAGAGAAGACCATGAGTGATCAGTAGTCAACACAGGAATATAGGATACAATTTCATTCTCATTTACCTTGCTCTGTTGTAGATCATTGGTTCATTGTCATCCAGGAAAGTTGCCAGCATATCTAAGTCACGAAACATTTTCAGCATGTAGTCTGTAAATTTGCACCCTGAAGCTCTCTCCACCACGGCACTCAGAAGGGTGAAGCCGTAAGTTGAATACAAAAACTGGCTACCTTGAAAAAAAAATAAAAATGGAAAGAGAGAAAGACAGGTTACTTACATTCTGTTTTAGTTTAAAAAAATTAACATTTCCTTCTGCAATCTTTTCCTAAAAAGTTTCCAATTCAACAAATAAATCTTTTACCCAGGGATTGCGTGTAACTCTGTCAGAAGTGTCATGCCACATGTTTATTCCCAGAACATCATATTCCATCATGATACGTCAATACTGACTTTTCCACAGTGTAATCAGAAACATATAGGATTAAAAATTATTACTCTTTTTACTACATTAACTTTTCACAGAAATATAGCATCAGCTGAATTCTACTCATGTGTGATTGGGAAGACGTGCATTTTCTTTACTCTTTTTTTAATAGCTGCTACTCAAATACCCATACTCACCAGAAGACAAATTAATAAATAAGTAAAAAGAAAGTAAATGCAACTAAAAGTCATGAAGGACACTGATATTTACTCCATATTAAAAATGAAAAAAAATAAATAAAGACAGACACAGAACATAACCCTAAGAATTGCTGTCGTGGACCAGAGAGAGGTCCTGTTATTCCACTATCTCACCTTCAGAACCACATGCCTCACAGGCATATGTAAAAATCAAACAGTAGGCAGATGTGAATCAAGCTGCACCCCACATTAGGTCTCCTTCTGATTTCTAACTGTCAGAAACAGGACAAGCCCTGAAAGCATGAGGTTTAAAAGCCTTTCCACAAGATTAATGACAACTCTGGATATTCTTAAAATGCATATAAATAGCAAAATGAAAAAAGAACTGGATAAGTTATTGGCCTCAAGGACTCTGGCAATGAATTTTACATTTTAGTTATACATTATGTTAAAAAGTATTTCCTTCTATCTGTTTTGAATTTCCCACTATTTAAATTTCATTCAGTGTCCCCTTTTTCTTGTGTTATATATTGGGCAGAGCAGTTTCCCATCTGCCATGCCTATATTATTATTGTATATACTTATGGTGTGTCTTATTCATCTCCTTTCTAAGATAAACAAGCCCAATCTTTTCAATCTTATTTAACAGGAGTTTCCCCACTTCATTATCATTCTTATTGCTCTTCTCTGAACACCTCTAGTTCTCCAATACCCTTTTTGAGATGAGCTGACCAGCATTGCACAAACTATTCCAGATGAGGCCACACCATTGTTTTACATAAAGGCAAATAGCATTTCAACAGCCCTTTTCTTATGCAACCTAATATTTTATTTTGCTTTTTTGACCACAGCTGCACATTAAGCAGAGGATTTTTGCAGCACAGTCTCCAACAATGCCCAGGTTCCCTTCCTGAATTGATACTGTTATTTTAGAATGCCAAGTTATATAAGTAGTTTAATTTTCTCACTCCAGTGCACATTTCTGTGCATGCATCATCACTGAATTTCATTTGTCATTATGTTCACCTAGCTTGTTTAAGTCTCTGAAGTTCCTCATTGACCCCTCTGGTCTTGACTAACCTAAGTAAATTTGTTACCTTCAAATTATGCTACCTCACGATTCAACCCGTGTTTCCAGATCATGTAATAAATAAAAAAATCTAGTGGGAATTCTTGAGCCAACGTATGGTTAACATTTAGCAATACTGAAAACTAACTATTCAGCCTTCCTTGTTTTCTGTTTTTTTTACCAGTTCTTGATTCATTGATTAAATACTTGTTTGATTGCTTACCTATCCTGAAAAACTCATGCTGTTGTAGGGAGAAGAGGTACGAGAGTTATAAAGAAAACTTTGGTTAAGGAAAAAGGAAGACTTACGGAGGGAAAAAAAGATTAATTTGACTGATCTTAAAAGGTCTCCATGTTGAAATTCAATAAAGGCCCTAAATATGTATGTGATACAGTGCAATGGATAACAAATTTACGATATACTTCAACAGGCACATTTTGTAGCATATGCTGTATAATATGGAGATATTTTGAAAGAACTCACTCAAATCTATTTCAATCCACGCTCCAAGACTCTTTATTTTCCCTCATACAGCTTTTATACACAATTTTTCTACCCGTTTATTTCAGTTTACAAACTAACTGTTAAATCTTGCAAATCCTAGTGTGGCTGCAGTAATACTAGTAGAAGACCTGCTTATCATCAGTATAGTTTATTTCTGTAACTATGAAAATAAGCTACACTGATATAAATATGTTTATAGCAATATAACTGCATCCATACCAGAGTGTTGCACAAGTGTAACTCTATTCAGTAAGTTTCCCAATATTTTTTTAATCTTTTGCAGGGCACATTTGAAGTGACCAGGTAGTTGGAACAGTGTGGCTTGAACACTCCCTTGTGAGGCTCTCATTGGAAAACAAATCTTCTGGTTAGTCACTGTTAAGTGTCAATTCCACATAAAGTATCAGACAAATGACATCTGAAATATACTTAAAATCCAGAACTAAAAAAAAAACAAAACCCCATTAAGTTTTGATCAAGAGGAATAGATACTCACCTGGTTTAAAGAATAAAGGATCATTTTTAAATATTTTTAGTGAATCAATCACATTTTCAAACTTTTCTTTCAAATAATACTCTTCATGTTCAAATTCCTTTGTTCTCTTGACAGATTTTAATTTTCGGCCTGTGGCTTCACCATCTTGTTCTGACTTAGCTTTAGCAGAGTCATTTTTTTCAGTGTCTTTATCTTCTCTCTCTTTTGGTTCCTTCTCCTCCTTAGAGTTTTTTACATCTCGTGCTAGTTTAAGGGCTTTGTTTGCTTTTTCCTTCTCTTCCTTTACTTTTGTAATATCTTTCTCATAGTGACGAATTCCACTTAAATGTGAAACTAACAATCTTGTAGTTATAGTGACCTAGTTTAAAAGAAGAACATTAAGTCTATGCCTGCTTAAGAAAGATACTATACAAGGTGAACTTTTATTTGTATATTTTCTATTTTTGGTACATCCAAAAAAATGGAGAAATAAGAATTCCTAGCCATTTTTTCTAGTGTAAAACCATTAGAAAAGAAATATTGAAATATTAGTCTGAAGGGTCAAAATTTCAAACATTCTTTTTTCCAGAAGCATGAATTGCTTCCTCTCCCTACTTCTAACATATGTGTGGTGCAATACACAGATTTAGTTGTGCGCACCTGAAGCATTAGGTGGGTGGGTAGGGAAGGCATGAAAGTCAGACAACCAACAATGGTTACAAAACCAACTGTCCCATTACCTTTTCACCTTCATATACTTTTTCTGGAAACTCAGGAACATACTTCTGCACCGGAACATCTAAATCCAATTTCCCTTCTTCCCACAGCTTAGCAACAGCCATCATGGTAAGACACTTGCTAATACTAGCAATTCGCAAGATTGTATCTGGTTTACAGATTACACGATTCTCTACATCAGCATAACCCAGACCTTTAAGAGAATAAAAAGGGCATTGTTAGCAGGCTTACAGAGAAAGAATTCTTTCAGATTTTGCAATGTTCACAAACTTAAGAAGTTTACCAGAATTCTCCAGAACATTTTTCAATTTAGTAAAACAAAGGCATAAAGAGTGCTACTTTCAAAAGTGCTCACTGTTGGCAAAACGCTGCCCCCACTGACATCAATGACAGTGATTTCAATGGAAGCAGAACTAGGCCACTGAAGAATGTTTTTGAAATTACTATTGTACATTACCCGCTTTGAATCATTCTGATCAGTTACAATCTAAAACTTAAGACTGATTTAGCTTAGTGAAAAATTAAGCCAGAATTATATCCTTAAGGGCAGACAAGCTTGTCTCTCACCCACAGAAATTGGTCCAATAAGAGATATTAGTTCACCGTTTTGTTTAATACCCTGGAACTGACAGGGCAACAACTACACTTCATACACCCTGAAAGGCAAACATTCTATGGAAAAAGCCCTCAGAAACCAGAACTTACACTGTCAATCAAGTTACCTGTCCCCATTCATAAATCTGTGTCTTAATTCTTTGAAAGAGCTATTGTGAATTAGTCTTTTCAAAATATAATTTAACATCTACACAGAGAAAATGAATAAGGAGTCCTGTGGCACTTTTAAAGACTAAAATTAATTTATTGCATGAACTTTTGTGGGGGAAAAATCCCATTTCATTAGTTGCTTTGAAGCTTCAAAGCATCTGACGAAGTGGGATTTTTCTCCCACGAAAACACATGTGATAAATTAATTTGTTAGTCTTTAAAAGTGCCAAGGACTCCTTGTTTATTTTGCTGAACTAGACTAACATGGCTACCCCTTTGGAACTTGTCAACAGAGAAAATAAGATCAGTTAAAAACAGGAAATTTACACACAACCTTACAGCATTTAACTCAACTCATAAAGCTTAACAACAAGGTGGTTTAATGCACCATTTTAATCTCTTCTGATATAGACTTTAAAAGGACTTCCATCAGAAATTAAGAAAATTCAGTTGTCGCTATCCAGTATATTTATTCCCCATTTTAGTATTACTGTATAGCGCTCATGTGATAAATAAATGTGTTAGTCTTTAAAAATGCCATAGGACTCCTTGTTTGTATAGCACTCTGCAATTCCACAGGGATAAGTTCAGTATGTTATATGTCAAGCTGCTCTACACTGGTTAAATTGTATATGGAATGTTGCAGTACACTATTGGTTTATTTCTGATCTAAGATACAGCACACTTCTAAACGACAGTTTTATTAGCTCTACTTGTCTATGTATATAAGTGGAACACAGTCCCCTAACATGCTGAAGTCTAGTGAAGATTCTCATAAAGCAGTAAAACTTGCAAAAACACAAGGAAAGGGAGAAATCAGATTAACTAGTCTACATTGCCCAAGGCATCTCCTCTAAAAGAAGCTGAAACCCAAATGTTTCTCTTGTGCTATGGATAACAGCTGTTGTACCACTCCCCCATTCAATTGCCTGTAGAAGTGGCACATTTAAGTCTTAACTCACTATGATCAGACTGCAGGAAAATTAATTGGGCACAATTTTTACAGAAGACAGAGATTGTTATTTTCCATGTTTTTCCCTTCAGCCTCATGACTTTTAAGATATTGGTGCTCTCCTCATCATCCTGTGGATGCAGGTATGGGAAGAATATACCACAACCTGGACTCCTTTATGATATTATTACTGTTTATTATTTGTATTATCAGTGCCTAAGACCACCAGTCACAAACCAGGATTCAACCATGCTAAGCGCTGAGTGTTCTACCACCACTCAGTATCTTTCCGTGCCTCCAGAAAGAAGATTCTGCTTGAATCAGTACAGAAGTATCCACTCCTCCTTTGGTCACCTGGGGGCACTGACTGTTTCTCTTAGCAACCCCACTGCAAAACCTTCTGAACTGAGAAGCAGAATATGAGGAAATATTTTTTTGGTGGCAGAATTTTCACATTCCACATTATATGGTTCAAGGAAATATTCTCTTTTTAAATTGCAATATCCACCCTCTTTCATGAGTTTCCCACATAGCTGAAGAAAAAAAGTTATTCTGTAAAACATTTGCAGAAAAAGTTTGGGAAAGACCTTATTAAAAGACAATTTAAGCCACATTCAAACCAACTCAACAGGGTAACTGCCAAACTAAGGGTGAACTGCTAGTTACCATGTGACATTTACGAGCAATCAATTCAGCTGAAAAAAGTGTGTGTGTCGTGGAATTGTCTCATTGAACTGTGCTGTGTTACTGAAGGTTGGGAACCACTGAAGAAGAGATATTTTCTTCTTCCCTTATTTGGACTCTCTTCTATTTTATAAACTTTAAGGCCAGAAAGGACTTTGTTTTTCTCTATAGTTTCAAGAGCAGATTTTATATTTTTATGATTATGAAGTTAATGGACAGCACCTGGCACAAGTTGAAGAACAGTAATTACTTAAGATTTCTAGCCCAACTGAAATGTTAATTTTTATGAACATGCAGAAAACTGGAGTTACATTCCTGTATACCAACCTTCTGACCACACTTCCCTTCCATCTACAGAAACACCAATTACTATGCCTGGGGCTCCCACTTCATCCTGTAACAAAAAAAACTATCATTAAAGGGCTCTGCTCCCTCAGAATTCAAACATACCTTCCCCCAAATCCCATAAAAGCAGCAGCACTCCCAATACATGATTACTGAAACTATATTGTTTAAATAGCTGGGCTGTATTTGTACAAATCCTCTTTGAAATGCTGCAGATATCTGTCAAGGTTGTGCACAGCTACAAGGAGAGCCCAATGAGTTTAAAAGACTAATTTAGTACAAACTAAAGACTGCAGACAGGGAACATAAAATTTTCAAATTAAGATACAGTATATAAGTGGCATCACCATAGTCAAGGGTGATCATTTTAGCGAGCCTGGGACGTGCTGATTTAAACTACACACCGAAGCATCAGTTTCCAATTTTCAAAGGAACCATAGAATTCTGTGTATATATGATCTGAGCTGCTACACTGACTTCATGCCCCCCCCCCCCGCCAGTCCTTAAAACAGCCCCTTGAGTTCATGTGTACTCACTACTGAAGATTACTTCCATCACTAGTATATGTCAGGCATGTGCTGGTTTAATTAATCTCTTTACCTTCCTGACACTAAATGAAGACGGAATTCACTAACTGAAAAACCCTTTCAGACCCTTTCACACAAGCAGTGACGACATTCAGTGATTTACTGTGAAATCCTGGAAGGAAGGGACTCCAAATAACAACACAAGCCACAAAGAAATGCACAGAAGTAGACACACACCCTAGGCTGGGGAGATAAGGCACTAAGTAGGGAGCACCCTGATAAGAGGGGCTGGCTGGCTCAGGTGGTTCCCTACTCTCCTCTCCTGCCCGGCTTACCCGGGATGAACCAAAGCGCTCGCTGGGCCTGCCGCCCTTGATTCAGGGAAATAGTTTAAGGGTCAAAACCACATTTATCGCCCCTGCCAGCGCCCCCTGACTTTCCGGCAGCTGAGCAGCGCCAGCCAGCCACGCTCTGTTTGTGCGCCGAAGCCCTGCAGCAAGTGACGGCTTAGTTTGCGCAGCGCCTAGCACCGGGGCAAGGCGCGTTCTCGGCGCGCGGGCGCTATTCCGAAAGCCCGCTGGGAGTGGGAGGGCGGCTGGCAGCCCCCGGGCCCTGTCCCCGGCCTGTAGCGAGGGGCAGCCGGAGGCACTAATAAGCAATATGAAAAGGGGCCCCTACAGCTGCGAGAGGGACGGACCCCCCCCACACACACCTAGAGGCCGCCCCTCCCCCCCCGCGGGCCGGCCGGCACCTTGACCCGCTGCAGCAGGTCCCTGCTGCTCTCGATGGCCCGGGAGAAGCCCCTGGGCGGCGGCGTCTTCTGCTCTCCCGACACCGCCTCCTGCTCGCAGCCGGCCGCCACCTTCACCCCTAGCGCAAGGGCCAGCCCCGCCCCCCAGCCCCAGGCACCGGGCCCCCGGGGAGGGCACGGGCCGCTCCCTAGGCGCCGCAGCTGCCACTTCCCCCAACCCCGGCCAGGGCCGGAGACTGGGCGCAAAGCCCGCGCCAAGCAGTGCATAGCTCTCCGCCCGACCACCGCCAAGCAGGCAGGAGCAGCCGCTCCCGAGAGCTCGGCCGGCGAAACCCGAGCGCATCGAGCGTGTGTGGACTAGGGGGACACAGCACAGGTCTATGACCTTCTCGTCTGTCTCCCTAGCGCTCCTGCAGTTTCTCCCCGGCACAAAGCTGGAGTAGGTTGGGGGGCGGGAAGCAGGCTACAGGGATCGGCACACAGGCACTGAAGAAGACCAGAAGTAGCTGTCCATCTCTGCCCCATTCGCTGGAGAGCAGCCCAGCTTTGACTCCCCCTTAGCCTCCAGCACCAGTCAGAACCATACAAATACTCAGTTGACCTTACACAATTATTGAATAAGTGCAAGTATATATCAGCCAGAGGACAATTCAATCCACTTTTTCAAAGATGGAATTCTCTTTAGGAAAAAAAAATTTACCAGCCTGCTAGCTGGTGGTGAATAGTCTTGACCTGTGTGTCCCTGTCCCATAGGCTTTAATCTTTTGGAGGCTGTGAATTAGTTTCACAGAACCACTGGTGACAGCTCTCTTGCCGAAATCATAGAATCATAGGGATGGAAGGGACCTCATGAGGTCATCTAGTCCCCCCACTAAAAAGCAGGACCACTCCCACTAAATCACCCCAGCCAGGGTTTCGTCTAACCAGGCCTTAAAAATCTCCAAAGATGGAGATTCTACCACCTCCCTAGGTAGCCCATTCCAATGCTTCACCACCCTCCTAGTGAGAAAGTTTTTCCCAATATCCAACCTTGACTTCCCCAGCTGTAATTTGAAACCATTGCTCCTTGTTCTGTTCTCTGTTACCATTGAAAACAGCCTCGCTCCCTCCTCTTTGGAGCACCCCTTCAAGTAGTTGAAGGTTGCTACCAAATCTCCCCTCAGCCTTCTCTTCTGTAGACTAAATAAGCCTAGTTCCTTCAGTCTCTCCTCATAAGTCACGTGCCCCAAACCCCTAATCATTTTTGTTGCCCTCCGCTGGACTCTTTCTAATTTGTCCACATCCTTTCTGTAGTGGGGAGCCCAAAACTGGGCACAGTATTCCAGATGCGGCCTGACCAGTGTCGAATAGAGGGGAATTATCACATCCCTCAATCTGCTGGCAATACTCCTACTGATGCAGCCTAATATGCCATTGGCCTATTTGGCAACAAGGGCACAGTGTTGGCTCATATTCATCTTCCCGTCTTGTACTGTGTTGCTTGTACTGACTGAAATAAATTGTTGCTACTTTTCACCCTGGTTAGCACGCCAGCACCAATACAGTATTTGAAGAATGAACTGGGTTCTGTTCTGTCCCCATGCATCAGTGGTATCGTAAAAGGACCACTAGTAACTCCAAGGCAGTACTGGTCAGAGAGATTACCAGCATCACTGATCTTCCTGGCATCACTCATGATGATAAACACTGCACTAGGTATCAAGTGATTGCAGGATTAAAAGCTAAATTCCCGGTGAAAAATCTTCATTGTTGGGGATGTGTGAGCCAGAAATAACCGTTTTTGACTCTCAAAACACAGAGTAGGCTGGTAGTAAGATAAAACATTTTACTTGTAATCTGAACTCGTTTGATTTGAAATCACTGAGAGATTACCAACATAGCGCTCTTTAATATCATTTTTAGAGTCAATTTTCAGACCAGAGCAAACAAGTCACTTCCCTTTAAAAAGAGTCTTTCCTGTAGTTGTTACTCGCTTTCTTACAAGCTCAGACAAGAGAGGTTAGGTTTCCTAGTAGTGACATTTTTAAAGAATCTCACACTGATGTTTTTACTATCCTTTCCAAGTATAATTGTTTTCCAAGTACCCTTTACCAAGCTTTCTCTGCAATTTGAATATTAATTAAAAAGGGAATGAAAGATACAGAGACTAAATTAAACAAAAACCAAGAAGGCTGAAAGAAAAGTGATTTTCATTCCATCAGAAGATTCAGTCTGATAACTGGTAAATTATGCGTCAGCCAGGTCTAAGTCCAAGGGTCAGACAGTTAACCAAGATTCCGGGTCCAACAGTCAGGATTCCAGTGAATTATCCAAGCAACTAGATCTGCAATATGACAATTCTTCCTAGTAGCCTTGCTGTTGACAGTTAAAGAGCCTTTAGATTATTAAAATTTAAAGGGCTTGATTCTGACATGAGTTACATCAGGACAAATCCAGAATTACTCCATGGACATCAATGGAGTTATTCCCAATTTACACCAGTTTAAGAGAGTCAATAAAAAGCCGTTGCTGAGTAAACCTATAATGTTAATGCTTAATCTTAATCCTTTTCTTTCCTTCACTCTCACGAACCTATTCTTTTTCCACTGTAAAAATTATTAACTTGGTGACGGGAGAGCAAAATGAAGCCCAAATAATGGTAAAAATCTCATTACCTTTTTATCATTGATACTGTTTACTTTTTGAATTTCACTCAGCAGGGACAATGAAGAGATCAGTTTCACTTTTCAAACATTACACACACACTGGCATGTACTGATATTTTGCATGCATCAACACACTGCTGCCGTGTTTGGGGAGCAAACAGTGAATGGGAAATGCTAAAAAACCCACAACTTCTGACGTTATCAAACAATTAAAACATTTCTTAGGATTTATACAAAACCTAAAATTTGAGCCTACGCTCTCTGATCGGGCCCTCATTAATACATTAGTGAGCTAAGCAAGAGGACAAGTTGCTGTTCCTAGAGCCACTCAGTTAAATGATTTAAGTTGGGGGAAATGGTCTTCCTAGAATCTGCTAAGGAAAACAACTGTGTGTGGGACCTCAACGTCATGGAAAGCAGTACTACTGCTCAGCTATCTCCATGACATTCCCTCCTTGGAGCAATAAGTCTAGGCATTTGTACACACGGAGGAGTTGGGCTGAGTGAATCATCCTCCTCGGCAAGTGGTGAATTCTAAAAGAGAGACTGGGGAGAGAGAGTCCCTGGCAAAGTAGATCCATTGGTGCTGAGCTGGCATGGAACCAGAGAGGTCCTGAGAAGCCAAGAACCAATGTAAAGACACATACTTCTACACAAATGGCCTGAAATTCTAGTAGAACTTGGAGAACCGTAAATTCAACGGGACTGAATCTTCGCTTGTTTGGCCTGAGGGGAGAGCTGGATTATTTTAATGAGAGGAAAGAGTCAATCTGAGAACTACTCCTCTATGGACTCCTCACCAAGTTTTTCTCCCTCTGGGCCCATGCCTGTATTTGATCCTGGCAGGGGAAGATCTAGGTTCAGGTACTGACTGCTAGGGAAACAATAAATAGTTAAATGGCCAGGTTAGTAGGAGGAAGATTTTGACAGCTAGCCAAGAAACAAGGGTCAAAAACATACCCAAGTCACTGATTTTCAATTGTGCACATCAATCTCTCTCTGCCAGCGTAACACAAGGAAAGAGGGGCCCAAAGGTTCTTTCTGATGGCATAGGACTAAAGGGTGGAAGAATAGTGCTTAGTAAGGTTGAAACATTATCACAGTGACTTTCCTTTTTAGACTTTTTTAGTTATTTTAATAGAGGTGCATTGGAGACAGAACTCTAATGATCCACAGCCTAGGAAAAGCCCAGACAGAAATATTGGCAGATTCACTCACAGTTCTTGCAATGACATTATAACACTTATGGTGTCATAGTTGATGGATTGGCCAGGGTTTTGCAATTCCTTTTCTGGTCAATTCAAGGTCACTTAAATAGTGACTTTAACAAAATATATGCAAATTTAAGTCATCCAGCATGATAGCTGTTGAGTGCAAACAACGTCCACTTCATAAATCTTATTATTGTTGACTGGAAGCACAACAGCTTAAAAACTGCAACACAATGGACCCACAAGTGTGTGTGTGTGCATGCACGCGTGCGCGTGTGTGTGCAGGGAAAGGGTGGCCGAGCTTTTAGAATTCATCATCAATAAACTAGGAGAAAATGCTAGGAATTCAGCCTTAAGAATTTTGATGTCCTTCCCCACATCTGATGATCTTTCAAACAGCAGAATGGCAGTAAGCCAGACCAAATAGCTTTCATGTGTAAAATGAAATACAGAACAGATGATACACATTTCAGTGCACAGGATTTTATTTCTTACTATTTTCTCAATAAAACTTGATCATTCATCACGTTGTGAGTCATACCGACCATAGGCAATGGCAGGACCCCTCTTCTAGTAGTATAGCATTTATTTTCATCATGTTACTTACAAAAGAAAATGGATTACAGTGAGAGGATTCACTGCATTCTTAAATTAACCTGCTCAGTAGGATGAGGTGACTCTTTAGCATCACCCTTTTAAATATTCCTCTTCCTGGGTTAGAGCTTGCCATAATTTTCTCATTCACTTCAGTGGGATGCTCTGCATAAAAACCAGTGCAATAATATAGCCCATAGTCCTCTGGTAAACAGGGGACTTCTCAAAGTTGCTATTTTAAATTTCATTATTTGTGTTATATGCTTCAGGTTTGTAGGCTTCAATCCTGTAAGGTGCTGAGCACCCTTAACGGCCATTGATTTCCATAGAAGTTGAGGGCACTCGGAACTATGCAGGACTGGACCCTTATTCGTTTTGAAATTTTACATGAAAAGAGTCAGTTTTGTTCAATAGTGTATTGAGCTTCTTCCATTTTCACACAACACTCAGAAATACTGGGCAAGAGTTTCTAGCTCCTTTGTGCCACTCAAGGGGCTGGAAAGCAGCCAGAAAGCCCCAATTGGGGATATTTCTGGCATGGAGGAGACACCAGTTGGTTTAGATCCAGCATAGCTGAATCTTACACCGTCCTGCTCCCCTTTTTTCTCCAAACCCCACTCTGTACTACTGACCAAGCTTGAAAAGCCCTGCATGGAAAGACGGCCTTAGTTAAGATGATTGGGCACTGTCATAAAACTCTGTCTTTAAAAATTTCTTCCTCATTCCCAGAACAAGCATCAAAGCAAGCCAGGTCTTGTTCACTTACATTGCTGTGTTAACATTTCAACACAGGCTCATTTCAGTCCATAAGCCTCACCCTGGAGAATCTATTTAGGCCTCAGCACCTTTAAGTGAGGCAAACACAAAAGATTCAACAAGACAAGTCTTTGAAACAAAGTGCTCCTGCATCTTCCCAATCATCCTGCTCTGGTATTTGAAGATTATATTGTGTTCATTGGCCCATTCATAATATTGTTAGTGTTTGAGCTTGGGAATGGTGATCTTGACCAAATTGTTCTGTACTGCTGTACTCAACACTTGCCCTCCCTCAAAGTACAGTGACATGTAATTCCTTCATCGTCTAGTCAGTAAATTCAAGTTTACAGGCTGCACGGTCTAGAAAGGATGTCAAGGAGCCAGATTTCAGGAGAAGTTACTTAATTCTTTTTCCAGACATGACACCATAAAAGGCCATCTCCATTGGAGTCTCATAAACATTTCTATGGTTTCTAGTGACACTGCCCCTGTTTCTGGTTTAACCATAATAGATCCGGAGGGAAATTCTTTTTGTTGGAACTGACATCATTCTGCTATTCTATATTGATTTTTACACCCTCATCACTATAGCATCCAATTGCTTTCTAGTCGTGCACTAAGCAACATGCCTAATACCCAGACATGTGGTTCATTCTCTTGTCCTCTCCCCTGCCACAACTGTGTATGTGTGTGCACAATGTAATGTTTAGTTTTGGTAGGGTTGTAAAAAACCAATAAATCACCAGTAGATATTAATATTCCTCCAACAGAGGTACAAAGTTAAGTCACAGGCCCAATTCTGCCCTGGTTTACAGGTCCCTTTCAACCCCACTTATGTCAGTGAATGAAAGCCAGGGCAGTATTTGCCCTCAGGCTGTTTATGTAATTGCATTCTTTCCGTACAGGTGTTACTGGCATCTTGGATTATTCAAGCAGGAAGTTTTGAATTAACTGAATGAAGAGCTGGTAGCTGAGTTCTGCTACGTTGAGGTCGGGTGCCACCAGTACACTGAAATGCTGGAAGGGGCAACGCATTCACACACTCTCCCTGCACCAGGCTCACCTGCCTGAACTGAAATCTCACACAGGTCCTGAATTGTGGCATGGCTGGATCTCCCAGCAGGAACACCACAGGTGGGGGAGGAGAGGGATGCCCGCCCTGATTCCAACACATTCAGTAACATTTTGTCTCCAAACTGGTTGTGGTCATAGAAACAGCCCAGTGCTGAGTTGGTGGTTCACCTCCACTGACCATGGAGATGGCAGCATGGAAGGAGCTCGGGCAGCTGTTCATCCTCATGATACCACTTAGCCAGGGTTCCCCTGTGTAGTCTGCTTCTAGACGTCCACATTGCTATGACTGTTTAGAGCTGTGCTCACACAGCCTCTTCTACCCCTAGGCCAAGGAAATCCAATACCTTCTGTCTACCCCAGGCAAGAACCTATCTGGAGCATGTAGCTGAGATAGGGTGACCAGGTAGGTAGTGTCAAAATCAGGAAACTTATTTTTTGGTGGGGGGGGGGGGGAAGAGAATAGTTACCTATAGAAGACAAAGCTCCTAATATGGGGATGGTTCCAATAATATTGGGATGGCTGATCACCCTACGATGGCATGTTCAGCTGGGAGGTAGCACACAACAAGGGAACATTGCTGGATGTGCTCACTAAGCTGAGCAATCAGGAAAAGGCGTTCTAAAAATTGCATTGTTTTTAAAGGGGGGTAGGCTGGTTTCTAGTCTCTACAACCTGTGAGCAGTGAAGTTTCACCCCCATGACCAGAGCGGTCACTGTTGGGCATTGTAGGACAGATACTGGAGAAGTGTTACGATCGACATAGGTCACACAATGTCTACACTCACACTGCGTCAACCCCAGTACATTGACCATGGCTCAGAGCAGTTTGTGGAGGTGGTGGTAGTGTTTCTGTAGTGGGACGCTTTCATCTGCAGCAGACAAATTTGTGAACACATGCACAGCTCGGTCAACACAAGTTGGCTTTGTAGCATACACAAGAAATATATTTAAAAGTTCCATGTAAATCTACTGTGCATGACCACTCATTTTGGAATAGCACCTTTAACACCCGACAGTGGGGCTGCAGTTGGTGAACAACTCATTTAATTTTCTTGATGAAAGGAGCTCATACTTACACAGTTTAAGAACCCTTATGTGAGTGGAATAATTAAACAGAAGGAAATGATCATTTTAATGTGAAATGATTGAAACATTCTATTTTTCCATTCATCTGAGGGTCTACAACAGTTGTATAACTTTTTTTTAAAAAGCAACTAAATTAAAATTAGGTCCTCAATTTCCTTGTTCCCTTCTACATGTCAGCAAGTTAAATCAAAATGAAAAAGTTCCTTATAAATGTGGAAAGACAAAGAAAATTATTAATTTAATCTAATTTACTTGTGAGGAGAAAATGCCAGAAGGAAAGTAAGTGTGGGGTTTGCAATTTAAAGATTTATCATGCAGGATCTAGGAAAGATTATGGCATTTTCAGCAGATCAATACATGGTTATTTTATGTGGGAAGACAGACATGTTAGTGGAAAATTCAGCCATCATGTGGTTAGTGATTTACTTAACCACTTCTTATGCTTCTGCACTTAAAATATGAAAGGGGTGTATAAAAAAAAAGACAAAAACTCTTCTGAAAAAAAGATGAAGTAAAGAAGAGAGGTTAAATGTAGCTTGAAATCAATTTTTATCTTCCTTAATCTTTTCTTCAGACTTTTTGGTGAGCTAAGGCATGGAACTTTAAATCCTCTTTGACTTGGAATATCCATACAGTAGGTGGCAGCAAGAAACTTCATTGGTTTAATCAACCATTAACAGAGAAAGAAAGAGATGCACTACAGTGGGACTCTGTACTAGCTGACTCATACTGGTTAAACTGGCTCTAAAACAGACTGGCCCATGAAACAACTTAGTATGTTATTTTATTTTATGCTATGGGCAACAACTACAATTTTCAGCTCTTTGAATCTCTAACCTAAGTATTATTCCTGGGTTTGTGACATTTACACAAGTACTGCTGTCCTCACCTATGAGGAACAACAAAATTTTATCCTAGGATGCCTAGACCTGGCTGAACTCCAGAAATTCCTTCACCAAAAGGTATGTAGGTAGCCATATAGTTACACCTTTCATTCTGAGCAGAAAAATTGGCCTTGCACCATTTATCATGTGGATGTGGATATAAGCCATCTGATGTGAATTATATGCATTACAAATTCCATCCTTTTTCCCCTACTTGTGAATCAGTTGCAAACAGATCCTGATTTTCTTTGAACATTTGTGTAGGAATAACTTGTCAATTAATTTCCCCAAATATTTCTCAATTTGCGTATTGTTTCCCGACTGTTCACACTTAATGAGTTTGTGTGGATATGTCGCCTTATGGTTCCTGATTAAGTCCACATGTGGACATATGTTTTCCAGCATAAGAGTGTCCACACATGTTGTTAATCAGGAACAACTCCGTGTGTAGACAAATCCTGAGCCACACGGTCTTATTTCTGCTTCCTGTTTGGATGACTGACTCTCTTAAAATAGGAGAACAAGGCATTGTGGCCTTGCAGTATGAATTTATAGGTGTGCAAACATTCTGAAGCTTTCAAGATTTGCAAAGCTTTTCAGCAATTCTCAGAGGTGGTTTGAATGATCTTCAATGAATACTATGACCCAATAAATTGCAGGAAATTGTACTCATCACTCTGATTCATAAAAATATTTACAAATCAGGGTTTATTTGCTTTCAACTATTTGTCCACCTCTAATATACATGACCAACTGGTTTTTATTTTTAAGGGAAAAGAGCTATCCTTTTTCCTTCTCTCTAAAAAGCAGTCCCATTGCAACATATTTCAACAGAGTTTATAGATATGCTTGGAGACACATTCCTTTGCCCTTCCCCATATCAAAATGCTGGACAGATTTAAACCAACACTTATTTAATTTCAAGATACTGGGAATAAGATACTATGGGCTCAGTCGTACTCCCATTGATGTAAATTGTAAACATGCCCATTGTCCACATTGAAATTAGGAAAATAGGCAGCATTGAGAAACATGTTAGCAAAGTTGTGTTAACTAACAATTCTGTAAACAATAATAAATTTTAACAACTTTAAAAATTAGTTAGATGGTCATGATTAACTGTAGGTAGACCACAGCCAGCCAACACAATTTTAAAGGTGTTAAATCCCGAGTAGTCTAAATAAACACAACCTATTTTCCTAGCCCACTCATGCCCACAAGACCACTCATGTATCTGTTGCAGGACTAGTGTTAAAGGAGTGCTCTATATCTGTAAATAGTTAATAGGTATGGTGGCAGTTGGTGATGCTCACAAGTATATTACAACAGTTAAAGAAATTGGATGTGCACATGTCCATGGGGCCAGATGAACTGCATCCGAGGGAGCTGAGGGAGTTGGCGGAAGTGATTGCAGAGCTGCTGGCCATTATCTTTGAGAACTGGTGGCGAACGGGGGAGGTCCTGGAGGATTGGAAAAAGGCAAATATAGTACCTATCTTTAAGAAAGGGAAAAAGGAGGATCTGGGGAACTACAGACTGGTCAGCCTCACCTCAATCCCTGGGAAAATCATGGAGCAGGTCCTCAAAGAATCCATCCTGAAACACTTGGAGGAAAATAGAGTGATCAGGAACAGTCAACATGGATTCACCAAGGGCAAATCGTGCCTGACCAACCTGATTTCTTTCTATGATCAGATGGCTGGATTTGTGGATGCGGGAAGAGCCGTTGATGTGGTATACCTCAACTTTAGCAAGGCTTTTGAGATGGTTTCCCACAGCATTCTTGTCAGCAAGTTAAGGAAGTATGGGTTGGACGAGTGGACCGTAAGGTGGATCGAAAACTGGCTAGGTCAATGGGCTCAGCGGGTAGGAATCAATGGTTTGATGTCTGGTTGGCAACCGGTAACAAGTGGAGTGCCCCAGGGGTCGGTCCTGGGGCCGGTTCTATTCAACATCTTGATTAATGATCTTGATGATGGAATAGACTGCGTGCTTAGAAAGTTCGCAGATGACACCAAGTTGGGGGGAATGGTAGATACTCTGGAGGGCAGGGACAGGATGCAGGGAGACTTGGACAAATTGGAACACTGGGCCGAAAGAAACCTCATGAGGTTCAACAAAGACAAGTGCAAAGTCCTGCACTTGGGACGAAAAAAATCCCATGCACTGCTACAGGCTGGGGACCGATCGGCTAAGTAGCAGCACTGTAGAAAAGGACCTGGGGGTTATGGTGGACAGGAAGGTGAATATGAGCCAACAGTGTGCCCTTGTTGCCAAAAAGGCCAATGGCATATTAGGCTGCATCAGTAGGAGTGTTGCCAGCAGATTGAGGGATGTGATAATTCCCCTCTATTCGACACTGGTCAGGCCACATCTGGAATACTGTGTCCAGTTTTGGGCTCCCCACTACAGAAAGGATGTGGACAAATTAGAAAGAGTCCAGCAAAGGGCAACAAAAATGATTAGGGGGCTGGGGCACGTGACTTATGAGGAGAGACTGAAGGAACTAGGCTTTTTTAGTCTACAGAAGAGAAGGCTGAGGAGAGATTTGATAGCAACCTTCAACTACTTGAAGGGGTGCTCCAAAGAGGAGGGAGCTAGGCTGTTCTCCATGGTAGCAGGGGACAGAACAAGGAGCAATGGTTTCAAATTACAGCTGGGGAGGTCAAGGTTGGATATTAGGAAAAACTTTCTCACTAGGAGGGTGGTGAAGCATTGGAATGGGCTATCTTTGGAGGTTTTTAAGGCCCAGTTAGACAAAACCCTGGCCCGGGTGATTTAGTGGGAGTGGTCCTGCTTTTTAGCAGGGGGTTGGACTAGATGACCTCGTGAGGTCCCTTCCAACCCTATTGTTCTATGATTCTATATAGCATAGTTCCTGTGTTCTGTAGGAACTGATTATGAACCACAAAGGGCTTCCTCTGTGCAGCAATTAACATCAGCTCTTACCTGGATTTTGTGCCACCAAAGGCTATTTATTGTTTCTTTGTACATATCACAAAAGTGATGTGACTAACTCTTGATCTACTCCCTTTTCCTGCATGTGCATGGCCCATTAACTCGAGAATGTTGACTTGAAATAATATAGAAAATGAGGGATTTTGCAGTACCACATTGCTACTTCATTGCTGTATCAGATTGAGCACTGGAAAGTTATTATTCGTACTCCAGATGCCTGGGAAAATAATCTTGAAAAGACTATGGTCTGGTCATAGGCAAATTAAAGGGACACAGATGAGTAATGTCTCCATGAAAAACAAAATGTATTTAGAAATTCCATTTTCTCCTGTGGAGGATTTTATATACTTTGCATTGAGACTTTTGATATTCTCCCAGGAGTTAGAAAAAAAAACAAAACCGCACATTCTTTTTGACTAACTGAAATAAATGGTGGGAGAAGCTATTGGGAAAAAATATCTGTGTAAAAAATAAAAATATCAATTGGGTTTATCACCTGATTTTCCTAAATTTCTCTTTAAACAAATACCCCTTTTGAAGTCAACAGGTGTTTTGGAGCTGTACGTGTACAGAAATTTGTCCTTAAGAGTAGATTTTTAAATATAAGTAAAAGTCAGTTGTATCTCTTTGCTCGTCTCCAACTTTTCTCCCCATTCACCTCTATTTTTGTCTTCATCAGAAGAGCTGCCTTGGTCACCATGGAAATTGCAGTTCTATATTTGCAGACACACACGCACAAAAGTACACAGCAGAGCCAGTACCACTGCACGTTCCCCTGCATGGATGCTTTCCTAGAATGTCCTTGGAGCCAAAGCTCTTGAATCTTAAACTTTGTGTCTAAAGGCCTAAAAGTTTCAAAGTGAGAGAGACAATTGTGTGTGTTTATCTCTGTCCCTATTTGGCTAATAAATTCCATAAGGTCTTAGGCAGAAAATGTCATTCTCAAGCTTAAACCCCGAAGTTGCAATTGTAAGCAAGCTTGGAAAACCCCTGAAAAACCCTGTGAATCTAGAATGCTGCACAGGTAAAGCTGTAGGAAAGGGACTGGCTCCTACCAGCATGGTGACTGCACACCCCCTCGCCCCTGAAAAACAATCCATTTAATTACCACAAGCCAGACGCATTGTGACAAGTACTCTGGCTCCCTGCCACAGGATTGCTTATCCAGCAGCTGAGCACACCTGCCAACTGCAACCAGAAGTGACATACTAGAGTACTATATCAAGAGCAGATGTCCAGGTGGATGAAAGAGAAATAGAAGGCACCAGAGATCTAACACAGATAATATTTAGTGGTATCAACATATATTTCCAAGTTGTCTGTTGGGTGTGTATGGAAATCCTGGCACATGACTTTCTCACTAGGTGGGTGGTGAAGCATTGGAATGAGTTACCTAGGGAGGTGGTGGAATCTCTGTCTTTGGAGATATTTGTCAGTTAGACAAAACCCTGGCTGGAATGATTTAGAGGGAGTAGTCCTGCTTTTAGCAGGGGGTTGGACTAGATGACCTCATGAGGTCCCTTCCAGCCCTATGATTCTCTGACCTGATCTGAGAAATGTATGGAACATATGAATATTAACCTTTATTCTTCTTCTATAGTCAGGACACAAAATAGGTTGAGTCAGGTGGGAAATAACCAAGTTCTCCAAATTCTCTGGTTGCTTTTGAAGCTCCAGCATCGCTCTGTATTATTCTCTTTAGTTCATACAAAATACACATGTAGATATAGTAAGGAATCAACTCCTCCCTCAGCAGTGTGGTCTGAGTAGACTTTGGCTGTACTCTTGGCTCCACTCTCAGCGCTCATCCTCAACTCACTCATCCTCGTGCCACCATTCTGTGTTATCTGTGTTATTTGTCGCATTCGTAAGCCTGTACCAAAACCCCAGAGCTAAACACTACAGATTTGAGGTGTTTCAATCCAGATCCACATTCTTTGCCTCAAACTCAACTCTACTTTGCTGGCTAAGGTAGGGCCCAATGAAATAAAACAAAGATTTCCGTTTATTTCAACAAAACAAACAAGTAGTCCTGTGGCACTTTTAAAGACTAATGAATTTATTTATCATATGAGCTTTTGTGGGAGAAAATCCCTCTTTGTCAGATGCTTATTTCAATCATCTTTGGATCAGGCCCTTGATATTTTACTTTCCTTTAAAGTACTTTTAAAGTACCTTTAAAGTACGGTGTACTTGAATATTGAAACCTGAATTACCAACAATTGTGTTTATTACCACCAGGTGCAAGTGACTCATCAAGCACTATCAGGCACCAGCATTAGGAAACAGGAAAAAGACTTTTGCAAAGTCAGGAATGTCTATGGTGGTTGTGTGGAGGCTTTGAGCCCCATGCATCCATGATGTAGCCTGAGTGTGTAGTCTGCAGGAACCACTTCTCTCCTTATGGGTTATTGGTCCCAAAATATATGCACTTGGAAAAGAGCCTTTCTGTGTGTGTCTGAATGCACTGATTGGTAAGGGGGCCTAGTTTTCCGTTCTCTCACACTGGAGTAAATCAGAAGTAATTTGAGTTAATGGAGGTATAGTGGTGTGAAAGCAGCCTGAACAGAGAAGCTATAAGGAGACCAGAACACAGGCTCTCTCCTTACAAAGGACAATCAAATGAGTCATTTTGTGTCCTCATATGCCACATTATAGGAAAATGCTAAAGAAGCTTTGAAAGCCATCCTTACGGAGGGGAAGACAGCTGTTTCAGATGATTGACTTCTGCAGTTGCCAACTAAATAGGTGACAGTTTATCCCTACAACCACGAAGACTAAACCATCAGCTGCTTAAGTCAGAAATAATTGTCCAAGATGACATTCCTTTGACCTTGAGCTCTCACACCCTACCCTGTTCACATGGACAAGCTGGAACAGTTACAAAGTTGCTATATTTTGAAAAGTGACTGATGATTACTCAATTCACACACACACAAAAATAATTTATTCTGAACTGCTATTTTTGCATGCTCATTTTGGGATCTGACTTTCAAGCCAGGGGATCTTTCCATCACCACCAATAACAATTCTGAGCTTGGTACACAGCAATTTTACTAATGACACAAAGAGCCAGAAGAGCATCTCTTCACTTCTGTAGAGATGAACTGATCCTGCAAAATGGGCTATGCACCATCTGCTTTGTAATGACAGCCTGTTTCAAGTGATGTGAAGGAAACTAATAATGAATTCACACTCAACACCTGATTGTCCAACTTAGGCCATGTACACACTACAGCCTTACCATGCGCTAAGGTTGTGAGTGTGCACACTACATGTTGCCTGTTGTGTGGCAACAGCCCTCTTGCCACACAACAGGTAAACCACCCAAAACGAGGGTGGTTAGGCTTACTGCAGAACAGCTGTTCCGTGATAGAGCCTGCGTATATGGTCCTTGTGATTTTGACAGCCTCCGGAAATGTCCCAGAGTGCCAACTGAGGCCACTCTGGGACACCGGAGCTGTCTAACTTGTTAATTTCACTGTTCTAACAGAGCAGTGAAATTGACAAGTAGTGGGGTTCCAGCCACCAGAGCCCTGATGGCTTGAGCCCCTGCTGCGGCATAGCTGACCCCCGGGTGTGGGCCCAGGGCTCAAGCCGCCTGCTTGCCAGTTCCTGGGTGGCAGCTGCCACCGCCCAGGGAGCCAGCAAGTCAGGCGGCACCAGGGCTTAAGCCACCTGGCTTGACAGTCCGGGGCTGCTGCTCCACTTCCCAGGGTGGCGGGGGCTGCCACCCTGAAGCCGGCAGCCCCAGAGCCCAGCCACTCAGCTTGCCGGGGCAGTGGGGGCTGCTGCACTGAAGCCCACAGCCCTGGCTCCCAGCCCTGGACGGCTTTGGGGTGGCAGCCCCCGCCACCCTGGAAAGCCGAGGGCTCTGGGGCTGGCCGGGTGGCTTCAGGGAATCCCCGTGGCAGCCTGGCTCTAGCCCCAGGAGGGCCACGTCTCCCAGGGCTTGAGCCCTGCTGCCAGGGGGGTTCCCCCCCCTGGGGCTCAGCTGCCCCTGGGAAGCTGGCATTCCCAGGGGCTGGAGTCCCGCTGCCCACAGTGCATGGTGGGATAGGTGCCCATCATGCACTGCTCCTTCTAAGGAAAATGCAAAGGAACGTGTGAATGCTCCTTTGCGGTAGAAGAATTACTGTGTGGACGGGGGAAAGTGCTACCGTTATAACACTTTGCTTGTCCCGCAACAACTTATTGTAGGACAAGTCTGCCATGTGTACATAGCCTTACTCAATAGATGTGAGTAAACAGTGGCTCAAATGAGCATCTAATGTTCTTGTCAATTCTGAAATGGGAAAATAAACAAAGAAACTAACACAAGAGGAACCCCCTTGTTATCTGAAAAGTTTACTAGAGGTATAAAACAGAAACACCTGGGCTTTACTGTGAATATAGTCGCATCACATTGAGATATGGTGGGTAATTGCTTCATCAGTGCTTCAAAAGAGAAGTGGGGTTAGAATGGATGGCATGTGACTCCTGCCTTTGGGGAGGCTGGGCAAGGGGGTGGCACTAGCACTCGCACTGTGTGCCCCCCCCCCATGCTCCACCCCCACTCTGCCTCAGGCCCCCTTCCAGCTTGGTCCCTATCCCTAATGCTCCTGGGCTTGGCAGTTGTACCTCTCAGGGGAAGAGGCACGAGTGATAGGGGAGCTTGCGGGAAGAGGGCCAAGTGGAGTGGGGCCTGGGACAGAACAGGGGTGAAGCGTGGGAAGGGTGAAGAGGCAGGGCAGGAGCTCCTGCTGGCAACTGTTTGGGGAAGCTAAGCCTCCCCAAGCCTATTATACCTGCTTATGGTTTAGTGACAGCAGAAGACAGAGGAAGGAAAGATGAGCTGAGAAGGGGGGAACGTGGTACGAAACTAATTTTTCCCCCCCACAAATCAGGAGGAGTCGGTCACAGATTGGGGTCAGCCTGAGAGGGAGGCAGCACTGCTCTGCTACCCAGCCCTTAAGGCAGCGTGGGGTAGCACCCAGTCTAGAGTCTAAGCCGTAAAATGGGGCAGGCAAAGCAGTCTACAGCCCTTTGCCAGTCTGTATCTCTGTGAGGCTTCACAGGCCATGGGGACGGTCACCCCAGAGTTGGCAGGACACAGGAGGAGGAGGGGGACATGGGCCTCTCAACTCCACTGCGTCCCAGTGGGGCATGTGGGCTTGAACGTAGCCGGCCTAGGGTTGGCTACTTCCTGCACCTCTGTGCCCATATACCTTTATCCCCAGTCATGGTCCACGTCTGGGGGGGAAATTGCAGCAGGCCTTCAGGGTTGCTAGCATCCAGCAGCTCCTCCAAGTGGCTGGTGGTAGGCAGCTCCGGCAGGCCCTCGAGGCTCCAGCCAGTAAGCAACTTTGGTGGCTTTTTTAGCAGGGTTGGACTCAAGATCCAGCACTGGGGGAGAGGCGTCCTTCTCATCCAGCAGTTCCCCCACCAGGAATGCGTCCTCTTCCTAACCCGCCCTGCGCTTCCAGCGTGTGGGTAATGCCGTACCTGGGCCTGCCCACCTGGTGGCTTGCATCAGCCCCTCCGTATTGGCCTCAGAGAGAGGCCAGACCACGCCACACAACTTCGCTATAGGGCCTAAAAATAAGCTCTGAACTCTTGTAACAGGGCATGACTCACCCTGCTGGTGCCTCCGACTGACCTCCTTGGGAATTAGTTTTGCACATTGATATTCCCTTTTCCAATGGTGCCTCACCTGCCATCACAAATGCTCCTGACTCATGTCACTCCCAGGAGTGCATGTCCTCTTCAGCTGTGTCACAATCTGTGCTCCACACTTCTGGGGCACCTGCAGTTTACTGTCCCAGTCACTTCCCTTAGTGGTGACTGCAAACAAATGTCCAGCCTCTTCCACCAGTGGTGAGTGGGGGACGATCCAGCTGGTTCCAATGGCAGCAGCACCAGAACTGAGGGAACTGCAGGAGACTCAGGGGAGAGGGTGGGTACATGATTTAAAGGAGGCAGGTGCTGAATGCAGGAGCACACTCTCCAAGGCAGCGATGGCACCTGAGGACAAAGAGACATCTCCCCAGGTAAGGCAAACAACTCATGAGCTGGTCCAAGTCTCCCTGACATCAGTGGTGTATGATCCTCAGCTGGAACTGGAGCCGCAGTGGTGGACTGTTGTGGAACCAAAGCTTGCCTAGATCTTGGTGGTGCCAACGTGGGAGGAGTGTGAGGTTTGGTGTATGGGGCCCATGACTCTGATCAACTGTGTGGTTTCTTGTGCTTGTGCACCTTGGAACATGGAGCTTCTCCGTGGCCGGAACTTGAGGATGGAGCAGTATCTTTCTTGGCCCTAGAGGAAGACTTATTGCCATGCTTATGTGCATGTTTCCTTGCCTCATGACTAGGCCCTGGTAAGGGGTCCATAGTGCGAGTACCAGTGGAACCAGCCTGGAACTCTGTGATAGGCAGCGCACTCCTTGATTGCTCAGGCTGATGTATAGGGGTGTCCCCCCCGCCCGCCTTGATCAAACTGCAGCCTCATGGCAACTTCCATGAGGTGCTTCTTGAGATGGAGAGCCCAGCCTTCCCACATACGAGCATGGACTTTCCCCCATGCAGAAAAGGCACCATTGGTGCTCATTGCTGCTTGAGAATGAGTGAGGGCAAGAAAGTACAGATCTTGAGCCCTGGTGTCTTTGACATAATTCAGAACCCAGGGCAGGGTGGTGAGGGGAAGTGGGAGAAGGCAATGGGGTGACTAGTAAAAACAACATGCAAAAGTCCTTAAAATCCTAAAAGCTACTACCAACACAAACTACCACAAAACCAAGAATAGCAACTATGTACAAGACTAAAAGATTTTTTTTCTTAGTTTGTAGAAATGCATCACAAGATGAATGAAGAGGCTCTGACCAGAGCATGAGGCAGTCAGAAGAAACTGAAGGTGAGGTTGGTCTAGCCTGGCCTTCATTGCTTTGGCTGAAACAATGCAGGGGACCAATGGACTTTATTATTTCTAGAGCTCTGGCTCCAGAGCATGACAATGCATATAATCCCCAGGGGAATAAAACAGGGACCATCACTCAAAGAACTTGATTCTACAATACTGATACCCTTTCCTGTAGTGGGGCTGCTTCCCTGCATAAGGGGTACTCAGGCAGGCAAAGCCTTATTTATGTTCAAAGTTGCACCAGTTTAACAAAGAGTGAGATCTGAAACCAACTGAGCTAAATTAGTGCAAACATCTGTGTGGACACCCTGAATTCAGTTTAATCTGTTTTAGACCGACTTATTTTAACACAAGCCAAATTGTGAATAACAAGTCATTATTAAATGGAGCTTTCTGTCTGACAAAATGCCAAAGGGCTAAATTAAAAATGAATCAAGCAAACCAGCTCTTCTGGTAACTGTTGGTTTAACCTATGTGGACGAAGGTATATACGCTATGTAGGATGTTGAAGGAAGATTCAAGAATTTCATTGGTAATGAACAGAGCTGTCACACCCACTAAAACTGCATTGCCCTTGAGCAGAGGCGTGCAGATGACTGCCTTTGGAGGGCACATTAAACACACACATATACACATTAAGCCCTAGCAACACACGCACGCACGCACATCATATGCATAGAAATAAACAGCAATAAACTCACCATGTCAGCAAAAATCCACGTGCCATGGAGTCATCAGAATAAATGTATCCACAAATATTTAGCTGTGGCAGATCACAGTGCTCCTTTGCCCCCAGAGATGCAGCAGAGAGAAAGAGCAAGCTGGGGGCTGGAGGAGCTCTCTTTCTGCCATGGACTGGGGCCAGAACTGTCAGCTCCCACCATGGCTGCAGCCCTGGGGCTGGAGTTCCATGCCCACATCAATTATTGGGGGAAAACCATGCCCCTGCTTTGTGGACACCCCTGCCCTTGAGAAACGAAAGCTCCATAAACCTAGGTGGTTCTCATTTTCACCTCTCAACAATAACAAATTTCCACACAGAGCATTTCCTGGGGATTAATGACCAGCTGGGGTCCCTTGCACTGCATTTGTACCCACAATCCCTTGCAGCTGATTGTTAATCCCCAGGCAAGGGCCTGCACTGTGGTTGTATAGACATACCAAATACGCTCAGCTGTTTGGTACCACTTGGCTAACAGCTGAAAAAAGCAATGGGTTGGGGGTTTGGCCTTTTAAATGTCAAGACATTTCCTTATAGAGTGAAGCCCTGGCCCAGCTAGGCTTCACTGAGACAGCCAAGACAACCCCCAGAAAGAATTCTTGTTAATTAGCAGTAGTCCTCACCTCCCTTCTGGGCACTTGCCAAACATCCCACGTCTAAAAGACTGTGTTGTAACAGCAAGTGCCTGCACCCAGCCATGTTACGGTGGTTATTGCTGATGTGTGCTGCAATCCAGGCTGTAATTCTGTTCTGGAACATGCTTTGCTCTCATCTACCCAGCCGAAGCCAACATGGGAAATTGGGGCCCAGCGCACGGTCCTTTGTGGCGTGGGAACTCTGACGTTACCGCAGTTGGGCTAATTTAATTCCCCTCATAAGGTTGTGAAACGTGAGGCCCTTCAAAGAGAACCATTACTAGCTACAACCTTCAGCAGTACCTTAGTCTTCTGCATGTATCTGCCCACACCATAGCAAAGCCAGGTTAGTTACTGTTCGGGGTATAGAAATAGCAGTAAGGAGTGTGTGCCTGGTGGTTGTGAGGATGGGGGAACTTTGCCTCTACGGTGACTTGGATAAACAAAATAATTTCTGGTGTACAGAGTAGCTGCATCATCAAAGGCCAAATTCCACCACAGTCTGAGAGGCCTTGACCCAGCAGCCCATGCTATTTCTGCTGCATGAAGATTCCGGTAGGGAGAATCTGAGAAGCTCAGAAGTCCACAAACTCAATACATCACAGGGCTCTCTGTTCTGCATGGATTTTTAGCCCCAGGATGCACAGGCTTTCAAGAGGAGAAGCCAATTTATTGGATCTGCTGCTACCTGCATGTTACCAGCCATTTTCATGCATGGAAGAGGAGCGCACTGGCTGGGAAGAATGGGTGATAGTGCGGACCGAAAACAGTAGCAATCATATGGTAAGGGACCTGCAGGGAGGATTCCCCCCACCCCACCCCAAACTTGTTATAGATCCCTTTAATAACATCTCCATAAACATTTGATCGGCTCTTTGCTGCCTGTGCATAGCTGTGCCCAATGATTTCCCTTGTCAGCTACTTCTCTGTAGTTCTTTTCCTGGCTTTATTTATTTTTCCTGACTAGCAGAACTATTTGCACAAATAAAATCATCCTCTTCTGTTTCACTTCTGGCATCTGCATAATACTCTTCATATTTTATTTTTAGCATGTAAATAAGTAGGGCAGCAATAAGAGTGAGAAAGGAAAAATATGTGCAGGTCCCCTGCAACATTTTAGTACTACTTTTTTTCTTTCAAAAGAAGCTAGAACATTTTAATGATCATTTTAAACATACAAGCCAGTCACTCAGCAATAAGGGAATACTGTGTTTTAAAATGGAAATATGTTAGTTAACTCAGCCTGTAAACTCTGATTAAAACAGAAGTTCACAAACAGCTTAGAAAGTATTTTATTTATGTCTGTATGAAGTGCTGTGCTTTTTTTCTTTTTTTTTTAAAAAAAGGTGCCGGTAGAATTTTAGTATGGAAACTGGAGAACATTGTTAAAGGTGCTGATTCCAAGGAGATCTGTGATGGCCATTTCCAAGCAAGGCTCTACATGTGAAGAAGGGTTCATGCTTTAAGATCCGTTGGCAGGACTGAGACACAGTTGAGTTTTTTGTCCTCGATATTTTTCATCTCACATTTGCTGTGCAATGCTGTATACAAGCAAACTGGTTTTTATATGACGGTGCAAGCCACAGTATGAAATTTGCATCTCATCTTATACTTGTCAATTGCAGCTGTTAGAGATGTGACATTTTTAAACAGTAGATTAACAATGTTCAGGAAGGAGCTGCTGTTTTAAAAAAATATATATAGCAAAGAGACCAATAAATATTAATGGTACACTAAGAACTTTTTCACCAACCCTCTGTGCATTGTCTTTCTATTTGATCTGTGAGTGAAGTCGTGACAAAACGAGACGCAATATTGGAGTCCTCGTACAGACAAATCTTCCACTTAAGTCAGTGGGAATTGGTCTGTGTAGGACATGCAAAATCAGGTCCTTTGAACGCAGTAACTTCATTGGTTACAAGGAGATATAATTTCAGTTGGTTTCTGAAATCAGATTATGAGGCTGTGAGAAATGGTGCAAACAAGGTTATCTTTACTAATTATTAACAGAAATAGCATTTGAATTCACTGCACAGAGGAAATTTTTTTTTGTGAACTCTTCATTGCTCTCCCCTATATAAATCAACGAACAGACATATGCGTTGCTTGCTAAGATCAATTCACTTTTAGGGGTATCCTATATTTATGCAATAGTCATAATAGCTTACAAATTGGCAGTGCTCTGGCTTTGAGAAAATAATATAGATTTGCAGCTGCAGCCAAGAATCCTATTCACATTTATACAGATTTTCCATAGTGTAACTTTTGGAAAGAGCACAAAATACACTAAAGAAAGAAAATTACACAGTTTTCCTCCATTAAAGATATTTCTGTGTATGATTGAAAACCTACACTTGTTTTATCTATATACTTAACATTTTTAATCTTTTTGTCTTAAATTCAAAATCATTTTAATTGATGTCTCTATTTTACTAAATAAAAAGCTCAAAATACAAATCTTTGTCCAAATGAAATGTCTGTGGAAAGATAATCCACTTCACAATGGATTGGCTGATATTTTTTCATCTCTTCCTCTTTTGAATTTCTCTCCCTCTCTTTTTTTCCCCTAGTTATTTTGGGCCAATTTCTGCTCTCACTTCTACCTGTAGGAATTGAGACTAATCCATTGACATTTTGGATTTTAACCAGATTTCCACAGTAGAAATTGGAGCAGAAATTGGCCCATTAAACTGAATATATTCTGTGGATTCAAACTCCTCACTTAGAGCTAATTCTCTACAGGGTCATGTCCCATTAATGGGGACTGACAATATTTACTGACAAGGGACAGATCACACACAACTGCGAAAAAGTACCTAATAGACATTAAATTTGCAAAGTAACTACAACATGTCTAAAGTGCAATGCAAGTAATAAATAATGGTAGATTTCAATCTGCCAAATGTATTCTGGCATTCAAGGAAGAAATTAACCGGACTATCACATGAGAACATACATTACAGGAAACTTAAAATGATGTGGAAATTGGCAATTTAACAAAATGGATTGTCTATGAACTCCCTTTCCTGAGTTTAGAACTGCTGTTGAAAGTGATGGGTGACAGTAACAGGGAGAGAAATCCAAGTTTGTTAGGGTCAGATTTGCCTCCCAACAGTGGAACTGATCCTGCGGGCAAACTATCCCTCCCTCACATGAATGACTTCTGCCTGCTAGCTAAAGAACTGGAGCAACAGGCCCATAATGGTGAGTGGCTCAAGGTTAGGAAATACATGATTAGCCCTGATCCAAACAGATTTTACTGATGCTGGGCCAATACAAGCGTATGTTTGTTGCACCTCACTACGTCCTTGTGGCTAGTCAGTAAATAAAAGCCACTTGAGGCTGGATCCCTCTACAGCTCACATTTATTTCAGGTCTTCAAGGAGAAGGGAGGCATTTATTCGCTTATTGTGACAGTTTATAGCAACAACCATAGCACTTCACTTGGGGAAAGTTGCGACAGGAGCTGAGAGAAAATGGGACTTTTAGCTAAATTTACATCTGTGTGCAGACATTTGCATTTTAATATTTAAAATCATCTCATTAAGAGATTGAAACCGTAACAACCACACAAGGGAGGGGGAGGGTTGTTATATCCACGAACTGGTAGCACAATTCATTGCTTCCTTAAAGGTGAGATATTTTAATGTGTGTGCATAAAAGGGTTGTCCTTACTGAAGCGTATAGTACAGTTTAGAACTAAACATACAAGCCCAGACTACAGGACCATAAAAACAGCGATTGGGAGAGGCACTGTACTCTACTCCATTTAACTCATGGCTGAGCACCAAGAATGCTTCCACTCAGCTCCCAGCCAATGACTCGCTGTGTGGCCTAAGCCCCTTCTACAAACCATTACTACCTAGCAAAGCACTTACTACTGGGAGCAGCTCTATTACTTTCACAAACAATGAATAAGTGCAGGACTGGCCCCATTAGCTGGTATTCCAACCTTGCACGAAGGTAGGTAGATTATTAATCCATTTTTACACCTCTGGTATTTTCAGGTCTTCTGAAGGACAGTGCCATCTAAGTAAGATCAGACCTAGAGCTCCTCTAACATACACTTCTTTCTTCTCATTGCCACCCATGGGTCACAGGAAACGGAGAATATTTGAAGCAGGGAAGTGCTCTGGCAATGTTCTGGCCTGCCCTTAGTCACCGGGGATAACAGGAGGTGGGAATAAGTGCCATTACAGAAGCTCTGCACCATTGAGGGAGGCCTGTTACACTGGGAATATTCCCTGTCCTGTTATTTCTATCCACTTTCTGCAGTGAAAACAGAGGCCAAGAGCAACAGAGAAGCAACCCCGGCACATCTCCCATACGGTTTTCCACTTAGTACCTGAAAACAGTACATGCTTCCTTATCCTTCCACTATTTCCTGTTGAACACAAGACACTGTGGAGTTCCTTAGTTTCCATCCATTGCCCAGGATTCAACTGTACAAACCATTGGATGATCTAGAAGCATTTTTTTAAATTTCCCCCATCCCACCACACTGGCTGCTGGAGGCAGGGAAGAAGGATGGGTAACATATCCCCCTCCTCCAGGAACCAGGCATGTCCATAGGAAAAAAGGGGATACGGCATAAGTCACAATCCAGACCCCTTCCCATTTTTTCAAGTTTTCCGGTGACAGAGCAGACAAGTAAAATAAAGACAAATACACAGCTAGAATCTAGCAGCTGACACTGAGGAAGAGGATGAAAAGAATAGCTTGTTCAGAGCGGGCTTGATAATAGGACTTCAAAGTGTTGCTGGTAAATTAATATCCAAGATACATGAATACGCTATGGTGGGATTTTCAAATGTGCTCACCGTTGGCCTCACTGTGTTCCCCCTGAAATCAATGGGAGTTTTGCAACCAACTTCACTGAGAACCAAGTTGGGCCAAGCGCTTTTGACCCACCAGTATAGTGATGAGCCTGAGCTGTAAAACTGAATCAGAGGGTGAGGACACAAGTCTTTACTGCCCAGTTAACTACTTGAGTTATCTCCTCTTGAGTTAACCTACTGGCTACATGGCAAACTAACATTCAAGCTACACTGAATGGCATATTGGCAGCTGCAAAACCTCCCGAAAAGCATACAGCCACCATAGTTGAATTAAGGGTTTGGACAGGATTCGAGTTAGGAGCAGTACCTGAGTTATGATGTGATGTAACTCTGCGGTGAAGACAAGTGCTGAGTACATTTGGATTGGGCAGTTTGGTTCTGACCAATCTCTACGAACATACACACACAACCATAAGTAAAAATGTAGAGCATGTTGTTATAGCATAGTATTTTTAAAAACTTTTAGCTATTGTGGTCCACTAGCAATAGCGCAAACGAACGTAATATGCCACACATTTTAGAGAAGAGAAGATAAAAAACCCCATCTTGTTAACATATTTTATCTTGCTGAGCCAAAGCTATGCATACACATGCTTTACACAGACAAAGCCAAACTGAGTAAAAATATAAATCACAGGGCAGCAAAATTTTAAAAAATGTCCTAAAATGTGCGTTTTATTTCATATCATTATACAACGTTTACGTACAGGTATACTTTTAAAACTGCTCAACATGTGTGTAAAATAAAGTGAGGCAAATACCAATTTATAATTTCCCCCCAACGCCACACAAATAAAATACATTTTAAAACAATCTACCAAATGTATGCTTTCAATTTACTGAATCTTTCATTTCAACATGAAAAATACAATGGAATGGATGCTCAAGCTGAAATGCTGACCTACACATTTGTAATGAGCTGCAAGTATACAAGTTAAAAACCCAAATCTAAAAGATTGTACGTGGCTTACAAATCCTTGGTTTTATTGAATTAGCACAGCTCAATAAAACTCATAAAATAAATTATTGTGCTGTACAAACGTTGGCATTGTACAATTAGCAAACAAAAGATCACTGCAGTACCTTTTGTTCAGAGTAGCACCCGTCCACACCTGATTTGTCTCTCCAACATTAACTGTCTTGTTAAATACGCAGCTGGCACTTGAGGTGGGATTCTTTCTGCTACAGCAAGGATTCCAGGACAGACTAAGCATACTGGTGATGCTGAACTCTCTACAAAGTGTAGGCAACATTATATAGGGAAATGGCACATTGAAACCATAATAGAATAGTTCAACCTGCATATGGCTTGCCCATTTTGGTGTTTCCCTGACCCCTGCCTGGTATTTAGCAGATGTTCCCGTGACAGTGGTGAAATTAAAATAAAAACATTTAAGGGATTTCATGGCAAGCAGGTGTAAAAACAAAGAAGTATATATGTGGTCACAGCTAAGGAGGTTTTCACATGTTGTTTAACTCCAGTAAAGTTTGATCCAGCATCTGATGCATACTAAGGTTTTCTTCTTTGGCATGCGCCACTTTCTCTGTTATGGGATTAGAAAATCAAAATGTGAATAGCAGTTCTTTGGACATGTCAATGTTCTATACAGGAAGGCATGCACTCACCCTTTATAATGGAGGGGTTTATTATGATAAGAAATGTGCATGCTCGTAAATATCAATGTTCCCAGCCAAGACAACTAGGGAACGGTCCAAACTCACAAAATGAACCACAAGTGATGCAAGTTTTGAACTGTTCTGCAGCTGTATGTGTTAAAAACTCATTTGCTGAAAAGAGGAGATCCGGAAACCACATGCTCTAGGAATGGGGAGGTTTAAACTTTTTTTAATGAGCAGAGCAACAGTAAATGACAGAATTTGTTGAGCTGTATTCTGTGCAGCTCTACACTTTTGAAGTTGCATTATAATTCAGAACTTGCAGAAAATGAAAGCAAAAGAACCAAAAATTGAAATAAGTTCTATCTGCTATTAAATAAACTAACAGCAGTTTTACTGGCAGTTAGTAGTTTTATGTTGCATGCAAACTTTTTTATAGAAGTCATTTAACACTCTTACATGATACATTATGTGAGCACACTTTTTCTGGAGCTACATGGTACCAGAATCCAATGAAAGTGACTTTATTCTGATGCAAGCATACCTCTAAACTGACCAGGTATTTCCACAAGAAGTTTCTACTTTGGGGCTGCTTTTAGTCAAATACAAGCCAATTTTATTCTAACTCAAAACAGTGCTTTACATTTCCAGACATAAAACAGCTGGGAATATATTTATTTTGGTTTTGAAATCTAATTCTTGGCTAACATTCTCTTCCCCTCTTTACCAGTGACATCAGCTAAACGAATATGCTCCCTCTATAGAGAGGGGGGTGGGGTGGTTTTAAAAATACCATTAGCTAACTATTGAAATTGGTGCTGAAGTGGAAAGAAACTGTTACAACACTGGTAAACAAAAAAATTTGTGGCTGCTCCAAGATATTACAGAGCTTTATCAAAAGGGTTACTTCTTCCACTTGCACCTTTTTTCCCCAAGAGTGAACTGAAAATTTCATCCATGAATTTACAGCAGTTACAAAATCTTGGAAATCAATTTACAGGTTTCTTGCATTTTCTACCTTGCTCATTCATTCTTGAGGAACTGCAGAGTAAGATTATTTAGATACAACTAAGTTTATTCACACTAAAGTTTAATCCTCATTCAATGCCAGCTTTAGTTCATTAGTTAGGCGACTGTTTTGCTCAAGTTGCTGGTAGAGTTGGTCTGTACAGTCAGCAAGCAGGTTAGAAGAAAAAGAGGCAGAATGAACAAAGATTAGACAGAGAAACAGGTGAGCAAGAGTTAATAAGAAAGTAGTCACACCAAAGACAGTTCAGTAACTAATTACACACAGAGAAATTCTTTACCTTAGGATTCCCTTTCCCTTTCTAGTTCTTTGATGACTAAATACCTATTCCAAAGCTCAAGAAACAGCTTACAATCTATAAAGAACTTCTCTAAGATCCCTTTTCTGGAGTAGGCTTGTGACTCAGGAAAACAGAAAAATGGGAGAACTGCTATGGTATTCTCAGTGAAACCACATGAAACATTATAAACTTCCCAGCTTGAATTCACATACATGAGCAATGTACACAGGATTTACTTCTTTTATGAATGCCAAAATTCCTTGCAAATGCAGAAGAGGTGGCAGAATCATATTCAATATTAGCAAACAAATCAATAGTATAATCAACCTTCACTGCAGAAGAAACGCACTGATTTAGTCAACAGCATACTATTTCTTGGTTCAATCGAACTCACACTGAAATCACTTGAGTTTTTCCACCAAATCTCCCTTTCAATTTTTGCCATTGAGTTTATCAGGAATTTGCTCAAGCCCTAAATGCTTCACTGCATGTTCCCTTTATTGTGCAATTTTGTAGCTGAGATGTTACTTGAGGAAGAAAACATGTATTTCTCAGCAACTGAGATAGCGAGTTTTTGAGGTCTTTAAACTAAACTAAAAAAAAAAAAAAAAAAAATCACGAGTGCCCCAGTGTTACCTTTAATAAAAAACACCTTTCAATTTATACATGAAGTGATAGCATGCAAATTCAAAGATGAATGTATTGATTGAGTATGGCTACTAAAAAACTGCCAAAAGAGTTCATTTCAAGACTGGACAAAACATCCCGCTACAGGTTTTAGACATTAAATCTAGAAGGGACTATTCCATGAAAATGCATTCCATTTCCTTTCATTTTCTGTGTATTTTTCTGGACAGCCTGGCTGTGAATTCTGAGACAGGTCTACACAGGTTTCTGAACATCCTTATCCCACAACTTATTGAACTGTGGGGAACCATCCGTTTTGCTTCTTTTACCCTTCCTGATAACTGCAACTGTAGTGTTTTTTCCTAGAAGATAGGGCCCAGTACGGCCCAAAGACAGCACGGCCATGCAGTGAATTATTTTGTAGGATGCACTTGTGAAATGATGGCAATTGCCACGTGCTCCTGAGAACCCAGGCACCACTGACCAGAAGAGTAAGATCAGAGGATATACCAGAACACAGATCTTCCACCGCTATCAGACTGCTACTTTCTCTTTTCCTCTTCAGTGTTATATATTGAAACACACATGGAAACAGAATCCAAGCCTACCTGTAAGCTAAGCTTCCATTTTGAATGCCAAAATACATTTAGCACTTAAAAAATACTGTGTTACAATCTGAATGAAAACTTGAATATTTACCTGAGTCAGCCAAAACTAAAGTTATATAAATCACTAAGGCAAGGACTTCCAACGTTTTTATGTGCCCAAACTGAGGCTAGTCCTAAAATAACTAGTCACATGTGGATATTTTGATCTTGTCCTTAATTCACTAACTGTTAAATTTATACAAAAAGAGGGAAAAAAACAAGTTTGGGGTAAATTGATAACTATCAGATTTAAATTAAAAAAAGAAGAGAAAGAAAAATCACTGGCAAGGCCATAGTCAAATTTTAAAATAAATGTTTATAATCCGGACAATCTTAATCACAGCCATTATCTGGCTAGACTCTATTGTAGTTACAAAAAAACCCCATTGTGTTCCCTTTACAGATGCTACTAGAGCTCTTCTAATAAGCAGTTATCTAGGTGAACAAACAGGTATACTGATATGACAAGATGGCATGGGCTGAGGTTATTAAAGGGGGTGTAATTTTCAACTCTATTAAAAAAAACAAGGGGAGCGAGGGGGTAGTTCCAAATGTGATGAAACAACAGGGGGTGGAGGGAAGAGTGTGAAGGAACCATTTTCAAGCCTCATGGAGAACTGCAACCAACAGCAGGTTTTAAAAATATAAATGAAAAAACTCTACATGAGATTACTTGACGGTGTCTTTTAAACTGGAACGAGACATACCCAAATTAAAGAGTTACTGTTGTACAACTTTAAAATGACTACTCTCAAAATTCAAGCTCAAGCTCATTGACCAGAGCTTATTAATGTATCAAACTTTAGAACTTCAGCAACAAAATCCAATGAAAGAAATAATTAGTAGTCAATTCAGTTTAAATTGATATTCACTTTAATGTAAAGCTATTAGTAAAAAAGGACTTTTTCCATTGTGAAGGAAATGTTAAAATAGTTACAATGAACATAAGTCCTCATAAAGCAACATTAAGGTTTAGCTGTACATTACAGTAGAAGAGCAAGAAACGTCAATATTTTTGTATTTTGAATATAAAAGAAACACTGTCAGGCCAACCTGAACCCATCATTTAGGTTTTGTCATATCAAATTTTACAAAACCTGGGATCGATGGAAACACGTTAATTATACATGACAACTGTAAGTCCTAATGACAAGAATTTTTTTTTGTTTCGGATTTAAAAACACTCCCCTGAAGTCTGTGCAACTCAAACTTACAATTTGGTGCTAGCACAGCCCGTGAAACAGACTAAAGATGAAAGTGAAACTATTGTATGATCATCTCCCAAGTGAAATGTAAACAGTAAACTACAGCATCTATGGTGAGAAATAAATCAGTTCTAAAATTCTACAACTTAAGCTGTTAATAAACACAGATAAGGACATTTGATTATCTTTTTTTTTTTTTTTAAATATGGTTTTTCACCTGACACTATCCCTTTAAAAGTTCTTTTTCTAGAAGTTAAACAACAAATGTGTTTATATAAAGCAGGAAGTCTTCCACAACAAGACTTCAAGCTGTAGGAAATTTTGGACTCTTAGAAAAATGCAACTGTCAAGAGCTTGCAGGCCAAGTTGTTCTCTCAGCTGTGTTCCCACGACCGAATGACCCCAGTGGGAGCTGTGTCCTTGCAGATTTTGGATCAACAATAAAAATCTAAAAAACCACTAAACCTAAGTAAGAAATAGTCGTATCATCTGAATTTTAATTTGAGAGAAAATGGGGACTGCATTACAAAAGCGACCAACTTAAGATAGCCAAGAGCAGCATTATCCTGCCACAGATCAATATTTTTCATTTGTAATTTTGCACTGTTGATATTCTGATTTGCTGTGGGCAGGGGGCAACATAAAAAGAAAAGAAAGTCAAAACAAATCCCTAATGACGAAAAAAGCAGCTTTTTAACTTCATTAATAGTTGAAATGATTTAAATAAATAAAAGGCAACGGAATAGCAAAAGGGATGCGGCTTACACAGCGGGATGTTTATTTTACACTGAAAAGAGTAGCGTTTCTGTACAATAGAAGGCATGAAGGGAGCAATGTCCTGAGACAGGAGGCTAAAAGGAAAGAATCAAGGTAAGCTGGAGGACAGGACAGTGAACCCATGAAACATCCAAGAGCTTGGAAAGGTGGTTTATCCAGCTTGATGAAGGTATCTTTGGAGAGGTGAAGCAAAGAAATTTATCTGCATGAAGATAAAAGATGGGAAATAAAAGTGGCATAATGGAAAGAATTCCAAACACAGGAGCAAAAGCACAAGATATCATGAGGCATGCCAAGCTGACTACTAGTGAAATATCACACCACACTTCTTGCTGGAATGCTACAGCAATGCCTTCATTTAAATAGATGTATGGATAAATGGATTTACAGTTGTCTGTTAAACTCCATTTATGAAAAAAGTTACCTGTAATTCAAAGCCAATTACAGAAAGGCAATTATAGTTACAAAATCTTTAAAGCCTCAGATTTTAAGCCTACTTGCAAATTGGAAATCACTCTAATAAGTTATGCTACAATTAGTGAGAAGATTTTGAAGCTCATACTGTCTTAAAGCATTTATATGGATGTTAGAGTGATACGTCACTGTGAGCTTAGACTCAAACCATATAAAACACATAATATTAGATCACAACCAAGGAGTTACAACACTGGGAAGTTAGTACAAAAAAATAAAATAAAGTCGTAGTTTTTATATTTAGAGGTTTAAAAAAAAAAAAAAAAAATAAGCAGGGAGAAAAAAATGTAAAACCTTCAGTGATGCAAAAAACATTGGTGGCTCTAACCAAAGACTAATATGTTGAACTCTGAAACTGAAGGGCAGAAATTGAAAGTATCACCTACACATAGGTGTGCTTTAGACAGAGCCACAAATGTTCAGGTTTTCTGATTTTAGTTTTTAAAAATGACTGCACATGTGAGTTAGCAGCATGGACAAGGGAGAAAGAAGGTGAAGGTTTCAGCATAGTTTACTTCTGTTCAATGTCTTCAAAGCATGCAATAAAGTTCAGCGGACTTGAAGGATTATTACCACCAAACAAAACATTGGCTGTTCATATCCTGCATGTCTTGCACCACTTTTTCTTCTCAAAGAAAAAACTGCCTTTTTTTGAAAGCCAATACTCCATATTTCTGCCTTTTCTCTCAAACTACTTGCTTTCACTGCCAACAAATGTGTAAAAATTTATTTTTCAAACTCTTCACAGAAACAAGCCACATCCCAACAGCCGTCACTTCTATTTTTAAAAATAATGTTAAAGTATTTGGTCTTATGAGATTTTCAGAGCAGTCTAGGAAATTTAGATACACAGCTTCCATTAAAATTAATGAGAACTAAATCCCCAACACTACTTTGAAAATTTCAACCTATCATCTTTGCCAGTGGTAATCACTATGATAAAATGAAAACATTCATGGTAGAAAATACTCTCTGCATGGCACGTAGTGAGACTTATCTTTTTGGCAACTCCAAAATGATACGCTTTATAGAAATGTTTGACCAGAAGTGAACTCAAAAGGGGAAAGTAAAAGCACAACCAAAGGGAAATGAGCCAGGTGAATGCAAGGGAATGGGGGTTCACAGATACAAAACAAAAGGGGAAAAGTGAATTGAGTAAGCCAGGTGTGAAAAGTTGTCACAACATTTACCCAGGTCAGGCACAACACCTGCCCACCGTTTAGGATAATGAAGAAAACACTCATGATGCTTTAACACCCATCACACCCATTCAACATACTCCTTCCCTTAAGAGTGAGCATGTATAATTTTGCAAGACTGCAACTGAACAATCACGAGGGTAGAGAAGCAGGTGCAGGCACAGAATAGGAGGACATTTACATGGAAGTCATATCATTGAGAGCGTGGTCCAGCTCCTCGCTGATTGCTTTGTACTTCAGTTTCTGAGAATATAATTCATCTAACATTCCCCAGGGAAGGCAGAGGTGAAAGGAAATGGAGAATGATCAGGTGATGGAAAGTAAAGGCGGTGGCAGGGGGACACCATCCAGAAACAGCATCAAAAAACGGGAACAGTGCACAGAAGGAAGTGGCGTGGCAGGCAGAGAACAAAACAAATAATACACAAATTAGGAAGAAATACAAATGGTGAACAGTTTTATGTGAAAAGTCAATTAAGCCAAGCTAAAATATTGATAAAGCCAAAGAAAATAAAAGTGTTGCAAGGAAAAAATAATTTCCATTTCCCTAAACTGTATTTAAACTTCCATTATACAAGTTACCAGGGCCGTGCATTTAGAGACCTCTCCCACAAGTCAGCTTCCTCTGTCAAGCAATTAAGCTTCTTACAATATTAAACTTACAAAGTTAACACAATTTTAAGGATAAACCTCAAATAGCCTAAAGTTTAATGACAAATCCCTATTGAATTCTATTCTCTAGCTAAAAGGGCTCTTTACTGCAATTCAGATAAATTTATCAGAATCCTAAAAGCAAACTTTGTGGAGTTAAATATGTGTCCACCTGACTGTGTATACAATCCACTAACTTGGCTAAAAAAATAGCAACTGTTCTATGCTACAAAATAGTTGTCCTAACCTGCACTTATCTCAGTCATAAATTAAATTAACTCAATATTTGTAATTATGCCAAACATATACTCATTGCTGATATTTTAAAGTAATCCAACTAAAATATTAACATCATTTACCATGTGATCATTTTCCTTATCTGAATATCCAAGCAGAAGAATTTAAAGCAAAAAGTCTTAGAATATCAAAGAACAAGAAACAGGCAAGAGCGAAACACTGTACAGCTAAAAAGTTTTATTAAGCAAGTAATAAATTTGGATTGGAAAAAGAGTTCATTTAATTAAAGGTCTATCCTGCCCATTTTAGTTACTTGAGTAGTCCCACTTATTTGCATGGGATAAAGTAAGTCTGACTGGGCACTAGGTGAACTCAGAGGTAGGCATCAGCCTCATATTCTGCAAGAAATGTGAAAAACAAAGCACAGTCATACCTTCTAGGTCATCAATGCTCTTCTCCAGCTTGGTTACTGACCGCTCAGCAAATTCAGCACGAGTCTCAGCCTGGAGTTTAAAATGCACGCAAGGTCAAAAACTATACGAATTGCATTAGGAAATTTTCATTATATTTACAAATATAAAGGCAAGAATGAGCAGGAGAAAAAAAATTCCGTAGAATGACAGGCTAATAGGAAATATAGCAAAATCTCAAAAATATTAACACCCCAGGAATGGGGCTGTTTGTAACACTGAAATGTTCCTAACTCTGAAAAAAACATTATAGTTGTTCTTTCAAAAGTTTAAAACCAAACATTGACTTAATGAAGCTTTGAAACTTTTCCATAAAGAAAAATGCTGCTTTAAACAACCTTAATGTGAATGAAACAAGCACAGAAAAAGTTTATCTTGTCAAATCTAAATGTGTTATTTTACACTTTTAGTACCGTACTAGCTCTTACCCAGCCTACAGCCAGGTCATCCAGCTGAGGCTGGGAGAACTCTGCAAAGGTGGCACAGGCAGCCCTGCCTGGTTTGAAAGCAGCTCCCTGCCTATTCCTGTTTCCTGCCTTTGGGCTGAACTCAGGAAGCCTGCCCCACACCCTTGGAGCTACACGCTCCAGCCCTCGGCTCTGTGCCCTGTCTGCTGTGCTTCAGTGGCAGGGAGTGGCTGCCAGCCCACTTCCTTCCACTGCCCCTTGCACTCCCAGATGTGCTGGTAGGACCGAGGAGCACAGCTGTGGGCAAAACCTGGACTGCATCAGTGCGCACATAGTGCAGGTTGTGGCCTTTAAAACTCCCTCTGAGCACAGCATGTGGCAGCACCTCAGATTCTAGCTTCTCATGCCCCAAGCCAGGCCCTGGCTGCAGCAGCAGCAGCAGCAGCAGCAGCAGCAGCAGCAGCTTCTTTCCCAGGCTGGGACTGAGCTCATGAGCTTGTCCCCTCCTGGTGGCAGGGGTGGGGTAGGTGAAAACAGTGTCCCCACCTCAACCCCCAGCTAGGTGAGGAGATAAAACAGCACCTGTGGCTTATAGGAAAGCAGCACAGACCCAGGCTGCTTCTGCTCTGCCTGCTTAGGCTGAGTTACCAAAGATCTCAGTCTTCACCTCCTACCTGTAAGAGGCTCCCCCTCACATGGCAGGGGGATGGGACAGGAAGCCCTGATGTGCCTATCTTTAAGAAGAAATACTGGCAAAGTACAGTATTTGCTTTCTTTTCTTGCCCCCCTCCCCTGTTGCCTAATTGCTTATTTCCCATTCTACATGGTGTTGGACTGACTGGTCAGTCTAACTCAGCTGTTTGTGTTTTTGAGGTCCTACCGTAAGAGTAAAATCACAACCTCCAATATTGTCTCATGGTTTTTTTTATAGCTTTGATATTGGCACCTAACGTTATGCTATTTTCCACACTGACGAGTTTATTGTACATTAATCAGAGCAGTATCAGAGGAGCCCTCAATACAGAATTGTTCTAATTTTACCTCCTTCAGTTTGTCAGTCAGGATCTTGATCTCTTCTTCATATTTGTCTTCCTTCTGTGAGTACTGTAATTAGAAAGAGCACCAAAGATGTCACACCAAATATTCTATACGTGAAAATACAACTTGTATGACTATCCCACATTGTAATTATAACCAATACAAGTTCTAGATATGGATGTATTTTATTTTATCTTTCAAGACATAAAGGTCTCACTCATTTATTACAAGGGTCAAATTTTGCTCCAAGTTGCAGAGTGGTAGCTCAAGACAGAATTTGGTCCTGTATCTTTAAAGTGGGAGAGCAAGTTAGAAAAAATTAAATACCTTAGCATACAAATTGCATTTTAGCTACAAAGTTTTATGTAAGACAGAGGGATAATTAATTACTGATTGTGTACTTGAATTAATGTCAGATTTCTGAGAGTGGCCAGATAGTATCTAAGTTACAAATCCAAATATTTCCATTTACCAAAAAGTCCTATTGAAACCCAGTGTAAACATTTAAGGACAGGGTATAAAAATGCAGGCCACTGAGGTTATAAGGCTCTAGCCTACCTTTTCGGCCTGAGCCTCCAGCGACTTCAGGTTGTTGGTCACAGTTTTCAACTCCTCTTCAAGCTCAGCACATTTGCTATTATTTTGGAAACCGAGGCAGGAGAGGGGGCAGGTGGGAGATCAGTCAAGCAAAAGAAACAGGAAAAAAGGGGGGGGAGAAAGATTGAGAAAAATGAAAATTGAATTACAGAGCAAAAGAACAGCCTAAAAAGCAGCTGAATCCATCAGTTTGAAAGCAATCATTACAACGCCAGAATTCTCTTTAAAAAACAAAATCAAACTCTATTGCAAACAAGTCACCTACAACATGGGGCTTACTTTGAAGTATTGCCAGAACCTTTAAATGCGAGATAGTTCAGCTTCTTTTTGGCTGCCGAAAGATCGATTGTAAAGGTTAAATAAATAAATAAAATTTAAAAAGATTAAAGAAAGCCACCAAAGCAAGATGCAAAGACAGTAAGGAGTGCAGTGAAGATTCATTCATCATTACTGAGTGAACTAATGGGCTACGGAAGCTCCAAGGCTTGGGTTGCAGTTAAACCTAAAAACTGTATATTAGTATCAGTACCTTATCCTCTGCAGCCATTAATGCTTTCAAGGTTTGATCCATTATTCTTAACTGTTCTTCCAGCTGTCGGACTTGGCTGTTAGTGAACACATGAAACGCACAAAAGCCATTCACAAAATCAGTGTGCAGGTAGGGCATGCAGTGACTAAACCTCCCCCCACACATACACCTATACATATTTACTGCGGTGTTTAACCTTTATCTCAATGGTTACAGTAAATGAACAGAACATAGCTCTGAGCTGAACACAAAGATGTGTACTGCCGACATGTCATGCAAGTACAGTCACCGTCTTGCAGCACCTCACACACTTCCCTGGGCAAGTCACAGGGCTTACCCTTCTGAGAGCTCAGCACGTTCCTCGGCACGCTCTAGATCGCTCTCAATGATCACCAGCTTACGAGCCACCTAGAGGAAGGCACATAAACAGACAAAGAAAATCATACATTGCACACTAGTGTAGCCAAAGGCTTTGATAATATTTCTCACTATAATGTTCTAAGTACAGGGACAATACACTTGCCTCTGAATTACCGATTCAAGGAAAACAGATGGGTTCCTGAGAAACATGACCCTGGTTGCTCATACTGGCCCAACTGAATAGCCTGGCCTGGTTTTTCATGTTCCCTACTCCTATTCACCAACATGACAGCTTAAAAGTAAGTTTTTCTTTTTATAGCCTCCCTGAAGGCAACAGTGAACCTTCTCTGAGCCATTTTTGAGCAATCACAGGTAGTGCACCAGCACCTTGGTATGCAATGTCATGGCATCACATACCAGAATGATGGACAAGGCCAACATGTGTTTAATCCTGTCTGTGCTATTATTGGCTGTTTTTACCTAGTAAGCAGGCAAGAGTCTGCCATTTTGTCCAATACTGTTCTCACTGTGGGCTACTCTCCGCTAAGGAAAGAGCACACAACTCCACTCAAGACTGTGCAGTGGAATCTTGAATATGGATCGGATCTCCAGCAGACAAACCCCGCTCGTGCCTCTCGAGGCACTTAGGAGCCTGTTTCTCATACTGATCCTTCATGGGAACAGCACCATTCTCTTATTAACAGAGATGCTTGTGACCTTTTGTAGTTTTAAAGCAAACAAAGAAGAAAAGCTGTAGTCAAAGCCTGTAAGGCCTCAGCTCTCAGATTTGCTCTCACGAACTGACCTCTTCATACTTGCGGTCAGCCTCTTCAGCAATGTGCTTGGCCTCTTTAAGCTGTATCTCCTGGATTTCCATTTTCTCTTCATCCTTCTGGGCTCTGTTCTCAATGACCTTCATTCCTCTGAAAGACAGGAGAAACAAGAAATACTACATTTAGCGCTTCCCAGTTTCTCTCTCACACCTACACCATTTTGAGTGTGTCTGTCTGTGACAGCAGACAGAGATGGATCCAACACATCAGAGATGTTTTATTTTGCAGACTGTGAGGCAAAACTTCCCAGGTCTTATCCTGGCTCCCTGCACACTTTCGCTTAGGAGGCTGAGAAGAAACTGATGGTGTCTGACTTAAACAGAAGTGGTTCATTATGCTGCTTGCGCAACTCAGCATTGCATGAAAGTTTGCAATGAGCAGCCTGACCACATTTTTTTTTTTTTTTCCAGTTCAGTGAAAGTACTTCCTCACCCAAAGGTGACTGGCAAAAGGGACTTACCTCTGATATCCTAAGAAAGTGACTAAGGACAATAAGTAAGTTAAGCCTCAACTGCTGGGCATTTTTCTGAGGAAGATAAATAGAGTTCTTTGTGCTCCACTGTACCTGGACCTTAGAACCTAAAGTTCTTTCTGAATTGCACAAACAAAACTCTGAGCATTTTTGCAAAAGCTGGGATTTGCCCCAGTGTGCCAGACCAAAATTCCCTTCCCTAAGTGTTATGTGTCTGTTACACACTTCGGGTGACTGCATCATCAGTAATGGTGTAGAGTGAGTCTGAAAAATGTCTAGTGATCTTTCTAGATGAAAGTATTAAATATAATTTGTACAAGTCCTCGGGTGGGATTTTCAAAGACATTTAGTCTTACAGGATTTGGGCTCCTAACACATCTAAGTACTTTTGAAAATCCTACCGCAAATCTCTATTTGGACCAACTGTTTCTCTCACCTTCCTTCACCCACAAAAGCACAAAACTGCATTAATGCACAAGACATACGAACAGGCAGAGCAGCATCCTCTTTACAGACTTGCTAGTCTCTGGGTGCGCTTTTCAGTTGGATGCTCAGGAGAGAGGCAGTCTACAATCTTCCATCAAGGAGACTGAGTGTGCACACCACCACAGAACTCCTGGTCCAGCGTAGTCTGGAGGTTGGTTTAATGTAGGTCTCCCAAGACGTAGTACAACACATGAAAAATCAAAGCATCGAGCCTAATGGTCATGTGTTATCTCAGAACCTGACATACAAGCAGGGACTAAAGCCTGCATGTTCAACATGTCCCTCCAGTCATATTGTAATTGACTTAAGACAACACATATCAAGGCTCAGAAGAATACATGAGCCACAAGATAGAGAGGGGCAATTTAATTTATTTCTATCCACTCCACATCTTGACAATACCTGGCTTGTGATAAAGATAGCCTGCTGCTCAGATAAGAACTCAGATAAGAACCTGAATTAAGCCATACCCACCTTTCACTTTCATCTGCTGCCTTCTCAGCCTCCTCCAGTTTCTGTAGAGCAGTTGCCAAACGCTCCTGAGCTCGATCTAACTCTTCCTCAACCAGCTGGATACGTCTGTTCAGAGAAGCTACATCACTCTCAGCCTAAGCAAAAACAGCATAGAAAAAAAATCCATAACAATCTAAAAGTCTTCTTTTGTAAAGGAACATTTAGATCAGGGGTTCAAGCTTTTTTTGCTGGGATCCCCTTTGAAATGCGATGACTCCACTCCTCCCTCCCCCCCCCCCCCCCCATCATGCCATGCCATCCTTACTGGAATGTATGGGGACTGAGAGCTCATTAACCACACAACCCCCAGTTTGAGAACCCCTGATTTAGACAGTATTACAATGACAGCTGGGAGAACGTAGTAAAACGAATCATCAATCTAACTGGTTAAAAGGCAAACGGATTTACACACACACACTTTTCATTAAATTGTACAGTTATCTCATAAAGGAGGACAACTTTCACTTTAGATGAATAAATTTAAAATAATAATATATAATACTTTATAAATCCTGTACAATGTGCCCTAAGAAACTCAAGCATACTAAATAACATTCTTTCAGTTATGTTTATTTTTTGGTGATTATGTACTGTATTCAGCTTGCACATACCCTCAGACTACAGAGATGAGAATCTTTACTTAAGCATTAAACAACGTCAAAGTTATGTTTTGCCTATTTTACCCCAAAGCAAGCTATCACAGGGTTATAAAATGGTTTTAAATCCTAGATCTTGAGTCCTTATGCCCTTATTTTAGCACAACTTGTATGAACATTTCCTTGAGTTTAAAAAAAGGTAGGAGCCAACTGCTCCATGACAAGGTACAGAGGAAACACCCAAGATCAGTGGTTTTCAAACCATGGGTCGGGACACAGTACTGGGTCGCAGCCCCTCAGGTACTGGGTTGTGGAACCCCCTGCTGTCCCCTCCACAAGACTGGAATCCATTGTTGAAAATGTCATTGTTGGGTTGCGGGCATAAATAATTTTTTTTCAACTGGGCCGGAGGAGAAAAGTTTGAAAACCACTGGCCAAGATGACAATACGTGGGTAAGGATATTTGCAAATATCCAGCTCACAAAGAGTAAGTAAAAGAACATTTAAAAAAAATTAAAAGAAAAGAGTACTGGATACTACTGAGTTTTGCTCATGGGAGGGGAAAAAACAAGAGTCTACTTTAGGTTACTTCTCACAAGAACCCTGGCCTCACCAACTCTCACAAAATATTTGGATACATATTTTAATAATACTATCTGCATATTACCTTCAGCGTTGCTTGACTTGCTCTAGATAGTTGCTTAATCTTCTGTGTAACATTTACACCAAGTCTATGTGCCTTTTATCTTTACAAGTTTTCACTTTTGACATTTTCCAAGCTACATTTGTTCTAGTCACAGAGTAAGTACTGTGACAGCATTTTGTAAACAACTCCCTTATTAAGTTTCTCTGTTTCTTTCTGAAGGATATGAAGGGCAGTAGTGTTTAGAATAAAAGGTCACTATTTTAAAAGGAAAATTACTTCCAGGAATACAGAGGATGACTTTTAATGTACTGAAAACATTTATTAACTTTGCTCTAATGAGAATACACATTTCTTTCATGGCAAAGGTGCAAATCAGCACCTTGCTCCCCAATTTAAGGTTTTTCGGATCCCTCGTGTACAGCTAGAACAATAACATTTGTATTATTGTAGTGCTAGTAATGAATCAGGACCCCCCTGTGATAGAGGTAAATGAGGATAGCTTGTGCACAGGACAGCATTTGCCCTGTGATGCACAAACCCCATGAGGAGGAATGAAAAGTTTGCACACACAAGGGCACAAATCTGTAATCTATTTGAAGTCAATGGGAGCAGTGCCAACAGGATAGGACCAATTATATATCTATAGATCCCCAAGTGTCTGTATTACCCCCAAAATTTTACTTTCTCCCCCGTCAAACTGCAGGACTCAGACGTCTTATAAGACCAGAGGTTTTATGAAAAGCACTTGGACACTTTTACTTGAAAAGTGCAACTTTTTATGGGGGAAGGGGTTTGCAAATGTTAGCCTTAAAAGTCCCTTGGGCAAGTGGCAATATTACAAGTTAATAATTATGTTAAAACTGTTCTTAATGTGATAAGAACATACAACATGCTTGGAAAACACAGGATGATTAAAGTTCAAGTTCTTACTTCCTGTTCTATAAACAGTAACTCAGCAAGGGTTTACCAACCAGCCTTATAAGGCCCATGTTATTCTGCTGCAGAGCGGGACTTCTACCCTTATATGGTAAGGAAAGGAAAAAATGACTTATGACACTGAGGGGCACTCCCATGGCTAATAGTTAAACAGAGCCTTTTGCACTGGTGCCAGAGCATTCACTTTATACTGCATACTTTTACAATGAGAGATGACATGAATAATTTACTATTGTGTGTTAATTATTGTTCAGTGTAAAGAAGATTGTGTTTTCAGCTAATCATATAATAGACTAGGGTGGAGTGCAAAATGTATCATCAAATGTGATCACTAACAATGTGTGAAATGTGGGGGGGCAGGGCAGGTAAAATGGAGAATCATTCATTTTTTATTTTTTAAGAAAATGGCAGCCAGTGGAGCAAGAAAATAACAGTCCAGATTAGTGTTCAAAAGTTGTAAACTATGATATCATTTGGCCAGAGCTTTAGCTTTTTTTTTTTTTTAAATATATATATTGTTTGCATATCTGTACCTTGCATAAAAGAAAAAAAATATCTAACTGGTCACATGCCATTCAAGTCATTATGGAAAAGGTTAGGTTCACACCTTAGATTGCTTGTTGCAGTTCACTCTCTGGGCAGAAAAATGGAGTAAGAATGCAGCTTCACCATGGGTACTAATGTCATATAGCAAAGCCACATATTTAAATGTGTCCATCAGTTTTGTTTTCTCCATTTATTCTCATCAATTCTGACTTCATTTAAAAGAAACTTAAAATACCATGCAAATAAATTCTGGAGAGTTTCCACAATCTAAATAAATATTCCAGGAAAGGAAGAAAAACTGTAACTTCCTTCTAGCATTCTAAGCCTTACTGTCCTGTGACAGAGATCTAATGACAATACTTGATCACATATCCAAGACTGCCCTTCTGGATCCGATCCTACTTCCATTGAAGTCAGTACCACAAAACTGCCACTGTTTTCCATAGTATAAGGCACTAACAATTTAGTAGCAAAACTAGTTACATACTTAAAAAGATTCCATAGTAATCAAACTATTATCTCAAATGAGGAAAGAAGAATCATTTACTCCAGGGGTCTTATTATTGTTCTCAAATTCTTAGAAGAGGAATCTATGTTTAAGGATGCTTAAAATGGGAACTATTAGTAAAACTAGGACATGATCAGCCTCTTAACTGTGAAAACAGTATGTGAAGTGACCTGTGAGATGATGAAGTTCTGTTACAGAATTCAAATGAACCTTCACTGCTGTTTCTTAGGCCACATGCAACCAATCAGGCAGCATTCCACTTGCTGATGGATATCAGAACACATGTTCATTTACTGTCCTGATTAGAAAAGACAAAATTCCAGGTTACAGGGCAAGGTCACCACTCACACTACAACCAGTTTTTCTATTATACTGAAATAAATGAATGCTGATTTTGTTCTTGTATATCATTTTTCTAGAAACACCGAAGACACAAAACATTCCCGTGAGGTATATTTTCCCTATACACTTTTTACATAAAAGTGAAACATTAGATACAGAAGTATTAAAAGAATTACCAAAGGTCAGCGGCAAAGTGAAGAATAGAACTCTCAGTTCCTTGCTGTAACCTCTAGCGGCCCAAACTACATCCCTAGACACATACTGAGTGATGCTCTCTTTTTTTTGGAATTTATGCCATATAAAAACCTAAGCAGAACAAATATTTTTGTAAAGAGTATCTTGTTTCCTGCTTTTTATATCTAAGCCATTCACCAACCTTTAAACCATTAGCAAGCCTGAAAAAGTTTGTTCACTTAGAGAGGAAGGAAGATTAAGGCACTACCCAGTGCCTCAGAAGATCTAGGTTCACTTCCCTGTTCCGCAACAGACTTCCTGTGTGATCTTGGGCAAGTCGCTTAGCCTTTCTGTCGCTCAGTTCCCCATCTGGACTATACAAAAGCTGGACAGGTACAAGTCCAAGGCATCTGAGGGTGTGTAAGGAATTGGCTGACATGGACTGCAGTGCAATTGCCCATTATCTCTGAAAATTTGTGGCGATCGGGAGAGGTCCCAGATGATTAAAAAAAGGCAACTATCATGCCCATCTTCAAAAAGGAGGAAGAGTCTAGGAACTACAGACCAGTAAGCCTCATCTCACTCCCAGAAAAATCATGAAGCAGGTCCTCCAGGAATTCATTTTGAAGCTCTTGGAGGAGGGAAAGGCAATAGAAATAGTCAGCATGGATTCACCACAGGCAAGTCATGCCTGACCAACCTGATTGCTTCTATGAGGAGAAGACTGGTTCTGTGAATGTGATGAAAGCAATGGATGTGATATACCTTGATTTTAGCAAAAGCTTTTGATATGGTCTTCCACAGTATTCTTGCCAGAAAGTTACAGAAGTATGGGTTGCACAAACGGATTACAAGGTGGATAGAAAGCTGGTTGGATCATTGGGCTCTGTGGGTAATGATCAACATCTCAGTGCCTAGCTGGCAGCTGGTATGAGGGTCAGTCCTGGGGCTGCTTTTATTCAACATATTCATTAACCATCTGGAGAATGGGGTGAGTTGCACCCTCAGCAAACTCAGCAAGTTTGTGGATGACACTACATTGGGAGGACTGGTAGATATATTGGAGGATAGGGATAGGATACAGAATGACCTAGACAAATTAGAGGATTGTGCCAAAAGAAACCTGATAAGGTTCAAGAAGGACAAATGTAGAGTCCTGCATTTAGGATGGAAGAGTCCCATGTATTGTTATAGACTGGGGATCAACTGGCTAAGCAGCAGTTCTGCAGAAAAGGACCTGGCGGTTACAGTGAACAAGAAGCTGGATAGAAGCCAACAGTGTATCTTTGTTGCCCAGAAGACTAAGGCCACATTGGGCTACATTAGTAGGAGCATTACCAGCAGATCAAGGAAAACGATTATTCCCCTTATTTGGAGTATTGTGGACAGTTTTGGGCTCCCCGCTTCAAGAAGAATGTGGACAAATTTCAGAATCCAGATGAGGGCAATGAAAATGATCAGGGGACTGGAGCACATAACTTATGATGAGAAGCTGAGGGAACTGGGCTTGTTTAGCGTGTAAAAGAGAAGAGCGAGGGGGGATTTGATGGCAGCCTTCAACTACCTGAAAGGGAGGTTCTAGGATGAGGGAGTTAGGCTGCTCTCAATGGTGGCAGATGACAGAACAAGTTGCACTGGGGGAAGTACTGATTGAAAATTGGGAAAATCTTTTTCACTAGAAGGATGGTGAAGCACTGGAATGCATTACTTAGGGAGGTGGTGGAATCTCCATCTTAAGGCCCAGCTTGACAAAAGCATTGCTAGGATGATTTAGTTGCGGTTGGTCCTACTTTGAGCAGGGAACAGGGCTGAACTAGAACACTTGAAGGTCTCTTGAAGTCCCTTCCATCCCTAAACTTCTATGAGACTATGATTCTGTGATCAATACAATGGGGATAATAGGATTTCTCTACATCACATGGGTGTTGTGAGAATAAATACAGTAAAGATTGAGACACACTCATATTAGGGCAATCACTTTAGATACACAGATATGTATAGCATTTAGAGACACTGGCTAAATGCTCAAAATTGGCTGCTTAAAGTTAAACCCCTCAGTTCCCACTCACTTAAATAAAAGTAACCTGATTTTCCGAAGTACTGTACATTTACCTCAATGTGAGATGTAAGGATCTAGCACTTCAGAAAGTCAGGCCACTTATTTAGATGCGTAAACATTACCTTAGGAATTGTCCGTAGGTACCCAAACTTGAACATTTTGTTTATAGTTCCTTAGCATCAATGTTTATGCTAAACAACCTAGTCTGCCTAAAATATCTTCAGACTCTCATTTTGAAACTAGTAGCTACAAATATCTAGGGCTTATCTGAAATGCAAACGATGTTAGGCCCAATGTTGCATTCTTCAGATAAAAAAGGCACATGTTGACATGGCATTTAAAGTAACATTTTGTTAGAGAACCTGTCAATGAAATCTCCAAGGAAAAGGAAAGCAAGAATAAATCCTTCTGCAATTTGCAGCCATTCCAATCTGAGCACTGTACATCAATGAACACAATCTGAAAAACAGCTCATCCTCCTGGGAATTAGAGGCTCACAAACACTGGCACTGAGTTTCACAATGGAACTGAGATTATGAAGCTTCATTAGGCCACAGAGCAGAACAAGGCCCACTGCAAAGAGCCAGCCACACACTTGTCAGTGTAAAAACTAATTTTCAAGGGGAAAGGGAGACCTGCCTTGCCAGGAAAAGCAGCACAGACCTGAATGAGAGGGTGGGAGGCATGGGACACCACTGCAGCCTCCAGGTATAACTTAGTCTCTCCCACCATTGCCGAGATTTCTCTCCAGAGCAAGGCTGCCTTGAATACAGCCCTCCCCTACAGACACACACACACTCCCAGCCCACCACAGACGGGCCACACAGGGGAACGAGAGGAAACCTGCCTTGTACTGGCTCTTCCTTTCCCCAGCCCCAGGAAGAGCAGGCAGGGCTCCTCCATCCCTGCGTGTGTCCCCGGAAGGCAAGGCAGGGGGGCCGGGGCGCGCCGTGGAAGCAGCCCTGGGGTGGGGGGCAAATGGCCCCACGGAGAAGGCAGGAGCAGCCCTGGCTGGGAGACGCTGGCCGGGGTCCGGTACCTGCTCTCGCAGAGCCCGCTCCTGGTCCAGCGCCCGCTGCAGGCTGGCCGCCTGCTCCTCGGCGTTGTCCGCCTGCTGCTGCAGGCTCCGGATCTTCCGCCGCACCGCCTCCAGCGAGCTCAGCCCCGCCATAGCCCCGCGCCGCAGACGCCGCCGCTCCCTCCCTGCGCTGCGGCTCGGCTACAGCCTACACCTCGCCCCGTCTCGGCCCCGGAAGTTCCCCCGCCCGCGCTGCCCGGCTGGTCTCCTCCACCCGGGCCGGACGCAGGACCTCGAGAGGCCGAGGCCAGGGAGAACCCCCCAGGCCGGCCTCTGCTGGGGAAGGACCCAACCGAGGCTCAGGCTGCAATAGGACTAGGTGGGGGTGGGAAGGGAATCCAGGCTGGGCTCTGCAGTGCGATGGGGTTGGAGGAGGGACGCACGGGCCCAGGCTGGGCTCTGCAATGGGGAGGAGCCCAGACCATTCCCTGCAATGAAGAGGGGGACACAGCTGTGCAGAGGGAACCCCACGGCCGAACTGGGGGCCCAGAATAAGGCGGCGGCGGACGCGGTGCGGAGGAATAATCAGCCTGGCCCCGGCTGCGAGAGGCGGCAGCGCCACCTGTCGCTCACAGCGAGAACCGTCATGCACTCCGGTACGGGCTCGTCGTTGTCGGTTTCCGAGGCGGGCGGGGACGAGAAGCCGGACCAGACGGGTCGGTGGCTGCCAGTGCGAGGAAAAGGCACCAGCCGCACTGGGTGCTTAGGCGGAGACTTGGCTTAGGGACCTTTTCTTCCTGCACATCGCCCGTCAGGGCTGCCGCCTAGGGCAAGGCCGGGGTTAGCGCCGGTCGCCTTGTGCCACGTGGTGGGGCTTATGGGGCAGCGGCTGGAGCCTGGCGGGGGCTGTGCGGGGTACGTTCCCGACCATCGCGGGATGGTTGTCACCCCGCAAGTGAGGCGGGATGGTGGTTCTCAGAAATGGGCTTAAAGCGTGGCTGGATTCTGCAATGCTGAATTGTTTCCTAACTCTTTTAGGGAAGCACCTCTACGCCAAGGTACTCAGCTCACACCCTTCCCGGACAGATCTTTCTCCTGAAGTTTGGACCCATGCAATAGAAATACTGTGAATAAACGATTTGAGCCTGAGAAACTCTACAGACATGTCTGTGCCGTCCCCCCTCCCCCCGTGCCCCCCAATCAGACCGACGCACACACGAGGAAAGGAAACACCCTGTTGCATAAATGCTTTTAAACCTTTGCCTTTTGTCTTGAAAAGAAGCCAGGCAGGCACTCTAGCTAACCTCCCCCTGAGCGGTTATTGCAAATAAAGCTGATCTTCTCCACACACTGCTCCCAAAATGGTGTTTTCCAGTAAAAGGAAAATGGCACCATGACTGTATAGGAGTCTCTCTCTTTTCATTAAGGGAATCTAGTAACATTTCTCTCTCCAGCATTCATCTTTAGGCAAGCTATTTCCAAATAGTTCACATACTTTTCCTTATAAGGAATATCTCCCCTGGATCTATATGCGGCTCCTTTGAACAAGTTAAATAAATGTCCTGCTGGATAGCTGCCTGACTCTAGACTCCCATCCATTTAGCCTTATACAGAGAAAGAAAGACATCTGATCCATATTATACAGAATCTCTCCCTCACCCCCCTCTTACCCCCCCCCCACATTTTTCAAGACTCTAAGCTCCATTTCAAACTAAACTGTACAACTTGATTTTTATGCTGGGGCAAAAACATTTTTTAAAAAGGAAACAAAAGTATTGCCTACTTTCACACACAATTAAATCTTCTTGACATTTCATTTTCCAAAGTATTTTCTTTGCACCTAAAATACTTCACTTTATCATCACGTCTAAAACTTCCTAATTTTATTATTTGTAAAGATTCATTTTAAAAGCTGAGTTATGGGGGAAAGACAGTTTGAAAGAGTTGTGCATCTCTTAATCCTAGGATTCAGTGGTGAAATTCACTCATAGGGAAGTGAATCATACAGTGGCAACCAGAGGGATCTGGATGTAAAGCTGTAGAACTGCTAAAGTTTTATGTACTTCATAGGTGGAACTATTTAATGCTTGTCAAGGGGCAGACAGGTGGGTGGGATGAGGGTTTGGGTGGGGTGCAAACTCCTGTACTATACCATATAAAGCACTGAGCTATATATAACTATCAGCTTGCTCTCTGAATCTCTGTCCTATTGATTGCAGACCTAGCAAGTATCATCTTCCAAGCTGATTTTCACATAGAAGGCTGTCTTATTCTTTGACAAGTGAATTATTAGTCTCAAGTATCTCTAGACATTAAAATCAAGGAGATGGCCTTCAACACAAGAATCTAAACAGTATTGCTTCAGGGAAGGCCTAACTGGAGTTAGGCCACTTTTGTACCCTAGTAGGTACCTGTGCATACATTTAAGACACTGTACTAAGCAAAAAACAGCAATCCTCATTGTTCTTGGCCTATGGAACAATAGATGCAACCAACTCACTAATAAAAACATCTTTAAATGACTGCAAATACTTTTCAGACATAGGAGAAAAGGTCATTTTTTCTTCTTTCTCCCCCGCCCCCTTTTAACCATCTGAATAGACATCCCATTCCTTACTTACAAGCTCTAGCTAGAGAAGTGGGTACACATGAAATGCATGCATGCTGAGAAAGCAGAAATCCACATCAGTGCCTTTGACGGTGTATGCCCTCATGCAAGGAGGCAGTGCACTCTCACCTCTGGCCAGGAAACACCTGGCCCCTGAAGCAAGCCTGTCCCTGAGGCATAGCTGGGCTGAGGCATAGGTGTGTCTCCTGTCCAGAGGGGCGTAGGGGAGGAATGGATGAGCAGATGTGTGTTTTGGGGGGGTTAACTTACGTCTGCGGCCTTTTTCTCAGCCAGTTCCAGCTTTTCCTGGGCATCTTTCAGGGACTCGGAATATTTGTCCAGCTCATCCTCAGTGCTCTTCAACTTCTTTTGCAGTGCCACCAACTCGTCCTCCAGCTGTGAGATGGGTGGAAAGTGGTAGGGGAGGGCAGGAGGGGTGTAGCAGGCAATGTGATCGTGCAAAGGAGAAGTGTGGGTGCAGAAGGACAGATGGACAGAGAGAAAAGGAGAGAAAGAGAGTTAGATTCCCTTTTGCTCTTGGCAGGGGCACGATACCTTGGTGGCATTCTCTTCTGCTGAGAAGAGGCTTTCCTCAGCCTTGTGCAGCTCCTCCAGCACTTGGTCCCTCGTATCCTCCGTCACATGCAATTGCTTTTCCAATTGCACAATATCCTCCTCAAACTAGGTGCACACGGAGGAAAAACAACGCAGGAACACTTTTTTTCCCTGGGTATTTTCCACTGCTCCCTTCCCCAACGTACTAGTAAATGCTATTTTAAAAAATTCCTAACTCCATCCCATGGCAAGGGGAAAGGAAGGAGGAGCACTGAATTTGCAAGGGACACTCCTGCTTTCAGGTCCTGAGCATACAAAGGGGCCCAAGAAGCTGGGACAGCTGGCTGACTGGCACTTAGCTAAATCAAAGCAGAATTTTACACTTTTAATTCCCGGCTCCGTTTCTAATACATCTCCCTCCCCGCACCAGAAGCAGAGAGGGCATGTTAGGTCTGCCTAGGCTTATCCCCTCCCCACATTCCTCTGAGGCAGCTATTCCCATCTCCTTCCCGGCGGTGTGCAGCCAGGTCTGTTCGCTCGTGGCGGGGGTGGGGGCAGGGAGCGATTCCATCCAGCACAGTCGGCCGGTCGGCCCCAGCCTGTTCCCAGCGGAAGCGCGGGAAAACCGACGGCTCCCGCCTGCGAACTCCTGGCGAGCTCGGGCGCTGAGCGCTGCCCGGAGTGTGGAGGGGGGTCGGTGGAAGGCAGACCTGCTTGCTCCGGTCCTCCGCCGCCTTCTTATCCGCCTCGGCTTGCTCGGCCCTGTCCAGCGCGTTCTCCTTGTCGAGCTTCAGCATCTGCATCTTCTTCTTGATGGCGTCCATGGTGGCGGCGGGCCGGGCGGCTGCACAGAGACGCGGGCGCGGAGGAGAGAGCCAGCCGACGGGACGGGCGGCGGCGGCGGCTCGGCTGGGGGAGGCGGTTCTGCGCTGCTGGGGCTGAGCCGGGCTGCAGATATGTACTTTCCACGGGGGCTGCCTGCATTCCTCAAGAGAGCCATCCAATACTTTTTTGGAGAGGGCTTTTCTCCCCCTCCCCGCCCCCCGGCCCGCTCCCTACCCCCTTCTCGCCCTCGCCCCCTCCCCCGCGCTGCGCTCTCATTCGCCGCCGCCTGCCATTTGACCAGGGATATGACTATATATGGGATCCGACGGGACAGGGAGGGAAGGTCCCCGTGGGGCTGGACGGGACGTTTGCTGTTGCTGGCCCTCTTGGGGGAGGGCAGGGCGGATCGCCCGAGTGATGTGATGTAAGGAGCCGGAGCTGATTCTCTGCAGGGCCAGGGAGCCACCCTCGGTTCTGTCTGAATGCCATTCTGCAAAGGGGGGCGCTGCGCCAGATCGGGGCTGCCTCGGGCTCCAGCCAGAACAGCACTGGGACCCCAGCTGGCTTTCCGTCCTGCCTGGAGCAGCAGATTCCCCCCCATCCGTCCTTTATTATATCAGGTCGACTTGTTCCCGAGGAGTGGGAGTGACGTCTGGAGGGGTGCACGTGGGTGGGTGTGTTTCACAGATCACCTTGAAAGAAGCCCCCAAAACCTCGAGGCTCGTTCAACGGGAACGAAACTTTCTTCGATTATGCCCTCTGTGCAGGCAGGAAGTCCTGTGTTTGCAGCCGGAGTCGATCATCTTTCTGGCTTGTTGCTGCATTTCTGCCGCGACTGACAGATTTGGGACCGCAATCTGGGGAATGAAGACAAGATGGCCTGCTAGGGGTTAAGTCCCTGCATGTGAAAAGTGTATTCATTCATCTCCTGGCGCACACATGGGGACAAATTCGTAAAAATCATCAGCTCACTTGACTGGGGAGAGAAATTACAGTCATAATACAATGTAGTCAAATTCCAAAGGGGTAGCCGTGTTAGTCTATTGTAGAAAGACAACAGAGTCTTGTGGCACTTTTAAATACTAAAAGATTTATTAATCACATGAGCATTCGTGGGAGAAAACTGACGAAGTGGGATTTTCTCCCACGAAAGCTCATGCGATTAATAAATCTGTTAGTCTTTAAAAGTGCCACAAGACTCTGTTGTCTTAATACAATGTAGTCAGGCTGTGAACTCTTCCAGGCAGGAGCTGGCTTTATTCAGTGTCTAACCCAGTCCTCACTAGGACTTCTAGGCATTTTTGCAATATTAACAATAATTTAAAACAAGCAGTATTGTAAATAGGGATTGGTTTATAACATTCCCTGCTAACAGACCGATTTTTAACTTTTCCTGTTTGTTTTCTCAGTGAGCAAACATCAATCTACCCAAAACCTGGGGGGGAGCTGCAGCCAGAAGAATTTATCTGAGTGTCTGTGAAGTAGCTGTGACAAGGAGGAGGAGTTTTTTCACAATCCCCCGGAATAGTTCACAACCTGTAGTACATAAGATAAGGATTATTCCCTCAGAAAATAGCTGAGCGGATAAGGTTGGCCAAACAACTTGTAAGCACTTCAGAAGACTATCATATTCCTCTCCAGTATTTCATCACATTTTTAACCAAGGGGAGAGGGTGGGTGGGAGACTACTGGCGCATATAAAAGGAGTAGAAGTGTTAACTTTCCAGTAAATTATTTGTGGTTTATTGGGCAGTTACACTACAGAAAATATTGAAGCAACTGGTCAAGTATGGTGAGTTGGGCAGATCTTGTTTAACACAAGAATGTAAAGTAAAGATTTGCATGGTTTGTGCTGTAAAGAATGAAGACAAGGAGATGTGTGTGAAATGATAAATGGCTGGTACTCCTGTGCTCTCCTCATTTGAAGTTAAAATATTTACACAAAACCTGAAATGTATGTAGGAGATGGTTAGATATTCTAAATTTAAAATGAGACCCACACAACCCTGAAAACTTAAGAAAATGAAGTGTATTTAAATGGAAACATTTATCCTATTGTGGTTTTTTTCCATAATGAAATAGAGAGTTATATCTCATTAGCAGAAGGGGCATGATACAATAGGGTCTCTCAGACCCTGACAAACATGATTCATGGGTGCATTGTCAAATTTAAGAAAGTAAACTCTTGTATGACAAGTTCATGATTTGCAGGATTTGATTGTACAGAGATGGCAATGAACCAACCTCGTGGCTTTTGCCTGCATTAAGAAATTTTAGCAGAAAATTTCTCAATTGATGCTATGACCAGCTCAACAGAATCACTGTCAGCCATAGCCCAGGGCTATGTTCCAATGGCTTCTGACATGGGTATTTGGCAGTAGAATGACCAGGTATCTCAATAGCATTGGGACTGGCCCCATATTAGAGGCTTTGTCTTACATACGCAACTATACTTATACTCTCCCTTCTCCCCGCTCCCCTGCCAAAAAACGTGTTCCAATTTTTCACACTTGCTCTCTGGTCATCCTAGCTGCTGGGGTAATTTGGGGCCCTGCTTTTCAAAGACATCAAGAGAGATAAGTACCCATCTCCCTTTGAATATCAATGTTCAGTGCATCAAAAGGGAGAGGGAAGGACAGAAGAAACCACACAGAAAATCCAACCCTAAATTTCAAAGCCACCAGAGTTAGAATCTGTGGGTTGGTTTAATCTCATTATAAAGGCAGTAGCCAGTTGTAGGATCTGAGTTCAGCTGTCAAACGGCATAAAGTCGGAGGTGTTTGGACCCATCTCTACTATGGAATGTACACTTTCACAAGTTAATGATCTGCTTTCTGTAGTGTTATCCCTAGCAAATAAAGGTTAGTTGTAGTGCTCATTGGGATAGTATCTTCTTGTCCTACAAAATTAAAAAATAGTAATAGATATCTCTTTAGAAGGTAAAATTCTTTTCTCTGTCTTCCTTTACATTGATTTCAACTCAGACTGTGTCAATAGTTAATTCCATCTGGATGAATGTCAAAGACAAAATTGTAGGAAATGCTATTTTAAGCATATTTAGATATAAATGGAGATAGCTGGTTTAAAAAAATCCTTTGTAGATTAATTTGTCTGCTTAGTCATTTATTTGTGGCTACCTCTAATTTATCATCTTCAGTGGAAGCAGGATTGGGCTCTTACTTAGGTTAGTTTGGAATTTAAAAAAAAAATTGCATTTGCATGGCAAACTGATTTTATTTTGAAATGCACAATCTATTTCCTGCAGATGCTAGAATTCCAAATGCAAAAATTACTTTAAAAGTGTAAAATGCTATAGGGTTGTGAATACTGTGAGATAGCTCTGCTGCCTCTAGATAGAATGAATGTCCTGTAAAATTAAAAAACATCTTCAGGCCAATTAAGGAGTGGGGCTTTTAGGCTCTGGCAAGACTCACATCCGGTTCCCTTTAGCTGAAAGGATTTTGGCCCTGACCTGGTAGCATTGTGGGTGGGATGGGGAAGTTGGAAAGTAATATGTATATTGAGTGGGGGAAGGAAATGAATGGGGACAATCCTTGTATCTCAGGAAGATACCTAGGGGAAGTTACCACCTCCCCAGGAAAAAAAAAAATCTTGAGTTTCTTATCACAGTAACATTTCTGAGTTAGACAACAGAGTCCTAACATGGCTATCCCTTTGGAATTTCTGGGTTAGTGTGGTTTGTTTATATCAAGACACCACAGTCCCTCATAGACCTGAATTTTAGAGTTGATTTAAATTGGTTTTCTGATAAAGAAATAGAGAAGCACAAACATGTACAGACATGCTCAATACACCTTTTACTGAACATTTCAATTTGCTTGGTTATTTTCTACTCCAGCTGGCTAGAAAAGATAGGCCTTGCATTTAAGAAGCATTAAAAGATTGCTTTCCCTCTCTCTCCCTTAAAAAGTGATACTTGAGGAAAGTATGTTCTCAAATTAATTATGAATATTGAAAAAAGATGCAGCACAAGCACTGATTTTCCAAGATGATACTGATATGTGAAATAAAGAGTCTTGGGGCACTTTTAAAGACTAACACATTTATCTGTTGCATGCACTTTAGTTGGAGAAAATCCCACTTTGTCAGGTGCTTTGAAGTGACAAAGTGGGATTTTCTCCCACAAATGCTCATGTAATAAATACATTTGCTAGTCTTTAAAAGTGCCACAGGACTCCCTGTTTGTTTTGCTGACCTAGACTAACACGGCTCCCCCTTTGAATACTGATATGCGTACTGTTACCTCCAGTTACCTTTTCATCTCTTTTGGCTAGATATCTCTTCCATGGCACTTTGGCTGAGCTGGGGCTGTAATCCCACTAAATTCACAACCAGCAAGCAGGCTTCCTAACAACTGTTTTACCTGTTTCTGGCAAGATAACAAAGGTAATTGATGTTGGCAAAGAAAATGCCTATTGCAGTTATGTTGTTTTTTGTTAAATAAATTAGATTTTTTAAAAGTTAGGCAATAAAGAGAAGAAAGGTACAGAAAAAAATATGTTTAAACTACCTTCTCCTGCAGCATGTGGTCTGTGGAACTGATTTCACCTGATAAGCTCAGTTAGCTCTCTGAACATGACTGGAAAGGGCCTTTTCTCAGACCACCTGGAGCAATGGAATGTAACTTGGGGAGGGACGTGTCCCTTTGTCCAGAACTAGGATTAGGTCTAAGAAATTCTCACCAAAGAATCTGAAAATACACAAAGTAGCAAGTGGATGTAGTATTCATATGTGTATTACCTTGAAACACAGACTGGTTTTGCCAGTTCTTGGCAAAGAGATTTTTTAATGGTGATTAAGCACTCAAGTAGGTCAATTTTAGTGAGCTCATGGGTCTGTGTGTTTCATGCAGTAAGAAGGAGAGTGTTCAGCAACACTAAGACATTTCAGTTCAGGCAGAACCTGATGTGAACAACAGTATCATGGAAATCTGAAATGTGTATAATTAGGGGGTTCATAAAAATCAATTTGGGGTAGAACGAATGATATCAATTTTGGACATCTCCAAGATTTGGGAGTCAGAAAAAAATATTTATTTGTAAATCAAATACAACACTAAAAATCATATTATTGATCACTTAGGCAGCCTTTACCAACAGTTGGCATTGATCTTTTCATCTAAGGATCTCAAAGAGCTTTATAATAAAATAGCTAAAAACACATGATATTACAGTGAGATAGTTATATTATACAGAGCATACAGTGGGACATGAAAACGGAAGCAACTAAGAAGTTAAATTACTTTCCTACAGTTCCACAATTCAGTCTTGATCTTGGGTTCATTGAAATTGATGCAAAAGCTCCCACTGACTTCAGTGGTGCAGGGTAAGGCCTTGAGTTAGTGATAAAACGTGAAATGTAAAACAGGAATCTTGACTTCCAGTTCCTTGCTCAATCGCTGGATAACATACACATGCAGAATGTCTATGAATATCAGTTTCATATACTAAAAGCTTTCAGTGTCACCACTGTGACTATTTTCAGTTGTGTTTCTAAGATGAACAGTAAAGATGTTAATTTAAGACTGGAAAATAGTAAAATCGGTAAAAAAACAACTGACACTTTCAAAAATGATTTTACAGTTTTTGTTTTAGAAAATACACTGTTACCATCTGACTTTCTGTCATCCAAGAAGGCAGCTCCTTACAGCCTGCTAGTTTTCTTAAAGGTGAAAGTATTTATAGTACAGTCTTCTGCACCTGCCCTGATCTATAAACCCAAGGGTCTGCTCAGCTGCTACACCAAATGCTGTTGGCTAGAAACCATGAGATAAATGTCTTAAAATATCTCCAAGGAGGTCATTTCTTGCAAGACTCACTTAATCCTAGTCACTCTACTATTATTAATTACCACTAAACTGTGAAATATTACATGTCCCCATTTTTTTCTTTTTTAAACCAAGAGGCCCTTGGGGTCAGGGAGCAGATAATTAGGAACTGCTCTTTTCATTCTCTGAAAAAACAAATGAGAACAAGGCAGAAAAAGACTGAAATGGGAACATTTCCCCACATCCCGTCTTGCATAGATTCAGAGGGTTCAAGGCCAGAAGGGAACATTAGATCATTGTTTGTGCCCTCCTGCATGTCACAGATCATTAAACTTCACCCAGTTACCCCTGGATGGAGCTCAATTACTTGTATTTGGCTAAAATATTCACTAGTTTTGATTGATGACATTGGGGCATGTACTGTCTTTTTGTTCTGTTTGTACAGCGCAGGGAGGCCCTTGCCCATAATTGTGTCTCCTAGGCCTATGATATACAAATGATAAATAATAATGATGATTGACAGATGGAAAATCAACTACTTCCCTTAACAGTTTGTTTAAATGGTTAATCATTCTTGCTGTTAAAAACATGTTCCTAATTTCTCATATGAATTTGTCTGGCTTCACGTTCCAGCCATTGGTTCTTGTTATGCGTTCCCCACTAGATTAAGTCCTTTAATGCCTGGTATTTTTCTTCCTGTGAAGGTTATTATACATTGTAATCAAGTCACCTCCTAATCTGCTTTTTGATAAACTAAAACAGATTGAGCTAGTCTCTTGCTGTAAGGTATTTTCTCCAGGACATCCACAATTTTTGAGGCTTTTTTCCGCAGCCTCTCCAATTTTTCAATCTCATTTTTAAAATGTAGATACCCAAATTGGATGTAGTATTCCAAGATCAGTCTCACCAAAGCTGTATACAAAGGTATAATCACCTTATTACTCCCCTCTTTATATCTCCAAGAATCACATCAGCCCATTTTGCAACAGTATTGAGCTGTGAGCTGACATTGATCTGTTGTTCCATTTTGACCCCGAAATCCTTGTCAGTTACTGCTTTCCAGGAGACTTAGTAGTTTGCCTCTGTCCTGTTTTCTTGACAGGGATTAGTATTGAAGAGCCTGATTCTGTCTTCTTGTCATCCCCTTTTCCTCTTTAACATTACAGCCTATAATATTACACCAGATGGGGGGGGGCTTTAACAGGATTTCATGAGTTCAACTGCAAGCAGAGAAATCATGAAAGCAATTGTGCAAAACCAGGCAAACATACACTTCTTCCAGCCTGGTGCAAAGGGAAGGCCCCAGGGTAGTGGGAGTTGTAGAACTAGACCACCCTCACTGGTGGCTCTTGTCCCATGGGGGTGGGCCAGATCTTTGCTCCAGGCATTGTAACCTGGCGCACACGGTTGCAGTACAGCTCAGGCTTGGCTTGGCTGCCTCTCTGTCATGATGGAAGGGTGGCTGAGCCAAACATGAGTAGCACTTTGATCTTGTGTGTGCCAGATTGCAATGCCTGGAGCAGAGAGCTTGACGTAGTCCCACAGGACAGGAGCCACCATTGTGGGGAGAGGGGAGGGCTGGCCTCCTCCCCAAGCCTCCTCTCTACAGGTTGGCATTAGGATTGTGGTGCTAAGGTGAAGAGTGTTGCAATGGGTGGTCAGTGCCCTTCCAGCAGTCTAATGTAGTGTAACCATTGAACTGGGAGGCTACATCTGCCCCTGACCCATGGTCGTTCCTTTCCTTTGCTCCTCATGCCTGAGCCCAATAAATACCGAAATGTTAGACAAGAACAAAAAAATTCCGTTACTTGCCAATTGAGTACATTTAATATGGAAGTCAACGAGGCCCAGTGTATGAGTGACCTCAAATGCCATCTTTATAAAGTCACATTAAGTCAGATTTGCATGTGGATGTCCCACACAATAAACCATATGTAACCAGTGTGTGTCCTCCTGCTTTTGTTTAAAAACAGCACTTGGAATAGCTTTGCAGGAAATCTATTGAAAGGCCTGGATGAACAATCAGCGAAAATGTTCCATCTTTTCCATTCATATGGTCTGTTTGTTCTTGAAAGTACTAAGCTTGGTACTGTGATATGGAAGGGAAGAATGCCAAAGATGACAAGTAAAACTGAAGATAAAGTTTTGATGTGCTATGGAGGTAAAAATGGGACTAAAAGCCTGTCCACACAAATCCCAAGATGAAATGGATGGATTTTGCATTAACTGCATCAGACATTAAAAAAAAAGAAGCAGCAGCACCAGCAGCTTTATTCTGGAGTGGTTGGGGGGAGAGTTGCTTGTCATCTCACACTGGTGTAAAACTGGCATAACTATTAACTTAAGTTCCTCCTGATCTATATAAGCGCAATCACTAATCAGACATGGCCCTGTTGTTGTGAGGACAAGAAAAGGATGGTAAAATGCCCACCCGATAGACCTGCTTAGGAGTGAGGATAAAGTGGACAATAACATAGACTCTGCATTTAGAAAACACGAGTCCATTTCTATTAAGCAGCACTCCTGCCAGAGTACTGAACTAAATATATCTATGCACACTATGATTATACTGTCCACCAGCACATCTACATAATTACAAGCTCTGTCAAAGTACAGGTTTGCAATATTTTGGCAGAACAACAAACATACCCATTTATGAAACCACTGAACTGTTTTATATTGCTGTCCTATTGATCTGACAACATATCATAATAAATTGAGATAGAGTGATGATTAAAAACCAACAGCCAAGAAATCTGATGTCACTTCTGACACTCAGCCTTTAGTACCCCAGCTCAGTGTGCGAGAATGTAGAAATGGATCACAGAATCATAGAGTCATAGGGCTGGAAGGGACCTCATGAGATCATCTAGTCCAACCCCCTGCTGAGGACCACTCCCACTAAATCATCCAGCCAGGGTTTTGTCTAACCGGATCTTAAATATCTCCAAAGACAGAGATTCTACCACCTCCCTAGGCAACCCATTCCAATGCTTCACCACCCTCCTAGTGAGAAATATCCAACCTCAACCTCCACAGCTGTAACTTGAAACCATTGCTCTTCCTTCTGTCCTGTGTTTTACTACCGAGAACAGCCTTGCTCCCTCCTCTTTGGAGCACCCCTTCAAGTAGTTGAAGGTTGCTATCAAATCCCCCCTCAGTCTTCTCTTCTGCAGACTAAATAAGCCTAGTTCCTTCAGTCTCTCCTCGTAAGTCATGTGCCCCAGCCCCCTAATCATTTTCATTGCCCTCCACTGGACTCTTTCTAATTTGTCCACATCCTTTCTGTAGTGGGGAGCCCAAAACTGGACACAGTATTCCAGATGCGGCCTCACCAGTGCTGACTAGCGTGTCTACCATTCCCCCCAGCTTGGTGTCATCTGCGAACTTACTGAGAGTGCAATCTATCCCATCATCCAGATCATTAATGAAGATGTTGAACAGAACCCCTGGGGCACTCCACTCGTTACTGATTGCCAACTAGATATCGAGCCATTGATTCCTACCTGCTGAGCCCATTGATCTAGCCAGTTTTCTATCCACCTTATGGTCCACTCTCCAACCCATACTTCCTTAACTTGCTGATGAGAATGCTGTGGGAAACCGCATCGAAAGCCCTGCTAAAGTCGAGGTATATCACATCAACGGCTCTTCCATTACCGAGGGCTGCTCTCCTTCTCTCCATTCTGCGTTACCCAGTGTAGTAGCCTGGGAGCTGGCCCTCCCTGTGAAGACTGAAGTAAAAAAAGCATTGAGTACTTCAGCCTTTGCCACATCATCCACCACGAGGATACCTGCCCCATTCAGTAAGGGACCTACACCATACCTGATCCTTTCTTGTTACTGACATACTTATAGAACCCCTTCCTGTTATCCTTCAGATCCCTTCCTAGCTGCAACTCCAATTGTCCTTTGGCCTTTCTGATTTTATCCCTGCAGGCCTGAGCAATATCTTTATACACCTCCCTAGTCATCTATCCAAGCTTCCATTTCTTGTAAGCTTCCCTTTTATGTTTCAGCTCACTGCAGAGGTCTCTGCTAAACCATGCTGGGCGTCTTCCATATTTGCTGTTCTTTCTGCACAGTGGAATGGTATCTTCCTGTGCCCCTAGCAGGGTTTCTTTAAAATACAGCCAGCTCTCTTGGACGCCTTTCCCCTTCAGATTAGCCTCCCAAGGGATCCTGCCCATCAGTTCCCTAAGGGAGCTAAAATCTGCTTTTCTGAAGTCCAGTGTGTGTGTTCTGCTTCCTTTCTTTCTTCCATTGATCAGGATCCTGAACTCTACCATCTCATGGTCACTGCTGCCCAGGTTGCCATTCACTTCTACTTCCTTGATCAATTCTTCTCTGTTTGTGTGCAGCAGGTTGAGAGGTGCAAGGCCCCTAGTTGGTTTGTCCAGCATGGTAGAAAGCTTTTTACCTCTTATTGGTGGCTGAAAGGAAACTTGATCAGGAATGTCCTGTGGATATACAATAGCAGCAATTTCTAGAGCAGGAAGGGCAGTGCAGAAAGTGGAATAAAAGAACATCATCAACAACTGAATGGAAATGGTGATTTCCTCACAGGAGTTACTTTTTTTATTGAGGTGGTGCTCAGATGTCCCAGTCCAGATAGGGGCCTTATTGTAAGAGGCACTATACAAAGACATAGGAAGATACTATTTTGGCTACAAGAAATAAATGTTTGGCTTTGCCATTCATTGCTGAGGCAGGCTACCAGAACATTTGATCTTCAGAAATACTTGTTTCAAAAACCACTGAGGGTAGAGATCTAGAAAATGAGCCAGTAATTACACTGTTATTTTAGAATTATATTGTCATATTGAGTTGCACAGGGTTACACTAGGTGAAGTGAATGCTTCTGGAAGATGGCCAGCTTTGCTCTGGAGCCCACCCTTTGTGTATGAATTGATTTGAATATGTACTTTTTCTCTTGGAAGAGTCAGGGAGTTAAGATAATACTGTCTTAGACAGTGTTAAAAAACCACTACTCTGTCTTGTCAATTCCAATATTTACATATTATTTCCTACTGCTTCGTCAAATCAAATTTTCATTCCACATAAGTGGTGATCCCAACATACATAGTGACTATTTAGTGGCTTGTATGATGAGAGGCATGTGTGTGGCTCTGAGGTAGTGTATCTCAGAAAAATATTATTCTGGATGTGAATAACGTAGGTGCTGTAAGATTACTAATGAAACTGCTGGGGCAAATCTTTTGATGTCAGATTAATGTGGGATTATATGTGCTTGACCACATGCATAGCCCTATCATTCAAATTTACAGGAATTCATGGTGATGGAACTCTTACAATTCAAGACTTCAACCTCTCACAGTCACCTGTTTACAAAAAGATTTTTAAAAATGCTCTGTGGATAGAAATCATTATTTTAAAGGAATAATACCCAAGATATTTCAAGCTGAAATGGAGTTCTGAGTGTTGATATAATTTGCATTTTATTTTGAGGGTGTGACTCCATTACTTGGAAGAGCATTAGGTATGTAGGCTCTGATTCAGTAAAGCATGTAAGCACATACTTAATATAAAGGTCCCAAAGAAACATACAGAAAGTAAGAGCTCCAATCAGTGATATTAAAGCAGAAAGCACCCAGCTCCACCAAACTCAGTCATTCACATGCTCATTCCCACCCAAACATTGGTGAGACATTTTTAATGAGGAGCTGAATGACCTACGGTATTGGTTAGGGGTCTGCAGACTGACAGCTCTAAGCAATTGGTTTGATTTAAGCCTTGATCCTATCACTTCTTACATGCAGACATTCCGCTACCCAGGCATGGAGCCCTGGGGATTCCAGTGGGCTCTATGGAGGGGCAGCTGTCTGTCACAGATGTAAAGTTGCAGTATGGGGGCTTTCATGTGGATGCCTTCTAACAACTGTTCTGTTGTCTGTGTGACATGAATTTCTCCTGAATGAACAAACACAGACTTCCCAAGAACCACCACTACATTTGGTCCCTCTCTCAGCAGCCCAGGCAGCAGGGTCACCAATCATACATACTTGGAATATATGAACTACCATCTCAGCTATGGAGAGGGACCTTTGAAGTCATTGTTGTCTGTAGAGTTGCATTGGCAGGGCAGTGAAGGGAAGCCGTCACTCTGGTTTTTTGGGTTTTTTTACCTACTCCATTAAGAAGCTGAGGATTTGGATCTGCAGGTCTGCCAACTCAGCACCTTTATCGAGCAGTCAACTTACTCTAAAAAGACATTTTAAATAATACTTTTGTGGCTGGGGAAGTTAGGGTGACCAAAACGTGCTGCATTGTCAGGCCTCTTATTTATCCACAACCAAGACGTGCATGAGCACAGCCTACCTCCTATCATACTCCCTCCCACTACTCCCACTCCGTTGGTTGGTGCTCTTACCCAATTCACTGTTTCTAAATGAGATTGTAACGCTACACTGGGGCTTGGCACAGATCACATCTATTTGTTCTGTAAATAGAGTACCAAAGGAGTGATGTGGCTGCAACTTCCATCTTATTGCAAGAATAATTGTTTGTCAATACAAAGTTGGAGTCAACTTTGAAACAACAACTGAGTGGTTAAAAAGCTCCATGTGCAGTTTCCCCTGTACATTTGCATGCTTACTCTATAGGCCATATCTTAAAGTAGCCTCTGCACATAGAGTTTTCCAGTGAAAACAATGGAAAGTTCTCTGTATAACCAACAGCAGGATGTGTTGTGTGCTGTTCAGAGGTTTTGGCCAGTAAGGAAATGAAACATGGCTTTTAAGACTCTTTTTTTTCATGCTGAAGGGGAAGTGGGCCATATATTTCAAGTTTCCATATCAGTATTTCTGAGGGTACATCTACAAAGAAATCCCAGGCTGTGCTGCAGCTGGCGTAGATACACAGCTATCTTTAATTTAACTAGCTAGAGTCTCAGGGTGCGTCTATATTTGTAAATTAAGTCGACTTAAGCTTGCTTAAGTCGACTTAATTTACTCTGTGTCTACACTACACTTTCCTTAAGTCGACTTAAGCAGCTGCTTAAGTCGACTTTCTTAAACCTCATTTTAAGTCGACTTTTCTGGCTAAGTTGACCTTAGAAAGTCGACTTAGCCAGTGTAGATGTGGAGTAGCCCTAAATTGACTTTAAGTCAACTTAGAGGGCTCCAGGGCTTTCCCACTGCCCTCCCTGCCAGGCTGGCTGGCACAGCCACAGTCTGGTGTGCCCCCCCAAAGGGCAGGGCACCCTGCTCTTATGGCCTGCCACGGTTCCTGTCCCCCTTTGCCCCATTGTACCAAGGTACAATGGGGCAAAGGCTGAGCCCCCTGGCACTTGGCAAGGGGTGTCCCAGGTCCACCTAGCCCCTAGAAGTCGATCTAGGCGTCCAGTGTGGATGCTCTAGGTCGATTTTGTAGGGTCCCCTCTAAGTTGACTTAAAATTTGAGTTTGGACATGCTAAGTCGACTTAACAAAGACTTAGCTAAGTTGACAAATTAACAAGTGTAGATATAGCCTCAGAGCTGAGGAACGACAACAGCACAAGCTTCAGCACCATCCAGTTCCAAAATTACCTAGGGCTGCGGGGTGGGCTTGTACAGGCCGTGCTTAAACATGGGCTGCCACAGCTTCACTCTTCTGGGATGTGAGCTAGCTAGATTAAAGGCATCTTGGTGGTGCTTCATTTGTGCCAGGGCTCAGCTCTCGCAAGCCCTCAGCAGAGGTGCTGAGCCCCGACGCCTCTAAGATTGGCAGCCAACACTTCTGAGCTAGCTGAATCAGTTATGAACGTAAAATAATTGGTTGAGGCTCGCACCTCTTTCATTACAAATTATGCACTGCAGCTTGGCCATGTCTACTTGAGCTTCAGTCAAATGCTGCCGCTGGAGCAGAAGCGTACGCTGACTGAGGACCAATTGTTTTACAAACTTCTAGTGTTACATGCCATGCCTCTCCCACCCGATCAATGATGTAGTAACAAGAGGTATCAAAATAGCAGCTTCCAGGTGCCAACAATGAAAGCAGTTGAGGAGCTAATCCTCCACATGTCAGCTTGTTTAACAACCATCCCAACCACCCCATGGTCTGGGTGAATTGTTAATCAAGTTGAACTGAAAACTGGCAGTGAAATGGCATAGCTGTTACAGCTGGGTAACAGGCCAGGAGCCAGCCAGAATCTAAGGTTTCATTAGAGGCTATTTTAACATTCATTGGTCCATCGGGACAGCAAGCTTAGTAAACAATTGGACTTTTACTACAGCCATCTGACGGAAGGACTCTTGAGGGTTCATCACTGAAATTAACATTTTACAAGGAAACACCTGTACATTTTTCCAGTTAAACCAGCATTGAGGCTACTAAAAGACTAAATGCCCCAACAGCCTCTTTGGGAAAGTTTTTTTCTATTGAGCACAATCACTGTTATGTCTTTTACAAGAAAGGAGGATCATTTCTAATCTAGGTTACATGTCTCCTAATTCCACGTCAACACCATGTGGTTCAACTTCCCAGTGAGTCTCCAAGTTCTGCAGTGCTGTCCATAGATGGCTTCATCGTAAAGCTCAAGCTCTGGGGTAAACTTTTAAAAAAGCTCTACTCAATCAAAATTGTTTAATTGAAAATCAATTAGATTTATGTTCCTAAATGCCTCAGTCCACTTTCAAAATGGGATGTGGGTAGTTCTGTAAATGTTAGCTGTGTTCAGTTCACTCACTGCTGAATTCACTCAATGGACTTTTTATTTTTCCATATAAAGAATATAGGAAAAATGCAGGCAAATCAAAACTTTTCACTAATCCTGCACAGCACTAATGCTCTCAGGTCCTATACTATTCAGTAAAATTTGGCATCAAGCACATCTGTATTGGCCAAAAATCTAACCTAAGCTGTTGTGCAGAAATCAGTCTGGAGTTCTCAAATCAGAACCATAAGAGGTGAAACATTTCTGTTTAATCATCATCAGGTTTCTGATAGCACTCAATGTGCTAGACACCACACATACATAAAAGATGATGATTCTTGCCTCAAAACATATTTTTACCAATTGCAACAGGAAACTCTGGTCTCAGATATGATGCTGGGGGCATTTTGTTGTAATTTAGGCTTTAAAACCACAGTGTCTGTTCACCCTCTGTCTGGAACATGCATGATTCATAGCATAAATTGACATAAGTGCCACAAGGTGGTTATGTCTACACTGGGGAATTTAGGTTGATTTAAATAAGTCGACTTTAAGTCGACCTTATGAAGTCGACTTAGAGAGTCCACACAGGACTCCTAAGTCGACTTAAAGTGGGCCTTACTAACTCGACTTAGAGAGTCTACACTAGACTCTCTAAGTCAACTAGTTCAGTCCAGGGAGAGCCAGCCCCACATGGGGCTGGCTGTCCCCAGGGCAGCAAGCCCCTGAGCGGTCCGGGGGAGAAGGGAGCATGGAGCTCCCTTCTGCCCCGAACCACTCGGCTCCCTTCTGCTCGGGACTTCTCAGGTCCCGGGCAGAAGGGAACCCTTCTAGCTGGGACCCCTTGGGTCCCAGAGAGAACTTCCCCGGGACCCGAGTGGTCCTGGCCAGGAGGAAGAGCGGGAGACCTGCGCTCCAGCAGCTGGCAGCTGGAGCGGGGATCCCAGGGAGAAGGGACCGTGGGGCTTCCTTCTCGCCAGGACCACTCAGGTCCCGGCAAGAAGGAAGCCCCGTGGTCCCGGCAAGAAGGAAGCCACACGCTCCAGCTGCCGGTTGCCGAGCAGCTGGAGCATGGGTCTCGGGGAGAAAGGATCCCCATGCTCCCTCCTAGCCGGGACCCTGTGGTCCAACCAGGAGGGAGAGCGGGAGACCCGCGCTCCCTCCTGGCTGTGACCACTCAATCCAGCTAGGAGGAAGCACGGGGTTCCCTTGGGCCAGGACCACAGCCGGCAGCTGGATCGCGGGTCTCCTGCTCTCTCTCTCGGTCAGGACCACAGGGTCCCGGCTAGGAGGGAGCGCAGGGCTCCCGTCTTCCCGGGACTGCACTCCAGCTGCTGGAGCGCGGGTCCTGGGGAGAAGGAAGTGCCTGGCTTCCTTCTTGCTGGGATGGAAGGAAGCCCCATGGTCCCTTCTTGCCGGGACCTGAGTGGTCCCGGCTAGAAGGGACCCGAGCCCTAAGATGACTAAGTCAGTAGGAGTATTGCCAGCAGATCGAGGGATGTGATAATTCCCCTCTATTCGACACTGGTCAGGCCGCATCTGGAATACTGTGTCCAGTTTTGGGCTCCCCACTACAGAAAGGATGTGGACAAATTAGAAAGAGTCCAGCGGAGGGCAACAAAAATGATTAAGGGGCTGGGGAACATGACTTATGAGGAGAGACTGAAGGAACTAGGCTTATTTAGTCTACAGAAGAGAAGACTGAGGAGGCATTTGATAGCAACCTTCAACTACTTGAAGGGGTGCTCCAAAGAGGAGGGAGCTAGGCTGTTCTCAATGGTAACAGAGGACAGAACAAGGAGCAATGGTTTCAAATTACAGCTGGGGAGGTCGAGGTTGGATATTAGGAAAAACTTTCTCACTAGGAGGGTGGTGAAGCATTGGAATGGGCTACCTAGGGAGGTGGTAGAATCTCCATCTTTGGAGATTTTTAAGGCCCAGTTAGACAAAACCCTGGCTGGGGTGATTTAGTGGGAGTGGTCTTGCTTTTTAGCAGGGGGTTGGACTAGATGACCTTGTGAGGTCCCTTCCAACCCTATTATTCTATGATTTTATGATTCTATGACTTAGGGCGTCCACACTGCTTAAGTTGACTTAAAAAGTCGACTTAAGCTTCAAAGTCAACTTTATACTTTATATGACCAGTGTGGACAGAGAGTAAATTAAGTCGACTTAAGCATGCTTAAGTCGACTTAATTTACTAGTGTAGACGCACCTGGTGAGAATTGGCTCTTTATTGCAGTTTCAGTTTCCTTCTGAACTCTGGGTGACTTATTTAAAATTTGATTTCCCTGTATGGACAGTTTCTTTGTCTAACAACTGTAGTAATGGAAAACGTGAAAGGAAAACTAACACCATTTTAGATTCCCAAGGAGTTAGAGAAAATGGTTGGAAAAAACCCAGGAATTTTTAAAATCTAGAGTAATTTACTCATATCGAATAAGCCTTGATCCATCAGAGCACTTAATCCTGTGTTTACCCTTAAATATTGCCTTTAAGTTAAGGACAGGTTTAAGTGTTTTGCCTACTTTGGTTTAAATAATGAATACAACTTGCTGTATTGAAAATAAAATATCATCAAACATGCTCCAGAGATAAGTAGAAATGAATTTTAAATATTTGATGAATGATTTTATAACCATGAAAAAGGCAGGACAATCTATGAATCTGACCTAGGGCTGGAAACAAGGAAGTCCTATGTTCTAACCCAGGGTTGGCCACTGACTGTGGTATCTTTGACAACTCATTTCAACTCTCTACATCATAGTTTTTATATCTATATAGTGGGGCAATTACAGATGGATTGTAAAATTTGACTTTCGCAGATGCAATGAAGTAAACGTACTAAATATAATTACAGTAATCTTTTACAATTGCTGTTAACTGGAATATATGAAAATGATTTCTAGCAATCTGTGCAGTGTCTTATAAGATCAATTACTGGGGGAGGGGGAATTTGATTTACAGATGTTAACATAAAACATTACTAAAAATATTAGAGTATGATGGTACCTAAAATTCTAGGCCTCTGATTCAGCAATTTTGTCCTTTTAATTGCAACAAAATGTCCCCAGAATCATATTTTAAAAACAACTCTAATCTTAAGTGAAGAGTCAAGAGAAGGCAGAGTTTAAGTGCAAAACTGCTTCAGGTGGACTCAGCAAGACAAAGCCTAAAAAATCTTTTTTACATTTTCCCAATGTTAAGCCAGTATCATGTTTTGCCAAATGAAATCTATTAATGTGGGAAGTTGCAGAGTAGGAGGAAAAGTACTGACAATCATGAGAGCTAAGCAGGGAAATGGAACTTGATCTGAAAAGTGTGACTTTTCATAAGGGATTAAATCAATAACCAAACCACCAGTAACTTGGTTTGTAGGAAGGCACATTATTTTAAGGTATGGGGTATGTGTACGGGGAAATAACTTACCTATATCATAAGTGAAGCCCACTCTATTATTTGTCAATAACGTCTAGGCGCAGTTCTTTATCTGTTATGCTCTCCTTTGTTTTCATTGTCAAAGTTTGTTGTTGGATAGTCCAGTTATTGGTATCATGTGGAACGTTATATTTCAGCTGCTTCATTCCTTATCCTCAGGAAAACAGCATTTTTTTTCCCGCTTGAGATTAAGAGAATCCCAGTGAGGAACAGTAGGTGAAGTGTCAAGAACAGCAACAAAAATGATGAAAACTGATGACATAGGTCTATTTGGGTTAAAAAAAAAAAAAAAGTTACAAAGTGAAAAGAAAGTGTAACAACATTCCAAACTCCTCCCTCATTTATAGCTACAGTGTAGCTGTTGCATTAAAACCTCATAACTTCCTTCAAACAACATCCTATATTGAATCTACTAAAAATGAGATGTTCATAAATATTATTATTGGTCATTATGTGGAGAGAGGTATTCTTAATTTAAGGGGACGTTGTCAATTAGTTTAGACCCAAAATTTAGTAGCCTTTGTTTTTAATACCATAAGTTTATATGTAAATAAAAATATTCTATCCAGAAAACATTTTGAGGGGAATTTAAGCAAACCTCTTCAGTATCTTGAATCTATGAAACATTAAGTCTCGCTTAAAGTCCCATGTCTGTCATGCCGCTTTCAGTGAACCATCCTTGATGCACATATAAATTGCTTTGCCTCTTGTCATTTCCTTTCCCTGATCTCTGTTTACTACTCTGTCTTTCAGCTGCAAACAACTCAGTGTAGGCACCATCATATCTGAGTGTGTGGTAAGTTCCTAGCATGTATGTGCATTATTGAAAACAAACAAGAAAAGCAAGACAACAGAGTCTTGTGGCACTTTTAAAGACTAACAGATTTATTAATCGCATGAGCTCAAGACTCTGTTGTCTTTCTACAATAGACTAACACGGCTACCCCTTTGGAATTTGACTACAAGAAAAGCAATATGCTGGTCCATGAAATTCAAAAGAAGAAATCCATATACACCCACAAAGCAAAGGTGGCCAAATACCAGTTGCATGATTATTCTGGAGATTAAAAATGCTAAAGGTAAGCAAACTAGTTAAATGATAAACAAACAAGGAGTCCTGTGGCACTTTTAAACATTAACAAATTTATTTATCGCATGAGCTTTCGTGGGAGAAAATCCCATTTCGTCAGATGCTTTGAAGATGGGGAATTTACAGAATGGGAGGAAATTAAATGCAGGGAAATATATGACACAGGTCAGGCTGTAACAGCAAATCAGAATAGGTATTGGGATTCAAACACTCATTCAATTTCCTCCCATTCCCTAAGGTACCCATCTTCAAAGTGCCTGAAGAAGTGGGCTTTTCTCCCACAAAAGCTCACATGATAAATAAATTCGTTAGTCTTTAAAAGTGCTACAGGACTCCTTGGCTATGTCTACACTGGGGAATTTAGGTCGACTTAAATAAGTCAACTTTAATAATACTAGACTCTCTAAGTCGACTAGTTTGGTCCAGGGGCACCAAGCCCCTGAGCGGTCCGGGGGAGAAGGGAGCGTGGAGCTCCCTTCTGCCCCAGACCACTCGGCTCCCTTCTGCTCAGAACTTCCACGGGACCCGAGTGGTCCTGGCCAAGAGGAAGAGCTGGAGACCCGCGCTGTGGGTTGCAGTGGGGATCCTGGGGAGAAGGGACCGTGGGGCTTCCTTCTCGCTGGGACCACTCAGCAGCTGGGGCACAGGTCTTGGGGAGAAGGGAGCCCCACGCTCCCTCCTAGCCAGGACCCTGTGGGTCCCAGCGAGAAGGAAGCTCCCTTCCCCCATGCCCTAAATCAACTAAGTCAACTTAGGGCGTCCACACTGCTTAAGTCAACTTAAAAAGTCGACTTAAACTTCAAAGTTGACTTTATACGAGATTTTATAAAGTCAACTTTGAATTTCCTTAAGTCGACTTAAGCAGCAGCTTAAATCGACTTAAGGAAATGCCAGTGTGGACGCAGAGTAAATTAAGTTGACTTAAGCATGCTTAAGTAGACTTAATTTATTAGTGTAGACGCACCTTGTTTGTTTGGCTGACCTAAACTAACATGGCTACCCCTATTGAACTAGTTAAATGATGAAAGGAAGTCAGGTTTTTTAAAAGTCTTTAGAAACGAATCTAGGTAATTATCTCTATAATCCTATGAAAACTGACCATGATCAGTGCAATGAGTTAAAAATATACCCACTTCCCTAAAGATGTTTTTAAATGGAATAAAAAGGAAAAAAAGAAAAAGAAAAAAAGATTGCTGCATCATTTTAAGGATGAAAAAAATCCCTAACGACAGCTCATTTCTAGGAAGCTAATAATTCAGTTAGTAAAAATATACTTAGTCAGGCAGTGGTTATTCTCATAGTTCCAACTTGGAAGGCAAATCTTCTGTACAAGGAGCAGTGACAAGAGTTTAATTCATTGGGCCCCACATGTGCTTTGTACTGTACACATAGCTGCCCACAAGAGGAAATGAAAAAGCCTTCCATTTCCCCTTCAGCTCTCTATACCTTGTGGCAAAAAAATTGAGAGCAAATATAGTCCCTTAGATAATATCCCCTCCTTGAAAGGAATCTAGGGAAGAAGAGGGCTCAAGATCTATCAGGCTATGGTACACACTAGAGACTTGTTCCGCAATAAAGTTGTTGCAGGCAAGGAAAGCGTTATAACTATGACACTTGCCCCCATCCACACAGCACTCCTTGTAGCAAAAAGGAGCATTCACATGCTCTCTGAATTTTCGTTACAAGGAGCAGTGCATGGTGGGCACATCCCACCATGCCACGTAGCCCACTGCTGACACCAGGACCCGGGAACCCTGGTGACTGGAACCCCACTGGGGGGACAGAGGATCCCTGCTGGGGCTTCCCATCCTTGCAGCAGACCCCCATGTCAATTTCACTGCTGCAACAGAGCAGTGGAATTGACATATTCCATTACTTGTCAATTTTCCTACTCTGTTGGAGCAGGGAAATTGACAAGTTTGACAGCTCCAGTGTCCCAGAGTGGCCTTGATTGGCACTCTGGGACATTTCCGGAGGCTGCTTAATGCGGAATAAAATTGTGTCACTGTACACACATCCGTTGCGCAATGATTGCTATGTCTCTCGTCCAGGTGGTTTTATCGTTGCACAACAACAGGGCTGTTGTGCAACAAGGAGCATTCGTGTGTGTACGCTTCCCTTGTTATCGCACCATAACGCTGTAGTGTGTACAAGGCCTCAGTCTTAGAGCAACATTAAACGCTAGTCTCTTACTCAACAACTGTTGTCTTTGAAGCCTTTTTGGATACAACTTCTAGCTCGTCCTTTTACCTCTTCAATGTGTCAATTTCATGGCTGTGACATCAGTGTCCAAAATAGCTCTGGCACTCATGGTGCTCCTAGAAGTCCCGATACTGAATCACTGGTCTGAGGTTACACAACCATGACCTCACATTAGTGTAGGATTGTCTATTTGTCTCCTCACATGCAAGGCTGAACAAATGCCATTTGCAGCCTAAGTTTTTGCTATTAGTGTTTTTTTAATGGTGTTTGTAACACATGGGGGCTGTAACCCATCTGAAAATATAATTTGCTGAGACTACATGTGCCCAGGACACAAGGGCACTGTTCAATCAATCAATCAATCAATCAATCAATCAATCAATCAATCAATCAATCAATCAATCAATCAAAGAAGCAGTTCTATTTCCTGAGCAAGCTCTTTGGGGCTTTAAAAGCAACCTTTAAAAATAGAAATAAAATACTCTTTTCTGAAACTCTGATATTCTGTAGAACAAGGATCTGTCATATTGATTTGAAGATTGCATCACATTACCACTATGGACAATTCCCCAACCATGTCATGAGGTGCTTCAAGAAGAGAAAATGTCCCAGCTATCTAACTGAAGAGGCACAGAGCATTTCTACACTGCACTCATGTAGAAATAACTGGGCAAGCTTTAAAGTAGCCAGCTCACATACCAGTAAAGCCATGGCAGCATGGGATTCAGAACAGGCTAGCAACGCATGTAATTGCCCAGGGTTCCAAGAATACTTGTACAGCACATGATGAAGAGGCTTACTTGCTCCCAGTACCTGAGCAAGATAGATTAAAGATAGCCCAGGGATGTCTACATGAGCTGCAATCACACCCTGAGAGTGCGGTAAAGACATACCCTAAATCTGTGATGGCAAAGTCAATCCAACAGTATAAAGATTATGAAATGTTGAAGAGTGATTGCTTGTTAGCAATCCTTGTCCTTCTAATATTCAGAAAGGGTGAAATACAGCAGCTAGGAGGAGTCTAATTAAGGTTGAATATTTATGTGGCTAATGAGAACACCCACTGCAACATTAGGTAGGGTGCTTTTTTTTTTAAAAGCAGGATATAAACTCTCATGCCTCAGGGTATAAGTCAGCCACTGGAAGAAAGCTAACCTGTGGGCAAATTATTCCAGAATTGCACTTGACACATTTTCATACACCTTCCAGTGAAGCTTCTGAAATCAGCCTTCAGAGTCAGCATCCTGGACTAGACAAATCATTGCTCTCAGCTCAAATGACAATTCCTGGGTTTAGCATTTGCCTTCACATTGTGGGTACGGTATTTTGCTTTGCAGGCTCCATATCTGTTACAGACACAGTCAAAGCTTCCTGTGTTTATGGAATGTCTGCAGAAACCACTGAGTTTCTGGGCAGGGAAAGCTGACCACAAGTGCTGCATGTTCATAGATTGTCCCAAAATTCATTTGATACTTAAAAATAGGCATTTAGGAACTGGACTTCCCCTCTTACCTCCTCCCTCCACACACACCCCCCCCAAATTGTACTGACTTAATTGCCTGGGGTTTTCAAATGAAAGATTTAATTAATTTTTTTTTTTTAAGAAAAAGAGAAAGAAAAGAAACTGCTCCAAGTAGCAAGAGACTACTGTGTCAGCCTGGAACTTTGCGTACTGTTCCCTTCCTGCTTGAATCTCAGGCTGGCAATCCATACCCTGCTGCATGCACATATGAAAATGCTCAACATTTTTTTGTGGAAAAAGCATATTAAAAAACAACCACCAGAATAAGTCAGCTAACTGCTTCTGCAGTCCTATGAAAGGGACTCATCACCCTGAATCAACAGGGACTAGGGACAAATCATGTTTGTCTTAATATCTCAGGTAACCCCCCATGTCCCAGATTTTCTCTCCCTGTTCTAAGCTAACTGGCCTAGCTGAGAATTCATCTGCCTGTTGTAGGGGAGCTTGTAGAGAAGAAGTAAAGTGGCATAGGTTGATCCTATACCAAATACTTCCATACACACAGTCACACTGGACAGGAAATGGGGGATGCACCTGTAGTATACCAATTCCCAACAAGTGAGAGGTCCCATTCAGACTTATAGCTGTATAGCTTAAGCTTATAGCTTGTAGACCAAGGCTTGTTGTGTAAATTAGAGAAGCTTCTAAACTGCTTTGACTGAGGTCAATAATTGAGCCAGTCCAAATATACCAGGAGAATAAGTTATAACTGGCTCTTGGACCACCTCATCCTCACTCTCTTGCTTCGGTGAGATGCGACTACTTGCGTGAGTAAGGTGAGCAGGATGTAACCCTGAATTAGGAACATCCTTTATGCTGGCTGTTACTTAGTGTGGCATGGTAACAGAGGACCTGGGGCTTTTCAGAAGTGGCATGCAGTCCTGGCATCCAAACCAATGCAACTGGCTTAAGAAATGCCCTTGTGTTTAGCAATAAAAATGGTAAAACTTACAGTCCCCAGAGACTTTCCTCCTTTCACAGGAATGGAATAAATGTGAGAAAGAGAAGCCCCTTGGATTCTTTTCTAGGTGAAAAGCACTGGGTTTGAAGCACTGATCTAGGTACATTTCAAGGTCTATAAAATCTGTTGTAAATAAAGCCAGCTTTGTGGAACTTTAATGGTTGACATTTTTTCAGATGGAAGAAGTTTGTGATTCCTGTGACCGAACAGGACAAACGTAATTGCTGTAAATCAGATTTAAAATGATGAATGAATGTCCACACATGGCCTAGGCTAAATCGATTTAACATCACACCTTTGGGAAACTGATGCACCGTCTGTGTTTAGACTAAGCAATGTCTGAGCCCAATGTTCCAGAGAACTTCAAGCATTCACTATCCCAACATACTGCACCCAGAGCAGGACTGAAAGGGGAATGACAGAGCAATGTTCCCAGTCAGTTTAGTTGAAAATAAAGGAGGACTGAAAACAGGCCGTTGCCTTTCTTTAATAGCTTTATATTTTTGTAGTAGCTAGTAGCTTCTTAGCTACTAATATGGCTTCATTACCATAGGATATGAGAATCTCACAATCTTCAATGTATTTATCCTCACATCATTCCTGCACAACAAGGCAGTGCTAGCCGCCCCATTTTACAGATGAGAAACTGAGGCACAGGAAAACTCAGTGACTTGCTCAAGGTCATGCATGAAGACTATGGTGAACTTGAACCCAGGAATCTCAAGGTGTATAACCATGCCCCAACCGCTCCACCATCCTTCCTCTCCATCACTGCTCTGTCATTCCTCTTCCTGCCTTCACGACTCCCTTACTCATGTGAGGGCTGCAGAATCAGGCCCATAATATAGAAAATTGTATGCAAATCGGAAGAGTAGGTTTTCCTTCCCGTGTTAACAGTTTTGATACAGTGTAGTGCAGTCGTTTACCCATGGAAAAAGTGGAAGCCTCGTTTGACAAGATCGGAGAAAACACTTCAGGAGGGGTCTGCAAAGCCATCTATAGAATTTGGACTCCAGTTTCTGTTAAAATTCATGGGAGATGGGCATTCAACTCCCCTAAACAGTTTTGAAAATCTCAGTCTTACTGGACAGTAGGAAACAAGCTTGTGTTGTGCACAAGAAGAATGCACTCTTGAGAGCTGATTGAGGATCATGTTTTCATCCAAAATTGCCAATTCATCAAAACCAAAACTGTTCCTGAAACAGGACAAGGTTCAAGGAATTTCTCAGTTCAAAAAGCCCCCAGAAAAAAGTTCCAAACTTGTTGACATGTTTCATTTTAATGTTTCCAAAACAAGAGTCCAGTTTTCTTGTTCAAAATGACCTTTGTTTTAAAATGTAAGCTAATCAAACTAAAAAAAGGTTAAACCAAACCAAATCAAAAAAAGGTTGAAATTGAAACAAAATGTTTGAATTAGCCTGAGGCAAAAACATTTTCTTTTTTCAGCCTGTGAATATTTTCAGCATTTCAACTTTTCATCCCAATCTGAGATGGAAAAAAATTGGAAACTCTCAAAAATATTTGTGGGACAGAGAAACTATTTCTCACCCAGCTCTGATCCTTGACAAGGTCTTCATATTCCAGTGGATATGGCACTGGAATGGGAGCAGGGGACCAAGGTTCCCCTGGGCCTGCTAGGTGACTGTAGCCATTTCACCTCCCTGTACCTTTGTTTCCCTTCCCATCTTTTGTTTGTTTGTCTTGTTTACGAATGTTGTAAGCTCTTAGGAGCAGGGAGAGTCTCTATGTTTTTGCATAGCACTCAATAGAATGCAGGCCTGGTCTCTGTAATTCACATATAAAAAAAGAAGGTTGTAACCTGCAAAGGGAGGTTTAAAAGCAATGTTCTGTACCAGAAAACATATTCCCTGGCAGAAGTGGTAGCAGGAAGATCTCTGTTGGGAAGAGGAAAAGCTCATACAACATGTGATCAACATGGAAAGCTGCCTTAGGAGAAAGTGCTGACAATGAATATTGCCAGGGATGCAGAGCTGGCCAAAGATGCTCAGGGCCCTTGGGACAGCTGGAGGTATTTGAACCCTTTGGCTGTGCCTGCCATTGGGAAGAACCTCCCTAAGCGCTCCCTTCTATTAATGATCTCTCATGTATCAAATCTCAACAGATAATAGCTTCTTTCCCCTTTTGTACATCAAGAGAATATAAATGTCTGGCTGCAAGGGAACTCGAGATGTCACTAGTCAACCCCCAAGCCTGAGGCTGGATTAAGTATACCTAGGTCGTCCCTGAGTGATGTTTGTCCGACCTGTTCTTAAGATGTTTGTTCTTACGATGTTTAAGGCTTTGGGATGCAGTTTGTTCTAGCTCACACATACCACATGCAAAGAGCTCTTACTCTTGCAAAGTGAGAATTCATGTGAGACAACTCCCAGTAGTGAGGACTGCAGATCCATGCCACTTGTGCAGTAGAAACTACAAAGCAGCAGCTTAGTGGAGACACATTCTTGTACTATGGAGGAGCATTCCTGCTCGATGTACTGACAGCTTTGTGATATACTGAGAGGTCGTACACTGGGTTTTACACAAGGGCCCCATAAATTAATTGTTCAGTGACAGAAGCACAACTGAGCCTGTCATTTCATGGCTTGACTGGACCACACTTCCCATTTCAAAAGAGGTGGGGAGAAAAAATGAAGAAACAGAGCAGAAAAAGGTCAATTTGTATCTAAAATATTTTCCATTAAAAGTTGATACAAAACACCAATACAGGCTCATCAACTCCTGATCCTAGTCTCCACAAGTAACAGTGATTTACTTTTGTCATAGAACAATGGCTTTCAGTAGCAAATATTTGTCTGTTTCTGATTACCTATATAGAACAATTAAGAATTGTACCATGAAAAGGGAGAAGAGCTACAGAGACTCCAGGAAATCTGCTGGAAGTTTTGCTGTGGCTAATCTATGTTACAAGGAGGATGTTCAAGTACTACAGTGAAGGGCAGCAATATAAAATTCTAACACAGATCCATAAGTTTATTTTAAAATAGCAAGTTCTATCCCGTTTATATCGCTCCTTAGAGCCACTATTCCTTTCTCACATGTTTAGTTATTCTGGAAAGTATCAAAACAAATAATAAAATAAAGTCTTTAAATAAATAGATCTTTACACTTGTTCATCTCCAAGGAACTTGCATAGATGGACAATAGGTTGAGATATCCAAACAACAAATGGATGAAATCAGCAATTATATAAGAAAGAGAAAGCCATAGGAGAGTAACAAACCTAGGATCCAATGATACAAGAGATTCAAAGTGATAAAAGCTTGAGAGACTTTAATAAGATTATCCCCAGAGAAAGACTGTCTTGCAAATGAGATTATACACAGCTAGATTACCTCATGATGAGTTCCTACTGCAACCACCACCAGTTCTGTAAAATGACTAACAATGGAAGAAAAGGAATGATTATCAGCATCTGGGAGCTAGGATGGTGCCCTGTGAATTTGTCTTTGAAATTTACAAATGTTTCCTTTTAGCTGCAGCAGGAGCGGTGCCAAGTCATGAATTGATACAATTGGATTCTTGAAGCATTAGTGGGATTTGTTGCCAAACAAATAACTTCCAGTAAAGGACACGATGGCCAATACGCGAAGTAGAATTGTGATGCTATAATAAGCCAAAGGGCTAACAAGAACATTAATTTCATCACCATTTTCAAGGCTGATGTAAGGTAAGAGTCAGCTCTCGGTTGCCCATCTCTTAGTTTAAGGTATTTCTAGGGTCGGTCACTGGTGCATCCAAAGGTTACCATAACCAGTGAATATAGCAGACTTCCAGCATGAAAAATGAGTTTGGGATGTTCAACATGGTTTTAAAGAAAACCATAGATACATGACATATTAGGTAAAGAGAGTCTCTGCTATCATAGCTTACAATTGTCATGTCATGATAGGCTGCTGGGACAGGTACTAGGGAAGATAAATAGGAAAAAGGAAAACAAGTGATGATCTGCAATATAGTGCACTATGGACCAGAAAGATTTTGCTTGCTGCCTGACAGTACTTTGAGATTCTCAGGAATAAAGGTCTGTGTTTAAGATGTTGTTTAAAATAGCAGCCAGGGAAACTGCACTAAAAACTAGAACCCAGCTATCAAAATACATACGGTTTGAGGCATATGGACTTAGAGTGACACTTGCAGTCAAACAGGTTGATAATATAATAGAGTAGTGACTTGCTAGAGATATACCTGCAAGGTAATATCACAAGAATCTGCACTCAGAGGGAGTCACTCTGCAAATTCCCTTATTCAACACTCTTGAGCTACTGAGAAAACAGAAGGTTGATGTTATTTTTTTAAAGCTGATTATGAGCAGAGTAAGTAAAATGGCTCCTGTGCAGGTAGCTATGGTTAATGTTTACTTAATATTGTCACAGGGAAATGTTTAAACAGTCCTCCTGGAAGGACTTGGCAACAGAAGTGTCTTTTATTTTATTAAAACAGAACTACTCAAAACTCAATGCAAGAAGTTATTAGGACCGCCAGGCACTGTCACCAAATCTGATAACTGAGATGGCTCCCAAATAGAGGATATCTCAGAACTTGCAGGAAACAGGTAGTGAATGTTTGTATCTGAAGACAAAGCCCAATGGGATGTGTAAAGGCAGGGCTTTGCTCTTTGACATGCTGCCTTTCTTAACCTTTCCCTGCAAAAAAGGCTACATAAAGACAAAGCTGTCTATTTTAGGTACTTACATGGCACCTATTACCATGGTATCTGAGCAATTTTTAATGTATTTCTCCTCACAACATTCCTGTAAGGTAGAGACTTGCTTCTATACCCATTTTACAGATGAGGAATTAAGACACAGAGAAACTGTCATCCACTAAGAGAGACTAAATATAAACCATTTCCCAAGGTTGCCCAGGAAGTGTATGGCAGAACAGAGACTTGAACATAAATTTTCTGTATCCTAGAGGAGAGCCCTAACCTCCCTCTCCAAAGGAGTGACTTCTTAGATTTGAGCCATTTCTTTCCCCAGGCAAAATACTGGAAGCTGGAAGCCTTATGCCAGGTTAATCTTCACTCTCAATGATTATTCCAGTTTTTGCAGCTTTGTGGGCAGCCTCCACCTTCCTCCAAATACTGTCATCCAGAGGGACCTGAGCAAGTTTTCACATGGGCAGGAAGAATGGAGAAAGGCCTGCTGAGGCAAACCACTTAAAAATAAAATTCAGATTATCTAAAAAGAAAATGGTAGAAAAAAGAACAGAAAATAAACATTAAACGAATTACGTGTCTACAATCAATGCTGTAAAGTATCTCCCTCAGAGAGGGTCTGCAGCCAGATGGGAAACACACATTTCATCTGAAAGATACATTTCATTCAGACTATCTGGAAATCAAAGCATTTGATGCTGAGAGACTATGAATTTTCCACAGCAGGCAATGGAAATGACAGACATTCTTTTAATGACTATACCCTGCAATGAACCTCTCTCACAGTGCTAAAAACAATCCCTTAATCCCTTCTGCTCAGCGCTGACCTAAGGGAAGACAGGATCAAAACACACACCCCAGAGTGACCTCAGCTTGTTCCAGGAAGAATGGCCAGTCAGAAATGTCAATCTACTTCCTATGTTCTCTTGTTCTCCTCCAAGGGGTACATCTTATATTTGATAAACAACAACGCCACTTCAGATATGTTTACCACATGTACACAGAGAACAGAGATAATTTTTCTTGTGAGTTCTGTTATGTGACATTAGACATGCATGTAAAATAGAAGGGGCTTACTTTACACAATCCATGTATCAAAGCCTAATTTTTCACACCAAAGTGTAAAAAAATGATGGTTCTAAATCCATATTTAGGCACCCAGCATCAAGGAGTCCTGGTCCACACCCGGGGCTCCTGAACCCTACAATAACACAATAACTATAAAAAATCAAAGTGACCTGATTTCTAGAAGGGCTGAGAAATCCCATTTAAAACAAAGGGAAGGGGGACTGCTCAGAGCCTTTGTAAAGCAGGCCATTTTGAACCCTAATTTGAGGAAATTAGGCCTTTGCGATTTAGATGGAAAAATGGTGGTTCTGAATAGAACAGGTACTGAGAAAAGGAACACACAGAGCCAATGTTTGCAGGTGTTCAGACTGTGAACCTCGCTAGATCTGATTCTTGTCAACGTCTCCTCTCTTAATAGGGGCCTGAATCACAACCGCCGATCTAGCTGCAACCAGAATTTGTGGTATTCAGAATATGGACATGGACCAAAGCTCTGTGCCTTAAGCCCATACCTAGTTCCCGTAGCAAATCTCAAATTATTATATCTTTTGAAGACAAAAGGGGGGCTGCTGAACTTCTTGTGGCTTGGCCATTTCCCAGAACATTTCCCGATTACATTATTATTTTCAATGAGGTACAACACTATCCATATGCAGATGCTGCCATGAACATACTGGACATGGAGTCAGGCATGAGGATGAATGTGTCACATCCATGATGTGAACCTTCTCCCTTTCTCCTTTGTTTGGCTAACTTCCTCTTTGCAGATTTCTGGAGTCTCCACAGTATAGCCAGTAGGAAGGCTGACGCCCCTCATCCCCCATATCAGTGCCACATAGAAGGGCATGCTGCTGTGATATTGTTTGGGTGGAATTGAGCTTGAGGCTTCTAAGGAATCCCCATTTATCTAGGCGTGGCAGAGGAAGCAAACAGCTGTTTAATAGAGCACCAGCATCCATTATGTTGCTACAACCTGCCCCCCACCTAACAGAGCACAGGGTGAAAAGACGTGATCAAAAAAATGCTAAACAAGGGAAGTGCTGTGTACCCACCCAACGCAGTAATTTGCATATTCTTTGTGCTGCTGTGATCCATGTCTGCACGTACCTGAAGTTTTGTTGGTCACACATCAAGTTAAGGGAAGAGAGAGAAACCCCGACAACAAGAGCTGCATCCAAACTGAGGTCCTGAGCTGGGCACTCTGTCTGTCCATGTTATACAGCTGGTTGGTCTGGCTGATGACATGAGGACACAGCAGTTCAGCAGCAGAGTCATGAAGAGAGCCCAATGAGTTTGATCCCAGTAAGCGGCTCTTATCAGCAGACACCACTTCCTTCTCTATTTGACAAAGCATTTCCATCAAACAAGAAATATCCCAAAATCACAGCTCTTTCATTTCTAAAATTCCAAACCCAGGGTGTTGAAGCAAAAATCATATCAATTCAGTCGATAAAAAACTAAAACATGGATAATGAGTTATCAGCTCAAGTCCTTACATGTTCACCCATTCCAGTTAGCCCAAGAGAAGGTATTGCCCGCTATCACTGTGGGGTTGTTTTTATTTTTCAAAACATGTGACCCGTTATCTAGAAAACACAGAGCAGAAAATTGTTTCACAGTTGGAACATCCGTCCTTTCCTCCTCCAGAAACTTAAATACAATACTCCAAGCCAGCAGGAGAGATTTGGACAGTTCTATAAATCAAATTAAAACTGCTCTAGTTTACATCCCAGCTTAATTCAGATTGCTGGAAGCTAAAAAGCTGAACTCTTTTCTTAGGAGGACTGCAAAGTAAACTGCTTGATTAATTACTCATTGATTACATTTCTCTCCAATCTCAAAGACAGCAAGATAGCAGTAACAAGCGTAGCTGCAAACAAAACCTTATTTGGACTCTGAAATATTTATGTTAATGTACAAGTTTGCCTGGATATTTAAAAAGGATCCTGCATTTTTTTGGCAATGATCACACAATTCCTTTGGGACACTAGCAGGATACTTTAGCTATCCAAGTATGTTTTCACCACTTGATTTGAGGATTATAGACCTTTTTATCTGTCACATCCAACTAGAAAATCATCCCTATTATCCTTGTAAGGATTTTTTCTTGAAGAGTGAAAAAAGCCGCCTGGATCTAAGTAGCCCCAAAACTTTGGGGATATCACAGTTCAGATCTGATCTACATCTGAAGTTGTTGGCGTGGGATTTTTTTTTTTTTAAATACCACACTTTGCTCCCACTCAATAGAAAGTTCAGATAAATGAACAAATGAACAAACACCTGATTAAAAGATATTACCACCTGTACAATGAGTTTCAGCAAGACACACCACTGTTCAAACTGTGATCCAAAATGGAGGGGTTGTCTATGGAGGATGATCTATTATGGAGTGATTCAGAGTGCAAAATATATTGCAGGGATGGACACAGCAGAAATGTGTACAAAAAATAATAGAAACAAGCTATCATTATATATCTCCCCAAGGTGTACACATTATTTTTTCACTGGTCAACGTGCCGTTGACAGGGTCTATCATGCTTTTAGCACTGGCACCTGTGGAGGGTCGTCCAGTCTCCTAGAATAGATCGGTATGCAGGGAAACACAGCTCCTGTTCCATCCCAATAAATGGTGCAACATGCACTACCCTGCCTGGTGCACCGAGTGTGTGGGGTCATGACCCTCCTGCTCTGCTCACCTTCTCATTCTCTTTGGGCTGGCTGGTGATGCCAGACATGCACCTCCCTAACAAAAGGAAGGATCCTGGGCTCCCCTTTCCTGCAGTAGATGGTTTCACAGAGGGAGGGGTCCTGTTCTTGGTGGGTCTCTAGGCACCACCATAATAAACCTCGTTATTAACAGTGATGGTTAAGCTTGGAGGATAATTAGAGGCCAGACTGTTGTGAAGCTGTTCTGCAATACAGTGTCACAAATGTGTGATGATGCTGTAATGTTGCAGAGATCCATCTGGGTGTATTGAATACATGTCATGATACCATAGCAGTTCTATGAACAGCTAGTTCTTCATGGAAAACATTAGTGTGTAAAGTGGGTTCTCAGATTTTCATGTTAATGACAGGAACTGAACTCTTATGGAAAGCAAACAAGGAGTCCTGCGGCACTTCTAAAAACTAACAAATCTATTTATCGCATGAGCTTTATTTTGTTAATTTAACTTAATTTGTTAGTCTTTAAAAGTGCCACAAGACTCCTTGTTTGTTTTGCTGAACTAGACTGACATGGGCTGCCCCTTTGCAACCTGAACTGTTATGGTTTGCTTCCAAAAGCACCATCCCTATCAACCGAACTGAAGGAGAATTGTCTTTAGCTGAAGCGTATCAGGCGATGAGGTGAGCAATGTTGCTTGCACTCTGTAAGTGACAGCAGCAAACACATACATTTGTCAGCACAATTCACCTATATCTATATAGCGCACTCTATTCCACACTGATCAGGCCTCAACATTGTGTCCAATTCTGGGCACCACATTTCAGGAAAGATGTGGATAAATTGGATGAAGTCCAGAGGAAAGAAACTAAAAATGATTAAAGGTCTAGAAAACATGACCTATGAGGAAAGATTTAAAAACTGGATTTGTTTAGTCTGGAGAAGAAACAAGTGAAGGGGGACATAACAGTATTCAAGAACAACAAAGGTTACTAGAAAAAGAATGGGAAAATTGTTCTCTTCTATCTTTGAGGATAGGGCAAGAAGCAATGGGCTTAAATTGCAGGAAGGGAGGGTTGGACATTAGGAAAAACTTCCTAACTGTCAGGATAGTTAAGCACTGTTGCAAATTGCCTAGGTGGGTTGTGGAGTTTCTGTCGCTGGTGGTTTTTAAGAACAGGCTAGACAAACACGTCAGGAATAGTCAGTCTAGTTATTACACAGCCCGGCCATGAATATTGGAAACTGGACTAGATGATCTATTGAGGTCACTTCCAGTTCTACATGTCTATGGTTCTATATTTGTCAAGGTGTTAATGTGGTTACTTATGCTGTAGACTAAAGTATACATGTACAAATTAAAATACAAATTATTTCTTCCCATGCCTTCTTTGGCTCTATTCTGTTAACAATTAAACAGTATACAGAACTTTCTGGGGACAAGTTGTATGATTGCATTATTTAAGGGTCACTGGGCAACCATTCCAGAGACAGGGGATTCAGAAATGAGGGATGAGAAATGGGCTGTATTAGACCTGTGAGATTAAACTTCAAAGGACAAGTGGGAGGATCTTTACTGTGCTGCCCTTGTGGATTCTGTAAGGGAGAGCAGCTGAAGCTTCTTTGAAGGTGTGACATCCCAGAATCTCTCCGACGCTGTTCTGTCCTGAACCATTCCCCACCCACTTTCTGGGGTGCACCGAATAGTGGTGAGCCCCACCGGAGCAGGGATTACAGGAGGTTTGCATCACTGAATTGCGCTGAATGGACCAATGGAACAAAGATTTCCCTGTACATTCTGCTCTCCAAATCCAGATGTAATTGAAATAATCCCATAATCTGAGTGCATAACAGTGACACCAAACATTACACACCATGGGCAGGTAACCCTGCCCCTGGCAAAACAGGTGGTTTACAAACAGGTCTCTTTCCATTCCCCTTTTGGCAACCGGAGCAATGGAAAAGGGACTGAGCTTTCAGCAGTAAATTAAGAAAGAGTTGCAGGACTAGAGCTCCCCCCACAAAAAATCAAATTCTGAAACAACTCACACAGAGAAACCACAAAGGGAGCTGTGGCTTTGGGTACTACTCAGCGTGTTGGGTCATTTCCTGTGATTTCACAAAATATCCAGCACTCCAGGCCTGCATATCAGAGACCACAATCAAGCCCTTGGAAAGCTGGGAACAAACAAAGACCAGCACTGTGGGATGCACCCCCCTTTTGCTATTATTCTGCGAGACTGAATAGTATTGTCTGTTTATTCATAGCCAGACTTGCCAGCCATGAAACTGATCTGGTGCATTTTAGAGCAGCAGTTGGAGCCACACAGCAATGATCTGGAGTTGGGTTACCTTGTCTTCTCAAGCTGCAGTGGACACTGGTGTCAGCAGATGTTGCCCTCTGCCCTTCGTCATCCAGATCCAGACCAGGTGACTGAGGACTGAAAATAAAGTCTAGCTCCTTTCCAGCAGCTCCTGTGTGTCTGACCCGTATTAGCCTTGTTGTCTGACCAATGGCATCTTGCGCATTTAGTCTCACTCAGGACTTCTACGTGCTGGGAGGTCTCGTAAATTACTTGGCCAACTCCTGTGATGTCATGTTTGATGCACTGCAGGACTTGGTGCCTCCCTGGCAGCATGGTTCAAGCTCACATGAAGAACTGTGTGGCGCTGCTGCTAAGAGGCAGCTGTTAGAGACTGAGTCTGGAGTCACGGTGTGAGCAAGACACAGACTTAGTGAGAGGTTTTCAGCTCTGAATGTTTAAAGATGCCAGCTGAGGGAAGCTCTCACGTCTGGGCCCCAGCCTTCACTTAGTGTTATGCCATTTTCTGCTTTATTCTAGTCTCCTGTGGGATGCATTTCACAGCAGGGCATCTTCTAAGGGCTTTCTTTTAAAAAATGAACAGCAGGGAGGGTGGTACAGAATCATAATTAGAAAACTTTAGGAGGCAATGTTGGAGATCACAGAGGGATTGGGAAACATGTGGGTTTGGGTTGAGAAGACCCAAGCCATGAGCAGGCTGGTTATTCACTTTCAGCTTTCAGGTGGTACAGACGTATCCTCGTTGGTGTCTTTCACATGCAGAATGTAACAGCACATGTTAAAATGCATCAGACAAGCTACGGGCTTAGTCAAGGGCACATTATATCAGGAATCCTTTTGTATTCCTAATGGCTGCATGAAGAAACAACTGGAATGAGGCCCTGCAGCCCAGTAAATCAATATAGATATTTATTTAAACCAAATGGCTTGAGGGAAGGGGGATATCAGGCTTCATTTGTAGCTTTTTCCAAAAGGAAATTAACACCATTTCAGGAGATGACAGCAAACCCACGTGAGAACAAAGCAATTCCTTCCACCACTCATTACAGGACATGCTTCCAGGATTCACCCGATGCTGACGTCTAGTAATAGGTACACCCATTGTTATCAGATTCGATTAGTATAAAACCCAGCAGATTGCATGATATCCCCAAAACATTCCTGTCAGTAAAACATTCCTAAATATATTTGTAGTCACGGATGGTGTTTGTTTAACATGTGGAGGTCAAATCCTGAGGATTAATAGATGAGTGTGTTGCACACTGGTATGGACACGTGTTGCTTCAGTGGGCACATATCCCATCTGGGTGGAAAGCAAAGCTTGGCTTGACTACTTTCCAAGGTTCTGCTTGCTGGATGGACTAATTGTATCCAGAACATGAATTTTCTGCAATGTGACGGTTCACTCTAATCTGCTTTCCCTGTGCAGCTATTGCAGCAGACAAATACAGACATTTCTGTATTCCGAGAAAGAGAAAAGGAAAGACTGAATAGGAAAGTTTGTGTCCCTCAAACAAATCCATCCTGAACCACACAAGCGCCAATGTCAGTATATTATATACCGCACTCCCTTTATCACACAACTGGCTCCCTTCCCATCAGCTATCTGGGGAGTTACATTCAATGTCTCTGAAGACTTGGAAAAAGTACATTAAAATGTTATGACTTTTTGGTATTTTTCAACCACAACCTTATTGGGAAGTATGATGAGGTAGGATAAATTTAACCACTCAAAGCAAGCGTTGGCAATGTGGCAAAATGACATCTTTTCTTTTGATTTCAGGCAGCAATTCAAATGCTTGTCTCCCAATACTGGGGAAACAAAGGATCAAATTAATCCATGCTGAAGGATTAGGGAATTACACCAGAGACAAACTTGGTCTATTGTCACTAGTTCCACATGAATTCCTACTTAAACTTTCTTAACGAAGTACTAAGGGACTCTTGCTTTGTAAAGCATCTGGACAGAGCCACACATGCACTGAGTGCAAAGTAGTGAGGCAGCATTTTGCCCTGGCTGTTGCAGGAGTCACAAATTCTGGGATTTTAATGCATTTTATTTAAAGAAAAACCGTAACTTTTGACAAATGGACATTTTGGCAAACGAGTAGGTGTCTGTGCAGTTAATACTCAGGAGCTAACTTCAGTGGGACCTTGCCAACTGAAACTGGGGCTGCATGGGAGGTTAAAGAATGAATAGTGTCTCATGATAACTAGGATGAGTGTTTTGCTACGGGGAGTCATGGATTCTGTGATTTCTTTCAAGTACACAGTTACTTGAAGAGACATCTGCACAGTGCTTCTCCTCTCATGCTGCATTTTCAGGGGCTGTGTCAAATTTACAGAGAAGAAATCCCATCCCTGCCCTGGATAATAATAGATAATTAGGTGCCTTTGGGGGGATTTTTTGTTTATTTGTATTTTTTGCCTTCCTCTCGAACATGCACTAATGGCTAATCTTAGAGATAAAAAGCAGGCTAGCTGGACCTTAGGTCTATTCTGGGGTGGAAATTCTTCTGTTCCTAAAAATTGGACTGCTGCTTTCAGAAGTCTACTCCCTTGTGAAAAATATGCTGGGTTTTGGCCTGTGGTAGGACTAGCTGCAGTATTCTGAACCCTGTAATCAGTGAGAAAGCACATACTTAACTTCACTACCACTTGCTTGCCCGCCTGCCTCAGGATATCATGTGGACACCACAGCGGCCTGACACCACAACCAAAAACTGGACTTGGAATCGTATCCACATGAAATCTGTTTCTCGATATTCTTTCCTCTGCCACAGGGGAATGGCGTGTCCACAATGGAAAAAGAATAGCACAACTACATATATTACTATAAAGAGTGCTGGGTTTTGGCCACCAAAACAGAGCTGAGCAGAATGCACTTGGCTTCCATGGATTTTTTGCATTTTCCTTCCTAAATCCTCTCCCTCAACAGACACATGGAGCCCAGTTCTCACTTCTGATACATAGATGCAACTCCCAGTGCTGGCAATGGTAGCTGCACTTGTGTGACTGAAAAGAGAATTGGCCCTTCGGTTCTCAGGGCTATGACGGAGCAGACCCAGATACCAAAATCTTGCCTTAATCTGCCTTGCTCTAAGTCAAGATTTGTTATTAAAGAACTGCTGTAAAAAGACCCAGGATGACAAATTAGTTCAACTTCAGACCTGCATTGGTTTCGTGATATCACCTGAGGTTTAATGCAGCTCTTTGGTCTTTCAGAAAGAAGAACAGACACCCTTTTCTTGTCCCTATCCCTTGCCATTCTGGAGAAAGAGTTCCCATATTTCTATAATTGGTTAGTTTAGTACTTAGATTGTAATGGACTAGAGAGGCAGGACAAACATTTTCTTTGCTTTTATTGTGTCAAGCACACTGTTGTTGCTCAAAAAAAAAAAAAAAAAAAAAAACCCAAATAAGAAAGAAAAAGAAAAGGCAGGAAGGGGCCTTTCAGGTGCAAAACCTTAGAACATTGGAACTGTTAAAAGCACAGCCCTGAGGAACACAGGGGGGAGGCAGTGGGTGAAGGAAGCAGACTGAAACCCAGTAACTGGGGCTGGCTGGGTCTGCCTAATTTGTGAGGGGACTGGTAAATTTTAGGTAAGATTAACATTGCCTTGTTTTAATCCTTTCCTCTCTGATTATTATGATTAACATTGCAACATTAACATTGTCTTGTTTTAATCCTTTTCGCTCTGGTTATTATCTTCCTATGGATGGATAAATAATATTTGATTTTGAAGAAGCTGATCTGAGTCAGTGGATTTACCTACGTGGCACACGTCCTGAAGGGTAGTTTTTGCAGGTGCTAATCCCAGTTGTTCCTGTTGAGGACACACAGGCTATGTCTACACTTGTAATTTTAAGTTGACTTTAACTAAGTTGACTTAGTGTGTCTACACTTAAAAATAAAGTCGACGTAAAGGGGAACTTAAAAAGTCGACCTAGAGTGTCCACACTGGACACCTAGGTCGACTTCTAGGGGCTTAGGGAGACCTAGGGGAGGTCCACAGGGGCAGGGGGGCACCCCTGGCCCAATGCCAGGGGGCTCAGCCTTTGCCCCATTGTACCTAGGTACAATGGGGCAAA
>ML685765.1:6371347-6402873 GCA_007922175.1 Pelusios castaneus
TGGCTATGTCTACACTTGTAATTTTAAGTTGACTTTAACTAAGTTGACTTAGTGTGTCTACACTTAAAAATAAAGTCGACGTAAAGGGGAACTTAAAAAGTCGACCTAGAGTGTCCACACTGGACACCTAGGTCGACTTCTAGGGGCTTAGGGAGACCTAGGGGAGGTCCACAGGGGCAGGGGGGCACCCCTGGCCCAATGCCAGGGGGCTCAGCCTTTGCCCCATTGTACCTAGGTACAATGGGGCAAAGGGGGACAGGGACCCTGGCAGGGCATAGGGGCAGGGTGGGGGGCATTCCAGGCTCCCCCTGTGCCCCCCCTGGCAGGGAGGGCATTAGTGTAGCCCTGGGGTATCCCTAAGTCAACTTAGGGCTACCCCACGTCTACACTGGCTTAAGTCAACTCTAGGGAGTCGACTTAAACCTTAGGTCTAATCCAAAGGAGGTGTTATAAAGTCGACTATTTTCCTTAAGTCGACTTAAGCAAGCTGCTTAAGTCGACTTAAGGAAACTGTAATATAGACGCAGGGTATATTAAGACTTAATATAATATAATTGTCTAATAATATAATGTAATATAGACGCAGGGTATATTAAGACTTAATTTACCAGTGTAGACGCAGCCACAGTTAGTAAAGAGGGGTAACCTGTGGTCGTGGCCTGTGAATGGGACAGTCATAGGATTCCATCCCGAGAGAAGTGACGGCACAGTGCAGGGCCTGTCCCTTGAACTGGTGAATTTGGAAGAGAAAAGAGGGGTCAAAGGTTCAACTGTGAAATAGTTCCTTCCCCACAGGGCTTACACTATACTGATATAATGAGATACGGAACAGAGGTGTGAAACAATTGCGTTTAGTACAATAAGCAGCAGGCGCAGTTTTTACGAAATTGCAGTGAACTTAGCCATACACCACCAGAAAGTATTTTGTACTCAATTAGGAAGACTAGTAGATGTTAAGTGCACAGAAAAGCCTGAAGAAACGGGTAATAAAGTTAATCCTATCACAATGAATTAGGATTTTTCCTGCAATATATGAACTGTCATTCTCCAGAAAGGGCCCTTTCGTATTCCTGTTCAGGAAGTCACAGTGAATACTTCAGTATAAGCAGCAAAAGCCAGTCTCAGATCCATTATACAAGCGCTATTTGCCTTCGTATGTTGACACCCAGTTGACCAGTGTAACAGAGAGCTACTGGCCCCTTACCCATTTAACAGATGCCTCACAGGCTTCCTTCTGGTGTAAATACCACTGCTCTTGATTTATAGTGTAAAGCCATTTTCCCCATACACCGTCCAGGCTTCCTGGCAGTGGGCTCCTCACCCTCGCTGTCCCTGAGACAAACTGACTTCAGGGCTTCAGCCCGCCTCTCTGACCACACCACTCCTTCTTTCCTGCCTCAGCCAGTTTATGTACCCCTTTGCTACAGGAGCAACTGTTCTTAACTGTCTACTTAGGGTTAGCTCACCCTGGCCCTACTCATCCCTTACAGCTGCAGGCCCGGCTGACCAGCTCTTATCTCTGCCCAGGCAGCTGGGAGGGTTAGTGCCACTCCAGTCTGCCACAACCAGAAAGGAAGACATGTCTCTGCACCTTTATGCTCGAGTTCACAGAAGAATGCAATCTGTAGCATACATAAGTGAAGGTCTTAAAGAGCCACACTGTAATCTGCCAGTGTTACAAAATATAACAGAATGGTAAAAGGGAAAGAGGGAGAGATGGTGTGGGCCATTACAGACAAAAGGGAGGCCGCTGTAGCTATGCTAGAAATACGCCAAGGAAGCTTTCTGATTTAAGAAATAAAAAACAGTGATGTGAAAAGCCCTTATGGCCGTATCAGTACTTTTACATTTTTATTCCATGTGCTTAATTCAATGTCTTGAAATGCATCAGACAGAGACACAAACATGGACTAAAGAGAAAAGGTATGTAATGCAGAATGATTAAGTCATTGGCTAAGAGGGAGAGGATTTCAGATGGGGGGTCATTGCCCAGTAAAAGAGCAACCTCTAATTTCACATTCAATCATGGAATAATTCAGGGAGGGAACGGGGAAGACGAGAGAAAAGCAGTGGCTTTGTGATCAGAGGAGTAGGCTAGAAAAATCAGGAGGGTAACTTTTAATTAGATTAGAACACAAAGCCAGTGAAACTCTATCTCTCATATAGAGATAGGCAAAGAGCAGGAGGAATTTGCAGACATTATTAGTCACAAGTTCTTTTCTCAGTCAGGGACTATTTCTTTCATCCCTAGATGCTGCTGTGATGAACCTGGTGCGAGAACCTAAACAGAACGAAGTGGATTGACTGTAAAGCTGGTTTAAAAACAAATCTAAACTCAATTCACATCCATGGTACTGCAATTTCAGGAGGCTCTGAGCTTCTTGAAAAAAGTCAAGAGGAAATTCTTCTGTGCTAATGAGGCAAAAGGCAAAGATTCCTAGGCTCAGTATTACAGCATCTGAAGCTACCACTCAAAGCTGACCTGTTCTCTTCCTCTCCCTGAATCTTCCTCTCCCCTGTAATACAAGTTGTATTTTCACTGTACTTCAGGCTTCCTGAGAAAGTCATTACAGTTGATGACTCTTGGGAACTGGGATTTGAGCTATCACCCACTGAGTATACTTCGACTGTATTTAGACTTTGTGATAAATCTGAAACTAAATCAGTATCTACAGCTGTACTTTCCCTGTGGGGGCAGGGTGCATGGGATATTCCAGTAAATACAGAACCGTTTATTACTTTAGTCATATTCTCCATAGAAAATTTAAATGCAACAATAAAAACTGTAATAGTACCAATCTTCTTGCTGGGAAATAGAACAAAATGAGATCCAGGTCTCTTGGTTTCCTGACCTTTGTGTAGGGCTCCAGTGTCAGAATATGATTCTTGTACATGGTGTAATGTCATATTCTTATGGAAAATCTTATAGAATTTAGCAGAACATCATAGCTTTTCTTTGTGCTTTATTGCTACAAAATTGTATAGACTAGTTAAAAAAAACTATAGAAAGGTTATCACATTATTATATTCTATGGGTTTTAAAGTCATTTTACGGAGTGCTATTGGGTCCTGATCCTACATTCAGATCTTCCTATGAGAGATCACTCAAATTCAGGATGTGGATTTTGATTTCTTCCTTATTAAGATTTACAGAGTCATACATTTGAAGACTAGAGGACCATTGTGATCACTGAGTAAGTCTGACCTGCATAACGCAGGCCATAGAACTTCCCCAAAATAATTCCTAGAGCATAATCTTTTAGAAAAGCATCCGATCTTGATTTCAAAATGGTTAATAAGTGATGCAAAATCAAACACGACCCTCAGTAAATTGTTCCAGTGGTTAATTACCCTCACTATAAAAATGTATAGCTTACTTGCAGTCTGAATTTGTCTAACTTCAACTAACAGCCATTGAACATTTTATACCTTTCACTATTAGCTTGAAGAGCCCATTATTAAATATTTGTTTCCCATACAGATACTTAAAGACCTGTAATCAAGTCATATCTGAACCCTTCCCTCTGTGAAGCCAAAAAGAATGAGCTCCTTCAGTCTATCACGATAAGTCATATATTCCAATTCTTTAATCATTCTCATGACTCTTCTCTGAACCCTCTCCAGTCTATCAACACCCTTTTTTGAACTGTGGAAACCAGAACCAGAGACAACAGTATTCTAGCAATGGTCACACTAGTGCCAAAGACAGAGGGAAAATAACTTCTCAACTTCTGCTCGAGATTCTCCTGTTCCTGCATTACCTATTTTGGTCACCGAATCAAGTGGGAGCTCATGTTCAGCTGAGTAGCCACTACAACTCCCAATTTTTTTTCAGACTCACTGCTTCCCATGATAGACTGCCCCGTTCTGTAAGTACGGCCTACATTCTTTGTTCCTAGATGTATACATTGACAGTTAGCCCTATTAAAAGGCATATTGTTTGCTTGTGCCCATTTACCAAGCAATCCAGATAGCTTTGAATCAGTCACCTGATCTCTTCATTGTTTACCACTCCTCCAATTTTTGTGTCATCTGCCAGCTTTATCAGTGATATTTCTGTCCTTGACAAACTATGAGTCATGATAAATTTCTTTAGGGTAGTCCTCAGAAGGGATGGTATAGCCTGTTGGATTATAATGGTAGCACCTTTTTACATCTGGTTCATTTTGTTTCCTCCACCCCACACTTTACGGCACACTTCTTAGAGAATTTGTGCTGGAGCACTTGTATGAAATGACATATATAGTGTTCTACCTGACGTTTGCTCTCCAGGTCTACAGTAAAAAAAAAAAGAAATATAATAAAGAAATAATTTAAAAAAGTCAGACACATTTTGAATATCCACCAAAAAAAAAAAAAAATCAATCACCACAAGAAAAGGATGCCACTCAAGACCCATGCCTGTATTTACTGAAATGGAATCAAGTCCCTTATTAAATGGATAGTATAGATTGACTAAATAGAATAGAGACATATGGCCCAGCCTGGTTGCAATGGTATATGCAAGTCTGATCGCTTGTATGGAGGCCTGGGGAAGAAAACAATGATTTCTTTGGAGGTCAGTGAATGTTGAAGGTATTCTGTTTCATTTCTATCTTTGTTGTTTCTTTTCAGATGGGCACCATCACAATGGGTTCATTTCTAACGGTGAATCTCTTCAGTCTCTCTTCTGAGCCTATGTATCCAGGGGGCTGCATAACTGACTCACCAGGAGCTTTTGAGCAGTGTATAAACACATTCCTCCACCTTTTGAGAGTTCAATCTTGTTGCTGCAAACACTGGGGATGAGTATAATGGCAGTATTTGATAGTATTATCTAAGTAGGAGACTTAATACTAATCTGAACACCTTGCTGGTTTCCAGATTTACAGTCATACGTCACTTTCCCTCATGGTCTGGGTAAGAATCCTGCAGGTGGTAATAGTGAGAGCTGGATGAGGCCCTAGGAGCAGGTTCTGGACTTATGTGCCATGGGGCAGTTGTAACAGAAATAAAGCAGCAAATAGCAAAATAAGATTATTGGCTTTTAAACAGCGTGCAGTGCAGATTGCCAGGGACTTTGGAAGGCTTTCATCTCCTGTCTCTATCACACCTCTATCCACTTCTCAGTCTTTCATCACCCAAACGGTGAGTGCCAGCAGTTACAATGGGAAATGCATAAGAAATCAACAGACGTGGGAATTCAGAAAAATGGATTGCACACAGTATGTAAATCCTATTTTTATAAGAAACATTAACTGGTGACTCAAGTCTCTGTTTTCCTGTGCAGAGCAGAGTAGTTTTTTCCTAGGCAACAGGTGGAAATTTGGTATTTAACCAGGCCACCTAATATGGAACATGTGGAAGGCTTGCTCTAGGGTGCAATATTGCTCTGCCTCCAGGAAATTCCAACAGCATTCAGCGAAGAGGAACAGTAGTCTAGTAAATGAGAACAGGAGCTGGTTTAGCTAAATATTATTTCTGGATCCTGCACTGATGGTTGCATAAGAAATGCGCTGCTTTTAGAATAAGCATGCTAGAGACATAGATGTATATGTATTATCTATATCTAGAGAGAGAATTTAAGGAAATAGACTTGCATAATGAAGATTCACTGTGAAAAACAAGAGAAACAACTAACAGTGCCATAGCACAAAGAATAATGGTATTCGATATTAACCATTTAAGTAAAAGGTTGAATTAGCTCTTACATATGTTCCCCTGCTACAGATGTGTATTGTAACCAGCACCTGGAGATATACGTTTAGAATTAAATTTTGATCAGGTAGTTTTAGGATTGATGATTCTGTTTTAGTGCAATGCAATGTGTTGTTGTGCTTTATAGCTTTGAGTTGTTGAGGCAGTGCTAATTAAATGTTTGAGATTAATGAAACTAAGTTAATACACTATCAGTACAATGACTGTTCAGTCTCTAGAATGCAAATATAAGTAGGCCCCTCTATAATTCTGTAGTCCTCCCTTTAGCACACACTAACTGTGTCTTCTTTTATTACAGACACCAGGGATTCTGTACGTCCTAGCACTAGTAATGGGGATGGGTTTGTGTTGTGGTCAGAAAGAAATGAGGTGTAAGCAAGAGTTCCAGAATATCAGTCTCTGCTTGGGGGTGCCATTGACTCACAGAAGCACTTTCCTGTATCTACACAACCAGGGGTTAAAGTAAGGGGGAACACACCAGAACGCAGTTTCTGGGCCCCCAAATTGAGAGGCCAGAGTTCCAGGGCCCCTAAAAATAGAAAAATCTGACGGAACGCATGTTCCGCCCCGCCCTGGCTGCTCGCAGGTCCTACTCCCCACCATTGTTAATCACAATACTTAGTGTTATGCAGTGTTTGCTAGTTTGTGACAATAATTGCTATAGACATAAACACGATATAAAATTATAAATATTTTTATAGAGCGATAACCGATGCATATGATACTGAGAAGTGGTTGCAAATGCCTACCTGGGCTGGGGCCCACACATGCATGATGGGCCCTGGAACCCTCCTAATCTCCGGGCCCAGACAATACGGGAAGGGGGCCCGGAGATTAGGAGGGTTCCGGGGCCCATCAAATTATACTTTAACCACTGTACACAACAGTATGTTTGGAACATGCTCACAGCTAGATGGTAGATGGACTTAGTAGCTTAGCTTTTCACCACTGCAGAGCTGAGTTCTAATCCTCCTCTATTCAAAATAAACTAATTGGCTGGTACCATCTTAGTTCCCACTAGTGCTCCTCCCAAACCACCCGACAACTCCTGGCAGGACTGGGCAAAGGGTACCTGCCATTTGGAAGTTTTTCTCTTGTTTGCCAGACTTCAAACTGAGTGAGCTTCTCAGCACAAGACAAAGGTTTTTTAGTTTTTTAATTTTGTGTTGAATTAGTTGATTGGTTGTTTACCACCAGGGACTAGAGTTTCTCTCTAAGACAGGGGAGTATTTTTAATGGGTCACCAGTGGGATAACTGGTGTCTTTCGCTATTTGTTTTTATATTTACTGGAATGTCTCCAGATGTCATGGCCATGGACACAGGAGCAGCAGCTTTTAGATAAATACATTCCCCATGATTCTGAGTCTGTGCTTAAAGGAGGCCTGGGATTAGTCAGAAGTAATTTGTCTTGGCAGTTTGAGGAAGTTCACATAGTTCTTGTTTATATTATACCTGGCTCATACCAATGCAATGAGCTACTTGCTTTCATTATTGTTAAATACATTACCCAGCTGGAAAGAATGTGACTCTTAAAATCATGGAGAATCCCACTGTAATCCAGCTGATATGGAGAGTGAAGCCTGCAAAGAGTTAAAAAAGTAAAGGCTGAACCGATACATAAAAATGCCACAATTAAATACATGCATCTACCTCATATACAGTCTTGCACACAGAAATTGTGAGGAATTCATTGCCTAGTCAATTTCTTCTTAATTCAGTTTTATTGGAAGTGCAAAGGTTTTTCATCATCTGCCAAATCACCTGTCTGTTAGGGCAAAGTCATTCTTTCCACCCACAAATAAATCCATAGCCAGGTTGCAGCATGCCAGGGATATCCTGCATTCCTTAGAAAGGCCACAGATAATAACAGTGTACTACCTGGTTTAGCTAAGCAACTGAATCACACTTTTATGGTGCAGTAAGTTATTTCTACAGTGCAGTGGTCTAAGGAAAGGCAACAGAGGCTCATAAATTCCATTAAAGACAGTAGGATTTGGGTTCCTAAATGACTCAGTTTGCTTTTGGAAATTTTATCCCTATTGATTTTGTGTTACTTGCTGTACACAGTAGAATTATTCATTAAAAAAAAGTAGCTCCTCTTCTGTGAACATAATTTGATTCGATAACATTATCCAGTTTTCTGGTAACACATTTTTTATTTCTATTGTTAAACAGTTAGCAAGGGGTTAAGTGGATTACTCAGAGTATTATGGGTTGAAGCCATGCTCCATTCCTCTGTTACCCAGCTCCTTAATTAGCCATTTTGTTTGTTTATGTATTGAATAAAGCAGCATGTTCTCAGCCTGCAGTAAATAAATAGTGGTTCTGTTCACTGAGTGGGTTCCTTTACAAAAGGTTTGCTATTTAGGTCCACATGTGGGTCATGTACTGTTTGTTATAGTCACTGTTTGTAATTGGTGATTTTCACCTTATTGACTTGGTATTTGTTCACTCCCTGACTGGTTGAAAAAGTCTGTCACCCAGAAACCAACAAACAAAGAATGTCAATGAATTCCGGCACGTATTTCTGCACAAATGTGTATTTGTGATAAAGTTAGTTGGGATTTGTCAGTGTTTTCACAAACAATGAAGAACTATAATTTATAATATCTATTGCAGAGGACATTGGACTGGGATCTGAAGTCCTGGGCACAATTCCCAGCTTGGCCCATATCCAGCTTGTGACCTTGGGCAAGCGGCTTCCTCAGAGTGTTTGCCCATTTCCTCTGCCTCCCTTTGCCTGTTGTCCAAACTTACACAGCAAGCTCTTTGGCTCAGGTAGTGTCTTTCACTATGTGTTTGTACAGCCTCAAACACAGTGGGTTCCTAGTCTCTGTTAAGTCCTCTAATAAAAGTAATAAATAAATAACAAGTTCTCTAGATAAATCCCAGAGTAGCCTGGGCAGCTGCTGAGAAAGCTACTGAGAGAAAACCCCAAGGGGCTGATTGTTATCATGAGCTGGAAACTGCAGAGAAAGCAGCAGACTAGCTTAATCTTAAAAAAGCACGTTGGCCTATTTTCCCCTCTCCTCCCATTTTGAACTATTTGAACTGATTCAGTGAAACCCATTTACTCTAAGACAGGGGTGGGCAAACTTTTTGGCCTGAGGGCCACATCTGCCTTTAGGTGGGCCAGAGGCAGGTGAGCTGGGCGGGAGGGGCAGCTGCCATGCTCTGGCCAGGGTGCCATCATTGCACACAGAGGAAGAGGGGTGGAGGAAAGAGGTGGGGTCAGAGGGTAGGAGTAGCTACCATGTTCCTGTGAGAGTGTTGCTGGGCCCACGAGTTGGGAGAAGGGAAAGGGTAGGTGTGGGAGGTGGGAAGGGCTGCCACTGGGCCAACATGATGGGAGAGGGGCAGAGCCTGGCCAGGCCCAGCTGGGGGGCCTGATAAAAGGTTTCTGTGGGCCAGATTTGACCCATAGGGTGTAGTTCACCCGCCTCTGCTTTCCTAGAGAAGTGAAGAATATATAATTCACAGACTTATACATATAAGAAGTAGTTGGCTACGGCAGTATTGAGAACCCCAGGCATTTAAAAACCTGAAGTCAGGCTATCCAAAATGAGAGTGGCCTAAAAATCCACGAGATTTTATAAAACAATACATTTGAGGGGCAGGGTTTATCTCCTGGTTTGTGAACCTTTGGGGTACACTTAGGTCATATTTGCAATCTTGTCTCCATAACCTGAGTGCTAGAAACTTATTTGTGTTTTAATGAAATACAAGAGTCTGTCATGTTCTCCTGACTCCAAGAATTGGGGCTTTATGGAAATCCCCAAATACCACAAGAGTCAAGAAGAAATTGTGAGAGGTAGCAACATGGCAGAGAAACAGTCTGGGAAAAATAGTCTGTTTTTCAGCCAGCTTTTCATGTTTGATCAACTGCAGCTTACTGAGAGATTCATAGCAATGAAGTCCTTTCTGTACAAAAATAGGTGGGCCATGTTGTTGTTTCCACTGATTAGGAAATGGAATCTAGAGGTATAAATCAGCCTCCCTGAAGGCAAATAGATCCACACATTTTCACAAAGAGGTCCTCTGATAGACTTGCACCATGGGAGTTCTCTGCACAGGGCCTCACTCATTTCCTGCATTGTCTGGGAAGTTTTCATCACTGTAAATTCTCCTTTTTTTTGGCTTTGTAGGCAGGATGGATATTAAACCATGCATTCATTGGACCAAGCTGGATTTATCTAATGAATCATGGAAAGATGCTTCAGCAATTGACTATGAGTTACTGTTCTTATATCTCTCTTCAGACATGAGTTACCAAGAAAAGCCATTTGTGCATTAATATTCCAAGTGAAATACCAGGGTAGATCTACTTTTGATCTTGGACAGACCCATGTTTGTTACATTATTTTCCATTCTTACTCAAGTATAGGAGCCATGATACTTCATGCATCTTACACTCACTCCTTGTAAATCCTTGCAAGAGAGAAAAATAGCATGACTGGGCTTTAAAAAAAGCAGGGGGGGGGGAAGTATTTTGCGGTAGCTGGGGCACTGTTAGTGAGCTAACATCCTATCTCAGATCACATATGAAAACAAATGAGGTGGTTTCAACTTCCTTCACAGGCCAGCACACAATTCAGCATCATTAGCCATTTCTTTCTGGGAGGAGCTGTTATGAAATGAGGTGCATTATCACAGCTTGCACTTCTCCAGCTCTGTTTTATGTTTGACTCTGTCATTAGCCTCGCACTTTCATAAGCACTAACCCTCACCCACAGCAATATAAATAAATAACTCCCTCAAGTTATAGGAAAGCCTAGTTTTTACAGGTAGATCCATAGACCCTTATATTAACCTGATGTTGTGTGCAATGTGGGCGTACATGGCATTTCCAAACAACGGCCTCCCTGTGGCTATATAAACATTGGAGGTACACTTTGCATATTCTCTACACTATTAGCTGTGCAGCTGGTCTGGGTTAACTAATGGCTCGGGTCACCCACTGTCTGCTATTTTCATAACTACAGACTTTGAAGCAATAAACACTCAACCTTAATTTGAGTGTTTGAGTCACTTTTAATTTCTGCTACTTGAAATAATTGTGGGCTTTGAGTACATCACAGAGCTACATGGCCCACTTGGCCATTATCAATAAAACCTGGGGCACATTCAGCATTGCCATCATTCAGCTGCACTGGCTGCTAAGGTACGCTCCTATGGGTCCCCCTTTCGACTGTAAGCTCTGCAAGCTAGAGACTACATTTGCATAAATAGCAACATGAAGCTGGCCCCCCACTGCTGGGGCCTCCATGTGCTGCTGGAAGACAAGACGTCACCACCACCAAATGCAACCAGTTCGGAAGAAAACTGGGAAGAAAATTTCCGATAATGTTGAAGAGTTGCATTACAACATTTTCAGACCAAAATGTTTCAATTTTGCTTGGAAACGACTTTTTGTTTCGATTTTTTAAAATGTGAATCTCCATTAATATACTATAACATAAAAAAACTAAAAAAAATAAATAAAATCTTTTGATTTTGTCAAAATGAAATGTTTTGCTCATCACAAAAGAAAATTGGGGGCCCAGTGGGAGTGGGGAGGGAATTTTCCTTTGTGGAGAATTTAGAAATTTTTGGTGTTCATTCCCATTCGGATAAAGCCAAATTTCAAAATCCTTCCAAAACAAAACTTCCATCCTTAGAGTTATAATGAGCTCCTAAAACTTGCACTAGAAAGTCTGGGAACTGTGAGTGCTCCGTACTTCAGACAGACTCATAGTTCTATTTGAGTGGTGATAGTAAATATGGATTTAGATTATATTTCTCTGCCTTTGCATCAGCATTTGAATGATTGTATACGGAATCTGGAGGTTTCCACACACTTGAACAGGATACAATGATACATCAAGCTCTCCAGTCTCTGAAGTACTATGTAGGTAAGTAATATATAAAACAGTCATCACCAAAAATAACTGTGGGCTGTACATAAAATATCAGAGTTGAACAATTATAATATTGTTCCAGCACCCCAGCTATGCAGACTTCTAGCAGCAATGTGCAGAGATCAACTGAAATACTTAAAATATTCCTGAGAAATGTTTTAAGATTCTGTCACAAATATACCATGTGCAGACTAAATTATGAAATAAATATATTTTAAAAACAACATATTACTAAATTCTAAAACACCGAGGGGAACACCTGGACAGATCCTCCTATTTATAGATGCATATGTTTAGAGAAGAGCCTGCAAAACATATATGGCCACATACATACAAAAACTGAAATCAGTAGCTGAACTCCATGCTAGCAGGAGTAGACTGTTTGTTTTGTTACTTTATCTCCCCAGCATCATGTTTGTCTGTTAACCACTCCCATCTGCCTGGTTTTTCCAGGTGTTGTGCCCTGTCTTGTCTGCCTCCTAGATTGTGAGCTCTCTGGAGCATGGATTGCCTTCTTAGATGACCCTTGATTAGGGTCTCTCGATGTCATTGCAACAACCACCCAGGAACATTTACTCCAAAAAATTATGGCAGATTCACATTTGGTTAGAGGAAAGTACTGAGCTAGAACTAAATACTTTCCTGAACGGATACTCAGATGTGAACCTATTAGTGGCTGAATGCTGACAATATGTTAAATGGAGGGTGGCTTGACAAATTCGTTTTATAACTAAATTTATATAAACCAAGATGCAAAAAACCAAGTGCATATTCTGGCAGAAATTCTGGTGCCATTCTAATGCACAGAAATCTATCATCATTTTCAGTGTCTGCATCATTTTCCGCAGAGGAAAGTGCTGACATGGAGAATATTTTAGACTGCCACAAGCATTGATTTTACAGACTTAGCAATTCGTGCCTCTTTGATGTTGCTGCTTCAGGAACTATGAAAAGTTGGAAAGTTCCTTGTGGGTCCATCTGTCTGTTTTACATAGACACTAACAGATATAAATAGCTGTTGTTATTGCTGCAGTTATTTCCAGAATGGATAGAGCCATGCTTGGTGATATTAATTTATGAAAGCAAATGGGAAGAGATGGAGGCAGCGTAATTAGCCCAAGTGAAATGTGAATCCCTCATCTTACTGAGTTGCACAGGAATCTGAGGCAAGATCAACCATTCTGTTTGGATTCCCAGAGCTCCTACCTCACCAGCTCTTTAAATCACAGTGGGCTGACAGAAAGGAAAATCCTGGTCATGCTTTGATACCTACAGAGGGTTATGGCAACTCCAGACAGTCTCTTTCTTTGAATACCATTTCAACAGTGATACTAAACAATACCCCCTTTGCTCTAATTTTCCCAATGCACTTTTCCCAGAGGAACAAGAAAACTCTATGCTCCATGGCACTGTCTACACTTACTAAAGTTAGTTCGAATTAGTTAATTCAAACTAACTAATTCAAACTAATTTTAGTTAAATTCCAAAGGGGTAGCCGTGAGCTCATGCGATTAATAAATCTGTTAGTCTTTAAAAGTGCCACAAGACTCTGTTGTCTAATTTTAGTTAGTTCGAATTAGCGAATTGCATTGAGTTCAATGGGCCAGTTAGTTCAAACTAAGCAATTAGTTTGAACTAACATGGCCATATTGGTTAATTCGAACTAACTAGTTCAAATGAACCCTTAGTTCGAATAGCATATTCAAATTTATTTAGTTTGAATTAAGGAAGCCCTTAATTCGAACTAATGAAAGCCTAGTGTAGTCATGGCTTAAGTTAGTTCGAATTAAGCTTCCTTAATTTGAACTAACTTGTGTGTTTCATTTTTTGCTTTTTCCCTCAAGTGCTATTGGTACAATCACTCATAAACAAACCCCAAAGGATTGGTGTACAGGTTCAATTAGTATAAGGGCATCTAAGTTCAGGCACTGTAATACTGAGAAGGCAGCCTTGGGAGAAAACCTCCTTCCTCTCTTTTTCTCTTTTTCCCATTTCCTTCAGACCAGAAATACCAAGAATAGCCACCATCATCATGTGATTGTGGCTTACGTGCTTCCACCCAGGACCTAGAAGTGCATGACAGTGAAAAACACTTAAAGAGGAAAGTCAACAGGATGTTTCTGACACTCACAAAGGGCTTGAGGTTTCAGATGAAGGGTCTAAAGGCTCTTATTTCAGTGTGTGCCTCATTCTTTGTATTAGAGCAGTGCTTAGACATTAGACAATGGGATCAAGGTCCCATTGTCTGCAGCCCGTCGCCAGAGAGCGGGAGAGTTAGTTCCTGTTCCAAAGAGCTTACTGTCATGGTTAGTCAGAAGGTGTAACAAGTGGAAGAAACAAAAGCAGCCTGGGTGAAAGGATGAAGTAGTAGTGATAGGTGTATGTTTATGCATGGTCTAGCATGAGCTAGACAATGGCTCTCCTTTTACCTCGCTGTCAACACATCTTGCAGCAGAAACGAGTCTGAAGGAAGGGTTTGGAGAAAGACAAGGCAAGGTCAAAGTAAATTAAGAAAAGAGACTGCGCTGCCTGAGGTGGTCACACTGCTCACACATGTTGTGAGGCACATTCAGGATGCGTCTACACTCCCCGCTATTATATGTGGGAGTTGAATGGAGATATTTAAATAAAATAACTTGCATATCTCTTAACATAATTTGCGTATCTAAGTTTGACTGCTCTATGCACATCCACTGTGCTGAGTCAAAGGAGCCTCCCTTTGACTCAATGCTACTCCAGTTGCCGGGGTGGTCTTAACAGATTGGCTTCCAGATCGACTGAGCGGGTCTTCACAGACCTGATCAGTTGATTGGGAAGGTCGATCTGACAGCTGTGATTTTGCCACCCTTAGGGGAGACATGCCCTTTGTTTTATCATTTCAACTTCAGAAGCCCAAGAAATGGAAATTCAATTTAGCACAGTGGCTGCTAACACAGGCCCTGTTTTAGCCTGACGTTTTGAAGTGGAAGAGGTTGGAGATGGCATCAGGAGCTAATAACATTTCCCTGATACTGGGACCAGTTTGGCACCAGCTCCAAACTGCTTCCACTGGCAGTGGCTTCCAGAGAGCATCAGTCATCTGGGAATAGCAGACTGTAGTGGGTTTTGGCTGCATCCCCTTCCTGCCTCTCCGCATAGGTTACAAAGAGAATGGGGCATAGGGCCATCTATGCCAGCCCTCTGTCCATTGGATAGTCCTTGAAGAAGCAGCAAGTTTCCACCTCCAGAAGGAATCTAAACCAGTGTACCGATCCATGTTTACAAGGCTTCCAGATTTCCTGGGGAGTGTGCAATTTGTCCCTCCAGTCTTAAGACATTACTGAGCTCCAATTTTGAACACAGAAAACTGTCTTCTTCCTATAGGTTTCTGTCCATTCACCAGAGTCTCAGCCCAGGGGAACAACAAATTTTGCAGGACAGATTTCCTCACAAAGCCTGACAGAGAATGTTATTGCCTAAAGTGCTGGTCTCCAGTAGGACAGGCTGAGTTTGTTCTCACAGACGCTCCTGATTAGGCAAGAAAAGGGAGTGATACAAACAGTGATTTACTGTAAAAGCAATTTGAACATGCCTCTTGGCAGAGCTGCTGCTTTGGGATGATCATGGTTTGCTTTCTTATCTTAGTGGTGAAGTGGGTAATGAACTCCCATCCTGAGGAGTCAAATTCCAAAGGGGTAGCTGTGTTAGTCTATTGTAGAAAGACAACAGAGTCCTGTGGCACTTTTAAAGACTAACAGATTTAATCTGTTAGTCTTTAAAAGTGCCACAGGACTCTGTCATCCTGAGGAGGAGAGGGAGAGTGGAGGGGCACTTCCACTCCCCATGTACTAGCAGCTCCAACCTCAGGCCTCTAAAGGAAGCAGATTCCCACCTTAGGCTTCCACCATGCACTGATTAACTGCCTTAAGGTCACTTACTTCAGCCAAAAGCACTCTCCCTTGTATCCTCCACACTTCCTAATTCCTGAAATCCCCAACTTGCCTTGTTCTTTCTTGGGTTTTTCCCCTTCCAGGTCTCTCTGGCAAATTCCTTTTTAAAACACCTTCCAAAGTCCTTCTTGTAAATGAACCCACCACCACCAGAAGATTCTGCAGACTCCAAGTCTTGCCCTCTTCCAAGGGATGTGGCTGCCTATATGCTCAGTTTGCTACCCAGCATGCCTTTCCTTCATAACGCCCAAGCAACACTAATGAGCCAGATGTTCCAGGAGTCCTTGATGCTCTAACTAGGTAGAGCTGAACCCTAAAGGGCCAGTCACACTCTTTCACTGGAGCAGTCCTGGTTGAGTCTACAGGACACCCTGGGGGGAGGGACCCAGACCAGAGCCGGCCCGTGGGGAACGCTGCACTGGGGCCGGCTCGAGCTGAGCAGTGCCCGGTGCTGCCTCCACACACCCAGAGGTGAGGAGCGGAAGGGATCACATCCACCCAGGGCCAGGAGGTTCCAGGTGTTTATGGGCATCCAGCCCTTTAAAAAAAACCCAAAAAACCCTTTAAAAATCCTTTTTGGCTCCAGGGCCACAAATATAATGTTTTACAAAACTGAAGGGCCACCAGTCTATTTAATAAATAAATTAATTTACATTTAATTAATGACAATTAAAACTTAATTTGAATTTAAACAATTACATTTTAATTAATTAGTCTGGTGGCCCTTCAGGGTTGTAAAAATTATATTTGTGGCCCTTGAGCGAAAAAGATTGGGAACCACTGGTCTACACAATGGCATGAAGGATGCACACAAAGCATAACCCGTTACCAGAATAAATGCATACTATATGTTATTGTTTGACTTCCTGAACTTCCCTTGATACAACTACTTCTCCAGGCAGGGTACAGACAGACCTACCAGGGAATAAAGTTTCTAAGAATAAAAGATAAGCAATTAATATTTATTATGTTTCCTGTGTCTTTCAAGCAAAACTAAATCAAAGGTCTCAGTACAGCTCCATTTGTTCAGAAGAATCTCAGGACCATTCACCATTCAGAAGTTATTTTTGTTTGTCTCTCTCTTTTTGGATTTTATAACTCTTAGGATCAGTTAAAATAAACTAATCATGCACATTCCATAGCTGCAGCTCAGAAATTTGCCCCCTCAAAAGATCATTTAAAAAAGAAAAGATTAAAATAGTGGAGTTAATATGTAAGATTACATTGCATGCATAGCACATTGGGAAGCACATAACTCCAGCTTTTAAAAATAAAACCTTAAAATGTACTGATTTTCTTCTTGGACATAGCCAGAATAATTATCTTCTATACTGTCCACTATTCTCACTGTAACAAAGTAAATCTTATGGACAGAGAAATCCACTTGAGTACCTACATTTTCAATAGATACCCTTAGGATCAGTCAATATATCAAATTTCTATTCTAAAACTTGGAAAGTAGGAAATCTGGGGCTATGTACACACTACAAACTTGTCCCACAATAAAAGCTATTGCGGGACAAGAAAAGTGCTATATTTATAGCGCTTTGGTGTGTACACACCTGCTACTTGAATCGCAAAGGAGCGTTCACCATGTAAACGCTCCTTTGTGGTACAAGAGCAGTGCATGGTGGGCACCTGTCCCACCATGCACTACTCACAGCCAGCCCACTAGCTAAGCTCTGGGGCTGAGCTAGAGGGCTGCAGGGCTTCGGGTGGAGGCGGGAGCTGCGGCACTGCCGGCACCTGAACCCCGGAAGCCCCCTAGCTCAGCCCGGGACTTCAGGTGGTGGTGGGAGCCCCTGCCGCCACCCGAAGCCCCAGGGCTGACCTGAACGGCAAGAGCAGCCGGTTCAGGCCACCCCCCTAGCTCAGCTAGGGGGGTGGCCTGAGCCGGCTGCCCTCCCCGGTCCAGCCGGCCAATCCCTCAGCCGCTGAACCTGGCCATTTTAATATGTCAATTTCACTGCTTAGCTAGAGCAGTGAAATTGACATATTTGACAGCTCCAGTGTCCCAGAGTGGCCCCGTTTGGCACTCTGGGACATTTCCGGAGGCTGTCAACGGCGCAACAAGCGTCCACACAGGCTGTACCACAGAACAACTGTTCCGTGGTAAGCCTTACCACCCTCGTTTGGGGTGGTTTACATGTTGCGCAGCAAGAGGCTGTTGCTGCACAACAAGAAGTTTTCCTGTGTGGACGCTTTGGTTGTTATTGCGCGGTAAGGAGCCTTACCGCACGATAACTCTGTAGTATATACAAGGCCTGGATCTCATGAAGTCATTATCAGGATAAAACAAAAACAACCAAAACCCCACCAGCTAGCAGGCAGGTAATTAAGTATCTTTGTCATCTAGTTCTTACCCAGTAAACCCCCGATTCTCTAAAGAATCGCAAATTGGCGGGAGGGCAGCCGTGCACGCGAGCTATCTAATCCACAGGCTTATGCACGGCATGGATGTGGATTCAGCTGCTGCGCGCGCACAGCTGTGTCAGTTATATGCGCGCGCAGGAGCTGCGTCCACGTCCCGCTGTGCATATATACAACTGTGGTTTAGTTATATAGATAATATCCTGTATATTTGTGGAAAAGATGTCAAGGGAAATTCATTCCCACTGAGCCAATCCTGATTTGTGTTGAAACAATGAGGAGTTCCCTAAGAGTTTCTAACACTTAATGCTCTTCCTAACCCAGGGCAGACAAATTAGAACTGAACGTGGATGTTTGGAAAATGATGGAATGTACTGAATGCGAAGGAGCCAGGAGCAGAGGTTGGGGGCATCTGGAGTTCTGAGGGCACTGTAGCACTTTAAGCCTTTCCAAACATATTGAAAGAATTTTAAAGGTACACTAAAAATGTAAAATATACATTTAAAATAATATTTCACTTGAGCCACTGGCAAGCTCCAGCAAACCTTACAGAACATAATCTCTTACTTACATATCAAATATTGCTTCCCTGCATATCCCTTCCCATCAATATTTTCTCTCTACCTATTGTAGAGGCCAGCGTCTTGATGTTCTTTGTGCTGATTGTTCCTTTTTGATGATCTATGCTGTAAAAGGCAGAGGCTGTCAGGACTTATGCTACTCCAAGCCAGAGAAGGATACCACTGCAAAAAGGACTGACTAAATCTTTGGCTTGTCCAGAGGGCCCTTTACAATATCTCTCTGTTTACATAACATCCTAAACCTTTGAACTATCCCACCAACTCCCTTCACAATGGGGAGACAGAACAGAACAATATGACTCTTGTAATAAATAATGATGGCGGGTGAGGTTCAACTGGCTGCAAATTTACATAAAACTTGGAAGAATGTGTCTGTTCTCTATAATGACTGTGAAAATGGGATTGTGATTAAAGCTGGGCAAAATTTTTCAAACAATTGTTTTTCCCCCACAGAAAAACTACAGTCTCATGTTGAATCGAATGAAACTTTTCAGTCAAAAATGCCCTCTTCCAACCCCTGGAAAAAAAATGGTGGAAAAAAAAAAAATCAAATCATTTCACTTGGACATTTTGAAAATGAAATTATTTGATTTTTCAATTTGAAATATCTTCTTGTTGCACATTTTATTTTAAAAAATGATTAAAAACTTGAAAACCAAATGAAACATTTTGTTTCAGGTTGATCAATACATTTAGTTTTACCCAAAATTAATTTTTTTTCAACTTTTCTATCTGGGTTAATCTGAAATGAATTTTTTTCCAGTTTTTGAGCTAGGCCATGAACTAGATAAGCTTGAATTATGAGGAGGCTCCATGATTACTGTCTCTAACAGAATTTGCCATTAACTTTGCTTACTTCATGAGAAAAATGTATTTTAGCTGCAAACTCAGGAACAAAACCTGAAGGAAGCATCCTTTACTTCTACAATCAAAATAGTAAATTAAGAAAAGAAATGTTGCGGGGGAGTTATAACTGTATAAGCCAGTGTGAAGACTCACCTGGCACGGAAGGTAAAAAGAAAATCCCAGCTACTAGTCACTTCCTATTCCTTTCCTCAGGGCTTGCTTTATTTCCAAATAAAATTTAAAACCAGACCAAATCAACTCAAGCTGGGAGGAGACAGGACACACCTTTCCTCTGCTAGCCCTCTTTGTGCCAGCTTCTCTTTTACTTTTCTAACCCTGCTTCAATGTGATAGCAAGACAAAGTAATCCCTTACACATCAGAGCATGTAATGAAATGAAATTAGATGTAATGAAATGATCACAATGGTCTCAAGTAAGCCTCTAAAAAGTCTTTATCGTATTACAGAACCCCTCCCACCCGAAAGAACAAGCAACAAGCCCTGCACGCTGGAGACCAAGAATGGGAAATGTAAAGGTGTTCACTAGGATACTATGCAATGAAAACGATGTGTGGAGAATCTTAAACATCACCCACCAGGACTTCACCTGTTCTTTAAAAAGCAAGTAGCTTAGTGAAAGACAGAACACATGGAATGGAAAAGCTGGGAAGTCACATTGTAAGGCACAGCCATTTGAAATGGGCTGAAGACAGCGAAGTTCTGTATGGTTATACAAAATTTGAAATCAGCCCAATTTCAGATCCAGGCTCCATTTTACCTGGAGCACTGAAGTTCAGAGGGGCTCAAATAAAAATGTTTAGGTTTGGTGATTTCCAACAACTGGCAATGAAAACCATGAACATAAGAATGGCCATTCTGGGTCTTGAGCCCAGTATCCTGTCTTCCAACAGTGGCTAGTGCCAGGTGCTTCAGAGGGAATGAATAAAACTGGTAATCATCAAGTGATCCATTGGCCATTCCCAGCCTCTGACAAACATCAATCCTTGCCGATGCTGGCTAATGACCATGATGGACCTATCCTCCAGGAACTTATCTAGTTCTTTTTTGAACCCTGTTATAATCTTGGCCTTTGCAATATCCTATGGCAAGGAGTTTCACAGGTTGATGTGCACTGTGTGAAGAAATTCTTCCTTTTGTTCATTTTAAACCTGCTGCTATTAACTTCATTTGGTGACCTCTAGTTTTTGTGTTATGAGAAAGCATAAATAACAACACTTCTTTATTTACACTCTCCGTAACAGTCATGATTTCTTAGATCTCTATTATAAATCCCCCCACCTGTCTCTTTTCCAAGCTGAAAAGTCCCAATCTTATTAATCTTTCGTCATATGGAAGCTATTCTATCCCCCTAATCATTTTTAGTTGTCCTTTTCTGTATCTTTTCGAATTCCATTATTAATTATTTATTAACTGTTAATTATATTATATCAATTAATTATTAATTATTATTATTGAGTTTGAGGTGAGGCAACCAGATCTGCATGCACAATTCAAGATGTGGAGGTACCATGGATTTATTGTAGAGAAATGCTTCTAGAAGGTTGTGATTTTAGAGACATTCCCTAGCATGGGTCAGTGTTGTGTGAATTGGGAGACATGCCCTACAGGTGATATATCCTGGCTACTCCCAGCTACACACCTGGGAATCACTCCTATCTGTGTTATTAAAGTTCTATTCCTCTCTCATTCAATGGCATGGTCTTTAATAAACCCTCAAGATCATTACATTTATAAAGAGACTATGCAATATTTTCTGCCTTATTATAGATCCCTTTCCTAGTGATTCCCAACATTGTTAGCTTTTATGACTTCAGCCACACATTGAGTAGATGTTTTCAGACAACTATCCACAATGACTCCAAGATCTCTTTTCTGACTGGTAACAGGCTAACAGCTAATTTAGAGACTCTCATTTTTGCAGTCAAGATGAAGCTTTGAAAAGAAACAATCCATGTAAAGTTAGGAAATATTATGAAACATTCTAAACCTTTTCCACAGTTAAGGTTAAATCAATGAGATTTTCCAGGGCAGGAGGAGTCTATGAGATATCAATGATGTGCCATGAAAAAGCAGTAAGGATTGAGTCAGTCTGTGTGAATCATAACAACAGTACTTTACATTTCCTCACATGAAGACTGGAGAGCCCTTTAGAAATGGTGAATAATCAAGTCTGGTATGATCTATGCAATTATGCATGTTACAGACTGGTACTTGTAGGGCACATAAGCATTTTGCCCAAAGTTGCACAGGAAGTCATTACTAGAGCTGGGAAGAAAATACAGACATGAGCTCAAATAATTTGTTATAACCAATAGACCAAACTCCCTCTACTCAATTAACTCCTTATGCTAAATAATGCATTTTTAATAATTAAAGTTGCCTGAGGAAAGAAAGCAAAGAGGGGAAAAGCAAAGTTTAATTAAAAATGGAATGAAAGAATTTAGGTTGTCCTGTGACACAGCACTGAAAAAAAATCCCAGTTACTCTAATAATTTAAACAATAGCACAGACTCTTCAAGAGTTCCACCCCATTACCCTGGCTCCAATTTACAGATTATTCAACCCAGATAATGGGTTATTTTAACTCCCCAAAAAATGAAGTATCAAGGCCTAAAATGGTACTGAAAGGAAAGGAAATGAATGGATCCTTTCAGAAAATAAAATGCCAGGATAATTACTTTTTAATCTGTGAAAGGCAGAGTTCTCTGAAAGGCAAGCAGGGAGATCATAACTTCATGAGAACATTTTCTACTAGGAGCAAAAATCAGAGGGATAAAAAGGTTACAGATACTAGTGCTTTTGTTTGAGAAGAGCACTGTAAATCAACTAAGGTTTTGCATAATGGGGAAAATGCTCTCTCACTTTGTCCCTCATTTAGAAGCACATGGAAGTGTCTGAGAGCATCTCTCAGCAATCTTGGACACGGCAGAACAAATCAAAATGGAAAGATGTTGTGGTGAAATATCCTGGTGGTATGCCCAGCCCTTTCTTCTGGGGTATCTTGTCTGCCTCTTCCCCAAATGGTAAGTGTCAGTAGCTAGCTGTGATTTCAGCAGCTGCAAGAGCAGGGGGCAGAGTCTTTCAAAACTCCTAATCTGAAACGGACAGCATAACAAATTGAAAAGACAGGGAAGAGACACAGGGGAGGAATTGGTTGGCTCCATCTTGGAGAAGCTGTGCCATGCAGATGCATATCTTATTATTGGTGTGTTAGACGCCATGATTCACAAGCGATTATACTGCAAGCTATGCGTATCGCTTTAACTGTACAATGGCCACCACTTGTCTACCATGTGTTAGTCTATCTGGCATTACAGTAGCACATGGGTGGAAAAGAAGCAGAACCAACACCCTTCCAAGGGCTTTTAATTCTACTGAAAATTGCACAATCTTCTGCTAGACATTCTTTATCAGGTGCAATATCACACTGCTGCGTCACTGCTCAGCCCTATCCCCCTGGCTAATGGCATGTGCTCTTGGGCATGATGAACAAAGGAAAATTATTAAAGTAATATTGCCTCATGGTGTCCTTGGGCTTCTCCATCTGTCTGTCTGTCTTCTTCCAGCTGTTGTTTCTTGTCTCATACGTAGACCGTAAGCTCTTTGGTGCAGGGATTGTCTTTTTGTTGTTTGCACAGCATCTAGCCGGTGACGGGATGCACATCTGTGCAGCTCTAGGGCATGACCTGTATAACTTTTCTGTTCAGTTTTGCAGTGTAATTGTGTGATTTGATGCCAATTACGCTATACCAGGTTCCTTTGTGAACGCTCAGAACGTGTTCCACGTGGTTGCCATGGGGCCATGTTTCCTACAGCAACATGTATGTACAGATGTGAAGCATGATACAGGGTTCAGACTCTCAGGACTCTCTCTAGCACAGTGGCTGGAGGTTTACATGTCAAAGGGAATGCTAATACCCTCCCTGGCTCAGGTAGGAGTGAAGAGAATCTCACAACAGGACAGTGAGGGGAGGGGCTGTGAGCAGTTTGTTAAAACAAAGACACAGAGACTGTGAGGCGGGGGGAAGCTGCAGGCTTTCGGCCTGAGAAGACACCATCTTGCAACCAACTTCAAGCAAGATCAGGGCCCTGCCTGAGAACAGGCAGAGAATGGCTGTAAAACATCAAACAGCCGAACACCATGCGCATAATCTTGGACTCTGAGGTCAGTTTAGGTAGAGATGTTAGAGTAGTATGCGGTTTATACCCTTTATTTGATAGTGGTCACTCCTGACTCATTTATAGTAGGATTCTGCCTGGATTGGCCATGTTCTCACTTGAAATCGGACTCTGATCAATAAACTAGTAGTTGTTTTACCTAAAGCTGTGTGGTCTTTAGAGGGTGTGGATGTGGGAGGCTGGGCACAATCCACTTCTTTGTTAAGTGGACGGATTTGAGACTAAGGTGATTGGGAGTGGGTCCCAATCCCTGTAAGGCAGTGGCTCCCAGTGTAGTGTCTGGGGCTGGGTGTGCTCGCTGGGGGACCAACGCCTGTGTGGCTAGTGGATTAACACCCACTGCCTGGGACCAATTACACGCTGGTGGCTGGTGTGGACTGACTCAGGAGTGAGCGGTCACCCAGCAGAGTGGGGTGAATTGGGGTTCAGGAGCGGGGTTCAAGTGGTCATAGCAGCACACCAGGCTGGATTTGGGGAGCACCCTGTCACATAGCCCAATCAGATTTTAGTCCATGGCCTCAAATACAACCAACCAACCAGAGCTGGCCCAAGGTTTTTTGGTGCCCTGGGTGAACTATGGCTCTGGTGCCACCCTCCCCACATGTTATAAGAGATAACATATTAATATTTTTTTAAATAGAGAAAAAAATCACTTATAATTTGGTGCCCTTAAAGCCTGGCGCTCTAGGTGACTGCCTAGTTCATCTCTGTGGTTGGGACAGCTCTGCAACCAACTCTCAAACAAAAATAAAACTCTCCAAGTTAATGGCTTTGGCAACAACACAGGACCCTATTAAACAAAGAGAACAACAGACTTGTCTCTGCAACCTCAGGGTTCATTTGCCAGACTCTGTCATCATACTATGAATAATTGCATACTTTCTCACAAAAAGAAGATATACCTGTTATACACTTGGTGATAAGTTTGGGAATGAGGCTACATCATAGAGGTTTTGCCAATAGATATATGTCATAGGCTACCTGCAAGCAGAAGCAAGTAATTTAATGATGACACACCTCAAGAAAAATCCTCTCTTGCTGTGAAGCACTGATGATCTATGATCCAGCTAGGATTTCCAGCAGTTTTAGTCCTAATTTTATGGTACCTATGAGGATTTATAATATGAATCTGGGATATACCGTATTATACAAAAAAAGCCACTGTTCTATATCAGTTTGTTCCTATTACTTTTGCAAGTCAGCATGGCTACAGATGACTCTTATAACATTCTCAGGGTCTAGGAAGAAATGGTCTGTCACGATAGAGGATCAATCAACGGGACGCTTTCCAGGAGTATGGGAGTTAGAGCTTGTCTACAAGGGAAAATGAATTAGAATAGTTATTGTGCAATAACTCCCCCTGTGGACATGCTAATTCCAGAATAAGACTTCCTTTTTCTTATTTAATTTAATCTACATTGGAAGTGGTTTAAGTTAATCAGGAAAGTGTTTTTCCCCAAAATAAGTAGTTTCCCCAGGGGGACCTTTTCTGGAACAGGTAATGCCCTTCAAATTCACACCTTACACCACCCAAAATAATTTTCAAGTGTAGGCAAGCTCTTCTTGTGGAACAAATGTTATGGAAATGTTCCCCTAATGTGGTGAAGCCTACTAGGAAGATAATGTAAGAACAAGTTCACAAATGTTATGTTTTCCTCTTACACAAAGAGCAAAACTCATTCTGTCACTTTTGAGTGACCTGTTTCAGGAGAAAAACCACCCAACAATATGTCCCCAGGAGAGAACAGTGAACCTGATTCTCTGTTACTCTGCATTGGTACAAAAATTCTAATTCTATTTTACATAGTTTTTTATACTCCTTATTACGGGTGCGTCTACACTTGTAAATTAAGTCAACTTAAGCTTGCTTAAGCCAACTTAATTTACTCTGCCTCTATACTACACTTTCCTTAAGTCGACTTAAGGAAAATTAAGTCGACTTTACTCAACCTGCTTTTAAGTCAACTTTTGGCTTAAGTCGACTTTCTAAAATCGACTTAAGCCAGTGTAGACCTGGAGTAGCCCTAAGTCAACTCTAAGTCGACTTAGGGCTCTCCAGGACTCCCCCACTGCCTTCTCTGCCGGGGGGGGGGGTGGCACAGGGAGAGCCTGGCATGCCCCCCACAGGGCAGGGCAGAGCCCAGCCCACCCTGCCCCTATGCCCTGCCAGTGTCCCTGTCCCCCTTTGCCCCATTGTACCCAGGTACAATGGGGCAAAGGCTGAGCCCCCTGGCACTTGGCAAGGGGTGCCCCCCCTGCCACCATGGCCTGTCCCAGGTCCACCTAGCTCCTACAAGTCGACCTAGGCATTCAGTGTGGACGCTCTAGGTCAACTTTGTAGGGTTCCCCCAAAGTCGACTTAAAATTTAAGTGTAGACATGTTAAGTCGACTTAGCTAAGTCAACTTAAATTAACAAGTGTAGACATAGCCTACCATTGTACCTGAGTGTAGGTCCCAATGGAAGAATTTTTGATGTGATACCCTGCTAGTATGTGGTGCCATTAATCAAAAGTTGACCAAAAGTTAATCCTGTGTATAAGCAAAACAGAGCTGGTACTGGTACTGACCAAGGATGTACCTTGCTCCCATCAAGTAGCAGACATAACTTGCAAGCTCTGTAAAATAACAAGATAAGACTTGTGCAAAAAAATGTTGTAAATAAATGTGGAAAATAACCAGATGCACATGCCATTTACTCACTTAGCAAGTAAATGTATAAAAGCCAGTGCTAAGCCCCCTCAATCTGGAACCTCGTCGTCGGGGCAACTGCTATGTTCACTGCCACGAGTCATCGCTCCCCATTCTCTGCACCCGCTGTCGTTTAGCTGGGGTTCCCGTCTGCTGAAGGGGTGTAAGCATTGGTGCTTTCCTATTTCTTTGTTTTCTTGTCTGTATTTTTAATAAATGCAGTTTGCTTTTATCTTTTATCTTGTCTCCCGGTGTTGTGCTTACTGAACCCATCAAACCTTAGGACCTGAGCTATAGATGGTAGCTAGTGTCCTGTAACACTGAGCACTATCTAGTAGTACATTAAGTAATGGGATTACACATCTGTTATGGTGTCAGTTCTCTCATCCTTTCCGAGAGAAACATGTGGAGAGGAGTCCTGTGACACTTTTAAAGACTAATATCGATCGATCGATACTGCCACCTAACTAGACAGGGAGAGATGCCCCATAGCCTACTGATTAGATTTCTCGCTTTAACAGGCAGAATTACAGCAGTTGAAGACTGAATACACTCAACTAAATGCAGGGAGTGCCCTCCCTGAATACTCAGGACTCATTCTGCCAGATGGGAGCCTGCTGGATTCATTTAGTTAAATATGTGGTTGGCACCTCCCTCTTGCCCTCAAATAGCTTGGGTGATGCACTGGGTCCTGAACCCTTTCAGTGGACAATGGCCAATTTAACACACTTTTTCCTCACACTATGTCCTGTGAAAACGCTGCTGCATGATGTGTGCATGTGCTTACTAAAGCTAAAAAAAGATGAAATTACCCCTTTCTGGATCAAAAGAGAAGGAGGGATGATCAGCTGCGGACCAAGAAACCACAGAAAGGGAAAGCCAGCCAGCCACATGGTATTTGGGTTCTGTAGAACGTAACCATGTTCTGCTCTATGAGATTTCACTCCATCACTTGACTGTTGAGATTCATTTCATGTTTCCACAGGACCAGAATGCACCGACGTGATCTGTCACCATGTCAGCATTTGGAGTGCTTTGGCACAGTCTGGGTTTTCCATTTGTTCTTGATGAGCTCTGCAGTGCAGTATTGACGTGGTTTGGGTTTTGGCTGTAGCCGTTAGGATTGCATTTTAAAGTCCTCTTAGACATGGAGCATATTTTTTCTTATTATTTTTAACAGCATCTTATTTTTCTAAGTAGTGTAATTATTCCTTTTATTGTCCGACTATTTACTTGAAGTTTTGTGCTGTGACCTGGTCTAAGTCTAAACTGAGCTAGCTATGGCATGGACAGAGAAAACAAATGCCCATGCCTGCTAGAAATTAAAGGCACTGTTGCAATAAGAGATATATGCTTCTTTTCCTCACTTGATCTCTTTTTGCAAGTTACTTATAACTTCTATTTGGCCTATGAATTGGCTCAGGCCCAAACTCAGCCGGGAGCCAGTTACAAACATGAGCATTTTGGAACATTTGGATCCTGTTGTATCCAACTTTTTCGTGCTTTTTGGATGTATCAGGCAGCTGCAGGGAATTCTAAGTTTCCCACTTCAGCACAAAATGAAACAGGTCTTGATTTTAGAGCTCTGAAGATGGCACTGTAAAGATTATTTTATCACACCCAGGAAACAGGACAGGACTCCTTTCCCCTTGCCATCTGGATTAATGACATTGCTGGCCAGGCCTCACTCCCACCAACTTGGGTTCCTCTCTGACAAGGGCTACAATGATGTGTCCTGTGTGGAAGTGTTGCTATTCTACCCAGGGGCTGGGGGCCACTGGCTTCTCAGAACCTGCAGAAATATCCACTGCTGTGTGTTACTGAGAGGGACCATTGACCATAAACCAAGGGTCTCATTTGTAGCTCCAAATTCCCCCAACCAATCTTTGAAAAATTAGACATTGGTCACTTTCCATAGTATGTACCCAAGGATCCTCTTTTAAAGAAAATAAGTATAGCCCTTGAAGGAAATTGTCTAATGTGCTGATATCTTGCTGCTCTTCCTCTGAAAAATACTCTGAGCCTAACCGTGATACTGAATACAACATTGCTGCGACCTATTCCACGTTATTGCATCTGTTTAGTGACGGTATACATCCAGGGTCCCCACTGCATGCCACCATATGCTGCAGCACTGTCATTCACTGAGGTGTTCAGCTCACACTCGTATTAGAGAGAACAGGGATTTAGTTATCTGATTTTTCCTCTTTCCTCATGTCTGTAAGTTGCTGCACAAGTAAAAGAAAATGACCAAAGAGAAGTTGTATGAAGTGTACAGCAATAGCTAGGGCTAAATACACAAAACAATTGAATGCGGTTTTTAAAGAGAAAAAAATAAAGCAGCAATATGCACAGATCAAGATCTTCTGAAAGCAGTAAAAATGTCAGTAAATGTCAGTCAGTGGAAGGTAGGACTGAAGTATGGGGATGGCTTTTTATTTAGGCCAAAGGCCCTGTTTTTTTTAATTTAGTAATTTCTAAAACAAGACACTTCCCATTCTCTCTTCGCTCACTCTCAAACAGTAATCAAATCTCTAGTTCATCTTTAGTAAACTAATAGTCAACCATTAATGCTGCCTGAGGCTGAATGTTACAGTTCACGAAGAACGCAGTAAAATATTGCACCTTCCCAGCACTAGTCAGTGGTTTGTCTATAGTGGAAAGAAGCCAGAGGCCATCTCAGAAATGCTGGGTTTTAAAGGTGAAGCAACGGTTACCTCATGCATAACAGTGAAAGGGGATTCAGTCTATCATCTTGGTTTTTCTTAGCATTTTTGTTTTTAAAATGAAAACCAGACTGTACTTTAAGGAGTCCTGTGGCACTTTTAAAGACCAACAAATTTATTGTACTTTGAAACAAAAACAACAGGATGGTCTAAAAGTCTACTCCAGGATTTGTGCAGAAATTAGAATGAAGTTTCACAGTTTAAGATCATCAGGAATAAAAAAGAGGCAACTGGATCACAAAGACATTCATGCCATGACGCCAAGAAATAAGTTTCTCAAGAGGCTTTATAGAGCATGAGGAATTCTTGTAAATTGGACCTCAGAGCAACAGTGAGATAAATGGAGATACCCATTTGGAGAATTTCACTAGGAAATCAACTGCACCATTCTTTCTGTTAAAATACCTGCTCCTCAACAGATCAGATGCTCAGTTTTAAAAGTAGGTTCACCTCTGATGTAGTTCAGACATGAAGTTTGGACACTTCTTTTTGTGCACAAAGCTTAATGTTTGGTTACTTGAGACTCTGAAAACATAATTTTGGCCCCAAACCAAAACTTTGTAGATTACAGGTAGCTTTTATAGCTAAAAAATGAGCTTCCATCCAGACTCTGAAATGTTTGAATAACCTTGTGTACCATTAGAACAGGTCCAGCTTGATCTTCAGACTACAACAGAGACAAATATCAGGTGAAACTGACTATCTGATCTTCTGAAGACAGTGCTTTGTAGCTTTACCATTGTTGCACTGTTCATCCTCAAACAGACGACAGCCCGTGATTACCATATGAAAAGCTCCTTTATAAACAAGGAAGGAGGGAGTAGTAGGAAAAGGTCTTTAGCTCAGTTTAAAGGGTTTAACTTACAGAACAAGGGATTCATTGCTCTGTGTGTATCCAGTCAACAATCTCAGAATTTCTTAAAGCAAAATGAGCCAGTGGAGAAGGCTTACCAGCTTGTTACAAAACCATTCACTTTCAGGCTCCTCTTTTCCTTCCTAATACTCATTCCTTCATATTGAAAATCTCCTTTTCATCTTGATAGCATGATCACAAAAGCTAACCCCTGCTTTTCCGCATCTTGCAGCATTTGCAACATAACAAAATGTATACAGCTTGGCAAGCCTGAAGGAAAGTGAGGTCATCTTACCAAAAAGTTTATGAAGGCTGGACATGTTGTTTCAGATGTGACCTTCCTTAAACCTTTGGTTTCTAATGGGGAGGAGGAGGTGTTTAAACTGCTTTTATGCTGGAAAATTTTACCCCGATGCAGAAAGGCCATGCAAGCCAAATGACATGGTTCATATTTGGATCCAAGGTTCCTAACATTTGAAAACCAGGGTTTTGGTTCAGTCCCATCTCTAGTTACATGCTTTTAGGACTAGGGTTCATATTTAGTTGGGTGGCTCTGGCCCTTCATACTGGAGAAATCCTGTCGCTGAAGAAGCTCGATAGGTTTTGATTTCAAGGCCCTCCCAAAATAAAGTCTGGGTAAGGAGCTGAGACCCAGTTTAGAAAGGAACTTCATGCTGATTCAGAAATACCTTTTCCTCTCTGTTACATTTCAAAGATAAGCTGAGACACACTAAGCAAGAAAATACTGCACAATACAGTATAAACCTGGAAGGGCCTTTGGACAGCTCAAGTTATATCAGTTGATAAAGAAAAAAACTTTTATGAGATAGATCTAGCAACATGCTCTGTGTCCATAATGGTCGCCACCTGATCTCTGTACAAGACATTCATTTATCTGCAGAGCATCCATTATCCAGAAGAATCGCAAAGCACTGTGGAAACGAAGTGATATACTAATAGGCGTTCCATAACATTGTACAACATTCAAAGGGGAAAAGGGAAGTAAAGAATAATACTGTATCCAGCTGAAACTGTGGGTGTGGCTTTTAGGGAGACTGTAGTTACTCCAATTGAAACTTGGCTCTAGAGCTGAATTAATCCCCCTATATATTAATTCTGTACTGTACATTTATAGGGACTGATCCAATGTCCATTATAGTCAGTAGCAGTGTTTCCATTGCTTTAAATTAGCATTGGATTAGGTCCATAGGGAACGTAACCCACGTGAACATATTTCTCTCCTATATTCTGAAACTTCCCAATCAACCTCATATTAAAAATTCCTGGATTGTAATTGGAGGGGAGATGGAGTTGCAACATTCAGATACAGTCCTCAAACCCTCAGCATCTGGAAGGTGTTTAGATTTGGGTCATGACAAAGTCAGCTGCAAAAAGTGGCTCCACAAGCAGATCTCCAAGGCCATCTGGAATTCTGAGGGTGCCCTGATGATGGTGGTGGTTGGATCTGGGGTTGATTTAGATGCAGCTCTTGATACAGTGCTGTTCTGTTGCAAGAAATACAGCTTAAAGAATCAAATGGATGGTAACGCTTTTGATAAGATTACAGAGAAGTAAAGCATTAACATGACTAAGTATCATGTAGGTAAATTCCAAAGGGGTAGCCGTGTTAGTCTATTGTAGAAAGACAACAGAGTCTTGTGGCACTTTTAAAGACTAACAGATTTATTAATCGCATGAGCTTTCGTGGGAGAAAATCCCACTTCGTCATCTTCAAAGC
>ML685765.1:6403273-6424301 GCA_007922175.1 Pelusios castaneus
CTCTCTCTCTCTCTCTCTCTCTCTCTCTCTCTCACACACACACACACACACCTTTTATATGCTGTATGACATTTTGACATTTGGTGAATTGTGTAATTTTGAAATGATCTGATTTCTTTGTTGGAGAAAAGCACTCGATGAGCACAGATACTGCTTTCCTCATTAAGATTTGGCTCGCTTTTTATTGAAGTAGGGAAAGAACATGTCTCATATGCAGCACACAATGGATATCTAAAGTTTAAGTGTAAGCAGTCACTTTCCCTAACCTGCTCAGTCAACATAAGTCTGTACACTGTGCAAAATCCAAACTCACCCCTGTCAGAAATTAGGCTTTAGGAACAAAGGAAAATAACAACAAGAGAACAAATGTTTTCCCAGGCTCATTAGCTCCTAGGTCTCCTCCTTGTGGACTAGTCAGCCCACAGCCCAGTTCATCTACTTCCAGATTGCCACTCCCATCTCCCCTATATATGACTGAAGTAACTAATATGCAATGTTTCCTCAATGAATCAGCAGAATACACTTAATTCTTCCACATCAAGATCAACATCTGTTAACAGGGTGGAGTGGCGTAGGTAGACACTCCTATTACAATATATAATATATTTGCATAGGAGAGTGGAATTAAGGAACAGCATGTGAGAAATTTTGCACATAGGACAAATCTTATCCTGCCTCTTTAGTTCAAGAGGGCCTTGCTTGAAGTGCAGCTGGAATGGGGAAGGTGTGGGGAGTTCATACAGTGCCCATAAATCTCCACAGCTGCTCCTGGGGTGTCACTGTATATTTGGAGTTTGTAGGGGGAGTAGATCACAGTGCAGTATCTGCCACAATGCAATCTACCAGCCAGGTTCCAGCAAAGTGTATGTGCGTGGTATGCAAATAAGGCAGAGGAAGAGAGATAGATAGAGAGAGAAGGATGCAAATAAGGCAGAGGAAGAGAGATAGATAGAGAGAGAAGGATCGCCCAAAACAATCCTGAGTACATAGCTTAACTTTACATGTCGTACACTGAGGATGGCATTTGGGGTAAGACGATGTCATAAAAACCCATCCCATGTTGTCATCCTTTTTGCATTGTTAGCAGAGCAAAGGGTGAACCGCATTCAGACTGTTGCTTCCTTTCCCAACTCCCTGCACACTCTCACCAATTGGCTCCCAAAGTGCTCTCTAATGAGGGATCACAAACAGATACCGTAACAGGCCTGTTACTCCCTGTTGCATTTAAATATCAGAGCAGAGGAAGGGCATCAGCTTTCAGCCCAGCCAGATCACAACTGCGCCACTCTGCGTGATGTCTCAGAACCATGCGCTGTGGCACTGTTTCTCCATGCTTTTCTCCTGTCAAGTGACAACAGAGTCAAATGATCACATTTTTTTAGAGAACAATTTTATGATAACCTCAGATTCATTCTGTGCTGGGGCAGGCCCTGCACCATAACATAGGGAAGGCTTCCCAGAACAGGGTTTGGTTTCTTTGTTAGTCTTTAAAAGTGCCACAGGACTCCTTGTTTGTTTGGCTGACCTAGACTAACACAGCTACTCCTTTGGAACTTGTAAACATACAAGGAGCATTGTTAGGAGATTTTGAAGAAATATGGACCTATCTGGGGGAAACTTTAAACAGTTTAAAAGCTGCTGTCGCCACACAGAAAAACCTGGAGAAATATTATACTGACCACCAACTTATGCAGGGTCTGGGTGGCTCAGGGAATTAGAGTCTTGTAATGGGTCATTCAGTATTTCTTTTCTAGGTCACTGATTCCAGTCCACCCCAGAATGGCAGTGATCATTTCATACAGGGGCCTACGTAAAATGAATTGGCCTGTCTCAGTCTGTTTCCTGTCTAGAGAACAGCCATTCAGATCACAAAATACCAGGAGTGGGGGAGCAGGAAGAGTGAACTATCTGCTCAACCATAAAGGAACTACCTCTCTCCAGAAAAGGGTTAGCTGCATTGTTGGGATAGCAGGGGGGAAGTCTGCACAGCCACCTCTTTTGCAAATGATCTGTTAGTTCCGTATACATAGATCTTCATCTCCTGGGCTTTCAAACCAACTTTTCTCAAAAAGGCTATACGCATACTTAATGACTTTAAAGAGACCAAAACAATGGAGTGGAAGTGAGGTCCCAGATTCATCTAGACATCCAGGTGTGAGCAAGGCATATTAGTCTCACATCTGCTTATCAGCAGCCCGCTGGGTTTTGTCTCTAATGTAAATTTTTGTCTCATATAGAGTACACATGTGGATTAGCATACAGAACAGCACCCTCTGGTGGGACAAAACAAGTTAGCAACACCTCTGTCTGCTTTTTTTTGATTAGAGAAAACAGCCTAAACCAAGACCGATTTAAAAAAAGGATTGGGTTCTGAGGTCCTGTAGGAAAATTTAGGCAGCAGAGACTGTGCCACAGGTCACAAAAAGGCAGAGGGAAAGAGAGGAGTAAGACACATTTGATAACAGCGACCTAATAGAAAAGAAATGCAATCTTGCTGCCAAGGCCCTCTCCCTGCATCAACAGAAATAACAGTGGGACAAAGTGGGTGAGATGATATCTTTTATTGGACCAGCTTCTGTGGGTGAGAGGAGACCATATTTTGAGCTTACATAGAGCTCCGCATCAGGGCTGGGAGGAGAGTTGAAGGAGGGCTCTGTGTAAGCTTGTCTCACCAACAGAAGCCGGTTCCATAAAAGATATTATGTTATCCACCTCATCTCTCCAATATCCTGGGGCCAAAATGGCTACAACAGCGCTGCAAATAGAAACAACAGTCATTTGTAACTGGGAACCTCCTCAGGACAGAAAAAGATGCAAGGGTGACATCCTAAATCAGAGAGGGGCTTGACAACCACATGTGCTTGCATTATTATTGCTATTGGGGCAACTCCTAGAAGCCCCAAACAAGGATCAAGGATCTGTGATCAATGCTGTGCGTGCATGCACGTGCGAACACACACACACACACTTCAGTGCTGCAAAGGTCACATAATCTTCGCACACAATGTGGCCACTAAGAGGATCAATTCATTAGTATATTTAGAGTGCTAAAACATAAAGTTGATGGGGTCCATCAAGTATTTGGAGAGAAAGGTGCCTAAAAACTTCAGTGGAGCTTAAGGTTCCATTGATACTGTGTTTTTGGATAACAGCTAGGGTCTGCCATCTTTCCATCCATGCAACTGAACTGTTTTGCAGTGGAAAGGGAAAGCATGGTGGACTTTCCTCCCAAATCTTTCCAAGACTAAAGGGGACAGCAGCCAGTAGAGTTCAGCTGTTTTTATTCCTAAAGATGCAGCATTTTAGGATGAATATGGGAATGTGGGAGAGAACTGCCAAAGCAACCCAAGGCAAAGGGTTTTCTTAGGATGCCATCTGTCTCAAGCTGGCCCATTCCTTCCTATCTACCTGAAACTTGCCATGGTTCGGTTTTCAATATAGGGAGGGAAAGTGTCCAAAAAACTCTCAAACTTTTCTAAATCTTGATCACTCCCCAGATTTAGAAAACACATTTTACTGAAATTCTCTGGTCATCACAAACATATCACAGCATCGCATGGTGATGACATAGGACATTAGGGAAGGCCAGGCCAGCTCATGCTGAATAGGTTTGTTGCTATCATAGATTGCACATGATTTCCCTAACCAGAGTGGACTCTGGAGAACAGGGACTGGCTATACAATAAAATCTGTTACAAAAGTGTGTTGTTATAATTTGTTTGAATCTAACCTTCATGGATGAGATCAAAATGTGTTATGCTTGAGCAACAATTCTGAGATGACCAGAGAGGCAAGTCGTGTTATAATGTGATTTGATTCCATCCATTAACAGGTCAGACCCAGATACATCATAACATGGCCAGAGGTCCTGCTGTGTTGTCACGATAGCCCTCGACACAGTATATTTTGGAGGCCATAGACATGTCCATAGGTGCTTGGTATCAATCTTAGAGAGTGGACTAAGTATTAAGCTAGTGTGTGAGCTCAGAAAGTCTGCTGTCCCTTTATAAGTTGATAATGCAACTGCCATGGAAACAGGGGGCAAAGTTCTCCTCTGTCCACAGTGCAGATGGGAGCAGAGTTTGCCTCGGGCCTGAGCAAACAAAAAAATTTACAAAACTCAAATCCATCTAGAAGAAAATTCTCTCCAGCATCTCTGTAACTACACAAGACATCTTCTCCTGCCAACTTAGCTTAAACCAGGTTTCAGCATCTGTATATAGTATTTTTCCTTTTTATATGAGGACATTTTGTGAACAATTTGATGACACATGAGCATCCCCCCTCTACACACATAAGGCAAAATTAAGGTTGCAGGCCCATATCAGTGGTGTGAATGTATATAAAAACCTTTAAAAATGTTAGAGTAACAAATTGAAACACTAGAAACCCAGGAAAGAATTGTTCCTGGACTTTGTGGAGCCAACACCATTTTTTGTCATGATTTGCCAAGTGCTGCTTATGGCACAACTAAGACGCTGTGTCCCCCCCACAATGAGTATCAGCGAATGAGTTTTCAGAGGTGAAGTCTCGTCTGAAAAGTGCAACTTTAACTCTGCTTTGCTCGCATGTCCAGTGTCCAAAGTCTGCTTTTTATTTAAAAGGCACGCATTCCTCAATCTGTGCCTGTGACCATAACTTCACCTTAATATAGATTTTTTTGAGAGGCCATTTCCTTAGTTAAATTGTACCACTCCTACTCTCCTTTGGAGAGGAGCCGGTTTCCTATGGACCTTCTGGGGTGCACATGGGTGAATGCATCAGATTGTTGGTGAGTCTTATGAGACTTATCAGGGACATCACAATCCTATGAGATTTAGGAAGCTTATTGGTGCCCCCAATCCCTCCCCTCTGCCTCATGCTTACGGCTCCTCTGCAAGCCATGGAGCTTGGGTGATTATAAGGGCATTGTAGCTATGGGTGACAGTGGTTGGTGGAAAGGGGGTACAAGAGCAGAGAAGGTTAGGGGAGAGCTTAAGTAGTGCAAAGATATAGGAGAGGCGGGGGGAACCAGTCCTTCCTTGCCTTCTGCTACAGCCGTTCCTCCTGCAATCTGCAGCAGTAGGATTCCCCTGTGACAGGTGGCTCGCTGGTGAAGCAGCAAGAGAAATATTAGAGTTCTGCCTCTGCAACGCCATCATGTCCTCCTGTAACCCTGAGTGAGTGCTCCCCAAATAATCACATCCAGTTCAGAGGGTATGGCAGAGCAGCTCTATGACAGGAAACAGAAGAAAGAGGCTGAGCGGCAGGCTATGAGGACACAGGGATGAGTGCCTAGCTGGAAACAGAGTGGCAGCCAGGATCAGAAGTGCCCAGATGAGCGCTAGTGCTTCCTCGCTTTCTCCACTTGACACATATTTCTTGGATTGTTAAGGAGAAGCCCTGCTCTTGCAAGCCAGAAGCCCCAAAGTACAAGGAGGAAGAGGGGACAGCCTTACACACGAGCCTGGGCAAATCCACCCTTCTTGTCTAGAGAAGAGCAGTGCCACTAGGGCATGCCCAGAGATGACCCTCACCCCAAGCTTCGTGGTGGTGAAGTTATTTTCTTGCCTTTGATGAGCCCTGTCCCCAGCACTCAGACTGTAGACAGAGGGCTTAAAGTGTAAGGAGGAGTATAAGGAGGCTTGAAACTTGAGATCTCCAGTCAACCACAGATAGGTGCCATGTTCTTGAGCCCAAGCAGAGGACTACACGAAACCGACTCTCTCTCTCTCTCTCTCTCTCTCTCAATCCCTCCCCAGCCAACCCTCACTTCCTTCTCCTTTGCTACAAATAGGTGAATAAAGATAGGAAACATTTTACTTAAGTGAATAAATCTACATTTGGGTGGAAAAATCAGGAGGGTCCTGTTCAATTCTCTTTGGGTATGTCTACACTAGAAAAAGTTAAGTCAACTTTGTTAAGTCGACTTAACAAAGTGGCAAAACTTTAAGTTGACTTAGTCCATTTTGTTAAGTCAACTTAACTGGCCTTAAATCGACTTAATAAAGTTGACTTAAGGGTTACTCCCCATCCACACCGCCCTTAAGTTGACTTAAGGAGTCGACTTAAGGCTTAAGTTGACATAATGCGCAGTTGTTATTAAGTTGACTTAAGCTTTCATTATGTCGAATTTCTTAAGTCGACTTAATTAAAGTTCAGTGTGGACATGGAGTAATTTAGGTCGATTTAAGGTCCTTAAATCAACCTAAATTGCTAGTGTAGACATACCCTTTAAACTTAGTGAAAATTCTTCTTTAGCCCGAGATCTGATGTGTCACCTTTGAGGATATGACTTCACTGGATTTTAGAGGCAAGTCTAAGTTCAGGCTTACAAAGGAAATTCAGTTGCAAATTTACCTATGGATTCCCAAATTGCTGGAGTTAGCCTCTCAATCTGCTCATAGAAAAACTTTCTTTTAGTGATTAAAATCTATATTCCAGGGAACTGCCACTTTCCTTTTAAACAATGACTGAGTTGCACAGATCCAATATTTCTTATGCTCTGGAGTCTTCAGAATGCTTGAGTCATGCCTCTTGCTTGGATTTCTTTGGTCTAATATGGGAAAGGAGTCTGTGAATGTTGAAAATATTTTCCAGAGCTCTCCTTGTAAGACTTCAAATTTAATTCTCAGGCCTGGGCAAAAGTCCAGGGTATTGAATCCACAGAGGCTGAGTAAGTTTCAGAAGGAAATTAAACAGAATTTCTATAGCTCCTTCAACAATCTCTGTAAGTACCCTTGGACTGAGCATGGCTGGTTCCTGAAGTTACTTAGAAGGGTCAGATGCCATTTCCACTATAAACCTAGTTATACAGAGATTCAATAACTCAAATATTTTCAGTCATCTCTGTTGCAAGCTTGGCAAAAAAGCAAACAAGACATTGATTTTTTTGTCCTGAGAAGGGGGTGAAATCAGTAAGCCATCTCATCATTTTGTGTGGAAAACACAGCTATGATGTTTCAGATAATTTTTTAACACTGTACAAAAATAAGACAATTATAAAATGACAGTTTTATACTGTTCTCTTCTCCCTAAGTAAGCGAGAGAGTTATGCTCTTTGTATATAGATCAGCTTTGCCTTCAAGCTCATTGTGATATCAGCCTACAACAACAGTTCATTGCTAATTTCCACAAATTCCATGTACAAATCATCAATGTCTTAATTATTTTAAAGGGGTAGCTGTGTTGTTCTTGTTCAGCCAAACAAACAAAGGAGTCCTGTGGTACTTTAAAGACTTTTAAAATTTATAAATTTGTTAATCTTTAAAAGTGCCACAGGATTCCTTGTTTGTTTGGCTGAACTAGACTAACATGGCTACCTCTCTGGAACTTGTCAAATGCAAGGCACTGAATACAGCTGTTTGAAGTGGAATAAATTTGTTAGTCTTTAAAAGTGCCACAGGACTCCTTGTTAATTATTTTAGTTTAATTGCATGAGTGCAATTGGGGCACCATTATGGGTGGCTTCTTGTTCTAATTAAGGAAAGAGACATTTAAGAAAGAAAATGAATAAAATACTGAACTTAGAACAACACCCAAATGAAATCTGGTCTAGTAGCTAAGGCACTGGACTAGGAGTCAGCAGATCTAGCTTCTGTTCCTGCCTCTACCACTGACATGCTGCATGGCCGTGGGCAGGTCACTTCACAGCTTCTGTTTTCCCTCATACCCTGTCGGTCTTATCTATTTAGACTCAAGTTTTCAGACAGTGTTCTGTTCTATTATTTAGACTCCGTGTTTTCAGACAGTTTTCAGACAGTGTCTCACTGTGTGTTTGTACAGCACTTAGCACAATAAGGCCCTGATCCCCACTGGGGCCGCTAGGAGCTATTGTTCTTTTAATAGGAATTTTATTTGGCAACTTCTTTATTGGAGGACTGGAACGGAGCCTACCACCCTGACTTAACACCTTGTTAGGCAGTGACTGGTTCTATCCCCATAGTCACTCCACTCTTGACTAAATTTCCATCTGCCTTCTCTTTGGAATGAAGGATACAGCTGGGTGTACAAGTAGAGGCCCACTGAACAAGGGGTGGAATGGGGAAGTAAAGAAAAAGCCAGGAAAGTGGTTAGGGGGTCTACAAAAACAGGCTGGAAATGGTGGGGAGCACCAGTGCTCAAGGCTGGAATCCCGGGCAACAGGCAAGAGCTGATGAGAGTCAAGTGTGTCTTGGAGAATCAGGCTGGAGAGACAGGTGGCATAGGAGGCAGGGGTTGGGTGGAGCCCCTCTTGGAATGGAATAGGACCAGAGGGAAGGGCCAGGTGAAGCAGGAAGTGCATAGTGTGGGATATGAACCAATGGAATGGGTGCATAGCCGGATTAGAAGGCAATTGAGGGTGGAATTGGACAGGCCAGTAGGAAGCAGATGGCACTAGAGGCTGGCATGGGCAGATGTGGGTAACCCAGGAGTGGAACAGCTAAGAGATATTGGCAGCTAGATATAGTAATATATTGGAAATAGGCCGGGGGAGAGGTGACAAGGTGGGCTCAGGGAGAACCAGGAAGGCAACCACCAACAGCAGAGTCTGTTCCCAAGAGGCCTGCAGGCCAAACACCACCAAGAGATGGCAGGCCCCTCATTTTTAGCTGATCCATATCATTCTAGTATAGGATTTAGGCCAACCGTAGTCAGTTACACACAGCGCACCTATGGGCACCATTACAATACAGCACTTCTGTATTATGAGTTTGCTAGTCACTGCTAAGGACCTAGGTTTCATTCCCAGGAAAGTGGCATCTAAGGTGACAGTACGTTGCTACAATACAGTGAAAAAGCTCGGAGGGTCAAATTCCAGTGTGTGTAGAGAGAGTGATACACAAATCATCTGCAGACAGACATTTCCAAGAATGGTGACGGCCTGTATCTATACGTTAGTTAAATGCAGTTGCTTCCAGCTGCATGCAGGGGCTATGCTCTAGTCAGAGGGAGTACAGATTTGCAAGACAATGGCCCTTGATCTTTAGAACCCCTTAGAGAATATCCTTACATGGCTCACTTCATGATAGACACACTTGTTAAGAGACAGAACAGGGTAAATAGCTGCAGGCGACACATTTTCTGGTAGGATCCTACATACCACACCTGACAGGCTCCTGTGGTTGTACTGAACTGATGGATTCACTAGAACTTGCAGTAGAGAGTAAGTGGCCTAGCTCAGCATTTGGAATTTGAAACACAAAATCTGTTGCCTGTCATTTACATTTTACCTCTCTTCCCTCCCAAGACAGAACTGCGACTGCACACTTTAGAATCACTGATCCAGTGTTTAAACACATCTAACAGGGTGTTAAAGAAAGAGCTGATGAAGGAGCAAAAATAATCTCTGCCCCTATAATGTGAAATGTTGCCCCAGGAACATATAGGACAGTGGACCTGATATATACTGGCTTACACCGGTGGCAGAGAACGTCAAAATCTACCAGGATGTGGCTACAAGCAGAGTTTTCCCTCATTTTTATTTCATTGCCTTGCTGATCGGAGACGACTGCACTTACAAAGACCCTAACAATAGCAGGGGAGGTCATTTCACACTAGAGTTACTACACAGACTTAATTTTAATTTAGATAGAGATAAATGACATTAGCGTCAGACACAGGCTGTCCACAGCTTCACACTTGCCGGTGTGATGCATGTTTGAATGATGCATGTTTCTTATAATCAGCACTGGCACGTGCAGATGCCAGAGTGTCCCTTGGGACCTTGCCCACTTAGAAACAATCGCTATGGTAGAGGATGAATGTCTGTGAACAGCTGTGGTTCATTCCACCAGTGAATTCTCTCCCCATTGAATGCTAAAGGGTGCATGCCTACACCGAAGCTGCTGTCAGCTGCACACATAGCAGTGTTTATTTTAGCAGAAATGAAACAGCTACCACAAAAGACGAATCAAGCAGTCATCAAAGGAACCAAATGGCAAACAGACACGCACAAGGAAACAGCATCTTTGGAAGGAATTCACTCTTAATCAAATGACCAAGCTTCACAGAACCCCCTGCCTAGATTTTAGAATAGCAGAAGTAGCAAGAGGATTTGGCAGGCAGTTTCTAAAGAGAAGCCAAAGCATTATAAATTTCACCCTTTTCTCATTTGATTGGGGTTCTCACTTCCCCTTATGGAGAATAGGAAAACAGATAGTCTTGCAATGCCCTCCTCTCTTTGGAAGACTTGGAAATACCATTCTGGACTCAGATGGGTCAAACCAAAACTGTGGAGAAGAACTCTGGACTGTGTTGGAAGGAGTAGGGGACTGGGAAGGCAATGAAGATCTAGATCCTGGATTTGCATCTTAAACTAAAATCTACTTCAAATTGAAATGAAAAGTTACATTTTCTTCCCGGCCTAAAAGAGGTGAATATAAAATACCTCAAGTGGTTTCTGATTAACACTTTTTTTTTTTTAAAAGTGTGATGCTTCATTACAAAAGTTTGTTGAACAGGTTACGTCCTATGATAAGCAGTCACCAGTATGGGTGCTGTTATGGGAAACCTCAGCACATACACTGTGGTCTCGTGATAGATTTTTTATATATATATAAAACTTCATCTTAACTTCCCTCTTAAAAAATACAAACCATTCGCAATGTAACCAGAAATACAGAAAAATTTTAAGTTGCCTATTTCTGATACTGCAGACCCAGTATCTTTGAAACATATTCCTTAATTTACAATTCATTTGTTGTTCTTGAAGATTCATTTTGTTTATTAGATATTCACTTAACAGAGTTTAATCATTGCATGAATTTTCACAGAAGTGATTAATCCATTTAATAGGGACACAATGCTCAGAAATGCAGTATGTTCCCTTCCATTCGGTCACTGAGTTTATTCAATATTGCATAGGCTTTCAAGACATGCTGATGTTCCCTCACAGGTGGAGAGCATATAAACAAGAGTTTGAGCACAGATTTCTGGGTTGAAAGCCCTCTTTGAATTTCCCTTCTGCATGCATTGGATTTCTCTGATAATCAAACTGGACTTGACACTTGAACAGACCCAAAGCAACCAATGAAGTAGCAAGATTTTTGAGCCCTCATGGATTGCGGTGTTGTTCCAGACAGGTTGCACAAGGTGAACGCCACATAGATTATGATGTATAGATGAGTAACAAGAGGAGAGACTCTCCAAGTTAGAATGAAATTGATTAGAGAAAAAAGGAAGTCTCATTTCAAGCTCAGAGAAAAAAGGTTTAGCTACAAGATGCAGAAAAGTGTGAGCCACCAACAGAAACTGGCCTTAAGAAAAGGTGGCGGTTGCAAAACAGCAACTCTGTGTGGGGCATTAGAGGTGATCAAGGTGGCCTTTAACTAGGTGGGATGTGGGCAGCATTTCCTTCAACACTCATTGGCAACAGAAGCAATAGTAATTTGGTGGCATATTGCAATGGCAGTGGCCCTGTGCCTCTTCACTATAACATGGACTGAATGTGCATGTCTGACAACTCAGCTTTGGAGTGGATGCCACACAGATTTCATTGAAGTCTTTTTGAAATAGTTGCCCCCTGAGCAGCCTCTCATCCATAAAACCTGCCCCCAAACACTCCACGAATGGTTACCAAGAAACGCTGTTGGAAAGCTCTGAAAGCATTAGGCATTGGCTTGGCCTCTAATCTTCGGAGCCAGAAACCTTTTGTCTAATGTTTCTCTCCCCTGTAATTTAGTTTTGAAATACTAGCTCTTCCAAGAAAGCCACTAGGCTCTTTGCATTCAGCAGGACAATGGAATCTCTTCCCTCACTCCCTCAACCGTCACAGAGTGTCATTTTTTACTTCATTTTTTATTTAAACTGGTGTGTGTCCATGAGTATAGGAGTACAAAGGTTCAGTGCTATTCTTCCATTATATTCAAGATGAGAGATGAAAATTATTCCTATATCAGGGTTTACACTAGAAAAAGCTATTTTGACTCCAGTTTGAGATCCAGAACTCATTCATCTTCCTTGTCGTCTGGATACTAAGCGCTTTTGGCTGTTTTATGTCTTTGATTGCTGGTATTTCTGTGGCAGCATACACTCAAAGCTCACAGGCTTCCCTCCAGTGCAGAAAGCGCTCAGGCAGGGGGCCATATATTTAGAGCGTGCACAACTATGGGAACCTCAGGGATGCAGAATGGCCAGATGGCAAAGCTGTGATGTGAACAATGCCAGAGATCCTATCTAGTTGAATGGAAAACTCCCCATCCAGGCTGTTTGCACCACTTCCTCTGCTGCTATGGCAGAGCCAATATTCAGGGTGCCATTGACTGCCAGCACCTGACTGTGCTCTAGAGCTATGGAAGGAAGTTGTAGAAGACACACCGGAGTGAATGCTGACTGTGGCTTCTTTGACTTCTGCAGGCTTTCCTATGGGACAGGCTGCAGCTGTGGGTTTGGGGAGCAGGCGGCTTGGGGTAGTTCCTCCCATCTATACCAGGCTCTGCAACTTTTGCTGCACAGCACTTCTTTTGTGGAAGGGGCTGGGAGAAGGGGTTTGAGCATCCCACCATCGTCCCCCTCTATATGGCCCCACAGCTCTCTGTCTCCTTCCCTCTTTGCCATAGGCAACGGGAGATGGGGATAGCAGTTAGATGACGGAGCACATGAGCAAATGGTTTTCCCTAGAAGATGTGAGTGGAGCATTTGTTCCCTGGGATGTGGAGTCATCACTTATTGCCACCTCCTGGAGCAAGCACTGCCCTTCTTTACAGGAAGAGTTTCATCCAACATTTGACATTTTTATTAACCTTTGCAGTCTTGAATGAACTGCACCCTGAACTGTCCCCGTAATCCTCAGACCATGTCTCCCATCATAACACACAGCAATCTCCCTCCATCTTTCTTCATTGCTCCCCACAATGTTTTATCATGATGCTAGCACAGGAGAACCAAAAAGTGAAAGCCATTGTGGTGAAGAGTCAAACCGACATGCCAAAAAAACCGCCATACACCCCACACTAGATACAATTTCTTACCGTCAAACCCCCCCCAACAAAACATAGATATCATAAGCTAAAATTAGGTTCTCATCTGTGCAGTCAGACAACATACTTTCAACAAAAAGAGCCTGGCTGGAGTATATTCAGTCAACTTCCCCTTACACACAACAAAAAAGCTGCTGGAACTATGCCACATTGGTACAGCCCTGCAGATCCGCAGATATCCACATTATATCTGTATCCATGGTGATGCGGATATCCGTGGATCATTTTTTGCAGAAAAACAAAGCACTTGGATTAAAACTACAGATAAGCAGAGCCCTACAAATCTCCGGACATTTGCTTTATATCCGCGGATGCAATATGAATATTTGGGGACCATTTCTTGTGGATGCAGATGGGATGCAGATCCACACATTGGGCTGTACACATTGGACTACATTTTCCATTAGCATCAACTGGCATCGCTTGTTTGACTTCAGTGGAAGAACACTGATTGACACTGTGTGTGGATCTGACCAAACAAACGGAAAATGTAGTAGATGCAAAATATCTGACAGGCTAAAATGTACACAAATCCTAGTTCACGTATACTGCCTGTTTAGGAGGAGAGGGATGGGGTTAAATTACTTGAGCTGTACATATTTGACAGCACCACCTGAGGCTTGCAATAACCCTACATGTGTTGTACTGCCCAGCATCTTTACAGTTGAACAAAACTGTTTCCTTACCAGACCTTTTTTATGAGCACCCTCTGACTCAGGAAGGCTTCTCTGTCAGTCTGTTTTTCACTGATCTGTAAATTAGCAGGGAAAATAAAATAGGATAAGTTGATGTTAAAGCTCTAGGACACAGTGCACAGATTTCCTAAGGAATAAACAAAGGCGAGAGCTTGCCTTTTATAGACACGTGCCTCTCTGGGCCAGAGTCATATAATCTGCCCTTGCCAAAACTTCATGACATACTCAGCGTTTATGAGTCCGTGGAATCTCCACCTCAGTTACATTTCATTTAAAATTCCACAGCATTTTAAGTACTGTACTAAGAGAGATTTTATTACAAGAGGGCTGCCATAGAGGGACCCATTGTGAAAAAACAGTGATACTGTATGCAGAGGCTCTGCCACCCACCCAAGATGGCTTATAGGAGAATAGTCGTTATGTGTGGACATGTCTGAACCAGAACTCCAGACATGAATGCCCCCAGATTTTTGTTTTTAGGCGGGGTGGGGGGGAGTGGAAGTAGAGGGGACTGGTCTATGGGTATGGTCCAGCTCTCTATCATACAGCAACTACAAATTTCAGATCTATAAGCTGCCTGAGTATTGTGAAAGTTCAGATGTGGATCAGGCCTGTGAGATGGGGACCCTTTTCTAGTTATTTACACTGCCCCACGAGTGTACTAAACACAATGTATCACATATATCGGCTGGGCACCTGCCTCACACCTCTAGAGGCTCAGTCCTGCCATCGTTCACTACCAGAACATCACATGTACCACCATAAGTAGTGAATCTAAGTGGGACAGCTCACAGTCGTGAGCGCAACACCCTTTAATCAGAAAGGTTAGATATCGAAGACTCTAGTTTAGTTAAATTCCAAAGGGGTAGCCGTGTTAGTCTATTGTAGAAAGACAACAGAGTCCTGTGGCACTTTTAAAGACTAACAGATTTATTTATCGCATGAGCTTTCGTGGGAGAAAATCCCAATAAATCTGTTAGTCTTTAAAAGTGTCACAGGACTCTGTTGTCTTTCTAGTTCAGTTAGACAGTTAAACCTACCTTTAGCGTCATGAATCACAATTCTCAGGAACAATCATATCTAACCATTAGAGATCAATTGCCTTTGGTTTGAGGAAACACCTTTTCCCCCTTTGCATTAGCTGTAATGGCCTCGTAAAAGCTTGGAATTAACTTTCCCCATCTATAGATTTCACCTTATAGAGCCATCTGGTGAACAGCCTATTTGCTGCCCCCTGCCCCCACTGTGATTTAGCTGTAGATGACGTTGAAGCACGGCTTTAGTTTGTGTTTCACTTACCACGTACAATAGCAAATGTTGCCAATCCCTTCAACTGCCTGAATTTTTCAGAGCAGTGAGAGGATTTTCAGGGGATGCAAGTAACTTTTACTTTCAAATACTTCTTCAGCTGCCCACACCGTCTTTGGAGTCATCATGGCTTACCACCCAAGAGGACTGAAGTTCAGCCAGTCAGGAGGGCAAGGGGTAACAGGAAACAAGATCTGGCTGCCAGGGAGATGGCACATACTTCTCAGCGCACCTCGCACTTCGTGACCTAACAAAGCTTTAGTGAAAAGCCACTCCTCTGGGGCTACTGTCAAGTTGTATCACGTTTGACTCAGCAGTTTGCCTGGCAACACCCCTTGTGCCTTATCACGGTAACGTACATCGTGCCTACCCCGCAGTGCCTCAACATTACGTTAAAATGATCACTGGGAGCTTGTGTTGCAAAGCTAGTGGGGAGACCACAAAAGAGTTCTGGGTGCAGCTGTACTAAAAATAATTCCTCTCTGGGTATATCTTATTGAATTTTAAGATATGCAGACCACACTTTTTACCCTAAAAAATTTCAGACTCTGTCCTCATTAAAGGTGAGCTGAGAAATGGTAAAACCAATATAGTCAAGCGCCCCAGTAACACAACATTGGCCCAAACCCATCATTACTGACGATGGACTTTTTGTCTGACTTCAATGCAAGCCTGTGTGAGGAACAAGTGGTCAAACCAGCACACGCTGCCTGAACCCTAGCCGGATCCCACGGCCATGCAGAGTCAGAGTGGAACCAAGCTCCACATTCAGCAACTCAGTCTGTGCCTATGCATGTGCAGACTTTGACATCAAACAGTAGCATTTTAGGAAGCTATGAGACAGTTCATCCTGCATTACTAACTCCCAAACTCCGCGGCCTGAGACCCGGAACAAAAATGCCTGGGGAACACTGCTCACATGCTAACCCCTACTGCTTCAATCAGAGATTGGGCCTGTTGCCAGGCCCTCTACACCAAAGGAATTCCTGCCCCACAGAGCTTGTAATCTAGGTATAGGGCACAGCCAGAGACAACAGATCCAGCCGGAGCACGCGGCAACAGTGACAGTTCTAATGAGTGTAGTAAGCAGTGGTCACAACACACCAGCTGCCTGGCAAGGGGCTGCTCTGCTTAGCATTTCCAGAGTCACCAGCACTTGCAGGAGAGGAGCATCGCAGGAAACAAGGGAGGTACTGCTCTTTGGACGCTGCACTACGCAGTACATTTGTAGGGCTCTGTTGTGCCCTTATGCAGACCCATGCATCTCCCATTGCAGCAAACAGGATTACCAGTGTACATGCTAGGGCCAAAATTCAGCCTGTTGCACCAAAGTCTTCACGTGACCCTTGTTATTGAACCAGGACTCCAAGCAGTTTTATTTATTTATTTATTCCAACTCTGCCTTATATTTCCAAATCACTTGCTTACAAGAACCAAGGATAAAGGCTCAATACAGTGGGCAAGATCCTCAGCTGATGTAAACTTCATTCATGTCCATTTGCCTTCAGTGGAGCTGCAGCTATTTACACCAGCTCAGTATCTGCCCAAGTCCCTTTAAACCAAAGGCCATTGGTCTGATTTGGAAAGTTTTATTCCCCACAAATTATTTGCATTGGTATGAAAAACCTTGCCAAGTGTCTGTACTTGCTCTGCCCTGGCCCTTCCTATTCCCAGCACACAAACAGGCAGAAGAACCCAACCCATTGTCCTCAATATTTTTTCTTCAGCACAATGGGCCAGAACAGATTTTCTGGAGCTAAAGAAGCAGGAGCGGTTTGGCCTGGAAGCTGGCTCTGTATTATCTGAATCCCTGAGGATATGGAGAGATACGTGTGCTGTACTGAAGAGGAAGCATGCCCACAAACAAACAATTGCCTGCTATGTTTACACCAAGTGGATCAGGTTGCTGGCCTCCATAATAATAAATGAGAAGTATTTGGCACCCACTAGTGCCAGACAAAGCATGTTGCTGATCTCTGCATGGTGAGCATGATTCCAACAGCAGCAGCTGCCTCAACTTACCCCATTGCATTCTCCATCCAATTAACTTTTTAACCTTGAACCCAAGTTGCATAAGGGCTTCAGAGAGCTTAGCAAGAGATTAGGTTTAAATACCTTGTTATTTTTATTCTTCTTGTATATCTTCCCACTACAACAGCTAGGCCAGTCTTTGTAAGGAAGAGCTCAATAACCTTAACTGGCACATAATGGACCTGAATTTCCGAGTTTGTTGCCTCTGATTTTGTATCTGTAAATAATGGTGCTCCTGAGTGATGTTTGGTCCATTGAATAGTCATTCAAGTACCATGCACCTGATTGTGCCTTCATATCAGGTGGTTACACACCAAATCATTATTCAAATGCTGCTAATGTGCACCTGCAGTTATCTTTGGATGTAAAAACGTAGGCACCAACTGGGGGCAGAGCTGAGGTCCTTCTGTGGAACATTCTGTATGGAGTAATAACTTTGTACAGCACTTCTGCAAAGCTGTCTATCTAAGGGGTATGTTTGGCCTCATTGCTGGAATATCTGAGTGCCTCACAATCTTTCAGGTGTTTGTCTTAAGCTTCTCTGGGTGGTAGAGAAATGCAGTTTTTCCATTTTACAGATAGGAAATGAGGTGCAGAGACTACGGTTACATAGGAAATCTGTGGCAGACTAGGGAATTGAATCTGGATCTTCAAAACCTCAAGCGAGCACCCTAACCATGGACCCATCCTGGCTCTCAGCTAATAGAAGACTTACCAGACCCTGATTCTAACATCAGTGAAGACGGAGAGAGTTTTGAGATTGACTTCAGCTGCAACAGCATAGGTCCCTGAAAGAAGGCAAGAAAAATCTTTAGTGTTCCCAGAAATCAGGTCTGGGAAGTGAGGTTTTATCTTTGGTGATTTTAAATATTCTCTGGCAACTTGCCAAATTCACTCATGCATTTACACACACCCAGCCACCCACCCCCACACATGAAGTAATGATAGGAATTGCAAAAGGGATTTATTGCTGTATTTAGAATTTTTATAGTACTTTGATAGGATGTTATTCAGAAAAGCCAATGCCTTGGTTTACACTACCAGCGTATTTCGGAGGCAGTCAAATGGAGATACAAAAGGTACTTAAAATAACTTTTGTATCTTCCTTAGACTGCCTAATCATGCCTACTCACCGCAATGTCTTCAGTGTGCTGAGTTGATGAGAAACGGCCTCCCATCGACACAGCGCTACCCTACTTGAGGGGGTGGTCTTCAAGGATCGACTGCCTGTTCAACTGAGCGGGTCTTCACAGACCCGCTCAACTCATTAGGAAGATCAATCAGACTGAAGTCATGCCCAATTTCTCCATGCAAAGAAAAGCTAAAGAACTTTCACTACTACAGAAATTGCAAAGCAATCCGGACCTCTGATTACTCAGAGATGAAAAATGCCATTGTTCTTTGGCACAGGCTTAAAAAAGCATATCAGTTGCAAAAAAATGTGAACCAAACACATTTTAAGCTAAACATCAAGGGAACACTCTTATGTGTATGGGTGTGAATTTCACAGATTCATGTGTGTTCTTCTGAAGACCCTTTTCTATTTCCCTTTCAAAACAGTCCTCATCTCTTTAAAGGTGTCTGACGTCTTTGAAGACTGAAAACAGAGCTCCCTAATGTAAATTTAGCAGTAGCTCTGGAATGTTACCATGATGTAAATACCTCCTCTGCAACCAGACAGACTATGAAGAGAAATAACCTAATATGGTACTGCTTATGGAACTAGAGTGTCATGAATGATATATACTGTCAGAGTAAATGCAAGTTTTCAGCACTGTGCTCACTATACAAATTACACCAGAGAATCTTTCACGTCCAGCTGATCACCCTAAATTTTCAGTACAAAATTAGTAAGAGGCCTGTATTTGTACTGAAGTAGCCCAGAATGACTTTAAAAAGAGCAAGACTGATGATCAGATGGCTCTAGAAAATTCTGTCAAAGCCTCGTCTAAGGTTACCAATCTGTGTGTATGGACGGGTGAGAGAAAGTGTTCTACTTAAGGAAAAAAAGTGAGGAGTCCTGTGACACCTTAAAGGCTAACAAATTTATTTGAGCATATACTTTTGTGGGCTATAAGAACCTACTTTGTCAGATGCATGCAGTGGAAATTGTAGTTTGTTAGGTATATACACACACAAGGAAATATAAGGTCTATATACACTTCAGGAAAGATGACTGTGTAAAAAGTGAGGAAGAGCATAGAGGAGATGTACTGATTGTGAACTCGGTTTAAGATGACGAACCCATGCAATGGGGAGAAAAAAATTTCAAAAGTGAATTTCATTTCTCAGACTTGCAAAAGTGGCAAAGAAAAAACTGAACAGCTTCATCCAAAAGGGTATCCACCTACCTTCATCATGGTGATGATAATAAAAGAACTCAGGAAAGGTTATTTCTGACAAGAAGATAGAATACCCTTTGGCCAAGTACAAATTTATAGAGCTTGGTTCACAGTACTTAGGAGTTCTGCTCTGACTGTGACCCTTCTGTCAACCTATTCTGTATCTAATTGTAGCAGCAGCTACTCACAACCAGTGCAAGGCTGTCCTTGCTGGTCAACCACAGCGGGATCTGGAAAGTGCTGGAAGAGGGAAATCTCAGAGAAAGTGGGATAAACAAAGCCACATGGAATATGCAAAGGATCCTGTTTGCTCAGGAGACCAAACACAAAAAAGGCTGTAGCTGCTGCTTTAGAACTGGGGTACCCCAGCACTTGCCAAGTAGCAACAGGCAAGACAGATGATCTTGGATGTCTCTGACAAGCAACACTACACACATTTGCAAAAAAGTAAAAGGGAAATGAAAAACTCCCATGTGCCTAGGTCAAGTGATGAGTTTGGGGGTTACTGCTGCTGCTACCATAGCGAAACCAACTGAACCAACAGAGGAATCAAACCCTCCTTGCATTGTTCTTGGTCAACAAGAATAACTAGAAGAATAGTGAAACTACCGTATATAGGGAGACCAACGATGGAGATTATTGGGAGAGGAAATAGCCAAGGAGAAACATTAAAAAATGTTCAAAATATGAATGGTGGGGAGGAGATAAATCGTATGCGTGTTACCATCTCAGGTCACAAGAACAAGGAAACACGCCACAAAATTGAAAAGCAAGTAAATGTTAACTGATAAAAGGAAACACTTTACAGCACTTATAATTTGCCTGTCAAAGTCACTGGCATATGAGAGGGGCCACTAACTTAGGAAGAGGTTTACTTGTGTGTGGGTAAAGAAAACATTTAAAGTAACATTCCATAGGATGTGAACAAATCACAAGGGATGTAAAACCCTCATGCTTCAGCTCAGAAACCAGCTCTGACTGATGAGGGTTTGGAATATCCTGTGCACAGGGGAAATTCTTCCCCTTCATTTGTTCATTACAGAGTTTCTTGTACTTTTGTCTCCAAGCATCTGTTAGTGGCTAATGCTGGAGACAGGATACTGGACTGTACGGCTCACTGGTTCAATCCCACAAAGCATTGCTTAATGTTCTGCAAAAAAAATTCTGGCATACTCCCTGCTGAAAGTGGTTTTTCTCCTATAAACTACACAACCCTTATTTTTCCCCAATTTCTAGAGAACAAGCTGAATTAACAACGCAAACTCATTTCTTAAACTCAGCCAGTGTGGTTCAAGTGAAAATTTAGTTTTCTTTGCCCAGATTCCAAGGATGTTCCTTTCTGGTCTTCAAAAGTATAGCAAAATACCGCATTAGGGAGCAGAATGCCTTGACTAAAGGCTAGCCTGCACTAGACTAGTTGGCTGGGATTGAAGGAGGATTTGCAGCCGTAGCAAAGAGAGAGCTTTTACTGGCCTAAGTGTCCTTTTGCTGATACAGCTTCTATCAGCTCCCTGAATAAAGAGAGTTAAACTGGCAAAACCAGTTTTTTTTGCCAGCATAATCTACTCTAGGGCTGTTGCCAGAGTAGAAACGTTGATAATAATAGTAAAATCACAACAGAGTCTTGTGGCACTTTTAAAGACTAACAGATTTATTAATCGCATGAGCTTTCGTGGGAGAAAATCCCACTTCGTCAGACGCTTTGAAGATATCT
>ML685765.1:6429301-6457276 GCA_007922175.1 Pelusios castaneus
ACATCTCTTGCTAGCTGCAACTCCAATTGTCCTTTGGCCTTTCTGATTTGATCCCTGCAGTCCCGAGCAATATCTTTATACGCCTCCCTTGTCATCTGTCCAAGCTTCCACTTCTTGTAAGCTTCCCTTTTATGTTTCAGCTCCCCGCAGAGTTCCCTGCTAAGCCACGCTGGTCGCCGTCCACATTTGCTGTTCTTTCTGCACATCGGAATGTTATCTTCCTGTGCCTTTAACAGGATTTCTTTAAAATACAGCCAGCTGTCTTGGACACCTTTCCCCTTTAGATCAGCCTCCCATGGGACCTTGCCCATCAGCTCCCTAAGGGAGCCAAAATCTGCTTTTCTGAAGTCCAGGGTGTGTGTTCTGCTTCTTTGCTTCCTTCCATTGATCAGGATCCTGAACTGTACCATCTCATGGTCGCTGCTGTTCATAGTGACTCCCTCAGTTACTTCTCAAGTCTCTACCCAGGGGTGTCAAATATGCGGCCCATGGACCCTATCTTTCTTCTGGCCTGTGACTGTGCTCTACAGGACCACACTCCCTCCCTAACAGATAGATAGTGGTCTCATGGAGAGCAGTCTTGCACACACAGCATTCTGTGATACTGCCCTAGTATTTTGATTTATGGTCTGTACGGCCCACGAAGTTCATTTCAGTCAAATGTGGCCCCCCTCAGCAAATGAGTTTGACACTCCTGCTCTACACACTGATGTCTATGGAGGGATCTCCAGCTAACTTTTGAACAACAGATCTTCTGAAAGTCTTTAAGAGCTCTGAGCCTGTGGCTTCATTTTCTAGAAAACTGAGTATTATCCGAAGCACTTTACTGAAACGTTGACAATAGCAGCCATTGGATCCAGAATGTTTGTGTGTAAAGATGATGCAACAGCTGATTCACGTGCAGCAAGGATAGCAAGTTGGGGAAGTGCTGAAACCCTGATTCAGCATTTTGTTTCTTATTCCAGGGAGAACAAAATTTCAAAACCAAGAGGACTTCCTAAATCTCTCCCATTCTTTTTAAGGATAAAGGCCGAGTCCATAAAACTTCCCTTACGTCTTCGGACAAGTGATTTTTGGCAGAGGTTTGGGCTGAGAGCTCTGTAGCAGGAAAAGCAGTTTTTTTTTTTCAACACTGCTCATAATTCATGAGCAGGATTCCCTGAGCATTGCTGCTGGACAAACCAAAGGATTTAGAAACGTTGGGGGAATCCAGCCTTAGAGAACCACCAGACTCCTTCAATCATACATTGCTTGCAGACTGTCATGGTGGTAAGAGGATTGATAGCAATGGGGCAGGAATAGCAGCAGTAGAGGCACAGATTAGCCATGTTGAGTACAAACCTGACTGGAAACAGTGGGCACACGTGCAACACAGCCGTGCATCTGGTGCCATGCACTGCACTATTGTGGTTGCATTGGTTTATACTCACACTAGCTCTGAAGCCTGGGAAAGGGGTGAGCTTTCATACCTGACCCCAAATGTCTAAGTACCTATTTTTAGCGCAACATGTAGAGTCCTTTGAGCCTGAGTCTGTAGATCTAGGTTCTGGGACTCACTGCTTACCACGTAGACATACTTTTAGTTTCTATTCAATAGCCCTAGTTTCTCTCCTCCTCTTCACGTTAGACATCAGTGATGAATGCAGCACATTCCCCGACAATTCTGCTGCTGTGGAAGAGAACTGGACTTGCAGCAGTCCTAGAACCTTATTGCTTTTCAGCACATTTTAGGAATAAGGGTTGGATGAAGATGCTAGGTAACAGTGTTTATGAATAGATGTGCTTTTGACATGCAGTAATCTAAAGAAACATTTCAGGAACAGAACCATCATGTGTTCACAGCCATCTCCCCAACAGCTGATTTACTGTGATGTCGACCTTCAATCCTTTCAAGCTAATTCATGTTAACTGTGTTTACAATGGATTGAAAATTCCCATCCCTTTGTCACTGCTGACACTTTAAGATTAGTAGATACTAAATCCAGAGGAAACATTTAAGAAATTTGCTCCCACATAATGAACCAAAAAAATACCAGACATTTTTTGGATGTCTGCTATCGCAGAAACCAGCCAAGGATGTTATTTTTCTTTAGCTATTCAGCTATTTAAAGGTCTGAGAAATGAAGTCATGGCTTTCAACATACTTTGATTACCATATGCTTCTGTTTGGTCTCCAAAGGTGGTCTTGTGTTCCTGAAAAATGGAGAAGTCTCAACAACCTTTACCCACTTGTCTGTAAGATCAAAAGCATTGTGCAGCAAAATCTAATTTTAAACATGACCCCTTTCTCTATGGTTTAGCAATCTAGATCCTTCACCACGACTTGTGTGTCATCTCAGCCCCAAGTTCCTAGTGCAACACCCATGGAATTATAATACAAGACCAGACCATGGGGCTCCTATGTCACTCGAGCATTCTGCATGGTTGTCGATGTTAACATTGTACATACTCACTGGTTTGTTACTGATAGACCACTGTCCAGTTCTTGCTTGAAAATAAAGACCTGAAAGTCATCTATAAATTTTCATGTTTAGCTAGCTGCCTAATCATCTTTACGTGATAAGAAATTTTTAGGCAGTTAATAAGTAGCCTGAAATTCCTTTGTATTGTGTCTTGTTCTGGAATTTGCTGGTTATATGGAAATCTAAGTCACAGAACTGGATTCAATCTATTTACAATCTAAATAGACAAGACAGAAATGGAAAGGGGGACTGGACAGGACACAAGAAACAAGTTGAATGGGCTTCAATCCCTTCAGGAATCAGTCTATTGGCATCTGACGGTGTTTCCTCTTGTACCTTGCTATGGCATATACAATATTACACAATAGATGTTTTCAGACCTAGAAGCAGCGTAAAGAGTGGTCCTGCACTGCCATTTCTACTAAGGTAATAAAGTCCTCTTAAGTCCTCTTTGCATTTAGCCTGCATCCTCTTTCTCAGGTGATGAGGATTTGGCCAAATGAAGAGTGATCGCTTGTGACATAATATGAGAATAAAAAAATAGTCCTTGGTAACAAGGGACTGCATAATAACCATCAATATAGCCTCACAGAACGTGTAGGAAGATTTGCACCTTTTGAAAGGTACCAAAGACCATTTCGAAACAATGAGATTGTGACGAGGAAGCTTTTTTATGGTTCAAATGGATGGGCTGAGAGACCTTGAGCCATTCTGGGCATGTCTGAGGTAGGGAAGGAACATGTGACACTTGACTAGAATAGACTACTGCCTCAAGAAGTATTGATACCATTGCGTGATCAGTGGAGACTTTCAGAGTTGGCTTTTAAGCCCAAGTACAAGCAGTCTTGTAAGAAAGCCAGCCGAGCTGGGACACCTGATTTCCTGGGGTAGATCTTCCTATATCTTGGCACTATGAAGATTTTTGCACACAGTCTTCCTAGATGAAAATATGCTCTCTGCAACACAAGATGCAGAGAGACATGTAACTGCTCCAGCAGGTCAAAATGGTCACAGAAATATTTTCAATATAACTAAATTTCTTCCAAGAACAGAAGAAACACAGATTCAAAGGAATCTTGGGAACAGATTTGTGCTGTTTTTAATAGCAAAGGCTCTTCTTATCCATGTGTTTGAAATCTATTTTGTGTGCTAGTGAGACCAGTTTAAGCAGATCTCAATATAGCTTTTTGATGAAGCAAAGGTTAAAAATATTGCGAGAAGGCACCTCCTTCATCTCCCCAGACTTAGCACTTTCCCCTCTGGTGGTGATGGGGGCTGCGGTAAATCAGCCGCACTCTGGACAGTGTTGGCTTTCTCCCTTCTGGGTTTTCTTATCAGTATGTTTGAGGCAGGCCTCAGAGCAGCACTAACAAGGGATCATCCACCAAACAAGAGGAGACCAATTTATAAATACAAAGCCAACGGGGGTTACCCTTCCTTTCCTTTTCACCTCACTGGTGCTGTGCTGTTGTTGGCCCTGGGGGTGTCAGTCCTTCCTTTAAACAGGGACTCAGTTTTGGTGGTTTCCCCTATGGGGAAGAAAAGCTGTTTCACACTCACCTTGGAGAAGCTATCTTCTCCTTGCTGCCCCATGCCTTGCAGCAGCTTGTCAGTTTCCCTCTCTTCCTCTCACCAGAGAAGGGGTTTTAAAAGAGCTCAGGCAGCTCTTAATTGGACTCAGATGTCCCTAACTGACCTGAGATAACCAACCCCTTCTCAGCTTTTAGGAGAAACGGCCTGTATCATCAGGGCTACACCAGCCATCCAGCCTGACAAGACTTAGCTGCGACTAATCAGAGAGCGCAATCCTTCTGTTTACTTACCTTACTTATCAGAGAGCAAAATTCTGTTCCCAGTGGGAAGCTAGCGTGAGTAAAGTGAGCAACCGTAGACATGCTCCTGCTCCCAATGAATTCATTGATTTCCAGAGCAGTGGTTGTGGTTTGACTGCAATTTGTAACTGATGCTGTTTATGTTTTTCTGGATAAAATGTAAACATAAAATCTTCTCCCCTATTCCCCTCTCCTAACACACACAAATTTTGGCATCTGTCTGTACGTGGAAAAACTTCCAAACACGTACCAACTTCCCAGGGAAGAAAGCTGGCCAAAATTAGATAAACCCAGAGAAATGCAGGTTCAGATAAAAACATAAATAAAATACAATAAAACTTTTAGCCTAACTTCTAAAACACAAGACAAAAGTTCACACTGAGTTTGAAGTGATTTTTTTTTAAAGCTCACTTGATCTCCAATGCTTTTCTGCCTTAGATCATACCCGCTGTTTAATGTGTAATGAAAGAGGTCCCAGGGCTCAAACAAATTAGGTAGTGGGACTCAAGCAAAATTTTATTTTAAACTTTCATAACTGACATGGCAAGTTTAGAAGTGCTGGGGTTCATCCCTGGCACAAATTAAGCACTGGCTGTATCTTGAACGTTCATTTCACAAAGACTGGATTTCTAGAAGTCACTCAATACCAAATCCTGAAGTTCTTAGCTGTTATTTAAACAGTGGCTCCACAAGTAGTGCTGTCGTGTTTGGCTAAAGGTTAGACATTTACTATCCACTCAAGCATTACATCGATAGGTCAGAGTTGGGGTAAGATGACCAAATGGCATCTTTTTCATACAACTCACAACCTTTGCAGAGAATGCCAAAAAGTCCAAAAATAACTCTTCCATTGCCATAGAGAAAATGCCCCAGCATCTTTGTTAAAACATAGTGCCATGTCAATTCCATTATTTTCCAAGAACTGCAAAGAAGGATATTTAAACCAGGGAAAAGGCTTGTTCTTACATAGCTGCAAGGAAAAAATGAATCAGAAGAGGCAGACAAGCAAGAGTCACTAAGCTGGCAGTAAATGTCTAAATCTCACAGAGCTACAGAAGATTAAAGGCACTTGTGGATAAACTTTAAAACTGGTATTGTGGTTAAAACTGCTGTGCCAAATGGCTCAGTGCCTCAGAATTCTTGCAATTAAGTTTTGAATACTCCCTTGGTAAAGTGGGAGGCTGATTAAAATAAGCTGCAAGAACTTTGTCAAAAGGATTAAAGCGGCCACTTCCCTTCCAGCAGATTCAGAGTCTAAGAAAAATGCAGAGTTGGTGCCTTCTGCAAAAGCTGAAAGCGAGGACTGAATCCAGTGACTTAGAAGGGCTTCATATGAAATGAGGCCAAACCAAGACAAGGCGCACAAGAGAGTCTTGCAGATTAAAAGCAATTTTGGAAGACAGGATGTTTGCTTAAAGAGCTGGCAGTTAAAGCTGGAGTTGTTCTTGGCATCAATCACAATCACTGTTTAAATACTTTTACTATATACATTACAAGGAAAGAATGTGTTTGATTCTGTGTACCTGCCCTGATGTAAAGGGGGATCACAGGGACTGGGGCTGGTCCATGGTCATTGAAAAACACTGATCTAGGGTCTATTTGTTCAATGGAAAAGGTAATTGTGACAAGCATGATAAAAAGTAGAATGCTCTAGGGCTGACTTTGTATTCCTTGAGTACTCGACACAGCCAATTAACAGGAATTGGGGGTGCCCAAAATTCCTAAATCCAGGCATTCTCTTCCTCTCCAATAAGCCCATTTGGCAAATCACGTAAGCATTTACTAACCTTTAAGCATGTGGCTGAATCCCACTGAAGTTAATAGGACTTAAGCATGTGCTGGAGTTCTCTGCTGAATTTGGGCCTAAATACATTTTATATTCTGTAAGTGCTAGTAGCAGTATTAGCTGACACTAGATAGGAGGTAAGTTTAATGCATTTATTGTTAGACTGGAAAAGAAACATACAAGATAATCAAATTTGAAAGTATTACTGCATGTGTTCATACGTCCATCACCAGTGAACCTAGGCACTCTCCATGGCTAAAATTGGTTCATTAATATTTCAATTTATGCCAATAAATATTTAGATCAATACAATGCAACATACATCTCGAATGTAATTACCAGGGAAAGATCATTACTAACAAAATGTAACGATGGGATGCATACCTTTAATTAGTCAATGACACCTTACTGAATGCCAGCAATGGTCTTAAATATTTCAGGAACCTGCTAACCCATGTCTGTAGAAAGTGAAGCACATCCTGGTAATTATTCCAAAATAAAAGGATTATATTAATGCTTTAGGACTATTGGATGTTGCATCTGAACCAGAAATGCAACTCTCAAATCTAGCACTTGGGTTGAGGGGCAGGAATTACCTGAATAACTTCCTCACTGTACTAACACAGTATTAACAGTTTTTCATATGTTCTGAAATGCTGAACATACTACGGCTAACATCAAGATAACACTACTGTGGTGAGAAAACATGAAAAGATTTCATCTCTTACAGGTGCAGGGTTTCATCTTGGCTGCATGTTGCACGCAGCATTTTGAATAAAGAGATTCAGACTCAAAAGGAACTAAGAGGTGGGTAAATCCTAAAATAATCCTTTTTATTGGGTTGAACTTCAGTTTTAATGCATGTGGGTGACCAGGATACTAAGCTTTCAACAAGCCAACAGGCCCAATTTCTAAAACAACCCTGTGTTTTGAAGGAAATAATTAGCGGACTTGCACAAGTTTAAGATTTAGTGAGCAATTCAGTTGAGGATGCCAAAGGATGAACAGAATCCAGCTCCCTCCCCACAGTTGTGCAGAAGTAATAGGAGGAAAAGCAAACAAACAAAAGTTATGAAAAAAACTTAAGTCAACAGAATAGTAAAACCTTTAGTGACAGGAACTTAAACCTGAGGAATGAGCCTCTCCTGAGTCCAAGACCCAAGCTGAGTGTGCTGGCTTGGCATTTAGAAATGTTCTCTTTTTACACATTAAGCAGAGTCATTTTAACAGCCATGTGCCTTTCAATCTTTTTCTTTTTAAATTAAACACATTTTAAAAATAAGTTTGCCAACAATATGGCCAGCGCTTCCCACCCTATTCTGTAACACTAATCTGACCACTACTAAAAAATCTATTTCTAAAATCCTTCTTCCCCAAGTGGAGCAAACAAGGAAGGAAGGAAGGGAGATTACCTACTAGCATCAATACCATGGGCAGATCTCCAGGATAATCAGAACTTACTGCTAGCATCAGAGGTAGTTGCAGTCATTACAACTTCAGAACTGATGTGAGCGACAGTGGTGTAAATATGGTCACAGCCAAGGAAAACAGCAAACTTCCTTTTAGTGTGGAAAGAATTGTTACTATAAACAGTTCCACCATTTACAACTACACACACTTTGCATGCACATTTGCATGCAGGATGCTGTGGTACCATCACCATATAAAATTTGACCTACAGAAGTCCTGGGTGAAATGGAAGCAGTGTTATATATAAGAATCAAAAAATAAAGACCCCAAACATGCTCCAACTATTGGCATATGATGAACGTCGTATACCACATTTATACATAGATAACACTTGTTTACTTCAAAAATGTGCTGAAGGCTCATTTGTGTCTGGCTGATATTATGATGTCTATTCAGCATAGCTGGAAATTAATTCTTTCCCTCCCCCTGCCCCACCTTCCACAAACTGATAAAGATGCCACATAGCTTGGATTCAAGGCAGTGTGAACCTTTCCATGCCAATCTGTGGAAAGGAACGTGAAGTAGGTCAAGCCACACAAACACACGCATGCAAAAGAAAGGTGGTCATTCCTTCAAAAGTTTATTTTTGGTGAATACAAAAAATATTTTTTTACGGCCAGATAAATAGCATACATACAGTGTAACAGCATGGCTAAACCCCTTCATGCTTTTCTGTGTGGTTAAAGCTCTGTAAGAAAGTTGAGCTACAGAACAAGAGCTCACACTCACAAATTCCAGCACAACTTGCACACCACTATAAAACTGTCTCACTCAAAAGTTTCTTCAGATGCAATTATATCAATAAAGTTAGTAAATTTCAGATAGAAAAAAATCCATAGTGGTTTGACTTTTCAATGCAACATAAAGGCAGTCCTAATTACTTACAACTCAATATATTACTCTAGTGATGGACAGACATTCTCACTTGCCAAACTAAGTGTCTTTCATGAGACCCTGTTGCCACGTGCAAATGAAATAAAGGACATGAAACAAATGTATCATGGTTTACATCATGTTTCTTGGTTGCCTTATAAGGCAAGTTAGACTAGAACTATGCCATAGGTTGTTAAGACGTGCATAGTAAAGTTTGCCCGCTCTCTGCTATAGGTGGATAGGACATGTAATCCTGTTGGTCAATGCCCAGCTTAGAATGATTTTTTGTTGCTGAAAGACAAAGGTTTACTTACATTTCTCTGGTTCAGAAAAATGGTAGCAAAGATTTCCTATGCTGCTTTTACCCCATTTATTATGAATTGTATTCTTGTACTGGTTAGTGTTATTTGGGATGGAAGAGAGAGAAAGTCTACACATCATGCTACCAGTCCACATCTCTGCTAGGTATAGTGAAGTTCAGTGAGCCCATTATCTTCATCTGTTTAGAGATTTTGCATACTATGGCATACTGCATCAACAATGTTAACACCTAACTTGGTCCGATTTCACTGCAGCATTAGATAATGTGTTAAGTCTAGCATAAATGTTTCTCTTACAGTAATCAGTAGTAGACAGGTAACATGTATTATGTAAACAAAGTATTGACTTTGTAGATGCTACGCAAGTTCCATTTGAGAATCAGAATTGTGTAGTGAGTCACAATGTTGGAACAGGTATTAACAAGTGAACATACTTCTGAGCAGTGTATTTCTCTTTTATATTACTGCAAATACAGAAAAACAAGTTCCAGGATTAGTACTGACTAGGATGATGATCAGAGTCTTCCAAATTTCTATGTAAACTCACAGAAACCAACAGTACAAAAAGTTGAACTTTTCCCAACTAAGTGCACATTGTAGTAAGAAAGGGCAGGAGCTTTTACTATACATAATAAGGCACAAAAAGCTCCAGGAGTAATGACTGGAAGAATGGATCAGCCATGGCACAACACACAAGATGTGTTCCTTGATGGCCTCGTCATCCGCATGTTCTGGGGCCTGGTCTGTTTGGTATTTTTAAGTAATGTGAGGCTAGAAAAAATTGTTTATTTGCTGAGTAAATTTAAAAGACCGTTTGCGCTGAAATGCTGATAGATTCTGTGACAGAAATTAGTCTGAAGATGCAGGAGATCAAAGAGAGCTGGACAAAAGGAAGCAAGAGCTCTGTCTTCGATTTTTGGTTTAAAAACCTATCCCCCATCCCTCATGTTGCTGTCACTGGCCTAGAAAAAAAGATAAGTTTAGACAAACTACAGAGTGATCCATCCAATTCCAATTCATCTTCTGTACCTGTGTGTAAAGCCACCCTAGAGTATTTGTACACACAGAACTTTAAGGCATTTTGCTTTTAGTTTCTATACATTTCTTAAAGTGAGTTCCTTATCATGAAGATAGGCAAGATATTAAATAACTTGTTTGCTATGTCAAAATTTAAACCCCAGAAGAATAGATAAGGAAGAAAATATGTCTAATTACTACACAATTCTCATGCCTATCTGTGATTTCTGTTTCAACTCTCCATGCCTAGTAACTACATGGCATTAAATACAAACACCACAGATGTTCTAACTTTGATTTCAGAATTTCTATAAGCTTGAAAAAATCCTAGCAGTACAATTTCTGTATATAAGTTTAGTTGGGGTATTGGATTATTCTCTTCCAGAAACAGGGAAATACCATTCTCACCATTAAAGAGATGTAGAGAATTAAAATGCTGTGTTATTGTACTAAAGTGACCACAATGAAGCACTGGTTCATTATTAGTGAAAATATCTTCCTTGGGAGTACTTTAAAATACAGTAAGTGAATACCAGGGGACTTAAAGGCTGAAATAAAAGTAGTATGTAGCATAAGAAAAAAATCTATGGCTATGTCTACACTTACTAAAATTAGTTCGAATTAGCTTAATTCGAACTAGCATGGCCACACTGGAATGTTACTTTGAACTAAGCAAGCACTTGCGATCCCCATTCATTTCAATGGCCGGTTAATTCGAATTAAGAAATTAGTTTGAATTAACATGGCCACATTGCTTAATTTGAACTAGTTAGTTCAAATTAACCTCTTAGTTCGAATATCCTATTCGAACTTATTAGTTCAAATTAAAGAAGCCCTTAATTCGAACTAACTAAAGCCTAGTGTAGCCATGGCTTTAGTTAGTTCGAATTAAGCCTCCTTAATTCGAACTAACTTCCCAGTGTAGACATAGCCTATAAGACACAAACCACAACTCGCCACCTCGCACCCAAAAAAACCTTTCAAAAAAGGATGACAGGAATGTTGTTACTATCTAGGTAAGCAAAAGAAAAAGCTACAAACTGGAAGCCTGATATACTTTCTGTCTCATTCCACCAGGTCTACACAGTTAGGGCAAAGGCTCATTTTGGACACACCTATGCAAATCTGTATCTGCTCCTACCATAAGGATTCTATTCAGGGCTTGCCAATCGCTTTCTTATCGTTTATTGAGAATTCACGGTTCTACTGAGTCTGAAATACTTCAGCATCAGAGAAGAGACACTAAAAAAACATTGCACATTTTAGTATTTATTTTCTATAAATTTTTGTGATTAGTGTGACAATTTTTCTGGTATGTATAATACATGCAAGTAATTTAAATGAGAAGCTAGCAATATCTAAATTGGTAATCTAACACAACAGGATTACTTCTGACTCTATGTGACAAATACTTCTAAACAAGGGCAATCAAGTGGGCAGGCTTCTAACACAACTGGCTCAGTTTGAAGTAGCGGTAGATATTTAAAATGGCAGCCTGGCTTTTAGAAGGATGGGAGCAGCAACATTCTTTGACCCAAATGATGTTACATGACCTGCTCAGAGGGCTTGTGCAGAGATGGGAGTGAGCTGGGGAATCATGATGAAGAAAGATCTTGTTTCTATAGCTGGTCAAATAGAGAGCTTTTACTAGTTTCAGTTTCTGCATCATTTTTAATCAGACATCATAAAATGCACCACTGACTCTACCCATCTTGGGAGCAGGTCATGTTACAGCTATAGTCCAAACTGTGGGTTTATGCCACATCAGAGATTGGGAAAGTTACAGTACCTTTTGCAACTCAAGACATAAGCACAATTTCTGCTATCCTTTCTCCGCAATGCAGTTCCTTAGAGAGAACATTTTGATCAATGCAAATTAGGAAAATATCAAACTCCCAGGTATCCATACCTCAGACTTGCAGATGTTCCTTTACATTTCAGAAAAGGGCTTTTTCTAAAACAGCTATTGGTGTCTTCAAAAAAACAGAAACAAATAAACAAATGAACAAACAACCCACCTAGATTTGAAAACAAAACAATTAGAAATGAAAACCTTAAGAGACTCACAAGAGTTCTGATAGTCTTTTGTTGCACTAATAATTTCTCTACTTTAGCTAGCGTACTTTCGAGCAGAAATCACACAGTTTGAGCCAGGTAAAATACTTCAAAAGGAGAGCTCTTCTGTCTCGTATTAATTGAGTATTTATGGATGTTTCATATTGTAAAAGTTGTAGCAAATTGAGAGGCATATAACTGAAAAACATTTTCCTTCATGAACCTGGTATTTAGACTGTGATGATTTCCACATCTTGGTTTATTTGAAAACTGAAAAGAATGGATATTGCCACATTTTGCAGGCCAGGGAACTGTGAATCTAAATACTGTACAAACAGAAGCTGGTGGATACTGTGCAGGAACTAAGAAAACTAGTGCAAAAAGGTACAAAGAAGAGCCTTCCAATCCTGGGGTGAACCAGCTCTATAACACTGAGAGAGAGCAAAACCTTTGAACCCATGCTCATGTGTCTTTTTCCTCTCAAATATTCACCTCAATCTTGGTCGTCTTCTTGGAGGAAAAAAACCCCACTGGCTCCAGCGTGGTAGATAGTTATGATAAACTGTTTTCCTATTAGTATTACCAAAGTCTTACAACAGGTCAAGGAACAATAAATAGATCAAGCTTCAGTGAATGACATAATACTGATTTTCTAACTTTCTGTAAAAAGTGAGGCATTCTCTCCTGAGATACAGTGAATCAGGGAAGGAAGGAACAGGAATGGTGGGCTTAACACTGTACCATCTATTTCATGAACACGCACCTCAGCTGAACAGATGAGAAAGAACAAATGTTTATTGCCCTCTGCTCACCTAAAGCTATTACAGGCAATTTGTTTAGCTAAGTGCTTGGCATATCAGAATGCTGTCAAATTAGTTCTTGCTGTACTGTCCCGCTTCAGCTTATTTCTTTTCAAAAAATCTCAGCAGTTTAGCCCTCATCTTCTCTCAGTTCTGTGGGGAGAAATTTATATTGCTGCTGGCGGATCTGAGCCAGTTTTTTTCTTGCCTCTTCTAGCTCTCTTTCCTTCTTCAGCATTTCCTCCTGGGCTGCAATGATCTAGAGAAAAAGAGCAAGCACTGTGATAGTGGAGAACAAGGTTAACAAAAAAACCACAGCCAAGGATCTTTGTCCCTTTTCCAGTAGGATTCATGATCTGTGTGCAACAATTCTAAAGTGTATTCCTGCAAAGCATTCAACACATTGACCCCAATCCAGCAAAGCATTTAAGCATGTGAAGAGTCCCACTGACTTCAACAGGACTTGAATGCTCAACTGCTTTGTTAGACCAGGCCATCATGCCCAGTCCTTTGCACAAGCAAGCCTCTAAAGCGCATTGTTAGCTCCCTCCCCTCCTCTTCAATGGTCCAGGACAGTAGGAAAAAAGGGCTGTCAGCATATTCCACCATCCATCCATGGTGGTCTATTGGACCACTATGTAGGCCCCACCAATCAGATGCGTCTCAGGATAAACTAGCTGTAAAACAGTGGCAGGTGAAAACAAGATGTCGAGAGTTAGAAAAATCAATCTGGGCTGTTTCTGTTTTACCAACAATTTTACCTTCTCCTCTTTTGGTATCTGTTGCCTCCATAGCAACAAAGGGGATTCTGACCTGACCCTATCCTGCAAACATTTTATAATGAAATACATTGAGCAAAACATTCGCAGTCCCAGGTTCCTGCAGTAACTATATCTAAGAGCACCACAGGGGATATTACTGCAGTGTAAAACACTCAGGAATGGCAAGTTCCCATATTTTTAATGACACCCACTGTAGAAGCAGCTGTTCATTATTTTTCAATAAGTGGCAATTTCAGAAATTGATTAAGCTAGGTTTTAAAGGTATTTTAGTTTGGGATATTTGTTGAAGACACAATAATGAAGTAGAAGTAATTCTCCCCACCACCAATCCACGATTGTAGGCATACAAACTATCATGACATTGAGATGTCAGAAGATTTAAAGCAGGTCTAGGAGCATCTGGAAAGAGCCATTAATTTAAGCATCAGGAAATCTTCAATTTAAGAGCAAAAGAGAGAGATACATAACAATATTACACAATGGCAACAACTTCCATGACAACTGTCCAACAGTATAGGGCATAGGACAAACACAGAATATTGCCTGTACTCTGTATTCACTGTTTGTCCATTTGCCCATAACATAAATATACCGAAGCAAGTTATCTGCAATAACTTCCATGCAGTGCTGCATGAATCTATTTCTTACATAAGGGAGTATTTCTGGACATAGTTTTTTCTATTGTGGCTCTGGATGTTCACACCAACCTGAGCAATGCCACCTACAAACTTGGTTTTGACCACCACATCATCGTCGTCTGCTTTTCCAAACGCTGCTTTCTGGGCTGCCCTGACAAGATTGTCAGATGCTCGTTTGACAGCATTCCCTGCAGCCTAGAGAAGAGAGAAAAGGAATTAAGTAGCAAAAAACAGTGTATATGTAATGTGGCTCCCTTTTGGTCAACAGACAGAGCTCCACTGGACTCCAGAGAAAGCAACACTTTGTTTCCTCATGGAACACCAAATATGCTTTTACCTGTCAGTTCTAGAAGATGAATGTGAATGTCGGTAATTCTGTACGTGTCTGACATAATTTGAGGCTTTATGTACAACTAATGAATTGTGGTCGACTGTATGAAAAACGGAGGCTTGCACTGAGTGCTCCACAGGACCAATTCTAGGTGGGCCTTTCTAGATTTCAGAGTCAGCTTAGGCAAGGGACAACATATGGATCACTGCTTGGGAATATGTCTCTCTCCAAAACAGGAGTTGCACCTGGAATAACTATTGTTAAGTCTCACTGAAGCCTCATGTGATGGGCAGGTTTTGAACTCCAGGGATTTCATTACTGCCATATTGCGAGAGCCCTTGTATAGGGTTGAAGATCTGGCTCAAAAGTAGCCCAGGTGACCAGTTTGAAAATCACGGCTCCAAGCAGCACGGCCTAGCCCCTCCATCAACATGATCCTGCCCCTCCCCTACCGCACAGGAGCCCTTCAGAAAATGGGGCTGCAGACCCCCACCAGTGTCAATGGTCCTGGGAATGGGCCTGTAAACACCCTCCCGGCCGCTACCACTGCAGCACTGGGAGGGGGCGGGAGGAGGAGAGGGAGATTGGGCACAAACATTGTTGAAGGTTGCCGACCCCTGGTCTGGCCTGTAAACTAAATATTTGACTAAAACAGAGGAGTTTTTTTTGTTTGTGCTAACTGGCATAAAGACACTGATTAATTAGCAACACTAATAACTAATGCAAATTAATGCTAGTACAGTGTGCAGAGAATCAGACCACCACTGCAGGGGTTCCATCCTGGAGGGACTGTTGCTCCATTCTGTATGCCCTGTGGGGGTGGGTTAAGAGGACATCTTGGGTGCAGGCATGGCCCCACTGGACACTGCTAACCAAAAAGAATCTGATCTAGCATGCGTAGGGCACATGTGCACCGAGAGAAGAATCCATGTGGACAATCATGCAAAGAAGAATTAGATGATTCACATGCACTTTCGTGTCCTCGCCCCTAGACTCCAACCACAACTCCTTCCAAAATATCGTTCACAAGAAACGGAGTTCAGACTTCTTCTCCAAAAGCGTGTCTGTCTATGAGAGTATCAAAGAGGAAACCAGGACATTTCAACTCCCATCTCCACTGTACTGATTAATGTTCTGTGTAAACGTGTGTGCAGAGGAAACAACACAAAATATTTGACATGCGTTAATACAATAGCTCTTCTACAATGAAGGGCGTTACTTCTAAGTGGAAATTACTGTTCCCAGCTTCAAACCTCCTCCACTACTTGAAGAAACTAGTGCTGAAAGGCAAGGTCTGAACACAGGCAGTCTTAGCAGGTGGGCAGCTGCTCATGGCCCCACAGGGGATGGGGCCCCATGGCGTGCCTGGCTGTCGCACCTGCTAAGACCGCCTATGGAGAGGAGCAGCGGGGGACCAGTGGGGCCAGGAGCCCTCATGGGGGGGGGGTTACAGGGCAGTGGGGGCTGTGGCGGGGCCAGGGAGGTAGCAAGGACCGTGGCAGGCAATCCTTGACTTTTGTCCCAGGCCCCGGAAACCCTAAGACTGCCCCTTGGTCTGAACACTTACAGAAATACTTTTCCAGGGCTCTTGGGCCTGCCTCCTGGAGCCTTACATTTAACTGTATTTATTCTATGTTCATTTAATAAAATTTGCGTAGGATAACCCAATGCTCTAAAGTTCCCAGATGGTCAGGCAGAACATGATAAATACTAGCATTCTAGACATTATTCTGCATTTAAAGTTCCTCCAGCTCCATCTTGCCACTCAAATACTCATGTGTGGGATCCATCAGAAAGAGAACGAACCTCAAGTTACTGATACATGCCCACTACACCATGACAAACCCATCCAACAGGAGTTCCTCATCACTTACAAATCTATTATATTCTAGCCCCCTACTGGCAAGCCACTGTTTTCTATTTAAACCACCACAAACCCTAAATCTACCTCAAGCTTTGACCATGATTTGAAACATTATTCTACTTCAAAAAATGATTGAAAATATACCCCTCCTGCTCAGATATTTGCATTTTGTCATAATTGCCGATTTTAGTAACTAAAATAAGTTTGTTAGTTTTTATTCCCATGAAATTTAGAACCAGAACCCAGATGTTAGAACTCAGATTGAAAATGCAAGACTAGAAAAGATGCAGTAAAATCCACTTCACACTGAATGGTCCGGTCCCTTCAATACATGTTAACTACTTATGCTAGACAATCTGTTCCACCTTGTATTTAGCTATGACCCGGAATGCATTTCCTACACCTGAAGAAGAGCTCTCTGCAAGCTTGAAAGCTTGATCCTCTCTCCAACAGAAGTTGGTTATAAAATGATATTACCTCACTCATCTTCTCTCTGCCATATCCCGGGATCGACGTGGCCAGCTACACTGCATGCACTAAAAGCTAAATTATTTCTAACCTGAGCACATTTAAATCTTAAATTCTTGAGACGACAAGCACTCCTCACAGCACAATGTTAATGCAGTTGCCTTTCAGACAAACTCTGCTCCAAAGGAGACACTCACCATGAAATCTAATCAGTTCTTACAAAAAGTGAGTTGTCAGTTCTAGCCCTAAACCAGACTCTACTGTTTCTCTGCCTATGTTTGTGGTCTCTCAACCATTTCCTTATTTTAAAATGGCCTCTCCTCTGTTGCAGTCTGTTCAATTTTCAGTAACAAAGGGGAACCTGACCAAGGCCATATCCTGCAAACACTTAGACCTGGTCTACACTACAAAGATGAGTCAACATAACGGAGGGTTACTTACCTGTAGGTGTCCTTCTTCGAGATGCGCCACTCACATACATTCAGATATAAGGGTCTACGTGCTGCGGTGTATGGTCTTCCGGAAAGCTTTTTGTTCTTAGCCTATCCCTACAAGGTCAGCCACCAACGCCCCCAGAGTCCCACGAATGGGCCGCGGTATATTAGGTGGTGCTGACCCTACCTCCCCTTCAGTCCCTTCTTTCCGCTAACTCTCAAAGCGGTGATGGAGGGAAGGTATGGAATGTATGTGAGCGGTGCATCTCAAAGAACAACACCTACAGGTAAGTAACCTTTCGTTCTTCTTCAAGCAGCTGCTCACATCCATTCAAATGTAGGTGACTTACAAGCCTTATTTAAGATGGTGGGCGGAGTTAACTTTTTCCTACTTGTGGTACTGCCCTGCCGAAATCTGCATCATCCCTTGCTTGTTGGATGATGGCATAGTGAGCTGTAAAAGTGTGAGGTGAGGACCATGTTGCGGCCCTGCAGATTTCTTGGATCAGCACCTGCGCAAGGAAAGCTGCTGAGGAGGCCTGGGCCCTGGTCGAGTGGGCCTTAATTCAGTCAGGCACAGACACTCTGGCTTGGTTGTAACATGACCTGATGGAACCCATGATCCACAATGAAATGCACTGTGATGAGACCGGGAGGCCTTTCATATGTTCTGCGGTCCTGACGAAGAGTTGGGTCGACTTTCGGAAAGGTCTCATCCTTTTGATGTAAAAGGCAAGGGCCCTTCTGACATCTAGGGTGTGCCATCTTCTCTGCTCCTCTGTGGCCAGAGGTGGCTTTTGGGGTAGGCGAAGCAGGTGCACGCCTAGGGCCCCAAGCAGTAAGGGCCCCCATCGCCTGCTTTGCCTACCCCGAAATTTGCATCTGCCTTGGTCGGCAGCAGGAGGAGAAGCTACCCCTGGGGCTGGGCCAGCAGCAGGTAGCTGGGGCGGAGAAGGGGGAGCCAGGGCGGTGGGAAGTTGAGGCTGTGGGGGGGCGGGGCTGGGCTGGTGGTGGGGAACTAGGGCCACAGAGGGGGGCCCCTGCGGGCCTCTGGGAGCCCCTCAATGGCCCTATAGAGGAGCTCCGCTATGGGCTTTCACCTAGGGCCCCCGATAGCCAAAGGCCGCCTCTGTCTGTGGCATGGGGTTTTGGGAAGAACACAGGTAGGAAGATGTGCTGGTTAACATGGAAGGCTGACACCACCTTAGGGAGGAAGGCCGGGTGTGGTCTCAGCTGTACCTTGTCTTTGTAGAAGACTGTGTAGCGGGGTTCCGATGCTAGAGCCCTTAGCTCTGAAACCCGTCTAGCTGATGTGATGGCTACTAAGAAGGCTACTTTCCAGGATAGGATTAGTAGGGAGGGCATGTGGCCATCGGTTCAAAAGGTGCTCCCATAAGCCTGTTAAGCACCAGCTTCAGGTCCCACTGGGTCTCTCACCTGGGGGTATAGTCTTTCTAGGCCTTTTAGAAATCTGGAAGTCATGGGGTGGGTGAATGGGGAGGGACCCTCAGAGGATTTGGTGGAAGACTGAAATGGCCGCCAGGTGGAATCTGAGAAAGGCCAGTGCTAACCGGCGGCCTTTTAGGTGCAGGAGGTATTCTAGGATAGTCTCTATGGGGGCGTTGTGAGGGGAAGAGCCCTTGGACACAACACAGGAGGTGAATTCCTTCCACTTTGCCTAGTAAGTGGACTGCGTTGATGGCTTCCTGCTGCCCACAAGAATGTGTTGGACCTCTAAGGAACATGCCTGCTCATCTGCGTTTAGCCATGAAGTCTCCATGCTGTCAGGTGGAGAGACTTCATGTACGGATGGAGGAGGCGGCGGTTCTCCTGTGATAGGAGATCCCTCCTCCTTGGAAACTCCCATGGTGGGACTATTGAGAGTTCATGCAAGGTGCTGAACCAGTGTTGGCGGGGCCATGCTGGTGCAATTAGAATCATGTTTGCCTTGTTTCTTTTTATCTTTAGTAGGACTCTGAGGATTAGCGGGGTCAGGGGAAAAGCGTACGTGAAGGGGCCTGACCAGCTTGATAGGAAGGTGTCCGACAGGGAGCCCCTCTCCTTGCCCCGCAGTGAGCAGAAGAGATGGCATTTGGTGTTTGAGGTGCTCATGAACAGGTCCACTTGTGGTTGGCCCCATGTCTGGAGGATGCGCGCTGTCACTTCCAGGTGGAGCGACCACTCGTACTGTGGTAGAGCTGCTTGCTCAGCCTGTCTGCTTGGTCATTCTGCACCACTGGTAGGCAGGCCGCGACCAGTCGGAAGCTGTGTCTTATTGCCAGCTTCCAGAGGCAGACTGCTTCCTTGCACATGCTGAGGATCGTGCTCCCACTGGCAGTTGATGTAAAACATTGCCACTGTATTGTCCGCCAGGACCTGCGCTGTCTTGCCCCTGACTGAGCTGAGGAAAACGCTGCAGACTAGGCGCACTGCTCGCAGCTCCTTGACATTTATGTGCAAGGGGGTTTCCCCAGTTGACCACCTCCCTTGTGTGCTCAGGTTGCTGCTGATGTGTGCTCCCCAACCGAAGTCGGAGGCGTCTGTGATCAGAGTCATGGAGGGTCTCTGGGTCTCGAAGGGGACTCCCTGAAGGACCTAAGTTTGGGTTCTACCACATTCTGAGGGCACCCAGCACCTTGTGCGGGACTGTCACGACGCACTCTAGCGCGTGGCAGTGTGGGTGGCCTGCAGGGGACTCATGTGCAGGCAGCCCAGGGCTATTGTGTATGTGGAGGCTACCATGTGCCCCAGCAATTGTAGGCACCGTCTCATCGTTGTTGTGGGGTAATTGTGTAGGTCCAAAATGATGCAAGACATTGACCGAAATCTGAATCAGGGAAGGGAGGCCTTGCCCCGCATTGAGTCTAGGCAGGCCCCTATGAACTCTATTCTTTGTGTTGGTTCTAACTTTGATTTTTCTAGGTTCAAGAGGAGGCCCAGCCTGCTGCGTATGCCAAGCCTCATCTGCTGGTGGGATCTCCCCCTGATGAGCCAATTGGCCACACATGGGAAGATCCGTACCCCCTCTTTCCTCAGGTGGGCTGCCACTGCTGCCATGCACTTTGTAAAGACTCTCGGGGCGAGGGAGAGTCCGAAGAGAAGGGCAGTGAATTGGTACTGGGAGCGTCCTATTGTGAACTGTAGATACTTTCTGTGGTTCCCCTCTGATGGCTATGTGGAAATAGGTGTCCTTTAAGTTGAGGGCGGCAAACCAGTTCCCAGGGTCTAAAGAAGGAATTATCTGCACCAGTGATACCATATGAAACTTTATTTTCCTTAGGTGCTTGTTTAGGGCACACAGATCTAGGATGGGCCTCAGGCCCCCTTTCACTTTCGGGATCAGGAAGTATCTGGAGTAAAAACTGTGGCCCCTCTCCACGCGAGGTACCCTTTCTATTGCTCCTAGCTGGAGCATGGCTTGGGCTTCTCGCCGCACAACCTGCCTGTACTCGGGGGTCCCTTGGGGAGCGGGTCGGGGTGGCCGCCTGCTTGGGGGCCTGGATCTGAATTGAAGGGCGTAGCCTTCCAAAACTGCATCTAATATCTAGCGGTCCGATGTGATGTTGGTCCACTATGGGAGGAAAATGTTTACATCCCCAGAGAGCGGAGCATGGCCTGGGAGTCCTTCATGTCTTGCAGACTGACATCTGTTGCCTCCGCAAAGGGGGCTGGATGGCGTGTTGCATCTGCAGTGGCAGACCCGACCCCTGGAGCCATGCTACCCTCCTCATGGTGACCGCTAAGGCTATGTTCCTGCTGGCCGAGTCGGCTGCGTCCCAGGATGATAGGAAGGCCGCTCCTGCCACTGACCGTCCCTCATCCAGGATGGTGTCGAAGTCCACTATTTGCTCCGGCGGGAAGGAGTCTCTGAACCACCTCATGGAGTCCCACAGGTTGAAACTGTAGTGGCCCAGTAGGGCTTGTTGGTTCGATATCCAGAACTGTAGAGCCAATGTCGAATAAACCTTTCTCCCAAATAAGTCAAGTCTCTTAGCGTCTTTGTTTTTTGAAGTCAACGCCGGCTGGCCCTGTCTTTCTCTTTGGTTTACTGTGTCCACTACCAGGGAACCTGGGGTTGGGTGGCTGAGGAGGTACCCAAACTTGTCTGCCAGGACGTGGTACTTTCTCTCGGCTCCCTTGGATACCGGGGGGAGCCAAAGAGGGGATTTGCCACCTATATGTGGCTAATTTGAGCACCACTTCGCGTACCGGTAGGGCCAACTTGGTGGAATACGCCGTCTCGCCCATGCTGAACAGTAGGTCGTTGCCTTCCCTCACCTCCTCTACCTGGAGCCCCAGGTTAGAAGCCATCCTTCTTAGGAGGTCCTGGTGGGCCTTTAGGTCTTCCGAGGGGGAGAGGGAACCTTGGGTCACCGCCTCAACGGGAGAGGAGGAGTAGGGTGGGGGGCTCAGTCTGAAGGCCCCTCCCCAGGGTCAGAGTCAATCTCTGAATCAGAGACTGGAGCTGCTCGCTAAGGGCTGCCTCTGTTAGCATCACCTTGAGTCTGCTCTTACACTCCTGAGTCCTCAGCTTGAAGAAGCGGCAGATCCGGCACTTATCTGCACGACGGCCTTCACCCAGGCACTTCAGGCACTTATGTGGGTCGCATACTGGGAAGGCCTTCCCACAGTATGCACAGGGTTTGAAACCGGGCATGATGGCCGGAGCCCAGTCTCGGCATCCCACATGGCAAGACTCTGCGATTGTCACGGAAGGAAACTAACTAATTAATCTAAACTAACTTAACTTAACACTAAACTAATTCTAAGCCAACTGCAAGGAAGGTAAGAAACTTGGAGAAGTGAGTAGGGAATTCCAAGGGGCGCTTGCAGATCGCAAGGAGCAATAGCGTTCCAGACCATCACTCGGGCGGAAAGAAGCAACTGAAGGGGGGGCAGGGTCAGCACCACCTAATATACCATGGCCCATGTGCAGGACTCCAGGGAGCACTGGCAGCTGACCCTATGACCTACAGGGACAAGCTAAGAGCAAAAAGCTTTCCGGAAGACCGTGCACCGCGGCACGTACACATCTACATCTGAATGTATGTGAGCGGCTGCTCGAAGAAGCAGCTGCCTTGAGTCAACATGTCTAGACTTAAACTTGTCTCCCGCTCAGGTAAGTGCCTTGTTACAGCCACGCTGTTACATGATTTCCCTGAGCAGCACTGAGCCATGGTCCATGTACTGAGCTCAACACAGTGCGAGGGTGGACTCTGCATTCCTTACATTAACCCTCACAGTCCTCCAGCAGCTGCCTCTGCCAGCAGTCACTGACCGCTCTGGTCAGGATTGTGAACTCTAGTGCCCACATGACATGGAGACTGGAAGGCCCCCTCCCTTGTAAAGCCCTGTCAAGTTCTGAAATGCCTTTTCCTGACTATTGAGCTTGGTGAGCACACCTACCATCTCCATTGTTGTGGGCAATTGCCCAGCCAACCATGCCAGCTACGTGCTCCAGATGCGTTGTGGCTTGGAGCAGAGAGGATATATTGGATCTCCTGGGCCTGTGGGGAGAAGAGCCTGTGCAGGCACAGCTATGGACCAGCCATCAATGCCTTAATAATGTATTTAGCATAAATACATGAGTAGTCTCACTGAAATCTGTGGGACAACTTGTGCAAGAAACTAAGCATGTGCATGCGGGTTTGCAATTGAATATACAAAGAAAACAGTAAAGCCAACTAGGCACAAAGTGCTATCAAGAAAAAAAAAGTATCCAGACTGAAAAAAGTAACTGTCTCCTAATATCTTTCAGATAACCTAAGTATTACTTCTGACAACAAATACAGTGTTTTCTGACAGAGTTTGATTTTGGGTGCATTACTGACACGTGGGATGGAGGGCGCACCCGCAGTTTTTGATTCCGACACACTGAGCATTAGTAGAATTCCATCTGGTCACTTTATCCTCCCTCAGCTGGTGTAAGATGCAGACTTGTTCACATTTCTATGTTTCAATGAGCTCAGCCATCTTTAAGGTATTGGCAACAATGACCACAGAATGAGATCCTGATGCTGAAATGATAATGGCAACAAGCAATATGGCCGCCTTGGTTAACACAACCTTTTTTGCTACTGGAGAAGAGAAAACCCAGCTGTGATTTTTTGAGGTAATTTCCTGAAGCTTTTTGCTGAATTTTGGATTTGGTGAGGGTGATTGTTACATAGGTCTAAGAGGTATTTTTTACATTGTTCATGAACACTATTACCTGTAGTCTCCTCATGGCCTCAGAGTCTTGATCAGCCTTCACTTTGCAAGCCACAAGTAACTGTGCTGTAGAAGCTGCAACTTGTTTGGCAGATGAGATGAGTTTCTCCTCACTAGCATGACCTTGTACTGAGGCGTTAGCGGCTTCACACAGATTGCTGGTTGCAGCTGCCACCATTCGGGCCTAGGAGTGAACAGCTAAAGTTACTGAGAGTTCTACTTTCTCAGACAGTTTCAAGAGACTGGAAAAATGGATATTACTCACAGCGGAAATGAGTCCCTGAGACCACTGTCCATCATCAACTGCATTTGCAGGGATAGCTCCAACCTGGCAGAAAAGTTCAGCTTAGAGTGAAACATAAAATGCAACTGCTTTGCTTTGCATTCAAAGACAATAACCCCCTAAATAGGAAACCCCTCCCCCCAATTTACCTGAGTGCACACTCTTTCTAATAGTGATGGAAGAAAATTTCTGACTTATTTTTCCATGCTAACATCAATCAGTGGTTCCTAGACTCTGGTACGCATGTCTGCACTAGCCAACCTTTTCTGTCTGGTACCCTGAGAACTCCCCTCCCACCATAGTAATGTGCCTGACATGGACGTTGACAAATTAACTATTGCTACCCACCCGTCTCTTGTTCATCCAGGCACATTTTACCCTACTGTGTTACTTGAGCTGCCCCAGTCTAGCTCTAACTTTAGAGAAACCAATAAAGGGCAATGACTGGTAGAGTTGAGGATTTGGCCTGGTCAGTGCTTTCCAGAGGAGGTTGGGAATTACCAGTTAATTGAGAAGATTTATTCCTGTCTATAATGCTCATTCCAGATATTCACTCCATTGTTCAAGGGCTATTGATTTTTCAGTAGTGTTATGCTATATTCCTGCACTATGTTTAAGCTGCCACTGAGCAGAGAAACAAAGTTCCTCTTGAGTTCCCACACTCCTCCTTGATGTGCAATTACAGATTCAAGGTTACAAATGCATTTTTTCATGTGTTCATACAGCACCTAACACTATTGTCTTCTGATCCCTATATTGCCACGTCTATGTGTTCAGAAATCATGAATCAGGGACCACAAAAATTGTGAGATTAAAAAATGTGGTGTCTTTTCAATTGCTTTCTGACTTTTGAGTCGTCAGGGGTTGACATTTTCCTGCTTTTCTTCCTAACCATGAAGGTTACAAATGTGTTGAATGTCTTTAAAAAACAAAAGCCAAAATTCTCATATAACTGCATGACTTCATTATTTCATATAACTTCATTACTTGTTAGCAGTCCAAGGGAGCTATTTGCTGCTTCTCATTAAGGTGATAGGTGGGTAACAGAATGAGCCATTGGCCCCTCACCAGGCACCAGCCATGTCTGCTAGCAAGTGTAGAAGGAGAAAAGCATGCTGCATTGCTCAAAAGAACAACAGACTGCATCCCTTACACGCAGAGAGGTGATATTTGGGAAGCATTCTGTCACAACTGTGCGCACAGTAAAGGGAAAGAATTCAGTCAGCTCAGTTCAAAATCGTGCTGTAAATCTGGGTAACAAGTGCCTGCTGTACACAGGAATTTGAAGACACCTGCTGCACCAGTTAGCTGAAGATTGATAATTAGGAGACAGATATGAGGCAAGTGTCCTGAATTCATTACCTCTGAGGAATCATCATCATTGTTCACGTACCTGTGAACAGTTCTTTGCCTAATGAAAGAATCTGCTTTAAACAACTCTGAGAAACTCCAGTTGAGCTGGAGCAGAGAAGTTTGGATCTTTCCTGAAGCTTTTCCAAAGTCCATGGGTGTTCAGAACAAGGGCTTGGATTCGGCTCTGTCCTGAAGGAGTATCACACTATTTGCTGGATCAATTGAGCTGGAAAAGGCAGTGCTCATGCCAGCAGGCGACTCACTGCTGATAAAAAGCACTGACTGAAAATTCCTGGTCTTAAAGAGCTAGTGTGTTAGCATGGGAGAGCCAGGGCTGAGACAAGTCTTCCATCTAAACAGGAAGAATAAGTGTGCTAACATGGCACAACATTTGACAAATGTGCTCACATCAGAATGGCAAACTGTGGTTTCTTGGATGGAGGAATTCAAGTGCTTTTTTTTAGCAACTGCTCTGAGTTCTGTTGGAACAAGGCACAAGTGGTGCTTGCTTCCATCTTAACAGCATTAGGACACAGATATAACTGTTCCCTCAGACAAGAAGCTTAAACTGATAGATATATTTCGGCCTTATATCTCTCTTTGGGGTGGTGGTGGGGAGAATAGCAAAGGATGCTGTATATCACAATATAACTAAATGTGAACAAGTTCTACCACATTCAGGAAACCAATGCAATAATCTAAGTGGAGCAATAAGGCAAAAGTCTCAATTCTCATTTCCTGGACTATTCTTGCTGCCAGTCTTCAGTAACTATCTACTTAATCAGTATTTCATGCTTTTAAGTAAGTTCTAGAGCTACCCATAAAGTAACTCTTTTCAAATAGTTACAATGTTATTGTTCCAGAACAATTGCTTTGTGAGCAGGGTGGAACCAAACACAGGTTCCCTAGAAAGCCTTGCTGAATAAGATAGAATAGCTCTTTTGTCCCGAGGCTCAATTGCACAGTCTGCTTAGAATCTGTACTTAAGTATAATTAGAAACTACAAATATAAAACCGTTCTCACAGGCAAACAAGTTGGGTGCTGTTGAGATTTAAGCTCTATTCAAATTAAGTGAATTAGCTAAAAAGGAGAAATGGAAGTGAAATGGAATAAGAAACACTTGATGCTAACAAGGCAAATGGACACAGAGATATTCTGTGAGCACTCTAGTTGCCCTAGCAATAGTTTAAGCATATCCATTTTCACGTACCCACTTTGTCTGCACACAGGGGCTCCAACTGAATCACTCAACACACACTGAAGGCATAATTAGCCAGGCCCTCTGCTAATTTGGACCAGAACGTTACTGTTTATTATGACATTTCTTTTTTAAATCCCAAAACGTACTATGGGACCATACTTGCGAGCCTGGATCATGGCCCTTAATGGAGTGAAATGCTTTTCTTAATAAGAAACAGCTGAGACGTCTGGAAGCCAAATATTTAATTATGTTTGCTAGGTTTAAAGAAACAGACTTTTCAACCAAGCCAGGCCTGGGCATGCAACCTGATAAATGTACATGTTTATTGGTCAATCCAGTGTGCCTTCCATACACAGAAAAGTTAAGACTCTAAGTGTTTCACCATTTAAAATACTTGCTCTGCACTGAACGTTCACCCACCTTTCCCTGGGCCACCAGCTCCCTCTGGGCTGCCGAGGCTGACTTCACTAGGGCACTGGTAGCAGCTGCAATGGACTTAGCTGCTTCCAGGATCTGTTCTTCAAAATCCAGAGTCTCATCGGCTTGCTATAACCAAAAGAGAACACTGTCACACACAGGTCAGAACAGAGTGCTTTCTCTTCAGTTTCCAGGACACATTTTCTTGCCTCAGGTTGGATTCTGTAATTCAGCTACCGAGAGACAAAGAATTAACAACGCCTTAATCTACAAAGCACTTTCCTGAGGCCTAAATTAAGAGACAACAGCTGCATACAAACACAGATATTAAATTGAAAGTAATGTTGCCCTTTGTGGCCTACTGTGGTGCAAAATTTAAAATCACAGATTTAAATACCACAAACAAAATATTTCAGTGCATGCCACTGGGTTTCTTGTATCTATTAGAAGCATGAAAAACTGTTTTCAAAAATACAGATAAAGCAAAACAAACAAGGACTCCTGTGGTATTTTTAAAGACTAACCAATTTATTTATCGCATGAGCTTTTGTGGGAGAAACGTCTGACGAAGTGGGATTTTCTCCCAAGAAAGCTCATGTAATAAATAAATTGGTTAGTCTTTAAAAGTGCCACAGGACTCCTTGCTGACCTAGACCCTTTGGAACAGATAAAGCAGTAGCCTGAAATGGAATTCTCACTTTCCCACCCAATGTTATCTTTGAAGTAGTATGTAGCTTGTTTGCTGAGATAACTAGAGTTTGTTAAACAAAGAACATGGTTACTTAGTAAATATAATAAAGGAAATGCCAAAAGCCTTTTAAAACTCTATCTCTAATGTTATCATTATGTCAAATTCCAAAGGGGTAGCCGTGTTAGTCTATTGTAGAAAGACAACAGAGTCCTGTGGCACTTTTAAAGACTAACAGATTTATTAATCGCATGAGCTTTCGTGGGAGAAAATCCCACTTCATCAGACGCTTTGAAGATGGGAAAGTTACAGAATGGGAGGAAATTAAATGCAGGGGAGTGTATGACATAGCATCAGCTCAGGCTATAACAGCAAATCAAAATAGGTGTTAGGATTCAAAACACTGGGGAACAGCACATAGAGGAGGGGGAGGTCAAATCACTTGTTGTAATGCGAGAAAAATCCATAGTCCCTGTTTAACCCCAAGACAACTGAGTCAAATTTGCATATAAGTTCGAGTTCTGCAGTCTCTCTTTGAAGCTGTGATTTCTTATTCATCTGTTTCAACACAGCTATTAACAAGTCGTCAAGGGAGTGAGCAGGGAGATTGAAGTGTTCCCCTACAGGTTTTGCAGTGTTGCGATTTCTGATGTCAGATTTGTGTCCATTGATTCTTTGGCGCAGAGACTG